>OU824209.1:2629418-3229418 GCA_917499995.1 Ichneumon xanthorius
CACACACACACACACACACACACACACACACACACACACACACACACACACACACACACACACACACACACACACACACACACACACACACATCCAGCCAGACATTTTTTCTAAATGTGATTTTTCGATGTTTTCGAACATTCTGAACACGTTTTCATTAAAATCTCGAAATTTTTTTTTTCACCAAAACAAAGCCTCCTCTATGAGGAAGCAATAATATATTATACATTGATATTTATTAGCAACCGAAAGCGAATGCCAGGAGTACATCGAAACGGTACTAAATCGAAAAAGAATATCCATTCCGAAAATAAAAGCTCACACGCCTATAGTAAGGCAAATATCGAAGGAAGAGTATTCACGAATACAGAGCCATGAATACATCCGGATCGTCTCAAAAAATGTAAATTCCTCACGTTATTATAAATGCGTCCGTAGCTTCCCACACGATGACATAATATACTTGCATTTGTAATTTTTCTAGAGTAAACAGAAAAAAGAAATGAAAACGAAAGGAATGATAAGACAACAAAACGAACTCGAAAAAATGATGTTACAAAACAAAAAGGTAATCGAATTGTTGTGTACCTAAATAGGTAACGACAAAACTACAATGTGTTTTCGAGAATGCCGAAATTAAAGATTTCAAGGGAAAATAGAATACCACTGTATGAGTGCCATAACTCACCGTCCAATCTCTATACCACCGTTGTATTCTGACACTTTGGCACCATCGAAATAATATTACAGTTTTCTTAATATTACAGTTTATGTTAAATACTAATAATTGTTGTCTGTTTGTTAGAGCGACGAAGGTACGATAAAAACCGAATTGCAGTCGCATAGCGATACGGCAAAACTGTCGCACGAGGACGCACAGATACCAAAGATCGCACCACCAGTACTGTCCACAAGCATGACTGACGAAGAAAAATCCAACAACGAAGAATTTACAAACAACGTAGATATACCAATAACATCGACTCCAAAAAACGAAACACTACCCGTTAAAATTGGCAAACTTTTCGTCGACATTTCGCGAATGTCGAAGAAAGCAAAAAATACTTTTTTGAAAAAAAGTAAAAAGGTACGCCAAGTACTTAAAAATTGTATTATCGTTCAGAAAATGTTTATCAAAAAAACCTCTTAAAAATTAAAAAATCTGCCAAAACAGATGTTTATCAAAACAGTCTCTTAACAAAAAAGCTGAAAATTGAAATTTTCATAACGCTTCCTCATAAAAGCTGAAAATTGAAATTTTCATAACGCTTCCTCATAAAAGCTGAAAATTGAAATTTTCATAACGCTTCCTCATAAAAGCTGAAAATTGAAATTTTCATAACGCTTCCTCATAAAAGTTGAAATTTGAAAGTTGAAATTTGAAAGTTGTAATTTGAAAGTTGAGATTTGCAATTTTCATAGCCTTTTCTCAGAATGTGCTTTATTTTCAAAGCTCCTTCTATGAGAAAGCATTTACTATATTTTTGGCTTCCTCATAGAGGAAGCTTTGAAAATAAAGCACATTCTGAGAAAAGGCTATGAAAATTGCAAATCTCAACTTTCAAATTACAACTTTCAAATTTCAACTTTCAAATTTCAACTTTTATGAGGAAGCGTTATGAAAATTTCAATTTTCAGCTTTTATGAGGAAGCGTTATGAAAATTTCAATTTTCAGCTTTTATGAGGAAGCGTTATGAAAATTTCAATTTTCAGCTTTTATGAGGAAGCGTTATGAAAATTTCAATTTTCAACTTTTTTTCAACGTCAACGTCGTATTTAACTTTCAGGCAAAATTGCTGGCTGACTCAGGTTTAGCCCGAAAAAATATACCAACCTTACGCTTTTGGTAAAAACGGATGTAGGATGTTGTGCTCGGCGCGAAAAATACATAGGATTATGTGTTCCCAATTTTTTTTCGATCTTTCAATTTTTACTCGAGAAATTCAAAGGATACCGTTTTATCTAATTATTTGAACTCCGTCATATTCATCATCTTGTGTATCTCTTGCCGTAGAACACGATAGGCACCTGGATATTTTCGCGATGCCATCGGGAAGCAAAGAAATCGTTGTTTAAAAATATGTAAAATCACCCATTTTTGCCATTTTGGCTATATAAATGACCGATAAACTTTCTCGTTAGTCGTCACTCTGGGACTACATTTAATGTATTTTTTTTGCGCTGATCATGAATATAACAGTTATTTTCTTTCAATATAGAAATGTTCAACGTGAAGCTAATTGCCACATGGATTGTACAGCCGTTCGCAAATTAATGGTACATTACTATTTAAAAAATATTTTTAATTTTTAACTGTAAAGTATCATTAATTTCCCAGGTCCTACCACGTGGAGGTCGCTGTAGAAGGACCCACCCACGGGGTCGTTACTGTGTCTTATTAGACATAGTAAAGACCCCTCCCCTTCCACCGCAATCAAATGTCAAGCAATTAAAATTTACTATTGAAATGTAATATAGATATTAATTACATTTTCAATATCATTCTATTGTAAAACTTCAAAATCTGGGGTGCTTTTTTAAAGTGAGTCCCCTCGCCTCTCACAAGTCAGATCGTATTCATAATAACTTTTATAATATCTACCAAACCAATTTAAACTCTATTTATAATTCTTAATATCCTTTGATTATTATAAAAACTTCAAAATCTGGGGTGCTTTTTTACATGAGTCCCCTGGCCTCTCACAACTTGCATCGAATTCATAACTTTTATAGTATACACCAAACGAATTAAAACTTTATTTTTAAAAAATATCTTTATATTTTATTATGAAAATTCAAAATCTGGGGTGCTTTTTGAACGTGAGTCCCCTCGCCTCTCACAACTTGCATCGGATTCATAACTTTTGTGGTATACACCAAACGAATTAAAACTTTATTTGTTCAATTATCTTTCTATTATATAACTTCAAAATCTGGGGTGCTTTTTTAACGTGAGTCCCCTGGCCTCTCACAACTTGCATCGGATTCATAACTTTTGTGGCATACACCAAACGAATTAAAACTTTATTTGTTTAACTATCTTTCTCTTCTATTATAAAACTTCAAAATCTGGGGTGCTTTTTTAACGTGAGTCCCCTGGCCTCTCACAACTTGCATCGGATTCATAACTTTTATAGTATACACCAAACGAATTAAAACTTTTTTTTTTTTATATCTTTATTAGGGTGTTTCAAAAAAAGGCATTGTTTTTTAAATTTTCCTCCCACCTGTTTAAAGTACAGATTTCGATCTCAAATTGAACCTCACAAAAGGCGGTACCAAGCAAAAAATCCTAAGAGGTGCCGCATTCGACGGTTAACCCAAAAAATGCACCTCTCAAACTTAATTGTCAGCGACCGTCTTTCGCTGGATTTTTTTTTCAATTAATATATATAGTTCTATGGGGTGTGAGCTTAACGTTTTGCCATTTTTTGTATTAAACACAAAAGACTAAAAATAAATAAAAAAATTATTAAATATATGTATTTTGGGTTCACTACAAAAAATTACAAAAAATTAATCTCCCACCCCGTAGAATTATATATTTCGATCTAAAAAAACATTTCGCGAAAGGCGGTCGTTGACAATTAAGTTTAAAAGGTGCCGCATTCTTTGGGTACAAACGTCGAATGCGGCACCTCTTAGAATTTTTTGCTAGAGACCACCTTTCGCGAGGTTCAATTTGAGATCGAAATCTAGACTTTAAAAAAGTGGGAGCAAAATAAATAAAAAAATGTCATTTTTGTGAAACACCCTAATCTTTATATTTTATTATAAAACTTCAAAATCTGGGGTGCTTTTTGAACGTGAGTCCCCTCGCCTCTCACAACTTGCATCGGATTCTTAACTTTTGTAGCATACACCAAACGAATTAAAACTTTATTTGTTTAACTATCTTTCTATTATATAACTTTAAAATTTGGGGTGCTTTTTTAACGTGAGTCCCCTAGCCTCTCACAACTTGCATCGGATTCATAACTTTTATAGTATACACCAAACGAATTAAAACTTTATTTTTTTAAATATCTTTCTATTTTATTATAAAACTTCAAAATCTGGGGTGCTTTTTTAACGTGAGTCCCCTTGCCTCTCACAACTTGCATCGGATTCATAACTTTTGTGGTATACACCAAACGAATTAAAACTTTATTTGTTTAACTATCTTTCTATTATAAAACTTCAAAATCTGGGGTGCTTTTTTAACGTGAGTCCCCTCGCCTCTCACAATTCATCAAAAACTTGAAACTCTTACGATTCTAAATAAATTTTTTAACATGGAAGTTGCAAATTTGGGGTGCTTGTTTAACGTGAGTCCCCTCGCCTCTCACACTTTGTATGAGGTCCACCGACAAAATTAACATTCTTTATTACAACGGTCAAAATTTGCATTGAATACACAAAAAATCATCCTTCGCGTCAAAATTTCAACATTAAATCTGATTTTTATCACTTCGGAGCTGCTATTTACGCCCAATAATTTCCAAAGGAAAAATGATTCATGTTTATATTCTTACACTAGTTGGAGATGCCGACATGTTTTTTACGTTGCAGAAACAGTTATCAAGGCAAACACAATTATATCATGTTACTGCATTAGTTGCAGATGCCAAGATTTTGTCTGCGTTTCGTAAAAAGTGACTGAGGCAAACACATTTGTTTTCATGTTACTGCATTGGTTGCAGACACCAAGATATTGTTTACTCTGTGTAAACAGTTATCAAGGCGAACATTACTTTTCTTTTATGTTGCTGCATAGGTTGCAGATGCCGAGATATTGTTCACATTGAGAAGAAAGTTTCACAGGCAACAATGGTTCCGTTGTTTTTCAGTTGTAGCAGGTGTAGCAGGTGTGCTCGTTATCAATGTCAAAATAATCATTATTCCTCTGGAAATGGTAGTAATCTATTTTCATTGATAATTTTCATTAAATGGTTACGCATTTGTTTGATATTTTTAGAATACTTTATATCAGCTGGATTATTCCCTAAAGCTGTAGTTGTTGCGAATGCTGCTGCGTACACACCACAAGAACTGAGATCTGGTTGTTTGGTAACATTTTGAACAATTATGTCTTTCTTCGATAAACTAGGATAACGTTTTTGAATGAATTTCTTTTCTTGTTCTTCGAGATTCTCGTACGAGAGTGTATCACAATACAAACTATCATATATGTGAAGTTTAAGTCCATCAAAATAGATACAATGCCAATGCAATGATTCATTTCCTCCAAGAATTTGCAGATCTTTGGTGAATACCGGTTCAACCCATGTTAACAATTGAAGAACAATGATATCGTTAGGATTAAATTGTGAATTATTTTTTATTACGTCTAAAATGGAATTTATTGCCCTATCATCCAACCATGAGTCGATTTCTAAAATATTTTCCTCTAAAGTTTGCGGTCTGATTTTCGGTGTATTATATTTTATTTGCGCATGTTCGTTTTGATCATTTTTTAACATAACACCGACTTCATTGATAATATCAACCATTGTCGTTGAATTGTTAGTTCGAGTCGAATTTTCTGGTTTATGTTGATCTGTCTGTTCAGTTTCAATTTGCAATTCACCTGTAGTAATTGTAAAAGCATCATTAGATGTTATTTGCATAGTATTCTCTACGTTGAACCCAATGAATATAGGTTTATGATCAGAGAAATATGTTTCGTATACACCAGCCGCGAAATTGGACATTTCTTTACCGACAAATATTATGTCAATCTGAGTATAGAAATTTGTCGTAGAAATTTCGGTAGGAATTGCACGTTTAAAGTTTAACGGATGCAAATATTTTTCTATAAATCCTCCTTCTTTATACGCGTCATAATTGAAGTCACCAATGACAACTCTTACATCTCCCGATACGCCATTTAAAATACTGAGGAATTTATCCGAAAATGTCTTTTGATCTATGCTTGGAGATTTATATCCAGTTACAATTTCTACTTCTTTTACTTTAAGATGTACTAAATCAATATGGTGGTGTTGTCCATTTGTTCTAATTATTTCTTCTTGTATATGATTCTGAATTGTGATATGCAATTGTTCTTTAACGTAGCATATTATTCCTTTTGATGAGCGAATATCGGGAGGATCAGATCGAAAACCTATTACAAATCCGTTCAATTTGAAGATATCTGCAGATAGGGTTTGAGTCTCAGAAAATATTAGTACATCGGCTTGATTGTACCATTCATTGCAAATTATGTGACACAGATTTTTTTTCAAAGATCGAACATTTTGATATATAATTTTTAACCCGCTTCCTGGTATAACTTGTGTATATGATAGTTGTAACCTTTTTTCATCTCTCAATCGTTTCATTTCTGATTCCAAAGTGCTATTTGTACATGATCTCTTCGGTGGAGTAAAGTTGCCTAAAATAAATAATCCAGATAATTTTGTGACTCTACTGAGTGCTACATAAAGCATCGAACGCGTAAATCTTGTACTTTGTCTTATGTCGATACAGGCTTTATCATAAGTTTGTCCCTGGCTTTTATGAATTGTTAAGGCTTCAGCAGGAGTGATTGGGAATTGTTGTCTGATGACTTGATACCCTAATCTCTCATTTACGTTCATGACAATTGTGATAGGAGAAACGGGAACTAAATGTTCGTCAATGCAATTGTCGTTCATATATTTTAAGTATGGTCTTCGTTGGTTAATTCCAACATTTACGTTGTTAAAATCCAACCATAATTTGATCGGTTGTTCAGTTTCAGGTATAAATGTTATGTAATTCAATTTTGCACAAGCTCCGTTGACAAGACCATCTAGAACATCAATATTTGATGTTATCATGTAATTAATACCGATTTTAAGGGTAACTTTATGTGGCAAGCCACCACATTCAGTTCGTTTTTTACTCTTTAAGGATGTCAGTAATTTATTTCTCAATTTACTACTGACGCTACCCAAAACTGAATCGTTTGCTTTTGCCACATACGCGACACCATGTTCGATGTTAATTTTCTTTTCATTATAAGTATCAACAAGACGATTTTCAGTGTATAATCGTATCGCATCAGTTGGTACGTCTTTTTCATTCGTTTCTCGGGATTTAATGAGAGCAATATCTTCTTCAGACATTTCACCAAGTGCTAAATGATTAAGAGCATTGATGAAAGACCTATCTTCTTTTTGTCTCATTATTTCGGTCAACTCAAAAAATTTAAATTCATCCCATAATACATTTTCTGAGAAGATACTTAGCATGGATGATTTTGGTGTTGAATATACGGGACTGTCCATAACTGGTGGTAATTGATACAAATCTCCAACCACAATTACAGATACCCCACCAAAACTTTTTGCACGTCCCATTATTTGTCTCAATCGTGTATCCACCCTACTGAGCATAGTACTTCCGACCATTGATATTTCATCAATTATTAAGAGTTTCAATTCAAATAGATTTTCTCGAATAGTATTAGCTACATCTGCTGATAATTCTGGCATTTGCCCTCCATACTGAGTTATTGGTAAGGCAAAAGCTGTGTGTAATGTTACACCATTTATCAAAAATGCAGCTTTTCCAGATGGCGCGCATAACAATATTTTTGTCGAATCGTTCTTGTTACCCGGCTGCTCATCAAAATAATGCAGCAATAATTGATAAATGCAGTTAATTACCATGCTTTTACCAACTCCCGCAGATCCACTCATGAACATTCGAATTGGTAAATCACCTGTTTTAAAGCAATGCAAGATGTGCATAATGATTTGTCTTTGTTTCTCATTTAGTTTCATAAGCGTACTCATCATGTCTTCTTTTGAAATCTTTGGAGGACAGCTTATTCGTTTTTTATTTGTCTTAGAATTTTGTACAGTACCAGTTTGACCAAAAATATCTACTTCTTGATCTTTCGTCACTCTAGTTTTCATAAATGATTCAACTTCTTCATCTTCTCGGTCTTGACACATATTTTGGGCTTCCAATAGAGCATTCTCAATAATGTGATCTCCCACAATAGAATATTTTTTACGATTTTCTTCTATTGTTTTTAGGTTCTTTACATAGATTGTTTCACATTCATCATTTTCTACATCGTCTAATTCGTTCCTCCATGGCAAGAATAACAAAACTTGTTCTCGAAAATAATCATATTTGTCTTGTTGTAATTTGTATCTCTGAAACTGAATTATTTTACTTTTTTGTCGATGGTGGATCAGAGTATCATTATCGTCTTCTCCGTCACTTTCGACATTTCCTTTTACTTTTTTATTTTCGTAAATGGCCGCGAAATCGGCAAGACAAACTTGCTCCAAGCTTTTACATCGCGCTTCGTATTTTTCAAATACACTTTTTTTGTATATGTTTTGTGAATCATTTTCTTCTTTTTCCAACTCTGTTTTGGATTTCAACATACGAACTCGTTCGTTTTGAGGGACCGTGTTTATATAAACTGTTGCTCTACTACACAAGGACAGTGGTAATCCCAAAACATGATAAACGGCTTCTTGTGCGGATAGGGTGTTCCCATTTATAAACACATTAGCGATGCTTTTAAATTTTTGTCTAATACTCACGTTGCCGGCTTCTATCTCTTTAGCTGTTTTCCTTAAAAGTCTAGATAGACCGGCATCAATTTTTGTGACGTAATTGATCATATACGAAGCACAACTGTATGGATCTAGAACAAATTGTATGTCCATATTCGCTTCCAGAAGTGTCAGAATTGTTTTATTATACGCATTGATTGCAACTTCATTGCTGCGTCTTTTTAAAAATATTTTTGTTATCGACAAAGAGCTTCTGATTGCACGGATATAATCTTCTTCAGTCATACATAGATGATTCAACATATCATCAAAAGATACTATTTGGTCATTTTCGAAAAATTCTTTCATCATTTCTTTAACTTTTTTCAAATTTATTATATCTCTCTCAGTTTGCTCACCATCGTTCAGTGGTGTGAGAATCATTGTTTGCTTCATCACAAATATTGGTATGTTAAACCGACACGACGACGTATTTTTTCTTCCTTTATAACAAGTTGGTGTATGTCGATGTTTTTGTAACAATATCAACGGATTATTAATCTCGTACGCACATGAAATGATATCATCTATCCATTCTACTACTGAATTTGTAGAACTCGGATCGTCTTCATTGTAAATCGGAGCGTCTTTGCAGTACACCAGATTATGAGTATGGACTGATCCTCTAGCTTGAAACTCCCGTCGTTGGAAATAATCAACTACATAATTTTTACCAAATGGTCCATGTTCATTTTCCAAAATAGACATAATATTATTGAATCTTTCTTCGCTATATCGAACGCATGTCACAGGATCATCTCTTATCAACTTAGTTTTTTCTATCATGTCCATTTGTACTACTTTTATTGAGCTGATATTTTCTTGGTATCGAATTTTATACAAAATCTTTAACAACTCGACATTTTTCGTTTCACATACTGAAAAAGTTATGAATAATGTCGGTATTCCGCATTGTCTAATCATGCCCAATAAATGTTTTTTTTTTACTTTCCCAATACGATGGCGATGACCTAATTTGTTTTAAAAATCGATAACCATCATCGTGACGTATCGAATCATTTACAAAATCCGAATTTTTAACTGTCTCAGCAGTTAAATCAGCAAAGTGTTTTACTTTTCTCAGACAAATATTGATACTTGACATTACACTCTTTTCCAATTTTTGTTTAGCCATGAATAAAATTCTCGTAGGATCGCACGATCTTCTGTCTTTATGTCTGGCTTCAAATTTAACCCTGTCAGAGTATGTTAATCTTTTTTTCTTATCTAAAATGTCACCTCCAAATATCTTTGGGAAACACAACTCATCAATATTTTCAGTTAAATGCCATGGAATAGGAAATTTGTCTTGTCCAGGAGCAATAATTTGAACATCTGTCGATATTTCTCGATTTCTATCCAAAATGAGAACTTCATCGTTTAATAACGGATCTAATTTTTCTGAATCAGATTCTGAATCTGATTCATTACAATCGTTCAGTTTTGTTACTGTATTATTGTTGTTATTTACACAACTATCGTGCGTATCATTATGATCGACGATAAAGTCTAGTTCAACATCAGCATTATTCTCATACTGCTCGAAAAATGTCGGATCAACATTTATTTTATTGTGTATATATAATGGGGTCGTCTGAAGATATTGTAAAGCTTCACAAACTTTTGATGGCCTTATGGTTTCGTACATGTAGTCAGACTTGTGATCGAGATGCCGTTTCAATTTAATTTGAATAGTTGACATGCAGTCGAATGTTCTCGGTAAGGTACTAATCATTTCGTTAATCTCAACAGGAATATTGACAATACTCCCTTTTAACGACAATTGAGAATTAATAGCATGTTTTTGCAACGCTTTTAATTGCATAAATGGAATATATGGTGATACCATACGTTCTTCAACTGCACTTAAGCAACGTACTGTCTCTGGCAACGCCGGAAATCTTAAATCAGAGTTAGCTGCCATTTTTGGTATTTTTCCTGATATTATGTACTTAGTACACGTTTTACAGATGAATTCTGATGAATTGTTCACGACGTTTTTCATAAATTCATCAATGTTTGAAACTTTGTCTTTTAATTTATACTCTATTTGAGTTTTTTTAAATTTTTGAGTTGATTTTGGAAAAAATAAATTGTCACAACAGACACATATTATGTCTGGCCCAATCTTTTCGTTTTTTAAATATTTCATAATAATTACATTTTTTTCATAATCATCATCATCATCCATTCTGTTTTTTATATGATCATTAATGATCGTTCTATAATTTTCCCGATATCTGAATAAATCATCTAATCTCAATTTCTTTTTTCTGTTGACGTCATGTCTTTTTTCTTGGATCAACAAATTAGGATCGTCTCTAAGTTTTCTTTTTTTATTTTTATTGTTCATTAATTCTTTAATTTTATACTGTTCATTTTGCCGAATTCTTTTTAGTTTATTTTTATTCTTAGCACGTTCGTCAGCTTTATAAATTTGGTCTTGTCGTATCTCTTTCATCCGCTCTACATTCTTTACTTTCTCCGGTTCTCTATACGTAGGTTTCTGTCGTATTTCCTTCATCCGCTCTACATTCTTTACTTTCTCCGGTTCTCTATACGTAGGTTCCTGTCGTATTTCCTTCATCCGCTCTACATTCTTTACTTTCTCCGGTTCTCTATACGTAGGTTCCTGTCGTATTTCCTTCATCCGCTCTACATTCTTTACTTTCTCCGGTTCTCTATACGTAGGTTCCTGTCGTATTTCCTTCATCCGCTCTACATTCTTTACTATCTCCGGTTCTCTATACGTAGGTTCCTGTCGTATTTCCTTCATCCGCTCTACATTCTTTACTTTCTCCGGTTCTCTATACGTAGGTTCCTGTCGTATTTCCTCCATCCGCTCTACATTCTTTACTTTCTTCGGTTCTCTATACGTAGGTTCCTGTCGTATTTCCTTCATCCGCTCTACATTCTTTACTTTCTCCGTTTCTCTATACGCAAGTTCCTGACGTATTTTTATCATTCGTTCTACATTCTTTTTTCTTTCATTTGCTGTATAAGCTTTATTTTTTCTATTTTTGTTGTTTATTCTTCGACACCTTCCTATATTTTCGTTTTCAATTTGATTACTTTCAATGGTGCAATCATTTTTTTTATTTGTTCGTATTTCTTTTTTGTTTCGTTTATCTAATTCTCTATTCTTTGCCACATACTCACTATTAGATCGTAATTTTCGTATTCTTGATTTTGTGTCAATTTTTCTTTGTTTTGCACTTTTATGAGCTGTTTTCGCCATTTCGTGAAGAATTAATATAAAAAAATTTGCTAATACTCACCTTCATGTGTGGCACACCCTAAAAATAACATTATTTTTATTTAATCAATGCACATCGTTGTAAACATAATTTCCGTCACAAGACGAATATAAATGTTCGGAAAATTAGACTTGCTTTACTCGAAATTGTACAATTTCTTCATTTTTTTATTAAATGAAAAATATACAATTGATTCATGTTTAATTACCGACGGCGATATTTTATAAGTTTTTATATAGTATGAATAACTATCTGTTGTGTGAGCAACTTTTCAACGGTTTTCGAATATTCGGAGAGCTTCAAAGAATTTGCATGCACGCCCTTTTGACGTATATGAGATTTAGAATTTTTCATATCCTACAAACGGATACCGTTGACATTTCGGCGGCCATGTTAGTCTTTGTAACAATGTCTAATATTCGATTTTCTTTATTTCTCTGAAGATTTTTACCGAAGTTCGCGTGCACGCCAAATCATTTATGATATTAACCCTTCAAGTATCAGGGAATTTTGCCGATCGGCAACGACCATGCCTTCTCTTAAGCACAAAAACGATACGGATGTTCACAATATATTATCTTCAGCGTTATAAAAAAATTAACAAAAAACACTTTAAGGTATGTCAGTGATTTTTACAACCGTTTTTTAGCACATTAACTTGTTATACGAATCGTTCGAAGGTTGCGTCTTGGCAAATTCTAAGTTATCGTTTAACGAGTATCCGATACATGAAGGGTTAATACAGTCCTGTAAAATTTAAAACATATGCGTTGCATAATAACGACGAATTCGAAAATACATTTTTCTAAATTGAAGCTCAACATTTTGAACGACCAGATTTAGAAAGGCTGAAATTTTGAAGTTTATAACCGAGAAAAAATAATATTTTCAATAGCCTATCGCGATATCTTCGCGACAATTCAAAAATATAAGAAAATTCTTTAAAAAAAAAAAAATTTATGTAGTTGAACGATTTTTGTTAACAATTAGTTGATAACTTTTTGACTTTTTTTTAAATGTAAAATCAATGTTCTTCTCACTTTTAATAAAATTGATTATGTTCAAATTTTTATACCAATTCCAATTCCAATTTATACCTATTGGAAGTGTTCAAATTCTTACTGAATCTCAAATTTAAATGGAAATGTACGTGTTAAGCATCCTTAAGGACTCTCAGAAGACTGGCTGTTGAACATTTAAACGTTCGTTATTTTTCTATTTTCAATTATGGGCTGTTTTACATTTCGATCATTTCAAATTTCGAATTCAAATCCTTTTTATTTTAACTTCCAACGCGATGCAAAAAAAATCTCACAAATAAAATATATATAAAAAAAAATTATTGAAAGTTTACTGTCCCGAAATACGATCTGTCCAAGTGAGTCAGATCTATATCTGAATCCCAAACCGGAAGTGCGTTGCTTTCGAGCGAGTCCGATCGGTAATTGGTCCTCGAACCGGAAGTAAGATGTTTCCAAGCGAGTCAGATCAATATCTGGCTCTTGAACGGGAAGTACGATCCTTCTGAGCGAGTCAGACCGATATCTGACTCTTGAACCGGAAGTACCTGCCTCCGAGCGATTCAGATCTACATCTGGCCCTCGAACTATAAGTATGATTCTTCCAAGCGAGTCAGATCGATATCTGACTTACGAACCGAAAGTACGATCTGTCCAAATGAGTCAGATCTATATCTGAATCCCAAGCCGGAAGTGCGTTGCTTTCAAGCGAGTCCGATCGGTAATTGGTCCTCGAACCGGAAGTAAGATGTTTCCAAGCGAGTCAGATCAATATCTGGCTCTTGAACGGGAAGTACGATCCTTCTGAGCGAGTCAGATCGATCTCTGACTCTCGAACCGGAAGTACTATGCCTCCGAGCGATTCAGATCTATATCTGGCCCTCGAACTATAAGTATGATTCTTCAAAGCGAGTCAGATCGATATCTGACGTACGAACCGTAAGTACGATCTGTCCAAATGAGTCAGATCTATATCTGAATCCCAAACCGGAAGTACGTTGCTTTCGAGTGAGTCCGATCGGTATCTGGTCCTCGAACCGGAAGTAAGATGTTTCCAAGCGAGTCAGATCAATATCTGACTCTTGAACGGGAAGTACGATCCTTCTGAGCGAGTCAGATCAATCTCTGACTCTCGGACCGGAAGTACCATGCCTCCGAGCGATTCAGATCTATATCTGGCCCTCGAAGTGAAAGTGTGATTCTTCAAAGCGAGTCAGATCGATACCTGACTTTCGAACCGGAAGTACGTTGTTTTCGAGCGAGTCCGATCGGTATCTAGTCCTCGAACCGGAAGTAAGATATTTCCAAGCGAGTCAGATCAATATCTGGCTCTTGAACGGGAAGTACGATCCTTCTGAGCGAGTCAGACCGATATCTGACTCTTGAACCGGAAGTACCTGCCTCCGAGCGATTCAGATCTACATCTGGCCCTCGAACTATAAGTATGATTCTTCCAAGCGAGTCAGATCGATATCTGACTTACGAACCGAAAGTACAATCTGTCTAAATGAGTCAGATCGATATCTGAATCCCAAACCGGAAGTACGTTGCTTCGAGCGAGTCCGATCGGTAACTGGTCCTCGAACTGGAAATAAGATGTTTCCAAACGAGTCAGATCAATATCTGGCTCTTGAACGGGAAGTACGAGCCTTCTGAGCGAGTCAGATCGATTTCTGACTCTCGAACCAGAAGTACCATGCCTCCGAGCGATTCAGATCTATATCTGGCCCTCGAAGTGAAAGTATGATTCTTCAAAGCGAGTCAGATCGATACCTGACTTTCGAACCGGAAGTACGATCTGTCCAAATGAGTCAGATCGATATCTGAATCCCAAACCGGAAGTACGTTGCTTTCGAGCGAGTCCGATCGGTATCTGGTCCTCGAATTGAAATTAAGATGTTTCCAAGCGAGTCAGATCGATATCTGACTTTCGAACCAGAAGTACGATCTGTCCAAGTGAGTCAGATCTATATCTGAATCCCAAACCGGAAGTACGTTGCTTTCGAGCGAGTCCGATCGGTAATTGGTCCTCGAACTGGAAATATGATGTTTCCAAGCGAGTGAGATCAATATCAGGCTCTCGAACCGGAAGTACCATACCTCTGAGCGATTCAGATCTATATCTGGCCCTCGAAGTGAAAGTATTATTCTTCAAAGCGAGTCAGATCGATTTCTGACTTTCGAACCGAAAGTACGATCTGTCCAAGTGAGTCATATCTATATCTGAATCCCAAACCGGAAGTACGTTGCTTTCGAGCGAGTCCGATCGGTATCTGGTCCTCGAACCGGAAGTAAGATGTTTCCAAGCGAGTCAGATCAATATCTAGCTCTTGAACGGGAAGTACGATCCTTCTGAGCGAGTCAGACCGATATCTGACTCTCGAACTGGAAGTACCATGCCTCCGAGCGATTCAGATCTACATCTGGCCCTCGAACTATAAGTATGATTCTTCCAAGCGAGTCAGATCGATATCTGACTTACGAACCGAAAGTACGATCTGTCCAAATGAGTCAGATCTATATCTGAATCCCAAGCCGGAAGTGCGTTGCTTTCGAGCGAGTCCGATCGGTAATTGGTCCTCGAACCGGAAGTAAGATGTTTCCAAGCGAGTCAGATCAATATCTGGCTCTTGAACGGGAAGTACGATCCTTCTGAGCGAGTCAGATCGATCTCTGACTCTCGAACCGGAAGTACCATGCCTCCGAGCGATTCAGATCTATATCTGGCCCTCGAACTATAAGTATGATTCTTCAAAGCGAGTCAGATCGATATCTGGCTCTCGAATGGAAAGTACGAGAGCTAGTTATTTTATTTTTTAGAGTTTTTGTTTATATTATTTTATATTAACGGAATTGGAAGAGAGAAGAAAAGACGTTTCATAAAATATTAGAAGCATTTGAAATACCGCAGTCGGTAATAAAACTTTGAAGCTACTGTAAAACACAATACCTTCGTTTACCCGTATAAATTGGAAATGTGCTGAAAACTCCCGTGATACTCCCTTCACTCTCGTTACACTATTTATTCCACCTCTATTCGTTTTCTGGTCTCATACAAGACTGTTGATAATTGACACGATCTTTGTCATGTAATTTTGTTATTTGTCAATCGTCATAGTGACACATAAACTATCAATTGTCAATGCAACAAATTAACTATATATAGAGTGTATGCCAATGTTTCGTAGCGTCCTGGTCATTTTACCAATGACTGTTGCCAATCGGTACAATCGGAGCGATTTCTTCATTACAGAATAGTACAATTATTTATATATAGTAGGGGGTAGGGATGAATTGGGCAGTCATTCCCGGACTATCTCGCTTACAGGATTATCTCATTTACAAGACTATCTTATTCACTGAGAAGAGATCGAAACTGGGCGGTGCTGAAAATAAAACAGGCTATCCTAACTCCGAAGAAAAGTATCTAATCTCGAAGTTGTTTCCAGAGAATTGGAACCGACCGTTCTGAAAAGTATCGGAAAATCGGCGGCAAAGAAAGATCCTTCCGAGTGCGACGAAAGAGAGTCGCTGAATCGGTGGCGAGCGGATAAGGAAAACACCCAATCCGTCGAAGCAGAGAATATAAAACGGGAGAAAATTAAATCGAAAGTATCGCCTCGAGTTCCACGACGAGCGTCGCGGGCTCGGATCGGGTAGCCTCCAAAGGTGAAGTAGCCAGGCAGATGGAGTGCTTCCGGTAGGATAATTGTTAATCGTCATTCACAACCTTTAAAAAATTTATCTGTAAAAATTTTAAGATTTAATTAATTTTATTCATAAAAATTAATTTCCAAGCCGGTAAGAAGAGGAGTGTTTGAACGGAAAAGTTGAAATTTTATTTTATTTTCACAAAGCTTCTTCTAAGAGAAAACATTTTGTGTATCGAAAATTGAAAATGTGTGAATTTGTGTATTTTTATTAAATAACTATTTCTTTTCTTTTGTTCTTGTCGTTTTTCTCGTCGTTCTCGTCGTTCTCGTCGTTTTCCTCGTTGTTCTCGTTGTTCTCCTCGTTGTTCTCGGCCGTGACGATGTTGATGATGGAAATCATATTGTCTCGTGTCGGGTTGTGTCGATCTTCTTCTCTCTCTGTTGTTTTTTCTTCGTGCATTCGTTGCATTTGTACAATCTTAATTTTTTTTTTTAGGTCGTTCTTATATTTCCTCGAATAATTTCTTGAATATTTACCATATCTAAAAATAAAACATAAAATAGAGTTATGGTAATTTAAATTTAATAAAGAAGTTAAATAAAATAATACGATTCTGAAGAATATTTTGAAGTATCAGGGTGCCAATTATAAGGTTGACGGCAGTTTTTTTGAGCATTTGCGCATGGGTTTGGGTTCGTGTGAGGAGTGCTTCTTAAATTATTTTTCAAGCCCTCTTCGATGGCGCAATCGGTTTATTTATTCGATTTATAGTTTTTAAAGAGAAAAAAAAATTGTACAGGTTTTTTTTAGGGTAAAAGTGATGAATTATGGCCCGCTCTAATTAGCTGCGGGTAATAATTCATCGCTTTTGCCCTAAAAAAAAATTTTTCACCGGAAAAGATGGATGAACGATAGGCAAATCGTTATCAAATTACTTATAAGGATCGGTAGTCTGGTTGCTAGAGCGGTTACTTGGAAGCTCGGAGGGTTCGAGTTCAAGTCTTGTTTATGGTTATTTTTTTTTTCTCCTCACAAATGCCGGATGACATACTTACTAGTGCATTACGACGCCGTGCGGAATCGAGAAGCAAAAAAGCTTAATCTGAAAAAATTTTCATTCGTCTGATTACGGGAAGCGAAAACGACAATGTTCTCGGCAATTCTCTTCTTGTTATAACAAACTGCGAGTAAACAATGCAAGAATGTCGCCGTTTTCAGCTCTTTTCACTCCCCGCTCGAAATTTGATCCTTCGACACGCCATTTAAAAAAAGCCAAAAACGGCAACACTCCTGCATTGTTTACTCGCAGTTTGTTATAACAAGATGAAAATTGTCGGGAACATTCTCGTTTTCGCTTCCCGAGGCGAATGAAACCTTTTTCAGATGGAGCTTCTTCGCTTCTCGATTCCACACGGCGTCGTAATGTACTAGTAAGTATGTCACCCGGCATTTGTGAGGAGAAAAAAAAAAAAAAAAAAAAAAAAAAATAACCATAAACAAGACTTGAACTCGAACCCTCCGAGCTTCCAAGCAACCGCTCTAGCAACCAGACTACTAATACTTATGAGAGTTTTGATAACGATTTGCCTATCGTTCATCCATCTTTTCCAGAGAAAAAATTTTTTTAGGGCAAAAGCGATGAATTATTGCCCGCAGTTAATAGAGCGGACTATAATTCATCACTTTTACCCTAAATAAAATAAACATGTTTATCTCTCGGGCTTTTCTCGGGCTCGGGGTGAAAAAACCACCGTTTTTTTTTTTTGTAATTGAAAAAAAAATATTGATTTTTCGTTGGTTGTTACTTACATAATGTTTCTCTCCCTGAGAAAACGGCCTCCGCGTTTCGGTCTATCACCGTTCTTTCCATTTTCTTTTATGTGTGATCCACTTGCTTTCTCTTCATCTTGTTTTTCATCATTTTGCATTTTGCTTCCTCGCACCCCACCCATTTTAATCTTTGTATATACGCTTACTTAATATATTCTGTCTTTCCTGATCTCGTAATGACGTTTAGTCAAGATATGAAATTGAATAATGAAACAAATAAACAATCTTAACTATATTCACATCGTTACTTTTTTCCATGTGCGGTAAACATACATCGTGTGACGAATATACATACCGGAGAATTGGCCCGCAAACTTAAATTTATTACGAATGTAATGATTAAAACATTCCTTAACGTCTCGGTCATTTTACCAATGTATGTTGCTAATCGGTATAATTGGAACGGATTCTTCACGACGGAATAATACAATTATTTCTACGTAGTACAATTAAGTCAAGCGCATACCGCCCCCGCACTTCGATCCTCTATTATTAAGGTAGTTCTTGCGAATGGTGTTCTCTTCGCATAAGTTTCAGAGAAATGAGAGGCAATTGCAAACACTTCTAGATGGTATAAAAATTTGAAAAAATCAAGCATATTAAAAAAGGTGCTGAAAAGATTAATTTTACATAATAATAATTCCTCAATATTATTAACAAATTGATGAAAAATACAATTCTTCAACAAAATACCCGGAAACCTAATTTTTTTAAAATGAAAATTATTCATTCGAGAGGACGACGAGAGGACGACGAGACGAGAGGACGACGCGTCGAGAGGACAACGAGATGAGAGGACGACGCGACGAGAGAACGACGAGACGAGAGGACGACGCGACGAGAGGACGACGCGACGAGAGAACGACGAGACGAGAGGACGACGCGACGAGAGGACGACGAGACGAGAGGACGACGCGACGAGAGGACGACGAGACGAGAGGACGACGAGAGGACGACGAGAGGACGACGAGAGGACGACGCAACGAGAGGACGACGCAACGAGAGGACGACGCAACGAGAGGACGACGCAACGAGAGGACGACGCAACGAGAGGACGACGCAACGAGAGGACGACGCAACGAGAGGACGACGCAACGAGAGGACGACGCAACGAGAGGACGACGCAACGAGAGGACGACGCAACGAGAAGACGACGCAACGAGAGGACGACGCAACGAGAGGACGACGCAACGAGAGGACGACGCAACGAGAGGACGACGCAACGAGAGGACGACGCAACGAGAGGACGACGCAACGAGAGGACGACGCAACGAGAGGACGACGCAACGAGAGGACGACGCAACGAGGGGACGACGCAACGAGGGGACGACGCAACGAGAGGACGACGCAACGAGAGGACGACGCAACGAGAGGACGACGCAACGAGAGGACGACGCAACGAGAGGACGACGCAACGTGAGGACGACGAGACGAGAGGACGACGCAACGAGAGGACGACGCAACGAGAGGACGACGCAACGAGAGGACGACGCAACGAGAGGACGACGCAACGAGAGGACGACGCAACGAGAGGACGACGCAACGAGAGGACGACGCAACGAGAGGACGACGCAACGAGAGGACGACGCAACGAGAGGACGACGCAACGAGAGGACGACGCAACGAGAGGACGACGCAACGAGAGGACGACGCAACGAGAGGACGACGCAACGAGAGGACGACGCAACGAGAGGACGACGCAACGAGAGGACGACGCAACGAGAGGACGACGCAACGAGAGGACGACGCAACGAGAGGACGACGCAACGAGAGGACGACGCAACGAGAGGACGACGCAACGAGAGGACGACGCAACGAGAGGACGACGCAACGAGAGGACGACGCAACGTGAGGACGACGAGACGAGAAGACGACGGAGACGACAAATGACGACGATATAAGGCGACGACGAAGCGATGACGTACTAAAATCACATTATGTATGGGTGAAAATGTTTTTTTATTAATATAATATACCCGCGTTTAATATTTTATAATTTGTAATTTACATGTTATCCTCTCTCACTCTCTCTCTCTCTGTTTCGTCGCTGACCTTCCCGCTTTCGCCGTTCAATCTGATCTCGGTCCTCCCTCTCTCTGTCTCTTCACATTTTTCCATCTCTTCGATATTTTCCTCGTCCTCTTCCTCTTCCATTAGATCGTCCTGCTGAAAGGGATGGGACGTCACCATTTCTTTCCGCAACCGGTACGGTCGATGAACCCGGTCGTAGTTCATCACCACCGACAATTCTAGATAAAATTAAATTCACAAAATCATAATTCATAATAAGTGACGAAAAATTATAAATCATAATAACAAAAATAACTTACATGATATCGGTTGGCAGTCTACCACTCCGAAGCGCCGCCTCAACCCGATCCAATTCACTGATTAAAATATCATCCCACCCATCTGAATCTATATTTTATGAAAATAAATTATATATATATATAATATATATATATATATATATATGTAAATAAATTTATTTACACCAACTTACTGGTTTGGAATCCGTCCATAATTTTTTCGTATTTTGTTCTTTCGTTGTCAATATTCTGGCTGACAGATCGAAATCAAGCTATCGAATATAAACAAAATTTTTATACGTAACGTTCATTTATTTATCAACCGATGAAAATTTTGTTATGTTCAATCGATACTTGATTCTGCCTGCAAAAATATTACGAATGATAACAGAACAAAAGCAGAGAATGAACAAATTATAGATGGATTTCATAATTTTGTATTGCTTTAAATAACATTATCAAGATTTTTTTTTTATTTACAAAAAAGGTTACCGCGGCTTCGAGCTCCTTGGAGTGATCCGCTGGTAATCGCTCAAAAGTTCGAACCTATTAAGATAGTCCTTGCGAAAAAGTTTCAGAGAAATGAGAGGGAATTGCAAACACTTCTAAACGAGAAGACGAGAAGACGAAAAAACAAGAGGACGGGAGGACGACGAGACGAGAGGACGACGGAACGAGAGGACGACGGAACGAGAGGACGACGGAACGAGAGGACGACGAAACGAGGGGAGGACGCGACGAGGAGGACGACGCGACGAGGAGGATGACGCGACGAGGAGGACGACGCGACGAGGAGGACGACGCGACGAGGAGGACGACGCGACGAGGAGGACGACGCGACGAGGAGGACGACGCGACGAGAGGACGACGCGACGAGAGGACGACGCGACGAGAGGACGACGAGAGGACGACGGAGACGAGAGGACGACGGAGACGAGAGGACGACGGAGACGAGAGGACGACGGAGACGAGAGGACGACGGAGACGAGAGGACGACGGAGACGAGAGGACGACGGAGACGAGAGGACGACGGAGACGAGAGGACGACGGAGACGAGAGGACGACGGAGACGAGAGGACGACGGAGACGAGAGGACGACGGAGACGAGAGGACGACGAGAGGACGACGAGACGAGAGGACGACGAGACGAGAGGACGACGCGACGAGAGGACGACGAGAGGACGACGCGACAAGAGGACGACGTGACGAGGAGGACGACGCGACGAGGAGGACGACGCGACGAGGAGGACGACGCGACGAGAAGGATGACGCGACGAGGAGGACGACGCGACGAAGAGGATGACGCGACGAGAGGACGACGTGACGAGGAGGACGACGCGACGAGGAGGACGACGCGACGAGGAGGACGATGCGAGGACGACGAGAGGACGACGCGACGAGAGGACGACAAGAGGACGACGCGAGGACGACGAGAGGACGACGCGACGAGGACGACGCGACGAGGAGGACGACGAGAGGACGACGAGAAGAAAGGATGACGGGACGAGAGGACGACGAGAAGAAAGGATGACGGGACGAGAGGACGACGGAGACGAGAGGACGATGGGACGAGAGGACGACGGAGACGTGAGGACGACGAGACGTGAGGACGACGAGACGTGAGGACGACGAGACGAGAGGACGACGATACGAGAGGACGACGAGACGGGAAGACGACGCGACGAGAGGATGACGGGACGAGAGGACGACGGAGACGAGAGGACGACGGAGACGAGAGGACGATGGGACGAGAGGACGACGGAGACGTGAGGACGACGAGACGAGAGGACGACGAGACGACAGGACGACGCGACGAGAGGGCGACGAGACGAGAGGACGACGAGACGACAGGACGACGAGACGAGAGGACGAGGAGACGAAGACGTACTAAAATCGCCTGTACATTATTTATGGGTGAAAATTCTTTTTATTAATATAACATACCCGGGTTTAATATCTTATAATTTGTTTTTCTTGAATACAATTAATTGTTCATTATTTTAATCGAAATTTTCTCGTCGTTGCCTCGTGAAATTCGTCGTTCAATAAAAAATAAAAAAATAAATAATATTTTCGTCCGTTGTTGTTGTTATAATAGTTTTGTTTCTTCGTCCATGGTCTTCTTTGAAAGTTAAAATTCCTTTGCGCCAAACTCTTCTGGATAACGAATTCAATTCGCGCCATCAACTTTCGCTCCATTTCTTCTCGCTCGCTTCGTTCTCGTTGTTGCCGCTCAGTCCTTTCTCTATCCTCCCGCTCTCGTCGCTCAGTCCGTTCTAAATCTTCCCTCTGTCTCTCTCTTTGCGCGTTTCGCCGTAGTTGCCTCTGTCTTGTAAGTCAAAATATGTAATTGAATAATAAAACAAATAAATAATCTTAACTATATTCACATCGTTACTCTTTTTATTATATGAGGTAAACACACTTATATGAGTAACGATGTGAATATAGTTAAGATTATTTATTTGTTTTATTATTCAATTTTATATTTTGACTAAACGTCATTACGAGGAAACGTCAAGAAAGAAAGATTAAACAAGCGTATATATAAAAATAAAAATGGGTGGGGTGCGAGGAAGTAAAATAGAAAACGTAGAAAAACAAGATGAAGAGAAACAAAGCGGATCACAAGAAAAAGAAAATGGAAAGAACGATAATAAACTGAAACGCGGAGGCAGATTTTCAAACGGAAAAATCCAAAGGTAAATTAACATATTCCGATACTCACAGGCACTCGGACAAATTCTGCGAGCGCGCGGAGCACGTCAACCACCATTATCGTTAAATATTTTCGTTTAATTACAACTAGGTATAGGAAACCAAGATCCCAATTTCGAGAGGGAAGACAGGAGCAACTACGGCGAAACGCGCAAAGAGAGAGACAGAGGGAAGATTTAGAACGGACTGAGCGACGAGAACGGGAGGATAAAGAAAGGACTGAGCGGCAACAACGAGAACGAACCGAGCGAGAAGAAATGGAGCGAAAGTTGATGGAGCGAATTGAATTCGTTATCCAGAAGAGTTTAGCGCAAAGGAATTTTAACTTTCAAAGAAGACCATGGACGTAGAAACAAAACTAACTATTATAACAACAACAACGAACGAAAATATTATTTATTTTTTTATTTTTTATTGTACAACGAATTTCACGAGGACAACGACGAGAAGAACTCGAAATTTCGATAAAAATAATGGATATTGAATTGTATTCATAAAAAACAAATTATAAGATATTAAACCCGGGTATGTTATATTAATAAAAACCATTTTAACCCATAAATAATGTACAGGCGATTTTAGTACGTCGTCGTCTCGTCGTCCCCTCGTCCCCTCGTCCTCTCGTCCCGTTGCCCTCTCGTCACGTCGTCCTCTCGTCTCGTCGTCCTCTCGTCGCGTCGTCCTCTCTTCTCGTCGTCCTCTCTTCTCGTCGTCCTCTCGTCGCGTCGTCCTTTCTTCTCGTCATCCTCTCGTCGCGTCGTCCTCTCGTCCCGTCGTCCTCTCGTCCCGTCGTCCTCTCGTCCCGTCGTCCTCTCGTCCCGTCGTCCTCTCGTCCCGTCGTCCTCTCGTCCCGTCGTCCTCTCGTCCCGTCGTCCTCTCGTCCCGTCGTCCTCTCGTCCCGTCGTCCTCTCGTCCCGTCGTCCTCTCGTCCCGTCGTCCTCTCGTCCCGTCGTCCTCTCGTCCCGTCGTCCTCTCGTCCCGTCGTCCTCTCGTCCCGTCGTCCTCTCGTCCCGTCGTCCTCTCGTCCCGTCGTCCTCTCGTCCCGTCGTCCTCTCGTCCCGTCGTCCTCTCGTCCCGTCGTCCTCTCGTCCCGTCGTCCTCTCGTCCCGTCGTCCTCTCGTCCCGTCGTCCTCTCGTCCCGTCGTCCTCTCGTCCCGTCGTCCTCTCGTCCCGTCGTCCTCTCGTCCCGTCGTCCTCTCGTCCCGTCGTCCTCTCGTCCCGTCGTCCTCTCGTCCCGTCGTCCTCTCGTCCCGTCGTCCTCTCGTCCCGTCGTCCTCTCGTCCCGTCGTCCTCTCGTCCCGTCGTCCTCTCGTCCCGTCGTCCTCTCGTCCCGTCGTCCTCTCGTCCCGTCGTCCTCTCGTCCCGTCGTCCTCTCGTCCCGTCGTCCTCTCGTCCCGTCGTCCTCTCGTCCCGTCGTCCTCTCGTCCCGTCGTCCTCTCGTCCCGTCGTCCTCTCGTCCCGTCGTCCTCTCGTCCCGTCGTCCTCTCGTCCCGTCGTCCTCTCGTCCCGTCGTCCTCTCGTCCCGTCGTCCTCCCGTCGTCCTCTCGTCCCGTCGTCCTCTCGTCCCGTCGTCCTCTCGTCCCGTCGTCCTCTCGTCCCGTCGTCCTCTCGTCCCGTCGTCCTCTCGTTCCGTCGTCCTCTCGTCCCGTCGTCCTCTCGTCCCGTCGTCCTCTCGTCCCGTCGTCCTCTCGTCCCGTCGTCCTCCCGTCGTCCTCTCGTCCCGTCGTCCTCTCGTCCCGTCGTCCTCTCGTCCCGTCGTCCTCTCGTCCCGTCGTCCT
The DNA here is from genome assembly GCA_917499995.1 of Ichneumon xanthorius. NCBI lineage: Eukaryota > Metazoa > Arthropoda > Insecta > Hymenoptera > Ichneumonidae > Ichneumon > Ichneumon xanthorius. Next base: position 2,654,528 of record OU824209.1, read on the forward strand.
CTCGTCCCGTCGTCCTCTCGTCCCGTCGTCCTCTCGTCCCGTCGTCCTCTCGTCCCGTCGTCCTCTCGTCCCGTCGTCCTCTCGTCCCGTCGTCCTCTCGTCCCGTCGTCCTCTCGTCCCGTCGTCCTCTCGTCCCGTCGTCCTCTCGTCCCGTCGTCCTCTCGTCCCGTCGTCCTCTCGTCCCGTCGTCCTCTCGTCCCGTCGTCCTCTCGTCCCGTCGTCCTCTCGTCCCGTCGTCCTCTCGTCGTCCTCTCGTCCCGTCGTCCTCTCGTCCCGTCGTTCTCTCGTCCCGTCGTTCTCTCGTCCCGTCGTCCTCTCGTTCCGTCGTCCTCTCGTCCCGTCGTCCTCTCGTCGTCCTCTCGTCGCGTCGTCCTCTCGTCGTCCTCGCATCGTCCTCTCGTCGTCCTCGCATCGTCCTCTCATCGTCCTCGCATCGTCCTCTCGTCCCGTCGTTCTCTCGTCGTCCTCGCATCGTCTTCTCGTCGTCCTCTCGTCCCGTCGTCCTCTCGTCCCGTCGTTCTCTCGTCCCGTCGTTCTCTCGTCTCCGTCGTCCTCTCGTCTCCGTCGTCCTCTCGTCCCGTCGTCCTCTCGTCCCGTCGTCCTCTCGTCCCGTCGCCCTCTCGTCGCGTCGTCCTTTCGTCTCGTCGTCCTCTCGTCGCGTCGTCCTCTCTTCTCGTCGTCCTCTCGTCGCGTCGTCCTCTCGTCTCGCCGTCCTCTCATCGCGTCGTCCTCTCTTCTCGTCGTCCTCTCGTCGCATCGTCAGCCAATTTCATATGCCGAGAATGTACATATGAAATTAGAACTCAGGATGCGAATCCCAAGGCTCTCGATGAGACATTCGATTGAAGGAATTCGAATGCAAGGAGCAATTTTCTGCAATACTGCTCGTGTGAATTTCGGTGAATTCAACTGATTGACCTCGTCTTTGGAATATTTTCTTATTTTGTTTGTAGAATTCTTGTCCATGCTACGGTATTTTTTTATAACGCTGCAATTTGGACCGTGAAACTTAAAACATAACCCAATAACGATCATTTTGAACCGGCGATATTCATATGTACAGAACACACATATATAATTTCATCTGAAGTTAACCCCTTCTAATCGTGATTGGATTGTTTTACGTTTCACAATCAGAATTGAAACGTTAGCAAAGAATACGGCAGCATGGACAAGATTCATATTAATAGAAAAAGAAAACATTCAAAAGACGAAGATACTTTATATTTACCTGAACTGACGGAGGCTATGTTAGTTAAAGTTTCTGACGCACTCAAATTCGATCGACCGACGGAGTGTCTCGTCGAGAGCTTTGGCCAACGCATCCTACTGAAGGATATACGCACCCTCGACGCGGGAAACTGGCTGAACGATGAGATCATAAATTTTTATTTAAATCTCATCGTCGTCAGATCGGATGAAGAAGGGTATCCAACCGTCCACGCGACGAATACCTTCTTCTATCCCAAACTTTTTTCCGGTGGACACGTTGCGGTACAGAAGTGGACAAAAAAAACGGATATCTTTAAAAAAGATCTCATCGTTGTCCCAGTACATTCGGGAAATCATTGGACCGTTGCCATCGTCGACTTCCGAAAAAACCGGATCGAACATTACGATAGTCTCGGCCAAGAAAATAAAAATTGTATCGACACACTGCGACGATATTTAAAAGAAGAAAGTCTGACAAAGAAGAAGACGAAATTTGAAATGTCCGATTGGACGTTTTCGTCAGTCAAGAACATTCCGCTCCAAAACAACGATTACGACTGCGGTGTGTTCGCCTGCATGTTTGCAGAATTCTTAACTGCAAACAAGAAAATAACATTCGGACAGAACCAGATGCCGTACTTTCGCAAGAAGATGGTGTACGAAATCGTACAAAAAAAAAATAATATAAAAAGTTCACAACGTTTTTATTGCCTAATAAATTCGTACTTTCTGCGATAGAGTTCACAAAGGTTTTTGCACAAACTTCAAGTCCGGTACATTAAATGTATAATTTCTTTTAAACACTGCCTTCCAATTGTGTTAATCGATTGGAAGGTCGTTCAACCCCCAGCAGCCTCGTTGTCGTAAGACAACGAGGACAACGACGACGACGACGACGACGAAGAGGAGGACGACGACGACGTCGACGAGGAGGACGACGACGACGACGAGGACGAGAACGACGCATCTAGACTAAAATAAAATGGCCTGTGCATTATTTATCGGTGAAAATATTATTGGTTTCCGGTCGGTTTTCCTGGAACACCGACGTCCTCGCGTCTGAGTTCAGGCACGCCCGGTACCACGGACTCCGCACCTGCACGCAGCAAGAGCAGATCAACGACTTCTCTGGTGGTGGACAACAACCCTAGAACAAAACTATCGATACCATCGACGTATCGCTCGGTCAGTTCGGGAGCTTTGACATTGCCAAAAAACATGAGCTTACCGCCAGGATCGCAATCTTCAAACATCAAAGCACCAAAAACACTGGGACTACGTTCGCCATCGACTTCCCTGTGAACCGACCGGAAACCGACCAGAAACCGACCGGAAACCAATCAAGCTCCACGAATATGTCCATCGATAATTAATGCACACATGTAAGGAGATACGTCAAGACACGGCTGTACATCACTGCTCAATTCCTTAGAATCAGCCTGGTCAGGTCTATATTCGCCGATTCTTCCCGAGGCATTGAGGCAGTAAATTCGCACCGTTGTGCACCAAGAATTTATAATTCATATAACTGATTGCGACGCACTTTCTTTGTACCTTGTCCATGTATAGTATGTATATCTCGTAAATTCATTTAAAACAGATTTCTCCGCTGTCGCACTTTGACCTCACCATGATATATCACATCGTCTCGGGTGATAGAATAATGTTTTTAAATTAATTTAATTTCTTATATGAGCGATCTGAATGAGAGGTGTGTCTCTCGCTCTCGTTACTCCCTCTCATTTACGATTCGAACGTTTCCCGGACCAGAAACGTCGCCGTATTCTTTTATAACCGCATCCCTGCTCATTACCAAATCAAATGGTAAAAGCTCGATGGTGCCATAAAAAATGCCCACGTGACCCATCGGTGGCACAGCAATGATATTTTCCAGAGAAATAATCTGAAAGGTAAATGAAGCCAGAATTCAAATTGGATTCGTATGCGGTACCAAATAATATATCGAAATACTCGAGCTTGAATAGTTTTGGAACATTTTTATTTTTAAACATAAATTACCTTATAAGGTCTCACGTTGGCAATAAACTTCTCCATGTCGTTGTTTACTGCTATTAGGTTGCACGCTACCCCTTCGTGGTTCGTAATGGACGCAGATATCGAGCGGGAACCCGATTCATCGACGACGATCGGCCCAATAACATGCACGAACCCAACGTATTTCCTTTAAATCAAGGGTATATTGATAATTTTTATAAAAGTGTGATCACGAAGGGTTAATCGAAGTTATACCTCTATTTCACCTACGATTGCTTAATAATGAATATAATTACCGCACAATATTGTACAATCCGATTCTTCGGATGTCCTCGCTCTTGGAGTATTCGATGATCTCGTATTTCTCACTCGTTTCACTCGACATACTTGATTCTTTCAGTGTCTTTCGATTCTCGACCAACCTTTTACTATGAGAATTATAACGTTATTACATTGCTACATGATTTTTTTTATTAAAAATTGACAAACGCTTTAACCGAGTGAACGCAATTTCATTGCATTCATCAAGCATTTGTTATAAAAAAAAAAATCGTATGGCAATGTCATAACGTTATAATTCTCATAGTCTCATAGTAAAAGGTTGGTCGAAAATCGAAAGACACTGAAAGAATCAAGTATGTCGAGTGAAACGAGCGAGGAATACGAAATCATCGAATACTCCAAGAGCGAGGACATCCGAAGAATCGGATTGTACAATATTGTGCGGTAACTATATTTATTATTAAGCAATCGTAGGTGAAATAGAGGTATAACTTCGATTAACCCTTCGTGATCACACTTTTATAAAAATTATCAATATACCCTTGATTTAAAGGAAATACGTCGGGTTCGTGCACGTTATTGGGCCGATCGTCGTCGATAAATCGGGTTCTCGCTCGATATCTGCGTCCATTACGAACCACGAAGGGGTAGCGTGCAACCTAATAGCAGTGAACAACGACATCGAGAAGTTTATTGCCAACGTGAGACCTTATAAGGTAATTTATGCTTAAAAATAAAAATGTTCCAGTACTATTCAAGCTCGAGTATTTCGATATATTATTTGGTACCGCACACGAATCCAATTTGAATTCTGGCTTCATTTACCTTTCAGATTATTTCTCTGGAAAATATCATTGCTGTGCCACCGATGGGTCACGTGGGCATTTTTTATGGCACCATCGAGCTTTTACCATTTGATTTGGTAATGAGCAGGGATGCGGTTTTAAAAGAATACGGCGACGTTTCTGGTCCGGGAAACGTTCGAATCGTAAATGAGAGGGAGTAACGAGAGCGAGAGACACACCTTTTATTCAGATCGCCCATATAAAAAATTAAATTAATTTAAAAAACGTGAACATTATTCTATCACCCGATATCATTGTGAGGTCAAAGTGCAACAGCGGAGAAATCTGTCTTAAATAAATTTGCGAGATATACAGATATATTATATGTACATACATAAACATGGACAAGGTACAAAGAAGGTGCGTGGCAATCAGTAACATGAATTATAAATGCATGTTACTGATTGCGAGGCGAGACGACGAGAAGACGACGAGATACGGTGAAAGGAAACGAGAGGAAACGAGAGGAAACGAGAGGAAACGAGAGGAAATTAAAACTGGCTCGCAGACTTAAGTTTATTACGAATATAATGATTAAAACATTGTAATTATTGTTCAAATAGTATCTACAATTAGTAATTGGTATGCATGCAAAAGATCAAAGTAGACCATGTTGCAGTGCACCCAGAAAAATAATTTATTTGACGGCCACCGTTTATTTGGTTTAAGTAAAATATTTATTTGATTTAAATAAATATTTATTTAAATTAAGTCAATAGTTACTTAAATGATATAAATATTTATTTAAATCAAATAAATATTTTACTTAAACCAAATAAACGGTGGCCGTCAAATAAATTATTTTTCTGGGTGTGTAGAGCAGTTTATTTTAGTCGGACAAGTTTTTTTTTTTTTTTTTTCTCCTAGAGCTCAATCGTTCGACTCGCTTGTAACAGAGCTTCGGACGGATTCGTCGAACGGTCAGTTGAGTCTCCCCAATATGAATCTACTAACACCTAACATGGAGGAGAATAACAATGACTTTAAAGTCGACGTGCCAGACGCTCACTTTGAAGAAAGAGCGGTACGTAAATATAATCGAGAATATTAAAGTTATCACACATTTCTTACGTGACTGGTTTTACAGCTAAAGTCGGATACAAATGCAGCATCAAGCAAGCTCGTCAGATCGGACACTTTCGTACGTGAAGATGAATTTCAGAGTGTGAAGAACGGCAACGTGTTCGAGGAGAAAAAATTCGAGCCGGTCGCGACTGAACTTGGCAGCGACAACTCTTTGCCTGGGGAGAATATCATCAATATATTAATGAAACTGAAAACGCTCAGGGACTGTGCCAGCGACTTGGTCAGCAAAATCGATGATATACAAGTAACAAAGTTTGTTTTTTTTTATCCTCCAATCTATATAATTCGCATCTCTGCAGCATTGGGATAACAAAAATTCTTGTTTCGTTATACAGAAAGTTGCGCCTAACAACAATATCCGCCCTATTCGTCGATTGTCATCGATGGGCTGCTACCCCAGTTTGAATCGAACATCGAAGATGACACGAAGATCAATGGGAGCCTTTCCTGGAACACCGACGTCCTCGCGTCTGAGTCCAGGCACGCCCGGAACCAAGGACTCCGCACCTGCACGCAGCAAGAGCAGATCAACGACTTCTCTGGTGGTGAACAACAACCCTAGAACAAGACTATCGATACCATCGACGTATCGCTCGGTCAGTTCGGGAGCTTTGACATTGCCAAAAAATATAAGCTTACCGCCAGGATCGCAATCTTCAAACATCAAAGCACCAAAAACACTGGGACTACGTTCGCCATCGACTTCCCTGTGACCGACCGGAAACCGACCGGAAACCGACCGGGAACCGACCGGAAACCGACCGGAAACCGACCGGAAACCGACCGGAAACCGACCGGAAACCGACCGGAAACCGACCGGAAACCGACCGGAAACCGACCGGAAACCGACCGGAAACCAATCAAGCTGCACGAACATTTCCATCGACAAATAATGCACGGGCCATTTTATTTTAGTTCAGATTTTCGACGAAAGACGACGAGGGACGACGAGGGACGACGAGGGACGACGAGGGACGACGAGGGACGACGAGGGACGACGAGGGACGACGAGGGACGACGAGGGACGACGAGGGACGACGAGGGACGACGAGGGACGACGAGGGACGACGAGGGACGACGAGGGACGACGAGGGACGACGAGGGACGACGAGGGACGACGAGGGACGACGAGGGACGACGAGGGACGACGAGGGACGACGAGGGACGACGAGGGACGACGAGGGACGACGAGGGACGACGAGGGACGACGAGGGACGACGAGGGACGACGAGGGACGACGAGGGACGACGAGGGACGACGAGGGACGACGAGGGACGACGAGGGACGACGAGGGACGACGAGGGACGACGAGGGACGACGAGGGACGACGCGGGACGACGAGGGACGACGAGGGACGACGAGGGACGACGAGGGACGACGAGGGACGACGAGGGACGACGAGGGACGACGAGGGACGACGAGGGACGACGAGGGACGACGAGGGACGACGAGGGACGACGAGGGACGACGAGGGACGACGAGGGACGACGAGGGACGACGAGGGACGACGACGACGAGGGACGAAAAAAAAATTCAAACCTTTATAACTCGAAAATTGTTTAATTTTGAAAAATATATATATATGATATTTTTTATTTTCTTGCTCTCATTAGGTGCAGAAGATTACACTGAAGAAATCTGAAAATAGAAAAATAAAAATTGTTTGATTTTTTAAAACCATTTATTATATATGTCTAATATTATTTTTTCTCGCAGATTAAAAAATGGACGGGATTTACCTAAGTTCTTTTTCGACGTGTTCTCGCCAGATATCGTCATTTTGGCGTTGACACCGACAAAGATGTACCGGGTCCCAACAATTTTCGCATATCGGAGGCCAGACGGGTCCGTCGAAGAGTTCATCTTCGTCCCTGGCGTCGTCATCTTGCCATTCCTCCGGTTCAGGATTTTGAACCGGAGGATGACAGATTTTTATGAGCATCCATCCGAACGGATGTAACAAACCATTCACCGCCCTTGAAAGGATGCTTCCCATGATCCTTAAAAAAGAAAAATTATCGATAATATACACAATAAAATAACATCGTTAAAATTATTGAAACGAGAAGATACTAACCTTACAAGCGTTCCGATACGTTCTGAAGAGATGATCGTAATAGTAACGAATAAAAATAAAAAAAAAGCCGGGCGAACCCCATGAGGCTGAAGTTGGCGGCTTGTGTACGCGCACCGCTAGCGGGCCACCGCACACCCAAATTGGCAGTACGATGCTTCCGAGCGAGTCAGATCGATATCTGACTCTCGAACCGGAAGTACCATACCTCCGAGCGATTCAGATCATTATGGTATCATACAGATGATGAGACCATATCAGATCATACTTGTAATGAATTCGCAAAGAAATCGCTGTTTCAAAAAAGACCCAAAATCACTCATTTTTGCAATTTTGGCTATAACAATGCCCGGTAAACTTTTTCGTTAGTTGTCGCTCCAAGAGTGTAATTCCATGTATTTTTTCACGCTGACCACGAATCTGACACTTATTTTATTCGTAGATGAATATTTGATACGAAAAAAAACGTCTAAAAAAAAAAAAAAAAAATGCATGAAATTCGAAAAATTCAAAATGACATAAAATTTAAACGGTTCGATCGATTTTCTTGAAATTTTAATGGGATCCTCGGGTGATCAGATTCTATCTGTGTACGCGTTTTTAGCCCGACAGCTAAAAAATTGCGAGCGCTACAGTGCGTACAGACATTTTCGAAGAAATTAAAAATGGCGTACAAAAAAAACAACTGAACATTTTTGGACGAAATTTGGCAGAAACATTGACTATTAACCACACAAGCTGTGTGCAAAATTTCAGCCTGATCGGTGGAGGCGTTCCCGAGATATAGCCATTTGAATTTTTCGCGTCTGATTCACACACACACACACACACACACACACACACACACACACACACACACACACACACACACACACACACACACACATACATCCGGACATTTTTTCTAAATGTGATTTTTCGATGTTTTGGAACATTCTGAACACGTTTTCATTAAAATCTCGAAAATTTTTTTTTTCACCATCACAAAGCTTCCTCTATGAGGAAGCAAAAATTCTTCCAAAAAGACGTTCATCAAAGTAATTTAAAAGAAATATGTGTATCGAAATCTCCAAAAATAAAATCGAAAAAATCAAATCAAAGTAGCCAAGCAGTAGTACATACAAAAAATTCTTCAAAAAATATGTTTATCAAATCAATCTAAAAAAAAAACAAGATGCAAAAAATCTTGACAAAAAAAAACTTGGCGTGCCAGTTTTTTTTACAATAGCTGTCGTACATGGTTCATTCAAATAATCAAGGGAGAGGGAAAGTAACTGCAATAACTGTAGTAACTGTAATTGTGAAAAAAAACTGGCACGCCAAGTTTTTTTTTGTCAAGATTTTTTGCATCTTGTTTTTTTTTTTTTAGATTGTTTTGATAAACATATTTTTTGAAGAATTTTTTGTATGTACTACTGCTTGGCTACTTAGATTTGATTTTTTCGATTTTATTTTTGGAGATTTCGATACACATATTTCTTTTAAATTACTTTGATGAACGTCTTTTTGAAAGAATTTTTTTGTTAAGAGACTGTTTTGATAAACATCTGTATTGGCAGATTTTTTTATTTTTAATTGGTTTTTTTGATAAACATTTTCTGAACGAGAATACAATTTTTAAGTACTTGGCGTACCTTTTTACTTTTTTTCAAAAAAGTATTTTTTGCTTTCATTTCACCTATTTAGACATCCAGTCATGTAGTTTGGTTGATTATTACCAACATACAGTGAATAAACAGAATCATCATCCTGTAAAATGTATTCGTGTAACATTTTATGCTGACGAAAGGCACCTTCGACATCTTGAGTACCTGCTCTTGATGCTCTGGTTCTTCAAAGGCAACTGCGTTAGGACCAGGAGGTGGTTTTCATCATGCGTAGCTGAAAAAAAACTTATCTCTCTCGCATGATGGATAAAGACATCTTTTGGTGCTGACGCAGTGCCTCTGAGGTTCTAGAGCATCGATAGCATCTGTATGTGGAGCTGGCGATGCCTTTCACCACTATATGTAAAAATGATATATATAATATATTATAAATTTTCACTGCGAGCCTTTAATTATGCATCGACAGGGGAAAATGTCTCAAATAGAATGCCAGCTCTGTCAGGAAAAGATTTATTCCTCGGTTTGGGTATATGTAAATAAGTGCACATTTTTCTGACGGACCATAGATTCCATTTAAAAAAAGTTGAACCATCTTCCTGACAAATATATTTGTGTAACATTTTATTATATATTTCAAAAGCAAAAATAAAACGAAACTTGAAAGATAGGTTAGTCATAAAAAGATCGAGGAAAAATTAACTTTACACGTTCAACACAGAATTAAAAGAATATTAAAATAATTAACATTTATGAATAAAAAGCAAATACTAGGTATGTTTAAAAGACATTTTATTTTTATTTACACGAATTACTCCTGTATCTACATAATAATAAACGTCGAGATGCTACCGCGTTTCATGTTACACAAATAATCACTGCTTTAATCGCTTAATTACACGAATCACTGCTTTTCACTTAATTACACGAATCACTGTTTTAATCGCTTACAGAAAAACAATTTTTCAACAAAAAGTTTCCTGTCAGGCAATATCCGATTACTTCAGAGGCGCGATAGAATCCTGAACGCAGCACAGCAGTCGAAAGACGAGCCAGCTGATATGGCGAACGCATGCGCAGTAGACGCGAGGCGCATGCGCAATAGACGCGAGGACTCACATCACATCACATCACAGGACACGTTTATAATATTTTCGGACCTCGAGAGGTACCCGATGCCCATATCTCGGCATCTACCGCAAAGTTATAATTGGAACAGGGCGCGTTGAAAAGCTTGTGTCCTATATATATAAAAAAAGTGTCGTCCGAATTCCGATCTGCTGCTTCGTTTCCGAGAAAATCGAGAAGCAAGAATCCACTTCCGGCATTTTGGAGTATATATACTTGGTAGCGTCTCGTCAACTCGCTTTAAAAAAAAATCTTTTTTTAAGTACTTGGCGTCGAGACGCTACCGCGTCTTTTGATATTGAATCGGTCAAAGCGTAAAATCTAAATGATAATAGCGGTAGTACAACGTTGATGGAAATAAAGGAAAACGAAGAACCAGCGATGGTTGATGATAAGCCGAAAAAGATGAAGAGCCCATCGAAAGGTGAAGATAAAATCGAAGAAAAGACCACGTGTAAAGACTCAACACACAAATTGGTATCTTATATTTACTTTCAATTCTTTAAAACCATAAAAAATTATGTTAAAATGACACGTGCGATTGCAACTCGTTCGCGATATCTAAAACAGATTAAGGTGCCAGTTACGGACGAAAGCACATGCGAACCTTCAACGAAAAAACCAAAAAAGAGCAGTGAGAATATGAATGTAAGTAAATAAGTAATATTCACGATGTTATATAATAATATCGTGAAGATACCGTTTTTAGATGAAGTGCAACATGTTAATAAAACCAAAAATCGTTTCTCATTTTTCTCAAAGAGGATTGATCTTTTGGGGAAGAACTGAAAACAGCTAACTCGGCCTGACGATATCGCAGTTGGTTCTCTATTTTTTCCCCAAAGGTCAATCCTCTTTGAGAAAAATGGGAAACGGTTTTTGGTGTTATTAGCATGTTGCACTTCAGCTTGTAACTGTTTGGCTATCGGCGAGCGCCCGACGACGAGCTAAACCCGATATTATTGGCATAAAGTGAGATAGCGCGAGGTGTAAGTGGCGACATCTGTCAGGATCGAGCGGCGGCTCGATCAATATCGAACCGAGCGCATGCGCAGACGAGAGATCGGAAGCACCGCGGCGCTGCCGAGCGGGCTTGCAGCGAAAGCACGCTCAAGGTCGAAGAAAGGCGAAAGCGAGGGAAAATCGGCCTCGCTGATTGGACAGAAATGACGACACTACCGTTGCACACGGCACCGACCGAGCATACTATTTGCTCAGCGGATAAGACCGGATAATCGTCACTAACATACCGACCCAGGATTGGAGGGCGGAGAGGAACAATGCTTCCAGCCAATGAGAAAATTAATAATCGGGCGACCGCACGCAGACGCGAGTCCGCCAGAAATCTGCCAAACCGACGGAATGGGAGTCGGAAATCGGGGTATAAAGGACGGTGATTTCGGCAGTCGATCATCAGTTCATCGGATCTACCTTACCAGCGGACAACTCTCAAGGAATAAAAGTGAAAAGTGAAAAGTGAAATAAGTGAAATAGTCGTGAAACAGTGCCAAAAGAACTTATAAAATTGGCGCCGTTCGGACTTATAAAGTTTGTACCGTGCGGACTTATAAAATTTGTGCCGGATTGAACTTATAAAATTCGTGCCAAAGTCGGACTTATAAAATTGGTGTTATTGTGGACTTATAAAATTGGTGTTATTGTGGACTTATAAAAATTTGTGAATATTGGACTTATAAAATTTAGTGAAGAGTGAACTTATAAAACTCGGGCCGCAAAAGGGACTTATAAATTGTCGTGCCGAGTGAACTTATAATTTTTGTGTCACGTTGGACTTATAAAAATTTGGTGCCGCATCGGACTTATAAAATTGGGTGCCGAATCGGACTTATAAAATTCTGTGCCAAACCGGACTTATAAATCTCGGGCCAGAATCGGACTTATAAACATTTTGTGCTACGGCGAACTTATAACTTGGTGCTTCCGTGAACTTAAACAATTAAGACCAATAAAAGTGACATTCGGAGTGAACCGGTAAAGTGACCAAAGTGACCGGCAGGAAAGCGGTAAACTCCACGGAGGAATATTCCAACTTCCAGGACCGGAAAAAGGCACATCCAGGGGTTCGTTCACTCCCCCTGAAGGCTCCTATACCGACAAAACAAGGTAAAAAAATTTTTGTCTCCAATTAACGCCAATTGCAAATCGCGAGGTGAGCGATCTGTCACAGGCGATCGCCGTGCCGTGACGTCACCGCGAGACAGCCGAGCACAGCGGCCAGCGGGACTTCGCGTCGACCGAGAAGCTGCCCGCGCATGCGTGGTGCGGTTCACGCGAAATAAATAATTTTCAATTAAAGATATCTCCTTGAAGACATAAAATAAGACGATAAATAGAGACAATAAGCGCAGGAGAAATCAGTGCGTGAACGAGATTGATATTCATTGTGCATTCTTTCTTCTTGCCAAAAGAACAATATCTGTAATCGCTCTGGATACAATTGTCGACCTCGAATAAACCGAGTTAAAACGGAACGGAAAAAGGGTTAAGGAACCCTGAAGCCTGTATTTTTACAAATAAAGCATATTTTTGAAACGTCAAAACCGTCTCTGACACGCCAGCCCATAATTCCTGAACGCTCGAGTCCCCGAATCCATCCGTTTGAGTGCCCTTCTCGCAGAAGGAGGCGCATAAATACGGAAATTATTGTACGAGGAATCTGCTCCTGTTACAAGCTTAAGCATTTTATGATTATAATGAATGAACAAACTCTAAAATTATATTGTAGATACGATCAGCGATTCTCAAGAAAAATATCGAAGAGAAAGAACATGATGAGTCCAACGACAATCTCATAGGAAAACAAAACGACGACAACTACGAGCAGCTTGCATTGCAGAAAGATATTGTGAACGACGAAACGAGCGGTGATATTGTCGATGGTGAATCATCAATTTTTATTAGCAATACCAAGGGTACCAAACAGTCGAAGGTAGGAAAATGTTATGTAAAATATATTGCAAATCGAAAATATTATCATGCGGCTGTTAAATGATTCTTTAATTATTCTTAAAATGTATAGACCGACAATTACAAACGTCCAGCCTCTTCGCTCATCAAAGAAACAAAAAAAAAGAAAAAAAGAAAAAAAGAAAAGAAAAGTAAAGCGTCGTTGACATCCGAAGCCGACGAAGCCGACGAAGCCGACGAAGTCGACAAAGCCGACGAAGCCGACGAAGCCGACGAAGCCGACGACGACGGCGACGACGACGATGGCGACGATGGCGGCGATGGTCCTTCGAATTCCACTTCGACTTCTTCGAGATACAAAAAAAAAAAAAATCGGCAAACCGTGAAGATCCGGGCATGCTAAAGTGTATGAAACGCTTAGAGAAGAAAGTTACCGTTACGATGAAAGTATTAAAATCAATCGCGAACAAAATGGACACGACAAACAGTGGCAACAATCAGACAACGAAATCTGCAACTTTGCCGTACAACGTAGACGAAGAAGGAAAGGTACCAACATTGATTAAAAATGGAAATGATACTTAATAACTGTTGATATATACAACGCTCGTGATATCACAGATTACATTGCCTAATGGCGATAAATTGTATCGTGACAGGATACACGCAGCCCTACGGTCTACAAAACCATCGATCAGAATTTAAAAAAATTATGTGCGCATTATGGTCCAACGAGGAATTGAAGCGATACATCTTTAAACATCGGGGAAAACAGACAGCCAATAAAGGACTCGTCATAATGTCGAATGAAAAAGTTGATAAGATTCTAGGTAGGTACCTTCAATTCAAATCTTCAAGATATATTAACAGAATATATTATATATAAATGTAACTATTGTTTATTTCATGTCTATATAGAAATATACGACTATTTAGAAAAAATGAATCCATTAAACGCGACGCAGGAAGTTCACTCTTCGCATCGCACATGGATATCGGATAAAATAAGATTAATTCGCCAGAGAGTGATCCAAAAAAAGACAACCGCAAGCGACAAGTCGCGATTAGCGTAGCAAAGCATAGATCAAAAAACAAAAGAACTAGCTCCGAGGCGTTCTCTATATCAAGTTCGGATGAACATAATGACGATAACGTAGAGAACAATAATAATAACAACACGGAAGACACTGAAAATAAAATTTAAAAAATGATACAAACCATGGAAAAGACAAAATACGGTGAGCAAAAGAAAGAAACACAGCCATCTGGAATTTCCATGGAAACAGTGAAATCAATGTTCGGAGTGCATGAAGAAAAAATAACAACTATATTGAACGATTGCTGTATGCAAACGAAAGGCAAGTTGTATACAGAATATAATTTATTTGATAAGACTACAGTAGAACCGCGCTTATCCGACCTTCAATTATCCAAGCCTCCGCGTTATCCGACGCACCCAACTCATCCGAGCCCTCCGCGTTAACCGAGGTTTACACTCGATTCTAGAGTCAATGGTAGAACATCGTGATGTCTCAAAAAAGGAAACAAGTCGTAAATTAACTAGTAACGTTAATGTTTATATGAACAGTACTATTTTTTAAATATATAATAGTAGTACAAGTTTTAATTAAGCATGTTATCCGTGTTATCCGAGTTTTCGCTTATCCGACGTGCGCTCTCCCCACATTACCTCGGATAAACGGGGTTCTACTGTATTACAATTGACGAAGCAAAAATTACAATGTTATATATGTTTATGTTTCAGATACAAAAGAACGGATATGGTACCAACTATTAGACTTCGGTGGCGAAGCGTCGACGCTGATGTCTCTTTTATGTGACATAAAAAGAAAAAAATCTACAAATTCCGAGAATCCTTGGAGTTACTCTTCCATCCGCAATATTATAACAAAGAATAAAAAATACGACGAAAGACTTGCAGAGTACGTCTTGAATAAATACATGGATCGGGAAGATAACGGGTAAAATATTACTAGTTACAAAATAAATAAAGTTGCATGATAAGATACCAAAAAATAATCGAACATATATATATAGTGATTACAGGCTGCGGACAACGCTCGCTACAACAGTTTGTATCTTCCATTTCATATACGAAGAGGATACCGAAAACACAGAGAACGAATGGACGAGCACTGTACAGTTGATGAAAATGATAAATAAAGTATCTTTGAATGGTAAGATTAAATTTATATGAGAAACAATAAATAATATAAATATCAATGATTATAATAATAATAACAATATAATAACATATTTAGCTGAAAAAGAAGTTACGGTGGATGAAATCTTGGAATCGGTAAAGGACTATTGCGAAATGATACCAAAAGACAATGACACCCTATTGAAAATAAAGAAAAACAAAAGATGTGAGTTTGACGGAGAGATGCTGTTGAAGACAAAATTAAAAAATTTTAGTCAGGCAAATTAATGAACGACGAAGTTGTCTACTTTGCGAATTCGGACATTTGGTACCAAAGAATTATATTTAATATACTACTACTACTATTGTGTTAAACATAAAAATATTATTATCAATAAGAAAAATAAAGAAAATAATATTATGTAATATTACTACTCAAATAATTCAAAAATGAATATATGAAAAAAAACTTTGGCCCTCTTACGTGTTTGAAACAAAATTGTTTTTTTTTTTCAAACGCATAAAAATATTTAAAGATTAAAATCTTTAAATATTTTTTATATATATTTTTAGATACGAGAAGTAAAACATTTGTTTTCAAACACGTAAGAGAACCAAAGTTGTTGTTCTCCTATTTTTATTGACGATCCCAATATACGGTTCCACACCGCTGGAAGACGGTATATTCGACTACGAATGTACGTATCGAAAAACGGTGCAATATACGGTACCGTACTGCTGGAAAACCGTATATTCGACCACGAATAAACGCATCGAAAAACGGTGCAATATACGGTATCGCACCGCTGGAAGACCGTATATTCGACTACGAATGTACGTATCGAAAAACGGTGCAATATACGGTACCGTACTACTGGAAGACCGTATATTCGACCACGAATATACGCATCGAAATACGGTTGAATACACGGTTTAGGTTCGGTGAGTTACCGCATACTATTGGTGAATATGCGGTGAATATACGGTTGAATGTACGGTTTAAGTTTGGTGAGTTATCGTATCGTCGACATCGAATATACGCTCAATATACGGATGAATATACGGTACGGTTTTTGGCCAACCGTATATTCGGTTTCAATATACCGTATATTGAGGTGTAATATACTGAAGCAAATATACGTATATTCAACCGTATTTTAACCGTTTGCAGGAATGCCAGGGCGAACGACCAAAAAATTCGATCAACAAAATACCTCGCAAGGTATTGTGTTGCATAATTTTTCTCTCATATAACTGACTGTAATTGCATTTTTCAGACAGTAGTTATATCAAAAGTAAAAAAATATTGTTCACTTAGTTTATTCAATCGGTTCAATTTTATGAATGTTTTTTTGTCTTTTGCGGAATCGCGTACATGACGAATTTTTAGCCTGACAGAAATCGCATTCTATTACATTGTACTTACGCGTTAAATGAACAACTGCTCAGCCTTCCGTGTTCGAAAATCCCTTTTTCGCCTTGATAAATTCTACTTCTGATTTTACACTTTACAGTGTGCTGCGAACGTACAATATAAGTCACTGCTACGACGATCCTCACTGCTCGGTGTCTCGGCTAGACTGAGGCGTGTAACGGCTCTCTCGAACCTTTCGGAAAGGGGGGGGTTGCGCCGTCAGCCGGCTTGACTAAGCTTTCTTGGTGGCGGCGGCCGGAATTGGCTCGCAGCGCAACCCCCCTTTCCGGCCGGTGCGAGATAGCCGTTACACGCCTCAGTCTAGCCGAGACACCGAGCAGTGATGATCGTCGTAGCAGTGACTTATATTGTACGTTCGCAGCACAGTGTAAAGTGTAGAATCAGAAGAAGAATTGATCAAGGCGGAAAAGGGATTTTCGAACACGGAAGGCTGAGCAGTTGTTCAATTAACTCGTAAGTACAATGTAATAGAATGCGATTTTTGTCAAGTTAAAAATTCGTCATGTACGCGATTCCGCAAAAGAAAAAAAACATTACATTCATAAAATGGAACCGATTGAATAAACTAAGTGAACAATATTTTTCTACTTTTGATATAACTACTGTCTGAAAAATGCAATTACAGTCAGTTATATGAGAGAAACATTATGAAACAAACAATATTATGCAACACAATATCTTGCGAGGTATTTTGTTGAACGAATTTTTTGGTCGTTCGATCATGTTCCGTGCGCCGCCGTCGTCTTTGTTTCACGTTCACGCGATTTACGCGATCATTCGAGTTAGTCGGTGTGCTTTGTTCGCGCAATTCTCGGGTAAATTTCAATTCTTTCAATATTTCGTCTGAGAAGAAATAAAAAGTAATTCGCAAGAAAATTATCTATAGTTTACGAAAATATTAAGAAAATTTAAGACGGGATTGACAAAATTTAAGACATTAATTTAGACAGTAAATAGATATTTTGCCGAACGAATGTTTCCATTAATTAATGTTGTTTTCTGCGCTGACTGTCTTCGTTTCGCGTTCAAGCGGCTTACGCGATAGTTCGAGTGAGCCTGTAGGGTTTTCCGTACGATGCGGTTCTCGTGTGAAAGGCGATACACATATACACATATCTGGGCGGATTGACACTGTTGTGCCGTCGTAGAGTGTTAACGGCTTGAAAACTCGCTTTTTCTGTATACACAAAATAGTAACTTATTTTGTGGCTCTCATTTTCTCCCTTTAGATAATTTTATTTCGACAATTATTCTATTCGCAGGTCCTAATATGTAGAGTATTGCAGACAAGTTTCCGTTTCATTCACGAAGGGAAAATAAATTTCAATTCTGTCGATCTTTCCCTGATAGACAAGCGTTTTTTCTTTGTTTTTTCTGACTTGATTCTCAACATTTTTACGGTTTCTTCGTAAATATTGTCAAATCACCGGCAATCTTTTCATAATTGATTCTCAAATTATTGGTAATTTTTTCTCAATTTACCCTCAACTTCTTAAAAAAGATCGATCGAATTGCAATTTATTTTCCCTTCGTCACGAAACGGAAATTTGTCTGCAATATTTTACATACTAGGACCTGCGAATGGAACAGTTGTCGAATAAAAAAGATCTAACGGGGAAAAATAAACAGTTTAAAGTACGTGCACATAAAAAAGCGAGTTTTCGGGCCGTTAACACTCGACATAGAGATTACAATGTCAATCCGTCAAAATGGGTATACGTCGGCGCCTTGTACACGAGAATCTCTCCGTGCGAACAAACCCACAGGTTCACTCGACCGATCGCGTAAACCGCTTGAAACCGAAACAAAGACGTGTCAGCGCAGAAAATACCATCAAGACATTTGTCGAATGAATTTTTCGGCATTATATTTTTTTTGTCTAATACCTGATTGAATCACTATTTACGGACAGATTGGAAATCGCAATTTACCGACAAACTGCGAAACGAAATTTACAGACAGTTGACATATGAGAGAAAAAATATTCATAAACTTTATGAAAATAATTTTTTTTAGGTTTTGGCAGAATCGCAAACAGAAGAATTTTTTACCGATTTTTTATTCATAATTTTTTTTCTCAGATTATTTTCCATTTTTTGCTCTTTTATTGTTCCTTTTCCTTTTCCATTTTCATTTATTGTTCATTTATTGTTACCTTTTTTTGAATTGTTTCTCAACTTCGTTCAATGTATTCTTAAATTTTCTCAATTCATCGTAAACGTTTTCTTAATTTTTTCATAAGCTGTCCATAATTTTGTCGCGATTTATTTTTTATTTCTTCTCGGAAGATTGGAAGAACTGAAATTAACCCGGAAACCGCGCGAACGAAGCACATCGAAATAATAACTAACTCGAACAATCGCGTGAATCGCTTAAACGCGAAACAACGCCGATGTCAGCGCATATACCTCGCATGCGCAAAACGGCGGTTTTGCGCACGCTTCGCCTCCGAAAACCCCCATTTTCACACCTTGTGAAATAAAACTTTGTACCATACTCGTGCAAAAAACGGTTTCTGAACGCATGTGATTGCAACACTCGCCTTCGCTTCGTGCTGCAAACTCAAATTCGTCAGAAAGTTTTTTCGCACTCGTATAATAAAAGTACTATTGTCGAATGGATTTTTTCGTATTATATTTTTTCTGACTGTAAATCGCAATATACAGACAGACTGCAAAACGCAGTTTACAGGCAATAATATGTTAGAAAAAAATTGTTCACTTGGTTCATTCAATATTATTAAACTTTATGAACATTATTTTTTCTTTTTAGGCAAAATCGCGAACATCACTGGTTTTTTATTGATTTATTCTATTCATAACTTTTTCCTCAGTCCATTCACACATTTTCGGAATTTATTCTTAAATTATTCGTAATTTTTACAATATTTATTCTCAACTTCATCCTAAAAGTAAGATCAACGGAATAGAAATTTATTTTTATTCCGTCGATCTTACTTCTCTGATGCATCAGTTGTCGAAATGGAAATGTGTTTCCAATATGTTACAAACT
Organism: Ichneumon xanthorius; assembly: GCA_917499995.1. Lineage (NCBI taxonomy): Eukaryota > Metazoa > Arthropoda > Insecta > Hymenoptera > Ichneumonidae > Ichneumon > Ichneumon xanthorius. The sequence continues at coordinate 2,674,293 of OU824209.1, forward strand.
AGGACTTACGAATAGAACAATCGTAGAATTAAAATGATATAAATGGAAAAAAATATGAACTACAAAATTAGTTGCTATATAGGGTACATAAAAACGCGTGTTTTTGGGCCGTTAACACTCGATATCGTGACTACAATGTCAATCCGTTGAGATATGTATGCATACGTCGTCGCTTGTCACACGAAAATCGCGTCGCGGGGAAGATCCCACAGGCTCATTTAAAGGATGGCATGAGTTTCTTGAACGCGAAACAAAGGAAATATCGGTGCAGAAAAGACCATCAAACGATCGAAAAATTCGTTCGATCAAATATCTTGCAAGATATTTTCTTGAATGGATTTTTCGGCATTCTATTTATTCACTCATATGACAGACTGTAAATCACAATGGACCTTATAGTTCATTCAATCTTCAATCGGTTCTGTCAATCTTTCTTCTGAGAAGAAATAAAAAACAAATCGCGACAAAATTATGAATAGCTTATGAAAAAATTAAGAATTTAATAATTTAAGAATAAATTTTAAAAACTTGAGAAACAATTCAGAAACGTAACATAAACGAGCAAAAAATGGGGGATAATCTGAGAAAAAAAATGTATGAATAAAAAATCGGTAAAAACTGCGAATCGGAATGTAGACAGTTATATGAGGAAAAAATTGTTCATCAGATTCATTCAATATTGCTAATCTTTATGATGTTTTTTGCGTTTAGGCAGAATCGCGAACATCACAGATTATTTTACCGATTTTTTATTAATAATTTTCTTTTTCAGTTTATTCTCAATATGTTTGCCATTTCATTGTTACTTTTTTCAGTATTGATTCTCAACTTTTTTCTCAATTTGTTCTTAAATTATGTTGATTGATTTTTAATATTCTCTTAATTTTTCCTCGAATTATTCATAATGATTTAAAATATACCCGTAACTTCTTCTAAAAACAAAGATTAAAAGCATTGAAATTCTCCCGGGTACAGCATGCATCGCACGACAAAGCGCACCGTCTGACTCGAACGATCGGGTAAATCCCTTGAACGCGCACATAGGCGACGTCGGCACAGTCAATATCGACAAATGACCAAAAAAAGCGTGCGACAAAATATCTCGCAAGATGTATTGTCGAATGGTTTTTCGGTATTATATTGTTTCTCTCTTATAACTGATTGTAAATCGTAATTTACAGACAGGTCTATGAAACAGTTTACATGAGCCAAAAAAATTTTATTGAACTAAAGTTCAACAATATTGAATGAACCAAGTGACCAATATTTCATAATTTTTTTTGTTTAAATGTCATCAATGAAATCTTTTCTTTAGCGAAATTGCGAACATCGCGAATTTTTTATGTGTTTTTTTATTCATAATTTTATTTCAATTTTGATCTTAATGTTTTCTCGATGGATTCAAAACTTTTCCTTAATTTATCTTAACCTTTCTTTTATTTATTTTCAAGACATTTCTAAATTTCCTTAGTTTATACTTTTCACATTCATACTTTTTCTAAATTGGGTTTTTACTTTTTTCTGAATTTATATTCAAATTATTGGTAATTTTTTCACAATTTACGTTCAACTTTGTCCAAAAAGGAAGATCGACAGAATTGAAACTTATTTTCCCTTCGTGAGTGAAACGGAATTTATCTGCAGTATTCGACACATTAAGGCCTGCGGATAGAACAGTTGTCGAATTAAAATTATCTAAAGAGAAAACTACCGAGCACAAAGATAGTGCACATAAAAAAGCGATTTATCGTGCCGTTAACACCCGATATCGGGACAAAATGTCAATCCGTCGAGATGTGTATACATCACCGCCTTTCACACGAAAATCGCTCGCGCGGATCTATTCACACGCTCACTCGAACGATCGCGTAAACCGTTTGTTAGCGAAACAAAGGCATATCGGTGCAAGAAACACCATCAAACGACCAAAAAATTCATTCGACAAAATGTCTCGCAATATATTTCGAATGAATTTTTCGGCATTAGATTTTTCTCTCATACAACTGACTGTAAATCGCAATTTATAGACAAACTGCAAATCGAAATTTATAAACAGTTATATGAGAGAAAAAATATTGTTCACTAAGTTCAGTCAATACTGCTAAACTTTATGAAATTGATTTTTTTACATCTTAGACGGAATTGCGAACATTGCAGATTATTTAACTGATTTTTGATTAATAATTTGTTGTCAATTTTTTCCAATGTATTATTACTTTTTTTTAACTGAATCTCTATTTTTTCTACTTTTTCTTCAATTATCTGTATTCATCTTTAACCTTCTACTAATTTTTCTTTGAATTAATCATAATGATTTGAAACATACCCTTAACTTCTTCTAAAAACCCGGGAACCGCATGGACCACGCGACAAAGCGCACCGTCTAACTCAAACGATCGCATAAGTCCTTTGAACGCGAAACATGGATGATGGCGGCACAGTCAACACCGACAAACAATCAAAAAATTCGATCGACAAAATATCTCGCAAGATGTTTTATCGAATAGATTTTTCAGTATTATATTGTTTCTCTCTTATAACCGACTGTAAATCGCAATTTACAGACAGTCATATGAGACAAACAAAATTTGGTTGTACTAAAGTTCAACAATATTAAATGAACCAAGTGGCAATATTTCATACATTTTTTAAAAAACGTCATTAAACATTTTTTTTTTCTTTGGCGACATCGCGAAATCGCGTTTTTTATCTTCTTTTATTCATAATTTCATCGCAATTTTGTTCTTAATTTATTATCAAATATTTCGTAATTTTTTCACAATTTACCCTCAACTTTTTCTGAAAAGAACCCTGATAGACATGCGCCACGAAAAGTAGCAATATTGGCGCGATATTTGCGACATGTGCGGCACAAGGTGTGAAAATGGGGGTTTTCGGAGGCGAAGCGTGCGCAAAACCGCCGTTTTGCGCATGCGAGGTACATGCGCTGCGAGGTACATGCGCTGACATCGGCGTTGTTTCGCGTTTAAGCGATTCACGCGATTGTTCGAGTTAGTTATTATATCGATGTGCTTCGTTCGCGCGGTTTCCGGGTTAATTTCAGATCTTCCAATCTTCTGAGAAGAAATAAAAAATAAATCGCGACAAAATTATGGACAGCTTATGAAAAAATTAAGAAAACGTTTACGATGAATTGAGAAAATTTAAGAATACATTGAACAAAGTTGAGAAACAATTCCAAAAAAGGTAACAATAAATGAACAATAAATGAAAATGGAAAAGGAAAAGGAACAATAAAAGAGCAAAAAATGGAAAATAATCTGAGAAAAAAATTTATGAATAAAAAATAGGTAGAAAATTCTTCTGTTTGCGATTCTGCCAAAACCTAAAAAAAAATGATTTTCATAAAGTTTAGGAATATTTTTTCTCTCATATGTCAACTGTCTAAATTTCGTTTCGCAGTTTGTCGGTAAATTGCGATTTCCAATCTGTCCGTAAATAGTGATTCAATCAGGTATTAGACAAAAAAATATAATGCCGAAAAATTCATTCGACAAATGTCTTGATGGTATTTTCTGCGCTGACACGTCTTTGTTTCGGTTTCAAGCGGTTTACGCGATCGGTCGGGTGAACCTGTGGGTTTGTTCGCACGGAGAGATTCTCGTGTACAAGGCGCCGACGTATACCCATTTTGACGGATTGACATTGTGATCTCGATATCGAGTGTTAACGGCCCGAAAACTGGCTTTTTTTATGTGCACGTACTTTAAACTGTTTACTTTTCCGCGTTAGATCATTTTAATTCGACAACTGTTCCATTCGCAGGTCCTAGTATGTGAAATATTGCAGACAAATTTCCGTTTCGTGACGAAGGGAAAATAAATTGCAATTCGATCGATCTTTTTTAAGAAGTTGAGGGTAAATTGAAAAAAAATTACCAATAATTTGAGAATCAATTATGAAAAGATTGCCGGTGATTTTACAATATTTACGAAGAAACCGTAAAAATGTTGAGAATCAAGTCAGAAAAAACAAAGAACAAATTCAGGAAAAATTAGCAATAAAGAATCGGTGAAAAATCGGTGCTGTTCACGATTCGGCCAAAAACTTAAAAAAAAAAAAAATTTATAAAGTTTTGCAATATTAGTTTGGAAACATCTTTTTATTGAACGAACCAAATGAACAATATATTTTCTCTCATATACCTGTTGGTAAATTGCGATTTACAATTAGTTATAGGAGATAAATATAGTACCGAAAAATGAATTCGATAAAATATCCTTTGATATATTTTATCGACCGAATTTTTTGGTAGTTTCATGGTGTCTCATTCACCGTGATCGTCTTCATTTCGCGTTCAAGTATTTCACACGATCGTTTGAAGAAGCCATGTGGAAATTACTTTGCACGTTTTTTTGTAACCTAAAAAAAATGTCCAAATCTCATAAAATTGAAACGGTCAAAATGTACCGCACAATTTATTATAGAAACGCTAACCGGAATTCGCGAAGTGTCGTCGTCTAGGGGAATCGTCCCGTCTGGATTGAAAATCTTAAAATATGTCGCTTCCGGTTTGAAAATTAATTTTTTTAAACCGGTAGTAACGTATTTCAGGTATGACGCCATTTCCGGTCGAATCGGAAAATTACATTTTAGAACCGGAAGTATTTGAAGTATTGACATATTTGAAGTATGACGTCTCTTCTGGTCAAAATATTATATTTTCAAACTAGAAGTGGCGTATTTCAAGTATAATGTCACTTCCAGATGGAAGTGACGTTTCCCCTAGATGACGTCACTTCGTAAATTTCAGTTAGTTACTTTCTGTCATCAATTTTGAGGTAAATTTTAACCGTTTCAATTTTATGAGATGTAGGCATTTTTTATCTTCCGAAAAAAGGTGCAAAGTAATTTGCACATGGTTTTTTCGTTAAATAAAACGCTCGTTCTTGAAGAGGAACTGAGCCTGACTCTCGAACTCGCAGCCGAAGTACTTGGTTGGATAAATAGTGTCATGTCCCTTGCCCTCGAAATGCACCTGGATCCACGGCATCTTGTAACGGTAGAAGGCTAATGTTGCGATTTTGTTGTAAATCGTTATGTTGGCAGTAATCGCCATGTTCCTTTTGTACCGTTGGCAATAAAGACTGACGTCATGATCGCGCTTTTTGCATGGCGTCGAGTAGCCACCAAGACGTGTGTCTTTTCTCTCATCTGGGTAATCCAATTCTAACAGGTTATGGGCCCGCACAAAGTCGAAAAATATAGAAAGTTTTGTATTGTGCGGTTGTAAAAGAGCCCCAGGGAATGTATATTTGTTGCGAGTGAATCGAGATCGTTCCGTAGAAGCCGTGTTTAAAAGTTGCACGGAAAGCACCACGAGGCCGGTTGGTTAACATGGCTGATCCAACGCCTTCGAATAGAATTACGCAAGTTGCATCGGGTCCTCTCCCGCAAATCGAGCGTCTTCGAGGGAGAGAGAATTATACGGACTGGAAATTCGCGATGCAAGCGTGCCTCGAATTGGATGATTTGTGGGGGTGTGTGCTTGGGACTGCAGAATACGTTGCCGATTCGAGAAAGAACACACGTGCGAAGTCAAAAATAATATTATCGGTGGAACCCGTGAGTTTTGTGCATATCCGAGACGCTGTAGATGCCAAAGATGCTTGGGATCGGTTGAAAATGGCGTTCGAGGATACACGCTTGACAAGGAGGGTTGGCCTGCTGCGTACTCTGGTCACCACGACGCTTGAAAAATGCAATTCAGTCGAAGAGTGCGTAAATAGAGTAATAACTACTGTACACAAGCTACGGGGGATTGGTTTCGACGTGAAGGAAGAGTGGATCGGGACGTTGTTGCTGGCAGGGCTGCCGGACGAATACAGGCCGATGATCATGGGCATTGAGAGCTCTGGTACGGCTGTCACGGCTGACTCAATTAAAACAAAGTTGTTGCAGGACGTGAAGTATGGCAAACCTGCAGCTGAAGCGGAGGACGACACGGCGCTGTACGCCAGGGGTCACCAGACTCGCAGGAAGGTGGGACTCCGTTGCTATAATTACAACCAGATTGGACACGTAGCGAGGATGTGTGACAAGAAAAAGAAGCCCGACAAGTCGAAGGCAGGGTCGACCGAGGATGGAGACAACAAGAGTGCGGGGCACAAGGCTTTGTACGCCCTGTATGCTTCTGGCGGCTTGGGTCCTGACGATTGGTATCTGGATTCGTGTGCGCCGTCTCATATGACGTTTCGAGAGGATCTCATCACTACGAGGAAGGAGTCGGAGGCACAAGTCGTCACAGCTGACAATGGAAAGCTGGTGGCTCGAGCGGTCGGAGATGTGAACCTTCGAGTTGGGGACGGAGGCAGGGAGCTTCCGGTCAAGGATGTACTTTTGGTACCCGGAGTCGCAGCGAATCTTTTGTCGGTGAGCAAAATAGTCCAGAAAGGGCATACTGTGACCTTCAGTACAAGAGGTTGTAAAATTGTTAACTCGTGTGGTGAGGTTTTAGCCACAGCGAGTGAGACGAGTGGGATATACCGAGTAGATGTCGACAGCAGTCAAGAGAGAGCATTCCACACTACGCAGGAGGCAGATGGGATGTTGTGGCATCGACGACTAGGACACTTGAATCGACAAGGACTCGGTTTACTTAAAAAGTTACTCGTCACTGGAGTTAGTTACAACGATAGAAATGAGAGTCCCTGCGAGGCATGCGTCAAGGGCAAGCAGCAACGAGAACCCTTTCGACGCAGCGGCAAGCGAGCTGAGGAAATATTGGAGCTCGTGCATTCGGATGTCTGTGGTCCGATGGAGAAGAATTCGATAGGGGGATCGCGTTACTTCCTAACGTTGATAGACAACCATTCGCGAAAAGTTTTTGTGTTTTTTCTTAAGAATAAAAGTCAAGCCACGGAGGCTATACGGGAGTTCAAGGTTCTCAGCGAAAATGAGACTGGCAAGAAAATGAAGATATTGCGGACCGTCAATGGAACGGAGTATGTGAACAAGGATCTGCGAGACTTCTTGAAGAGTGAAGGAGTGAGGCATCAGATGACGGTTCCATATAGTCCACAGCAAAACGGGCTCGCTGAGCGTTTCAACCGGACCATCGTCGAGCGGGCACGGACGATGCTGTTGGATGCAGCACTCGAGAAACCGTTTTGGGCGGAAGCTGTCGCTACAGCCGTGTACCTGATAAATCGATCACCAGCCAGTGGGATTTTTGGAAAAACTCCTGAAGAAGTTTGGACGGAAGAGAAGCCAGACTTGAGTCACGTGAGGGTGTTCGGCTGCAGAGCGTTCGCGCACATTCCGCAAGAGAAGCGAAAGAAATGGGATCCGAAGTCTGCAGAGCACATATTTGTCGGGTATTGTGAGAATACGAAAGGGTATAAGTTAATGGACCCTGTAAGCAAAAAAGTCATTCGGAGTAGGGATGTAATTTTTTTTGAGAATTTAAAGTTCGCAGACCGCCGGAGACAGGAGCAAGTCACACCCGTCGGAAGTCATTCGTCGTTCTGGCCGGAAGAGACGATGGAGGAACAGCCTGAGACGGGTGTCGAGGCTGTGCAAAGCACGTCCGATAGGGAAAATATAGAGGAAATCGGAACGGAGGATGTAGACGACGGCGACGAAACGTTTTCGGCGGTGGAGGATGATGCGGACATTTTCTATAGTCCCATTGAGGAAACGCCAGGCGAGGAGTGGTTTCCCGATGGTGAAGTCGCGTCAGAAAAAGGCGCAGACGAGGACGAGAACTCGGAATTGCGAAGATCAACACGAACATGGAGACCGGTGGTGAGGGAAGATTTCGTCTCGTACCTGACGTACGACAGGCATTCGTCGGATCCTCGAACGGCGGACGAAGCCATGAGAAGTCCGGACAAGGACGCGTGGATACGAGCCATGAAGGACGAGCATAAGTCGCTGCTCGAAAACAAGACGTGGGAACTCGTAAACCCCCCACCGGGGAGGAAACTACTAAAAACAAAATGGGTTTTTGTTTGAGAATTGCCAGGATGAGATATAGCGGAACGGGGGTTAAATGATTTCACACAAGATGGTAACAGTGAAAATAAACTCTATTATTGGATAACAAATAACGATGAACAAGCACGCGAAAAAACACTGTGTAATGAGCAGTTCGGAAAACAAGGAGCAGTCCGAGTTGAGCGCATTCCGATGAGCCCGTTGAGTTAGATGGAATTCACGCGAGTCGACCGAGAGCGAACCCGCGGCTTACTGTAACGCCGCGAGATAACCGTTGGGAACGTGAGGCAATTTCACGACAGAAGTCGTGACCAATGATGCGTCATGCGCGTGACAACGAGCTGAACCGAAGAATGTTATTGCCGAATAGTTCCCGAGATGAGTCGTCCCAATTATATTAATCCGCGAAGCACCCGGGTGAGCTGACTGTGCATGACTCGACGCGTAGTGCACCTGTTGAGAGCGCGAGTCTCTCCGGGAAAAAGGCACACGGCACTTGTCCGGAAGATTTCACTCGCGCTATGCTCCGAATGAGCTGGATAATATCCCGGAGACCGGAGATATAGTTTCCCGTGTTGATGTACCAATGATGAGCAGAACCGTGAGCTTAACCGTGAGAAAAACCGAATATAAAATCGGCGATCTACCCGAGCGCGTGGTGACCCGTGTCAGCCATTACGCGTAGATGAGCGCGAAACCTGTTGCACGCGGCACGTAACCCGTGCCACCTCGGATGAGCGCCGGTGCGCGTGCGTCGACGGCGCGCGTCGTCCTCGCCGGACTCGGCCGGGAGGTGCTGCCGAACAGCGGCCTCTCGAGCTAGCGCACGTCGCCACGCTGATTCTCGAACAGTTTTCAAGACAAAGCGAAAAGCGGACGGCGAGACAGAGAGGCATAAAGCAAGGCTCGTCGTTAAGGGGTGCTCTCAGAGGGCGGGCATAGATTACAACGAGACGTATGCACCCGTTATGAGGCACAATTCCCTTAGGTTGCTTTTCGCAATGGCTGTCAAATATAACCTCAGCATCGAACACCTGGATGTTGTGACCGCGTACCTTCACGGGGATCTTGAAGAGGATATATATGCGCAACCCCCGAAGGAGTTGATGAACATCGATGACAACGGAAAAATCTGGAAATTGAAGAAAGCCATGTATGGTTTAAAGCAAAGCGGGCGTTCATGGAATCGGAGACTGGACGCCGTGCTCAAGGGCTTAAAATTCGTACAGACCGGAGCAGACCAGTGCATATATTACAGACACGTAAATGGAAACATCTGTATACTCGCGGTGTACGTAGATGACATTTTACTGATCACGAAGGACGACGTGCAGCGCGAGCGGATCAAGAAGAGACTCAAGGAGAACTTTAAGACCAAGGAGTTCGGAGAGGTTAATCATATCCTCGGCATTAGGGTCACGAGAAATTCTCAAGTCGGAAAAATCAGTTTGGACCAGGCGGCCTACGTTCAAGAAATACTTGAGCGCTTCAACATGAGTGATAGCAACCCGATGTCTACGCCGTTGGACCCGAATCAGAAGCTGGATGATTTCCCGGCCGAGATCTCCGATGCAGAAGCAGACGAGATGGAAAAAGTTCCGTATCAGGAAGCAGTGGGCGCACTACTCTACGTAAGCCATGCGACGAGACCCGACATCGCTTACGCTATGAGCGTGCTGAGCCGGTATAATCGATCGCTGCGAAGAATCCATTGGACGGCCGTGAAGAGGGTGTTTCGCTACCTTAAGTGTACGGCGCACTGCAAGCTGGAGTTTCGGAGAGGAGGCCACAGCATCATCGAGGGCTTCAGCGACGCCGATTAGGCGAACGGGGCCGACGACAGGCGCTCTGTCACAGGTTTTCTGTTTACGATGCATGGGGGTGCAATCGCGTGGTGCAGCCGTAAGCAAAAAACTGTCGCGCTATCGTCAACCGAGGCGAAGTACATGGCTCTGTCTGCCGCGTGCCAGGAGGCATTGTGGCTCAGAAGACTCTTGAAAGACCTCGATCCGGGTGCGGTTAATCAACCGACAAAACTATTCTGCGACAACAAAGGTGCTGTCGCGCTGGCCGAGACTTCAGGGTACCGTCAGCGCACGAAGCACATCGACATCAAACACCATTTTCTACGTGAGCACGTGGAGAAAGCAAACATCTGTATCGAGTATGTTCCTACGGAAAACATGAAAGCGGACATACTAACCAAGGCTTTGCCAAAAATTAAAAACTCGTTTTTCTCGAAAGAAATGGGTTTGGTACTGTAAAAAAAAAACGGAAAACCACTGTGTATATATGATTGTAAAAACCACGTGTATATTTATTGTAAAAAAGAAACGCTGCGATTAAGTGGGCGTGTTGTAAATCGTTATGTTGGCAGTAATCGCCATGTTCCTTTTGTACCGTTGGCAATAAAGACTGACGTCATGATCGCGCTTTGTGCATGACGTCGAGTAGCCACCAAGACGTGTGTCTTTTCTCTCACGTGGGTAATCCAATTCTAACAGATTTACATTTAGAGTACCCGTGATGAAGGGTTTTTTTCTCTTGACTCTACTCTTGAAATATCAGTGACTGTCTGATATTCCACGCGCGCCGATAAGTCCGATCCTCCTTACGTTTATCGACAACTTTTTTTCTTGTGCTCCGTCAATAATCATCATGCACTGGCTAGTCCCTTTGTTAAGAACGCATCACATATACATTCCCAATCAAAAGTTTAGTTTAATAAAAATTTCAGTACTTCGCGATATTTCAAATACCAAAAGGTTATTAACAAATTATTTAGAAAATAACATTGGTTTAAAAAAATTAGAAAACCTTTTATTTTCGTATTCTAAATGAATTTCTTCATTTTTTAGAATTCATACATGCATTTTTTTCAGAATTTACTTATATTTCAAACGGTTCTTTTTTTATAAAAAAAAATCGATGTAAAGGCACGAATTTTGGATATGTTTCCGTATCACGATTCCATAGTACACCCAACAAGTTTCGAGGTGATTATGCCAACAGTTTCGTAGTTATATAGCCTTAAATAAATGTAAGAAACATTTGATAAAATTCATGTGGCTTCTAGAAAAATTAACGAATTCATTTGAAAAGAGGAAATCAAGTTTACTGATTATTTATTGAATATTTTTCAAACAATTTGTTTATAACGTTTTGGCATTATTATTTTCCAAAATGAATGTTTTTGGCACCGTGGAATTGTAGTTACCAGATCGTCTTGCTCCGTGTCTAATTGAATCACCAGATTGTCGTACTCCGTTTTTTTATTGTCTCCTTCATGTTTTCTAATTGACCTGCGATTCTTCCTTTAACATTAATTTTTGTAAGAAACGAATAAGAGATTTAAATGTTATGAAATTTTTTTTTTAAGGGCTAAAGTGTCTTCACTCCCAACTATCAAGGAAATCTGATAAATCGGACTGCAGGTAAATAAAATGATAATAAATTATTATTCTGACTGTCGGTTAGGGAGACAATTTTCGAGTTTCATATTTGGTTTCAACCTCACCCCAGACTCAGCTATTTATGTTGACAAAATGAGATACATGAAAGCTGGCACCAGTTAAAAAATATTTAATGATCACTCAGAGACGTTGAAAATTTCGATATTCCCCAAAAATCAATTTTTCAAATGTGATATTTTCACATTTCTCACTCAACAATTATACTTAATAATGTTATGATATAATAAACCTCGCAAAATTTTTGGACGGTCTAGGCATTGTGGGAGGAAATTCGAGCTTTTTCCTCACACTCCCTTCCGTCAGTCACCGAGAAATCCCTTCCTTTATTTTTCTCCCTTTCGGGATGGGCGCCAGGCGCATAAAACGCCAGGAAGGATTTCGGACACGGATCTAATTTTTCCCGACCAGCCGCAGCTGTGTATCAGCACAATTTCTCAAACTCTCACACATCGTTTCAAACGCTCCAAATACAAAAACAAATCAATTTCCTCGCGAACAAAATACAAAATCGGCGGTTCTAATTTCCCAACCCCGATACCCAAAAAAACCCCGAGCGAGCTCGGCCGAATCCACACACACCGAGCCTAACACGCACAAATTCCGACCGCCCACGAACGACGATACGACTTGGCTCCTTCCCGTGGATCACTATCCCAAGGCGATTACTTAATTATCCAAGACTCTAATTTTCACTACAAAGCTCGCGCGACTTCGCATCATTCCCCTCGCGTTTCGATACGCCCTTGACGCGCGACACAGCTCGCGTCCACCGGTCGACGCCGTTCGCGATCTCTCGGGAGTGGTCAAGGCGAAGCGCGCCGACGAGTACCATATTCCCGGTAATTCTTCCCGAACACACGGCAAATATTTAAACAATTAACACGAAGCTACTACAATTATAAACCCGGGACGAGAAAGCTCACCGGCACAAGAAAAGTTATTCCCGCGGCGATAGATGACGAGACGCTCGCTCCGCAGACCCATTGTCGCGAAATTCGGGAAAAATTCTCCCGCTGACCAGCTCGCTCGTGAACTCAACGGAAAGTGCCCAGAGCATCGATCCTCGATCGCTCTCGTTAACGCGTCCCTACCCGTGCCTAATCGCGCGATCTCACATTCGTCCGTCTTCGGCCCTTTCCGGGATTTCGGCAACGCTCTCCCGCGACAACGTAACGCTGATAGCCGCACGGGAGAGACACAGGTGATTCCGTCTCACAGTGGTACTCAATCCCCACTGTAACGAGACGCCGATGATATTAATAATTATGCAGCTCGGGACTCCGGCAGCTGCACTCCCGACGGGATGAAGACGTTGCACAACTATTGTGGGATGTTGACCCCAAAGATCGTCTCGATAGCGACTCCGACAGCCGGGGTAGGTCAGTCGATTTCCCCCAGTTCTCCGGGATGAGAATCTCTGGCGAGCGAAGCACAGTCCAACGACGACTCTTCCTTGTTCCCCCGATGACGAATTTCTCTCCTCGGCTCGCCCTCTCGCCCGAGACGCGGAATACATGAAATATTTCCACAAAATAAAATTAAAAATAATTCGATCTGAGACAATTGGCCCTATGGAATTGCCTTGTGAGCCGACGAGCAAGCTGAAACGGTCGAATAAGTAACGGGCAAAATTTGCCACGTTACAGCATATTTAAAGGGATCGCACTGCATTCAAAAATTTCTGCGCTTTTACAACATTTATGAATACATTTTTGATTTACTTCTTTCAGCGCCGGATATACTCTTTTTGGCATAGTAAAAAAAAACCTCACGAAAGTGTTATCGGATCAAAAGATATTTAAAGGTCGCTCACTTCTTTTAAAAATCTCAGCCGTCAAAATATCAATTTGAACGCAGTGAGCGACGTCTAAATATTTTTTGACCGAGTAGAACCCTTGTGACGTTGTGGTTATTATGACAAATAGTATATTCGAGAGATGAGACATGTACACAATATCTCTCACCATATTCAGAAAAAGCTAACATTTTTTCCGGAAGATAAAGCTCTTTTTCGTGAATGCATACCAAAACTGTGATTTATTCTTTTCAACAGATTTCTTATCGGTTGACCTAACGAAATTGGAAGGTGGAAAAGTTTGCGGCCAGGAACCCGTCTCTAACCATACCACGGCATACGAATCCATGCTTGATCTGTTTTTAATGCGCTTCATATGATGCATTCATAATAGCCACACTTGGAGGTCGTATCAAGTTATATATGGGCTTGAGATTCTACCCAAGTTCTCGCGATTTTCTGACTGACAATGCTTTCAAAACTTTCATGTGGTCGGAAGCCTTTGATTGAATTGTCGCGTCGACAACGCAATACAATTCTTCGCGGAATTCGACTTAATCCACTATCGAGGGAAAAGCGATCATCATCTTCAACATCGGCGAAAGATAATATCCCGCCGGAAATTCCATTGCAACATTCGGAAAATAAAAATACTTTTGATCACCTTCCTCTGTCGGTTGCCGATGAGTCGACCGTACCAAACGGATATATTCATACGGATAACGGTTCGATACCTTCATTTGCTGATGCCGCGAACGATGATAATGAGTCTTCCGATGATATATCGATAGATCGCTTCAGTCAATCTAGTCTCGAGTCGATATCGGAAGATGAGAGGCCAAGTTTTCGGAAAGACCTTGCATCTTGGGTCATTGTTAATTCGATTGATGCCGTTGCTTCTGACAAACTTCTTCAGCTTCTTCGTGGACATCCATGTTTTTCTAATCTACCCAAGTCTACTAAGACTTTGGTGGGTACTCCTCGGCAATCTGCAATACTTTTGGACGTTCCTCCCGGGCAATATCTGAGTTTCGGGCTTCAAGCGGCGATTGTGAGTATTTTGGAACACGCTGATGACGATCAAATTCCGGAAAATCTCGAAGTCGATATTAGCACGGACGGGGCTAATCTCGACAATTCAGGAAACAATCAAATATGGCCGATCCAATGTAGAGTCGCGAACATTCCTAATAGTATAACTGAAGTTGTAGGTATATATAAAGGGAATAAAAAACCAGATGACTTCACGATTTTTTTCCAACCATTAGTGGATGAAGCAAATACTCTGATACGCGATGGCGGTGTGTCCTATCGCGGATGCATAAAGATCTTCAGGTTCAGGGCGTTTATTGCAGATGCTCCGGCGCGAGCTAGTTCATTGAATCATTATGGCCACACCTCGGAACATCCATGTTCCAAATGTTGCGTCGCAGGTGAATACAGAGATAGACGAATAACTCTATGCGGCGTAGATTTCCGTCCTCGAACGGACGAATAATACAGTAGGCAGGAAGACGAAGATCATCACAAGGAAGGTCCGTGTCCACTTTCGTTTCTTCCAATTGGCTTGGTTACACAAGTGCCATTTGAATACATGCATTTAGTGCTTCTTGGTGGTGTAAAACGTCTTTTATCAGCGTGGATCGATGGCAAGTTTTCAAACAACAGTCGACTCTCTGCGCACGCTGTCGGCCTCATCTCCATGAGACTTGTGCACTTGTCCGGCTACTGTCCAAGGGAATTTGCTCGGCCGCCTAGAGATCTCAAGTTTTATTTGCGTTATAAGGCCACTGAATTCCGACAGTTTTTACTATACAGGGTGTCCCGTAACTAGTATAGAGTATCGAACATACTGGTAGAGCGCGCCAGCCCGAGTAATTTCCTTTTTTTAAATTTTTCTACGATAAAAATTGGCCGAGTTATTAAGGCTCAAAGTTTCCCAATCGGTGTGCGCAGTTTGAATGTGTGCGTGTCAGAGCGTCGGCCTTGCATTCATCTGTCGATTTTGGAGGGGTAACGCGAGGTGTTCCTACGCGCGTGAAAATAGTCCCGCGACGAAATGTCATCTCGGTTGACATAACCTATGACAGTGAACAGTAAATTTCCAAATGGATAAAGTGATGTTGTAACATTTAACTTTAAAATAAATAAAATAAAGTGAAGAATAGGAATGTTACGTCCCGATCAGCAATTTTCACTCCATCTCGGTCAAGGAGAATTTACACCCTCCCTTTACACGTTATTCGGAGATGACGCTTTATCGAGGTTTTGGCCCTGTTTTGAACCTAACCTTTCGGAAAATAATTCGGGATAGGGCCTAGAGTGTATATTTATATGTTATTGACGATATTTTATTCGCGGTTAAAAGTTCGAATTTACTAGATTTTAAGTGACGATTTTAAACTGGACAAGAAAATTCTGGATGTTATCTCTTTCTATCGCCTGGAATTTAATACGCGGCTATCTATCTCTCGCGCGTCACCCTCGACGCACGGCTCGTGTAACGGCCCTGCATTGCATATAAGAGGACGATTCGAATGAGAGAAGCATATAGGTGACATTAGCGCAGTGGTTAGCGCTCTTACTCAGTAACCGATTAATCCGGGTTCGAATCCCGGTGATCACCATATGTTTTCTCTCTTCGATACTTCGCCCGTCCATCTGCAATACTAATATCTACAAGTCCCCAAACTCTCCGCTCGATCATTACATGGTGTCAGAAGTTATCGAACCAAAAACAACACGTCCACACAACGCATCTGAAGCAACCACGGTACGACTCTTAGGTAAGGCGGCATGAGACACAGTCCTAGAAGACCGCATATACAGGACGGCACGCAAAGCGATAAGACCGACGACGAGAGCAAGGGCCTGGCACTGAAGAGCTGCGACGAGGGATTCAACGGGCGAGGGAAGAGCTCCGACGAGGGACATAGGCACCGGTACCATGGCTGTATTAGTTATCACGTAATGTGAGATCCGCAACTCTACACAGTCGACGAGGACGTCGATTTCAGTAAGAGGGGGTGTGTAACGGCCCTGCATTGCATATAAGAGGACGATTCGAATGAGAGAAGCATATAGGTGACATTAGCGCAGTGGTTAGCGCTCTTACTCAGTAACCGATTAATCCGGGTTCGAATCCCGGTGATCACCATATGTTTTCTCTCTTCGATACTTCGCCCGTCCATCTGCAATACTAATATCTACAAGTCCCCAAACTCTCCGCTCGATCATTACACTCGCGACACCTCACTATCACGCTTACTCACTGTTTTCTCCCGACCTATCCCAATACTCTTAATGCGCACTATTATAGCTGAAATAAAATTGACCAACACGAATATAAATTGACCAAGAAATATTTTAACCTTTGATAACAACAAATAAAGGCTGATAAATAATTAACGATGAAGAAATATTCAGAAGAAATGAATTTTTACGATGTAGATAGTAATTTTCAAAACTTACGATATGAATGCAATGGTTTTACCTCGGAATAAAAGATCGAATGAATCGATTGATGAATGATGAATATCGATATCGAAATGGAACGTCCTTCCCAAATCTGGATGAATATTCGACTCAGAATTGAATGATGATCGACTTCCGAAAATAACGTCCTTCCAAAATGCCGAATTTTCGAATCAGAATCGAATGATGATGATGGTCGACTTCAGAAATGAACGTCCTTCCCAGATTTTAACGATGAATGATTTCGATGATGGAATAATTTTCAGACGAAATATACTCAAACTCGATGGAATGATTTGGAAAGTTACGAATGATTTATTGAAATTGGTAAAACTGAATACTGGCTCGAAAATTTTACAAGTCGATTTACAGGTTCTTTGTTAGTGTTTCTAAGTACAATCCAATATTGAGGTCTGTGCCCCGGTCGCGAAGAAGGTGCCGAATGGGCGGTGGGCGCGCGAATAAGTAACCTCGGTGCCGGACACACCCGCGTCACCGCTGTCACACCTGCGCCTCGTCTCCCCACTCTCATCACCTGATTCCTTTCTTTGATTGACTAATTAAATATTTCTAATTTCGTAGTTTTACAATAATTTTGACATTTTAACATGTTATTACTTAAATTCTATCGCGAATTTTATGAACATACAAATTTGAATGAAAGCTGTACGAGCTTTCGTTGCGAAGTGAACAATAGTTGACATAAATTTTTATCTTAATATTTATCTGATTATTTTCCTGAATTTCTGTGTTAATAGTTTTGCATTTCTTTCCTTTTTCGTAATTTCCCATATTTTTCCCTGTTATTTACTATTTGATTATTTATTGATTATTTATTATTTTTATACTTATTCCCTTCTTAATATTTTATTTGACGATATGACTTAATTTTCTTTGCTTACTTCTTGACTCTATTTTATTTCCCGAATCTGTTAATAATTTCCAAAAATACTATGTCACTCCCGTATATTAGTCCCTCAAACTGGATTTCCATTCATTGCCTCATGTATTATTTCAACTATGATCCTCCTGGACTATAACGATGATCTAGCATTCATCGATATTCACCGTCCAGGAGGTGCTGCACTCATTATGCCCAACGGCCGCTCTCAGCATCGTGCCCATCGTGACACGCGCCGTACAAGCAGGCCCTATGTTCGACAACTGTGAGGAGCGCTCCGCCGATATCCTTATCTGCATTTTTGCGCCTCAGGTTACCGACTCTCGTACGGTTGATTTGCTTCGTACAGTCAACTCTGTACATCAGCCTAATTCACCTGAAGGCTAATTATTTTTAACAACGGATGATTCTTTCATTAGGTATTTTATCTATTTATCGAAACTTTGAATTCGACCAATTAAATAATGGCAATTTTTCCCATGTTTATTTTTAACGAACTAATATATTTCAAATATTTTGTTAATTCTGTTTGAAATATTTTGGAAAAATTCTCAGGACGTAACAGGAAGTTAATAGTGGATGGAATAGAAAGACGAAACGACGAGAGGAGAGAAAGCTGGATAAAAGAAGTGAAGGATCTCGAGGAGAGCGGGGAGAGAGGAGAACCAAAGAAGAATAGGAGCGAAGAGAAAGGGAAAAATGAAGTGAAACACAGCGGAGAGACAGAGAGAAACTGGAGGAAATTTAGACTAAAGAGACTAGGAAGGAAAAGAGCGAGGAGTGAAAGGTAAATGGGTTAAAAAGAAAGAGAAGGGAGTACGTAAAGCAAGTTGTAACAAGGACTTAACCTTGTAAAAAAAACTTGCAGTCCCTAGGGAAGTCAATGAAACATACAATACAATAAAAATAAAATAAATAAAATGAGCCTAAAAGTGGTAAACATACTTATTGTGTACTAAACAAAAAAATAATTTATCGATCGTATGAGCGGTAGGACTGTAACCAAACAATTTTGGTTACTGCCACTTGTTGTACCCCGGGTCAACGCCCGATTATTTGAGGAATGCGCTTGCTCAATAATCGCGGTATGCAACGAGCGCGCGACGCATCGTTGCGAAATACGGAAGTATCGACGAAACAATATTTCAGAAGTTAGCCGAATAATTATTTAGTCGAGTCAGCTATTGGGAAACAGGGAACCGGACAGGCAATCCAGAAACAGTAATTGTTTAAACAATTACGAAACAGCTGACACTGTCAAAATTAAGCTGACATGCCTGCTCTCACCCCTATATAAAGGACCACGAGCAGGCACTCGACAGTCCGATTTTAATCTGAACAACGTTACGGTCAGTTAGTTATACCGTAAAACATATACTCTCTTCGGAAGGAAGATAAGCGTACAGAGTGTACTACACAGCTATTGGTAAATAATCTTGAATAAACTATTGTAATTAATATTGATATAATAAATCGTGCTTTTATAATTCACTTGGGTTTCAACCCTTTACTGGATAAATCCCAAAACCTTTGAGCTAGCGGCTCCCGCAGTACTCAGAGTAGCTAACTGAGTCTCTGCGGATATAACATTGGTGGCAGCGGTGGGATCTCCAGAGTGAATTATTAAAATAAAAAAATTACTAAACCCACGAAAAAAAATAAACAATCGCTAATACCAAGTTGTGAAATCTCCGCGTAGTGCGGTAAATTAAGACTCTCCACGAGAGAGAGAGTTCCGCGAACCAGGGTCGAGCATCGTCGACAAGAGTTCGGGCGGACCACGTACGCAACCAGGGCCAACGTGGGCATCCCGTTATTCAGGCGAGATAACGGAAGAGAGTTTCCGCGGATCACTGCAGGATCCACGGAGAGCGTCGCCAGACATTGGGACGTAAAAAAAAAAGGGAGCCTAGAACCCCGGAGGGTTAGACGTCAACAGCAAAAGGGCATCCCGTAATGTGGAAGGTTAACGCACTGTAAGTGACCTCCATTATCTCACATAGCAAACGAGAAACGCGCAGCCTTGTCGGAACCAGTAGCACCCGCTACCAAGCACCCAGGAAAATTTAATAAAATACTTAGCACGCACTCCGGTCGAAATGAGTACGCACAGCTCGCCACAGGGCCAACCAGGGCAGGAACAGGATCCAGGGGCCGACGCGCTGCGAGCCGCGGGAAGCCTCGAACGGGTCTTGGGGGAAATTGCGGACCAATCCCGACAGGGACCGAGCGACAGCCCTCTTAGGGACTTGCAACGGGAACGGCAACGGGAGGACACCCCGAACCCGATGGCCCGGGTGAACACCCAGAGAGGGTCCTCTTTCGGAAATAGAACCGGATGGGAGGATGTCGACGTACGCATGTTCGCGCCGAGGCAGGGTGAAGTTACCCCGGCCATGGTTACCGACGAAATTAACCGTATGCGGAACGCGCAGCGCAGACAGGCCGCTCCCAACTGGGATATCGAGAACGGAGTTCGAGAACAGGGGACCGCGGAGGAAGCGGGCCAGGGGATACCGAACTTCGCCCAACCAGCCGCCCAAAAGGCCCGTCGGACCCTCTTCCCCACGCTCCAGCGCGTGGACGAGGGCGAAGAGTCCGACGATCCCTCGCAAGGGCACGCCCGGTCCGGTGCCGGGGACACGCTAGGGCAACGGGTCGCTCAGTTGGAACAGCTGATTCAAGAAATGAGCACGCAGATGGCCAAGGAGCAATCGATGGCGACGCTCCAACCGACAAAACGTGCGCGGGAAGATGCCACGATCGGGCGACTCGTAGCAATGGAAGAAACGATGAGGAATTTCGTCCTGGAGGGCCAGGGTGGCCGGCGAGGGGGACACGAACATGAAGACTCCACGGCCGAGCGACTCACAGCAATGGACCAAACAGTGAGGGACTTCGTTATGGAGGGCCGAAATGGGGGGCGAGGGGATGCTTCCCCCCCAAAACATTCGCTCCCTCGGCACCAAAGCAGGGTGACAATGGCGGATGAGGGTGGACCGGAGTACTTAGACCTCGGTTCCGCCCTTCGAAACATTAAAACATTCGATGGGAACGATCCAACGAAACTTGACGGCTTCATGTTATCTTGCGAGGCCGCATGGGGCATGGTAAGGCCCAGACAACGGTCTACTCTACTCTCACTGATACGGAGCAGCAAATTGGAAGATCGTGCGACGCGGGAAATGCGCCACAAGACGATCGTAACATTAGACGATCTACGCACCGAGCTGGAAGCATTGTACGGGAAACGCGAGTCACTCGCCTCCCTGCAATACCAATTTTGCACGCTACGTCAAGACGCAAAGGAAAACGTCTCGGCGTATGCTACACGGGTAGAGACACTCACAGTAGAGGTCATCGAAAAACTGTGCGAAGGAGCCGATCAACGTGGTGCCCGTGCCATAGGCGAAGCGATCCGGAAAAGCGCACAGATGAATTTCGAAAACGGGCTAAAAAAGGAAATTCAGACCATCGTTCGTTCCCGTAATTATCAAGGGCTACACGACTCTGTCGTGGGGGCCATTGAGGTCGAAAAAATGACCTTAGGGCGGCCAGGAGGGGCACGTCCTAATGGGGGCGGTAACGGCGGTGGCAACTCTCGACAGTCGCAAGGCGCGGCAGGGGAGAAAAAGGGCGCCTGCTACACCTGCGGGAAAGCAGGGCATCTGGCAAAAAATTGCCGATCAGGTAGGCAAAGCCTCCCGGCGCCGGCTCAGAAGGAGGTGAACGTCGCGAGCGTTACGTGTAATTATTGTAAAAAAACCGGTCACTTATGGAAAGATTGCCGGTCACGTAAGCAAGCGGAAAATAAGAAAAATAAAAATAATAACAATAATAAAAAATCGGCCGAGCCGAAAAAGGAACAAAACAACGGACAGTCACCGCAGGAAGGAACCGTAGGGGCATTCCGGGTCGACACGGTCACCGCCACGAACCGGCCCTTAAGGGGGGCCAATATCTACACAATCGAGGCGAAATCATCCTCGCCGGGACGGACCACGATTACAGAGTTGCTGACAGTGGCATCGTTCCGAGGGAAAAATCATCGGGCACCAAACGAACCCCTTAAGGAGGTCAGCGTCTATGCGGCAGAATCGCCGGGACCTCATGCGTCGGCCAGCGACTTCCATATTAAATCGCCGTCTAGTATCGAGGGTATACTGACCCTGAAGGCCGACACCGGGGCTCAAGTGAGCCTAATACACGAAGACGTGTTACAAAACGACACGCCCGCCGAAAAAACGGCGGTCGCACTGACAGGGCTCGGAGGTGGCTCATTAAATGCTTACTACGCCGCCCTTGTCGAGCTCGAAACACCGAACGGATCCGTGAAACATTGGTTTCACGTAATACCTCGAAATCTCCAGATACATACGCACGGTCTCCTCGGTATGGACTTTATCAGAGAAAAACAGGTCGACATACTCAGAGGAGAAACTATAAGGATCAAAGGGCACTGCATGCCTCTCGTGTACGGAAGTTTGAGCATAACTTTGCCGCCACGGAGTGAGAGTGTTGCATACGTATCCACGCTAAGCGCCGACGAAGGAATCGTCGAGCGACGTAATGTTTCCGAGGGCATTATACTCGGAGCATGTGTGACCTCGCCGCAAGGCCACAGCTGTGTAGTAAGCCTTGTAAACACAACGGCGGAATACGTCCGCGTCGAACGACCCGCCGTGACACTCGAGCCACTGGCCTCAGCAGAGGAATTACCCGGTGCGGCCGCCGCCACGACTCGCGGAATCTGCACCGTCAGCACGGGGGCGAGCGGCACGCGACTCGAGAAACTACGAAAAGAAATAGATACCTCACACCTTAACCAGGAGGAAGCGAGCTCGTTAACGGAAATATGCGACGAGTTCGCGGATATATTTCATCTCGAAGGGGACCAGCTGCCCTGCACCAACATGGTGGAACACAGCATCCCCCTCGAGCCCGGGGCACGACCCATAAAAGTACATCCTTACCGCTTACCGGAAGCGCACAAAAAGGAAGTACAGGAACAAATGAAAGGGATGTTAAAGGACGGCATTATCCAACCAAGTCGAAGTCAATGGAATGCGCCGTTGCTGGTCGTAGCGAAAAAACCTGACGCGGCAGGAAAAATAAAAATGCGCGTAGTCGTGGACTTTCGCAAACTAAACGAAGTAACCATCGGGGATTCGTACCCGCTACCGCAGATCACGGAAAAAGAACTCCTGGCAGTCGTATGGGGAATCGTATGGGGTATTGCACAATTTCGCCCATACGTATACGGCACTCGGTTCACCGTAGTAACCGATCATAAACCACTAACGTGGCTATTCAGTGTCAAAGACCCGGGGTCGAGACTCATGCGCTGGAAAATAAAATTATCGGAGCATGAGTTCGACGTGCAGTATAAGGCGGGTAAGCAAAATACCAACGCGGATGCACTCAGCCGCATATGTGTGGTAACCCGGTCACACGCACACAAGGAGACCGAGCAAGTATGCAGCGACACGGACCGCGACGGCGAGACTCGCCCGCACGAAGAAACGGTCAGCCAGGAGTACGAGTCCGCGGACGGTCATCCCGACGCGCCGCGCGAAAAGGAATACGAAGAAAACGGGTCAGACAGCGACTGTCCCAGCGAGGAGGAAAAAATCAAGATACTCCACGAGCATCACGATGCGCCCCTCGGGGGGCATCAGGGAGTCACGCGAATGCTTGCAAGAATAAAATTAAGATACTCCTGGCCCGGAATGCGAAAAGATATAGAAGCATATGTGGGCCGCTGCGACAAGTGCCAGCGCAATAAAATTCGGCCGGCGACAAAGGCGCCGTTAGTCATCACCGACACGCCTACTCGGGCCTTCCAAAAATGCGCCATGGACATTGTAGGCCCACTACCGGAAACAGAAGCGAGAAATAAATATATTTTCACGTTCCAGGACTCGCTTACGAAATACAGCGTAGCCATACCGCTGGAAAATCAGCAAGCAAACGAGGTTGCGAAAGCGTTCGCAAAAGAAATAATCTGTCGGTACGGGACACCAGAAACCATCCTTACCGACCAAGGCACGAATTTTCTGAGCGCGATCTTTAAGGGGGTATGCAAATTACTACGCATAGAAAAAATACAAACCACAGCATACCACCCCGAGTCGAATGGGGCGCTCGAACGCTCGCATAGGACGCTCGCCGAATACCTTAAGGGGTATATAGATGAAGATCAGGGGAATTGGGACGAATGGCTACCCTACGCCATGTTTACATATAACACGACGCCCCACACGGCGACTGGATTTACGCCGCACTGCCTGATCTACGGCGACAACGCAGAGCTACCAACGTCCTTGAAAAGGGAACCCAGGCCCACGTACGCATACGACGATTACGTGCAAGAATTACGAGAACGGCTACGCGCGGCCTGGTCTACCGCGCACGATAACCTAAAAGCAGCAAAGGAAAAAGCCAAAGAACAGTACGACCGAAAGGCGAAAGAAATCAAGTTCAAGGTCGGAGACCGCGTATTATTACACGACGAAACGGTGCGCCGAGGACGCTCAGCAAAGCTAACGCCGAAATGGATCGGACCCTATCCCATCGAGGAGATACACCCGCCGTGCAATTACACCCTCCGCCAAGGACGGCGGACGGTAAAAGTACATGTAGACCGCCTAAGAAATTACGTGGACGAATAGAAAACAAAAAAAAAAAAAAATCCACCAGACGGTCACCGGTTTCCGACAAGGCTTCGCAATAGGAAATGCAATAAAGATAGAAAAATAAATAAATAAAAATTCCAGGTTACTGGTGGTAAGCGCGCAGGCCGCGGCCCATCTCCCGGACCGGCCATACACAATACAACAATTCGAAAACGCCCCAGGGCTATATTTCGAAAAGGTCGGAACACTATATCCATACACCGACGTCTGGACACTGGCCATACGCATGAATTTAAAAAACATGGCCTTCATGGAGCTACGGATAAAAGCCCAGCTTGACGATGTTCGGACGAAGTGTGAAAAATTCGGGAGCCCGGACGGACATTGCGCCGAGATGCTGGAACACCTCGTACGACTCTCTGGAAAAATAGAGGAAAATGTGGGGGTTGTGCAGGATCTCATCGGAGTGAAACCGAGCCGCAAACGCCGAGGATCAATTAACGGACTCGGAACAGTGCTGAAAGCCATAACCGGCAACATGGACGCCGATGATGGGGAACGGCTCGAAGCAGAAATCGCGACCCTCCGAGATACACAGGATACGCTAAAAGAAGGCATGAAAAAACAACTGCAGGTCGTCGAAACCACGATCGAAATGTTCAACGAAACTTCGCAAGCAGCACAAAGAAATCTACAAAAATTGTTCACCATGGTGCACACCGTAGACGGTTATTTCCAAAACCGAACCGACGTATTACGCGACAGACAACACTTCGACGAAAGCCTGACGCTAATTGAAGCCTCTGTCGAAGCATACCTGCGCGAGGTAGATAAAATGACTGAATTATTCTCCGAGGTGGCATCCGGCACAGTGAGTGCCTCAACCGTGACACCAGCCACCCTCACGAAATACCTGACGGAGGCGTTGCCACATCTACCCAGAGGACACAGCTTCCCGCGTCCCATCGCGCGACATAACGCGGCAGCCATACTCCGCCTGGCAACGGCTCGAGCTTACCGGAAGGAGGGAGTGGTAACCCTTATCTTGGAAATCCCCCTTATCGGATCGTCCGAATACAACCTAAATTACGTGTACCCCCTCCCGCGGAGGGGAAGCAACAACACCTACTATTACATCGATACCACAGAGGATCTCGTGATAGTAGACCGGAAGAATCGGCAATACATCCGAATGACGGAACGGGACCTCGAAACATGCAAGACCGCCGACGACAAATATTATTGCAAACCCCGACACCCAGTCATGGCGATCACCGAAGACGCGCCATGCAGCATACGATTATACATCGAGGGTGCGGTAGGTCACGGACAACGGTGTCCGAAGAAAATCGTACTCCTCACGCATACTCTCGTGATGGGTATGCGTCAACCAGGGCAATGGCTGTACATAGCGCCGAGCGAAGAGACGGCGAGCGTCGGCTGTCAAGGAAAGCCGACGCAGCAGGAAATATTACACGGCGCGGGGCTAGTGACCCTCCAGGAACGATGCACGGTCACCACAGCGGCCTTCAAGCTCGAGACGGTGCGACGATGGAAGCAACGGATAAACGACACCTGCTATGTGCCGAGCTACAACCTTACCCTGCTCCCCGCCGAGGCAGAAGAAATACCGATGACAATACGCGAAAGCCGGAAGACAACGCTCGAGCACGCAGTAACCAATCCGCGAGAATTAAACGAAGTCGGCACGCAGATAAGGAAGATGCAAAAGAACCTGGACAGAACCACCACGCACGAAACGAGTAATCCCACGTCGCTATACCACGTGGTCGGACAATATTCCGTCGGTGCGGTCGCCCTCTTCGCACTTGCCGGCTACATCATCATCAACGCCCTGTGTCGAAGGGCGAAATCAGAGGCCATACGCCTGCCCAGTGCCGCTTAACCTAATCTCGCCGAATAAAAAGGGAATTAACGGGAAAACACACAAAATACATTAAAATACATTTATTTCCCCGAAAAAACATAAAATATATATATACAAAAAAAAAGGGAAAATATAAATCCCAACGAAGGGAAGCGAGACTCGGTGGTCAGTACCACTCAGCCCGACGCCAATCCATCTCGCCCCGCTCGGCACGCCGCATCCGCGATATCGGATCCTCGTCGTCCTCGACCTCCGACTCCGAGTCTGAGGCACCCGCCGGCCGATAGCCAGACCCGGGACCCTGGACCGGCCACACATCGGATACCGGTCGGGAAGGAGTAACGATGCCAAAGTCGACACCGAATGTCAAGCCATCCCAGGGGATCAGCGTACCAGACTGCGGCCCAAAATCCCCAGTGGTGGGCGGAGGCGAGTCCTCGTTGACGAACGAATCGGTCTCCGAGAACAAATCCTCGTCAAGGAGATCCGAAAACGAATCGCCGTCGAGGAGATCGGAAAACGAATCCCCGTCGACGAGATCGGACAGCGAATCCTCGCCCGAAGAAACAGAGGATGACCGGAAGGAACCCCCATCGGCAGAAGATTCCCCATCGGAAACCAGGTCGATGACCTCCGGCTCCTCGCCGCCGACAGACAATTCTGCAGGGAAATCGCCCACGACACCGATGATCTCGACCTCCGGGCTCGGGGAGCGATACCGCTCGACCTCCGGGCTACCTTCCGGGCTATACGCCGCCTCCCAGCAGCACAACGACACGCGTTTCCTCTGGAACAAACCAAGGAGAAAAATTACGTAAACCGGCAACCAACTTCGCCAAAGCAAACATAGTAGATAAAAAGACAAAAATACGTAGACCTACCTTAATTGGTGGACTCATGGTGGCTTATCGGCGAGCCGAAATCGTTGCTGGTCGAATTAAAAATGAATAATCAAATCACGGAACACCCGGTTAATATAGACACGAAAACCCGCGATCAGCACCTCATCGGACATTACCCCGCGACCGTCAGCAACTTCGGTGGAGCAGCACGCCGCACTGGCCGCGCGATCAGCCAACCAAAAAACCTAAATTTTTCCAAAAAAAAAAAAAAAAAAAAAGAGACACGGGATACATTCGAAAATCTCGCCGGATGCGAGCAAAAGAAATTGTAAATTTCTTTTCCCCTTAGGGGGGAGGGATGTTGTACCCCGGGTCAACGCCCGATTATTTGAGGAATGCGCTTGCTCAATAATCGCGGTATGCAACGAGCGCGCGACGCATCGTTGCGAAATACGGAAGTATCGACGAAACAATATTTCAGAAGTTAGCCGAATAATTATTTAGTCGAGTCAGCTATTGGGAAACAGGGAACCGGACAGGCAATCCAGAAACAGTAATTGTTTAAACAATTACGAAACAGCTGACACTGTCAAAATTAAGCTGACATGCCTGCTCTCACCCCTATATAAAGGACCACGAGCAGGCACTCGACAGTCCGATTTTAATCTGAACAACGTTACGGTCAGTTAGTTATACCGTAAAACATATACTCTCTTCGGAAGGAAGATAAGCGTACAGAGTGTACTACACAGCTATTGGTAAATAATCTTGAATAAACTATTGTAAT
This sequence comes from Ichneumon xanthorius, assembly GCA_917499995.1. NCBI lineage: Eukaryota > Metazoa > Arthropoda > Insecta > Hymenoptera > Ichneumonidae > Ichneumon > Ichneumon xanthorius. The sequence continues at coordinate 2,702,047 of OU824209.1, forward strand.
TAATATTGATATAATAAATCGTGCTTTTATAATTCACTTGGGTTTCAACCCTTTACTGGATAAATCCCAAAACCTTTGAGCTAGCGGCTCCCGCAGTACTCAGAGTAGCTAACTGAGTCTCTGCGGATATAACACACTGTTCATGCGATCGATGAATATTTTTTTTCTTTTTGCTCAAGTTTAATCAAACCAATGTCCCCGCTAAGACACAACATAGATGGGCTATTTCCTCATCGGATAACTCTAATATCAACATTGGTTTGGTTGAAAGTTACGTTCGAAGAAAAACAATTAATTGCGATCGAAGAATCGTAGGTGTTGGGTAAATTCCGGTCGAGTTAGGTAAATTTCGTTTACTCACTAAAGCTTCCGTAAACTAGCCCTATCCGCACAATCGAATGTAAGCTAGCTCCGTCTATTAACGGGAAAAATTCGATTCAATATTGGACTGACCAAAACAAGTTTCTCGATGGATTTTTTTTCTGCCGGGATATAAGACGAATACCTTCATAATTTGAATTTTTATTTTTTATTATTCGGCGAGTGCCACCAACATTCTCGCTGAAATGGAGCATAAACGAGTCATTGATACACCGATTGAATAAGGACTCCGTGCTGGTTTCGCTATCAGGTACTCGGACATTGAATGATTGGTAAATCCTGCAATGGTACTTCCGGTCGAGTTAGGTAAATTTCGTTTACTCACTAAAGCTTACGTAAACCAGCCCTACCCGCACAATCGAATACAAGCTATCTCCGTGTATTAACGGGAAAATTTTGATTCAATATTGGAGTGACCAAAACAAGTTTCTCGATGGATTTTTTTTTCTGCCGGGATACGAGACGAATATTTTGATAATTTGAATTTTTATTTTTTATTATTCGGCGAGTGCCACCAACATTCTCACTGAAATGGAGCATAAACGCGTCATTGATAAACCGATTGAATAAGGACTCCATACTGGTTTCGCTATCAGGTCCTTGGACATTGAATGATTGGTAAATTCTGCAATGGTACTTCCGGTCGAGTTAGGTAAATTTCGTTTACTCACTAAAGCTTACGTAAACCAGCCCTATCCGCACAATCGAATGTAAACTATCTCCGTGTATTAACGGGAAAATTTTGATTCAATATTGGAGTGACCAAAACAAGTTTCTCGATGGATTTTTTTTTCTGCCGGGATACAAGACGAATACCTTCATAATTTGAATTTTTATTTTTTATTATTCGGCGAGTGCCACCAACATTCTCACTGAAATGGAGCATAAACGCGTTATTGATAAACCGATTGAATAAGGACTCCATACTGGTTTCGCTATCAGGTCCTTGGACATTGAATGATTGGTAAATTCTGCAATGGTACTTCCGGTCGTGTTAGGTAAATTCCGTTTACTCACTAAAGCTTACGTAAACCAGCCCTATCCGCACAATCGAATGTAAGCTAGCTCCGTCTATTAACGGGAAAATTTCGATTCGATATTGGAGTGACCAAAACAAGCTTCTCGATGGATTTTTTTTCTGCCGGGATACAAGACGAATACCTTCATAATTTGAATTTTTCTTTTTTATTATTCGGCGAGTGCCACCAACATTCTCGCTGAAATGGAGCATAAACGAGTCATTGATACACCGGTTGAATAAGGACTCCATGCTGGTTTCGCTATCAGGTCCTCGGACATTGAATGATTGGTAAATCCTGCAATGGTACTTCCGGTCGAGTTAGGTAAATTTCGTTTACTCACTAAAGCTTACGTAAACCAGCCCTATCCGCACAATCGAATCTAAGCTATCTCCGTGTATTAACGGGAAAATTTTGATTCAATATTGGAGTGACCAAAACAAGTTTCTCGATGGATTTTTTTTTCTGCCGGGATACAAGACGAATATTTTGATAATTTGAATTTTTATTTTTTATTATTCGGCGAGTGCCACCAACATTCTCACTGAAATGGAGCATAAACGCGTCATTGATAAACCGATTGAATAAGGACTCCATACTGGTTTCGCTATCAGGTCCTTGGACATTGAATGATTGGTAAATTCTGCAATGGTACTTCCGGTCGAGTTAGGTAAATTTCGTTTACTCACTAAAGCTTACGTAAACCAGCCCTATCGGCACAATCGAATGTAAGGTAGCTCCGTCTATTAACGGGAAAATTTTGATGCAATATTGGAGTGACCAAAATAAGTTTCTCGATGGATTTTTTTTTTCTGCCGGGATACAAGACGAATACCTTCATAATTTGAATTTTTATTTTTTATTATTCGGCGAGTGCCACCAACATTCTCACTGAAATGGAGCATAAACGCGTCATTGATAAACCGATTGAATAAGGACTCCATACTGGTTTCGCTATCAGGTCCTTGGACATTGAATGATTGGTAAATTCTGCAATGGTACTTCCAGTCGAGTTAGGTAAATTTCGTTTACTCACTAAAGCTTACGTAAACCAGCCCTATCCGCACAATCGAATGTAAGCTATCTCCGTGTATTAACGGGAAAATTTTGATTCAATATTGGAGTGACCAAAACAAGTTTCTCGATGGATTTTTTTTTCTGCCGGGATACAAGACGAATACCTTCATAATTTGACATTTTTATTTTTTATTATTCGGCGAGTGCCACCAACATTCTCACTGAAATGGAGCATAAACGCGTTATTGATAAACCGATTGAATAAGGACTCCATACTGGTTTCGCTATCAGGTCCTTGGACATTGAATGATTGGTAAATTCTGCAATGGTACTTCCGGTCGAGTTAGGTAAATTTCGTTTACTCACTAAAGCTTACGTAAACCAGCCCTATCGGCACAATCGAATGTAAGCTAGCTCCGTCTATTAACGGGAAAATTTCGATTCAATATTGGAGTGACCAAAACAAGTTTCTCGATGGATTTTTTTTTTCTGCCGGGATATAAGACGAATACCTTCATAATTTGAATTTTTCTTTTTTATTATTCGGCGAGTGCCACCAACATTCTCGCTGAAATGGACCATAAACGAGTCATTGATACACCGATTGAATAAGGACTCCATGCTGGTTTCGCTATCAGGTCCTCGGACATTGAATGATTGGTAAATCCTGCGATGGTACTTCCGGTCGAGTTAGGTAAATTTCGTTTACTCACTAAAGCTTACGTAAACCAGCCCTATCCGCACAATCGAATACAAGCTATCTCCGTGTATTAACGGGAAAATTTAACGGGACCAAAACAAGTTTCTCGATGGATTTTTTTTTCTGCCGGGATACGAGACGAATATTTTGATAATTTGAATTTTTATTTTTTATTATTCGGCGAGTGCCACCAACATTCTCACTGAAATGGAGCATAAACGCGTCATTGATAAACCGATTGAATAAGGACTCCATACTGGTTTCGCTATCAGGTCCTTGGACATTGAATGATTGGTAAATTCTGCAATGGTACTTCCGGTCGAGTTAGGTAAATTTCGTTTACTCACTAAAGCTTACGTAAACCAGCCCTATCCGCACAATCGAATGTAAGCTATCTCCGTGTATTAACGGGAAAATTTTGATTCAATATTGGAGTGACCAAAACAAGTTTCTCGATGGATTTTTTTTTTCTGCCGGGATACAAGACGAATACCTTCATAATTTGAATTTTTATTTTTTATTATTCGGCGAGTGCCACCAACATTCTCACTGAAATGGAGCATAAACGCGTTATTGATAAACCGATTGAATAAGGACTCCATACCATAGAAAAAAAATCCATCGAGAAACTTGTTTTGGTCACTCCAATATTGAATCGAAATTTTCCCGTTAATAGACGGAGCTGGCTTACATTCGATTGTGCCGATAGGGCTGGTTTACGTAAGCTTTAGTGAGTAAACGAAATTTACCTAACTCGACCGGAAGTACCATTGCAGAATTTACCAATCATTCAATGTCCAAGGACCTGACAGCAAAACCAGCATGGAGTCCTTATTTAATCGGTGTATCAATGACTCGTTTATGCTCCATTTCAGCGAGAATGTTGGTGGCACTCGCCGAATAATAAAAAAATAAAATTAAGGTATTCGTCTTATATCCCGGCAGAAAAAAAATCCATTGAGAAACTTGTTTTGGTCATTCCAATATTGAATCAAAATTTTCCCGTTAATACACGGAGCTAGCTTACATTCGATTGTGCCGATAGGGCTGGTTTACGTAAGCTTTAGTGAGTAAACGAAATTTACCTCACTCGACCGGAAGTACCATTGCAGAATTTACCAATCATTCAATGTCCAAGGACCTGATAGCGAAACCAGCATGGAATCCTTATTCGATCGGTGTATCAATGACTCGTTTATGCTCCATTTCAGTGAGAATGTTGGTGGCACTCGCCGAATAATAAAAAAATAATATTAAGGTATTCGTCTTATATCCCGGCAGAAAAAAAATCCATTGAGAAACTTGTTTTGGTCATTCCAATATTGAATCAAAATTTGCCCGTTAATACACGGAGCTAGCTTACATTCGATTGTGCCGATAGGGCTGGTTTACGTAAGCTTTAGTGAGTAAACGAAATTTACCTCACTCGACCGGAAGTACCATTGCAGAATTTACCAATCATTCAATGTCCAAGGACCTGATAGCGAAACCAGCATGGAATCCTTATTCGATCGGTGTATCAATGACTCGTTTATGCTCCATTTCAGTGAGAATGTTGGTGGCACTCGCCGAATAATAAAAAATAAAAATTCAAATTATGAAGGTATTCGTCTTATATCCCGGCAGAAAAAAAATCAATCGAGAAACTTGTTTTGGTCACTCCAATATTGAATCGAAATTTTCCCGTTAATAGACGGAGCTAGCTTACATTCGATTGTGCCGATAGGGCTGGTTTATGTAAGCTTTAGTGAGTAAACGAAATTTACCTAACTCGACCGGAAGTACCATTGCAGAATTTACCAATCATTCAATGTCCAAGGACCTGATAGCGAAACCAGCATGGAATCCTTCTTCGATCGGTGTATCAATGACTCGTTTATGCTCCATTTCAGCGAGAATGTTGGTGGCACTCGCCGAATAATAAAAAATTAAAATTAAGGTATTCGTCTTATATCCCAGCAGAAAAAAATCCATCGAGAAACTTGTTTTGGTCACTCCAATATTGAATCGAAATTTTCCCGTTTATAGACGGAGCTGGCTTACATTCGATTGTGCCGATAGGGCTGGTTTACGTAAGCTTTAGTGAGTAAACGAAATTTACCTAACTCGACCGGAAGTACCATTGCAGAATTTACCAATCATTCAATGCCCAAGGACCTGACAGCAAAACCAGCATGGAGTCCTTATTTAATCGGTGTATCAATGACTCGTTTATGCTCCATTTCAGCGAGAATGTTGGTGGCACTCGCCGAATAATAAAAAATTAAAATTAAGGTATTCGTCTTATATCCCGGCAGAAAAAAAATCCATCGAGAAACTTGTTTTGGTCACTCCAATATTGAATCGAAATTTTCCCGTTAATAGACGAAGCTAGCTTACATTCGATTGTGCCAATAGGGCTGGTTTACGTAAGCTTTAGTGAGTAAACGAAGTTTACGTAACTCGACCGGAATTTACCTAAAACCGACGATTTTTCGATCGCAATTTATTGTTTTTCTTCGAATGTAACTTTCAACCAAACCAATGTTGAAATTAGAGTTATCCGATGAGGAAATAGCCCATCTACGTTGTGTCTTAGCGGGGGCATTGATTTGATTAAACTGGAGCAAAAAGAAAAAAAAAATATTCATCGATCGCATGAACAGTGGCAGTAACCAAAATTGTTTGGTTATAAGTCCTACCGCTCATACGATCGATAAATTCATTTTTCGTTTAGTACACAATAATTGTGCCGATAGGGCTGGTTTACGGAAGCTTTAATGAGTAAACGAAATTTACCTAACTCGACCGGAATTTACCCAACACCTACGATTCTTCGATCGCAATTAATTGTTTTTCTTCGAATGTAACTTTCAACCAAACCAATGTTGATATTAGAGTTATCCGATGAGGAAATAGCCCATCTACGTTGTGTCTTAGCGGGGGCATTGGTTTGATTAAAAAGCTTGAGCAAAAAGAAAAAAATATATTCATCGATTATTTTTTCGTTTAGTACACAATAAGTATGTTTACCACTTTTAGGCTCATTTTATTTATTTTATTTTTATTGTATTGTATGTTTTATTGACTTCCCTAGGGACTGCAAGTTTTTTTTTACAAGGTTAAGTCCTTGTTACAACTTGCTTTACGTACTCCCTTCTCTTTCTTTTTAACACATTTACTAAATGGGATGGGATGTGCACAAGCACTAATGTGCTCGAGCGTTCGTGCGCTCGACTCGATATTTGAATGCTCGAGCAAGCTCGAGCTGAACGTCAAGCGCTCGACGCGCTTGAAAACTCGTTCCGCTCGAGCACTCGAGCGCTTGCCGAGCTCGAACCTCTGTCGAGTTCGGTGCGTAGTTACGCTGGGACTATCCAGCTATTTAAAATTTTTATTTTTTTTTGAGTCTGCGAGACTTAAAACTCTGTCGAGTTCGGTGCGTAGTTACGCTGGCAATATCGATCTATTTATTTGTTATTGCTTCCTCATAGACGAAGCTTTGTTGTCGTGAAAAAAAATTGGAGATTTTAATGAAAACGTTTTCAGAATGTTCAAAAACATCGCAAAATCATATTTAGAAAAAATGTCTGAATGCGTGCGTGCGCGCGTGTTTCAGATCCAAAAAATGTTTAACTCTTATTACTTTAGAACGGCTTGAGCTATCGACTTGAAATTTCTAAAGTAGGTAGAGGGGTGAATCCTCAACGTTTGATTATATTTCTAATAAAATGCTTTCACTCATAAAAATTTTGCGCGATTTTTAAGTTTGCATAAAACTTGTGCGCACGCTAGCAATTACAATTTTGGTGCTATCGGGACAAAAAGTTGTACACAACGGGACTATTATCGGCCGGTGATCCCTATTGATCCGTTCAAATTTTATGAGATTTTGAAATTTTTTGAATTTTACGAAAAATTAGTAATTTTCTTTCTGACGCGAGTTTTTGTATCAAATATTCAGTTAAGAGTAAAATAAATTGCAGCTTCATGATCGGTGGGAAAAATAGGTTACATATAGTCCCCGAGTGATGAGAAAAGAAAGAAGAATTTCGGGAATTTGTATAACCAATATTGCCAAAATGAGTGATTTTGCGTATTTTCAAACAACAATTTCTTTGCTTCTCTATGGCATCGCGGAAAAAGTCCGGTGTCTATCATGTTGTATGACAATAAATACACAAGATGATATATATAACGGGGTTGAAAAAACTAGATATAGATGTGTCATTTGAATTTCTTAAAAAAATCGAAAGTGCCAAAAAAATTCAGGAGCGCATAATTCCATGTATGTTTTGTCGCCGAGAGCAGATCTAACAAAGTGAAGCGCGACGTTGGTGTATTTTTCGCGCTGAACCTGAATCGGCCAGTCATTTTGCATGAAAGTCAAACACGACGTTGACGTTGAAAAAAAATGAAAATTGTAAATTTTCATATGGCTTCCTCACAAAACTTGAAAATTGAAATTTTCATATGGCTTCCTCGTAAAAGTTGAAAGCTGAAATTTGAAAGCTGAAAGTTGAAAACTGAATTTTGAAAGCTGAAAGTTGAAAGCTGCAAATTTAAAGCTGGAAGATGAAAGCTGAAAGTTGAAAGCTGAAAGTTGACAGCTGAAAGTTGAAAGCTGAAAGTTGGAATTTTTATATCACTTTCGCATAACGTCCCTTTATTCGCAAAGTTTCCTCTATGAGGAAGCCAAAAATATAGTAAATGCTTCCTCATAGAAGAAGCTTGGCGAATAAAGGGACGTTATGAGAAAGTGATATAAAAATGTCAACTTTCAGCTTTCAACTTTCAACTTGCAGCTTTCAGCGTTCAAATTTCATCAGCTTTCAAACTTCATCTCTGAAACTTAAGCTCTGAAACTTAAGCTCTGAAACTTAAGCTCTCAAACTTAAGCTCTCAAACTTAAGCTCTCAAACTTAAGCTATCAAACTTAAGCTCTCAAACTTAAGCTCTCAAACTTAAGCTCTCAAACTTAAGCTCTCAAACTTAAGCTCTCAAACTTAAGCTCTCAAACTTATGCTCTCAAACTTATGCTCTCAAACTTAAGCTCTCAAACTTAAGCTCTCAAACTTAAGCTCTCAAACTTAAGCTCTCAAACTTAAGCTCTCAAACTTAAGCTCTCAAACTTAAGCTCTCAAACTTAAGCTCTCAAACTTAAGCTCTCAAACTTAAGCTCTCAAACTTAAGCTCTCAAACTTAAGCTCTCAAACTTAAGCTCTCAAACTTAAGCTCTCAAACTTAAGCTCTCAAACTTAAGCTCTCAAACTTCAGCTTTCAAATTTCAGCTTTCGACTTTTACGAGGAAGCCATATGAAAATTTACAATTTTCATCTTTTTTCAACGTCAACGTCGTGTTTGACTTTCATGCAAAACGGCTGGCAGATTCGGGTTCAGCGCGAAAAAATACACCAAATACACCAACCTCGAGCTTCACTGTGTCGGATCTGCGCTCGGCGAGAAAAAATACAGGGAATTACGCGCTCCTCAATTTTCTTTGACACTTTCGATTTTTTCTCAAGAAATCCCAATGATACCGCTTTATATAGCTTTTTCAACCCCGTCACATCCACCATCTTTTGTTTTTCTTGCCGTAGAACATGATGGGCATGATGGGGTTTTCCGCGATACCTTTGGGAAACAAAGAAATCGCTGTTTGAACATACGCAAAATCACTCATTTTTGCAATATTCGCTATAAAAATGCCCAATAAACTTTTTTTCGTTAGTGTCGCTCCGGGACTATATTTAATATGTTTTTCCACGCTGATCACGAATCTACCACTTATTTGATTCATAGATGAATATTTAATACAAAAAATTGCGCCTAAAATAAAATACTAATTTTTGGTGAAATCCAAAATATAAATACAGAGTTTTAGACAAAGATTTCGTAAACCATTAATTCAATTATCCAATATTCGCCGTTTTGTGGCCGTGTCTAATGTATTTTTCCCCGCTGATGACGAATCTCCACATTATTTTACTCGTAGGGCGACATTCGATGCATAAACTCGCGGCGAACATAAGAAAAAATTTGTTCAAAAAATTTAAAAATTTCAAAAACCCATAAAATTTAAACGGTTAGATCATTTTCTTAGTCTACGAAATTATTTTGTTATGGCCTCAATGCGACCTATGCGTTTAGAAAGGATCGCGTTAGTCAAAAGTTCAAATTGACCAATGATCGAACGTTCGAAACCTGGGTTCAATACGATCGAGCGCTTGAAGGGAACAAGCGCTCGAACTGCTCGAGCCGTTCGAGTTTTCAAGCTTTTCGAGCGCTTGTTACTGCGCTTGAACTTGCTCGAGCTATTAAGGCGACGCTTGTACTCGCTCGAGCGTGCTTGTGCACATCCCTAACATTTACCTTTCACTCCTCGCTCTTTTCCTTGTTAGTCTCTTTAGTCTAAATTTCCTCCAGTTTCTCTCTGTCTCTCCGCTGTGTTTCACTTCACTTTTCCCTTTCTCTTCGCTCCTATTCTTCTTTGGTTCTCCTCTCTCCCCGCTCTCCTCGAGATCGTCCACTTCTTTTATCCAGCTTTCTCTCCTCTCGTCGTTTCGTATTTCCCTTCCATCCACTATTAACTTCCTATTCTTCACTTTATTTTATTTATTTTAAAGTTAAATGTTACAACATCACTTTATCCATTTGGAAATGTACTGTTCACTGGCATAGGTTATGTCAACCGAGATGACATTTCGTCGCGGGACTATTTTCACGCGCGTAGGAACACCGCGCGTTACCCCTCCAAAATCGACAGATGAATGCAAGCCCGACGCTCTGACACGCACACATTCAAACTGCGCACACCGATAGGGAAACTTTGAGCCTTAATAACTCGGCCAATTTTTATCGTAGAAAAATTTAAAAAAAGGAAATTACTCGGGCTGACGCGCTCTACCAGTATGTTCGATACTCTATACTAGTTACGGGACACCCTGTATACGGGTCCTGCTGTCTTGTTCGGAATTCTCAATGATGATTTGTATCAACATTTTCTGCTACTCCACACGTCTCTGCGCATCTTAGCGTCCTCATCACCATCTAACGTACAATTGTTTTATGCAACAAATGCGCTTCGCATTTTCGTTGAGGAAAGTCCGAATTTCTATGAGCCATCATTCGTTAGTTATAACGTCCATGGATTGCTTCATCTCGTCGACGAAGTCGAATTGTTGGGTCCTGTCGATACATATTCTGCTTTCCCGTATGAAAACAACATGCAAATTTTTCGAAAATATTGTAGAAAACCAGACATGCCTTTACAGCAAATAGCGAATAGACGGGCCGAGCTTGCCCACCGGGTTAATGTACGCAGTCGCCGATCTGACAGTCAAACTGTAGTACTAGAGAAACACAACGAAGGACCTTTCGTAACGGACAACGATGACGACGAGGTGCAACAGTACCGTCTATTGAAGTGTCGGAAATTCGTATTGACCAGGGACAAGCGAGACATCTGTTGCATTTTGAAGGATTCATCAATTTGCATAATAGTCAATATAGTCGTTCGTCAAGCTGAAAACTTTTTGATGGTCAAAAAATTCGACCGTGTCGAAGCACTCTACGACGCAGCTATTCCATCGTTATTGGTTGGCTATTACAAATGTCGTTCACTGCGATAGGACCTTTTGCTTGTCAAATTCGAAGATGTTAAAACCAAGTGTTATCTAATGCGGCATTGGCAATCGCGTCGACTCGACGAAAATGGTCGAGAGCTCCTCATGGTTGATGTATTTATTGTCGCGACACGTCGTGCGAGGTCAACTATTGATTTGTCTATGAATTATATCAATCTTTCAAATATTGATTCCATTTTGTCGGAGCTGAACTATTAGCGAGGGTTATACGGAAATAGATACTGCAACTCCCGAAGAATCTATTGTTCCTGTATGGTATCTTTGGCAGCTGAGATGTTGCAGGAGTAAGCAAATGGAGCTTGTCCAACAGATTACAAAGAGACTTTAGCAAGTGGAAGTTTTTTATGGTACGCATATATTATTTATACGCGAAGACTATTTCGCCAATACATTTGCATCATGATCTTACATAGTGTCCGATGGTCCTAGCAATCCTTGCTCTTTTAGAAATGTGCTTCAATTGAGAATTATTTCGTTGCGTACATTATTACGTATTATTTATTCACTTCTTTGACTATATTCACTTTTCAATAATATCTTGAAACAACCTGAAATGATCCCGGAAATGTTCTTGCATGTACCTAGATTTGTTGCAATTGCTTTACTGGATTCCATGTCTGAACGTTACATCTAATACGCTTGCGTATAAAATACGCAATTGTATTAGATTGCGTATTGCGACATGAAATAAAATGACGTTAAATGTACTTACATTTCTATGTCGACACCTCAGCGATCGTGGCGAGGAATAAGCCTTTTCTCAAGCCGGCCAGAACCTGAATCGACAGCATCTAGCAGTGAATCGCAGACCGGGAGACGAGGATGCTTCTGGAGTGGATGCCGTTTTTCTGGAAGAACGTAGAAGATGTGGCCTTGACGCCGGTGGGCCGGCAGGTCGGTAAAACGCAGTGCACAGAGTTTACCGCTACGTCGATATTACGTAATCACGATTATTGCATCATCGACCATTTCAATACATGTATCTATTTTTTTCATTTATGAAAGAGTGAGGAGTTCGAGTTTACTGACCAGTAGATTTTTCGGGAAATTTTTCTTTTCATTACTTTATCAATTCGAATATTGTTGCTCCCAACACGATAAACGCATCGTAATGATTTTTTATGTCATTAAAAGGTTACTTTAATTTAAGTCGACGTATACTCGCCTCCTTATTCTGTGTAATTGTCATGATTTGTGTTTATCATGTGAAAGATGAAGGGGTTCGCTTCCACGGAAATTAAAGTTCCCGGAAAATGTTTCTTTCTGTTTGTTTTTTTTTTGTTCTTTTATTTGAAAGTTTGCCTTCGAAATTACAAAGGCGTTGAAAATAGGTAGATTTTCTTTTTTTCGTTGAATATTACGCATTTTTATCGCTTCAGTTGAGAAGTTCCCGCCTATCTTGATGTGATATTAATATTATTTTTTGTTTTCATAAGATGTGTCGATTAGTATATTTTATTGTTCGTTCGTTTTTTCCATTCTAATATTTTGACCTCAGAAATCAAAATATCTATTGATAGTATGTTTGTGTTCTAATTGTTTAAATACAGTATGAACGAGTTTCAGTAACTGTAATCGATAAATGTTTGGCTCCTTCATCTGTATGGGAATTACAAATTCCTCTTGCATTTGAGACGACGTATGGAATATGAGTTCACTGCATTTCTATTGTTCGTTCGTTTTTGCAGTTTGAATGTTATCGCTTGAGACTTTATAAATATCATTCTTTGTCTTAATTCTGTTAAAGATTAAGGGGGTTCGAGTCTACAGAATTTAAATACCCCGTCATTTTTTTTCTTGACCGTATTTCAATTAAAAACTTTACTTCTCACATTTTTTAGTCAATCTGAAAATGAGTTAAATTTTTTTGTTTTCGTCACTTACGGGTTCTTATCACTTACACGAATAATCGCTCCGTCCGGTAATCTGCTGCATTAGTATGTACATTATTTACTCTTCTTGCTTTAAAGAATTATACGATCGAGACACTGAGATTAAAAATTTCGGTTTGTTTTTAAATATTCAAATCTAGTCGTCTACAACATTATAAACGCGTTTTAAATATATTTGTTCTCTCCTCTTTTTTTTTGTAAATATTACCGGATTTCAGTTCCCTAGCGAACCCGACCACTGACCAAACCACCTTCGAAACCACGACGGTGGTTTTGTGCAAAAAGTTCACCTAACATTTTGTTCGAACCACTGCGCAAACCACCACTCTGCGATATCCGTTTAAAGGTCACCTTGAACGTTGAGCTTTCATCGCTTCCCTCACGTCAGTCCAGAAGCTTTTCGCTGGTAGTTTCCACGGTGGAAACGACGGAACAAACAACCAGTATACAGAGATCTGTAACCCGGTGGTTTCCCGTGCTACCACCGAACAAACGACTGAACGAACCACCAGTCATGAAAGTAGCACAGTCGGTAGCACGGTCGTTTCCCGTTTTACCACCGACCAAACCACCAGTTGTATTTTTTATATTTACCGGTAACGCTTCTAATAATCAATCGCCATGGAGAGAAATTTAGCAGGATTACATAACCGCATAAATTCGTCGTTAAATGCGATGGTTAACTGCGATTTATTTTTTATTGGTATCATTTTCGATCGAGCATGTAAGATCTCGACGAAAAATAGTTCCAAGGTAAGGAGACATTTTATTTTTACAATACGACGCTGAAAAAATCACTAAGATTCAAGCATGCCAACGGTACCGAATTTTATAACAAAGAAACTTTGTTTTATTGTGCTTTAGAAGTACAATGTTTGATAATTATCTTCCATAATCTTGATGGTAGGTGCTTCGGGAATTGTTCTCGGCTCGTTTCCGCCAGTAGGATCTTTGCGTTCATTTACACCCGTTGATGTGATTAACGCGTCCCACCGAATACTATCTGCAGAAAAAAGTATTATTGGTACAACAACGGATGTAAATAAATATTAAATGTTCATTATTGTGAAAACAATTACCACAATATTGTATGTCGGAACATTTTTGTAAAAGCTCTTTGAATGTAGAGCTTCTCGACGTTTTGATGAGCGTATAGGCCCTTAGGTCTACTATTTTTTTAATATTCCTCGACCTATATAAAGTACAGTTCCGCGGTTCCGTGTACTTGTTAAGAATATAACGGAAGATTTTCTCGTTTCTGTCGTTCGTCGCTTCTTGTTCCGCGCCGTGTATCATATTACACCTTCCTAGATAATCAACATTTCCCAACGAATACTGTCTGCATTACAAAAAATAACATACATTATTAGTATTACGAGACATATAAATAAATAGTAGTTTCTATTTTGAAGAACAGAAGGAAAATTACCTTCATAATTCTGTTTTCGTCGAAGGGCGATGAAATGCTGGGGACTCGCTCGATCACTGCTGCTAGACTCTTCGAGATTCCCGGCAAATTTTTTTTCTTTGGGTGTATACCGATTCCAATTATCCGATCGTCTCGAGGACTGTAAACACAATAGACGTTAATGCGTAATACGATAGATTTACATGAACATTTGTTTTAATTCCGAAAAAATAATAGTACCGTCATAATTTGATGTCGTTTCCAATTTTGACTAATCTGTTTCCCATGTATTAGGTAGTCTGGTAATGTAGAAGTTGTTCGGGGTTTCGATCATCGTTGCTGGTACGGGTACATCGATGACATTAACAAAGTGTTTGTGTGATGAAGATGCGGTTGTTTCGATATGTCGAGCTTCGAAAGCTGTTCCGAGACTGCCAATACGTTGGATTAATAAACCAAAAACAGTTTCGTCATTGTGACAAAAGCTTATAATTTTCAAGATTTTTCCATATTTGTGACGTTCACTATACAAAAATTCATTGCAAAATCGGGTTTTGCTCTTAGCCTCCGTTTTCGCACATCGGAAATCGGTACCGTTTATTACCGCACGTTCATAAGAGAAAACTGTTTTAGTTTGAAATCCGGCAAAACGCAATGCTTCGTCTTCCCAAGAGTCAGGTTGCCGGCTCTTAGCATTTCCGATGCCACGGAATTTAGAATCAATCGATTTATAGTTGTAGTGGGGACTTCTATACTTGGAGCCCTCGATTAGTATTGAAGATATTGCTTTTTTCGTTTCCGTTGAGATGTCGGGATTGATCAAAAAATCATCGATGAATCGAGTCATTAAAAACCTCGTGGCGATTTGAAGAGGCCTGCCATTCGCGCTGGTAACTTTTTCGATTATCTTCTTGTTCCAAGATTCAAATGGGAATGCACTATGGGCCCAAAAAGGTCCCCAATTCTGTACCGTATCGACGAGATGAGTCAAGAGATGAATGTTGTATCTCATGTTTTCGATCCCAAACGTTTCTTGAAACTTCGCGACGTATTGTTGAAGCAATAGCCGTGCTTCCTGCAGTTCGTCGGTACCGATACAGTCCTGATTTAGAATCCATGACGCACGGCACAACAAAGACAAGTGCTGCAGATCGCATTCGCGAATTAGTCCTTCGAGACACGGGAGAGCATAAAATTGAATCCAATTTCTCCACTCCGTGGCTTTCCATTGTTTCATCTCTTGGACGGTCCTTGGTTTTCTTGCGATTCTAGTCGGTGGTCGAATATTTATGAGTCGAAAATTTATACTTGATAAATTTGCGGGTTTTCCAGCGTACCAAACCTCCGTAGCTTTCCCGTGTAGCAGTAGCTCGGTGTGCAGCTTCACTACACCTAAATAGACATTATGCATGCTATCAACTACGGGCCCGCATGATATGTCAAATTCCGGCAGAAGAGCTATTGCCGAATTTCCTTTCACACCAAAATTTACGTGCTTCGGATGCCCTTTCACATGATTTTCACGTGCTTCGGATGCCCTTTTCATATGTTTACGAATTTCTTTATCCGTCCGCCGAAATGAGGGTTGGTTCTCAATGGGAAACGATCGTTTTACTCCTCGTCCCGGCAAATGTACACCTTTCGCGTAACAAAATGTACATCCGTAAGTTCCATTGAAAAGAGTCATATTGAGAATTGCCGGTCTGGCCACCGAATCGGCGATACAAACGAGTGTAACGAATTTACTCGTAATAACGGTATCGTCAATAGAATTTGTCCACGTTATTCCTTTCTCGTACAAATATCTCAATTCAAGTATCGTTGGTAGCAGAAGCGTGTTCAACGGGGGATGTACCGTATCGACCCATATACCGGCTAAGATTGTGTACCGTTTTCTCGCATGTGGCGACATCTCGTTAATTTGGAGGAGGATGGGCCAAGCGCTGGCTTTCGACGATTTGGACACTTGACATCCGTCTGTGAAGATTGAAAACGAAAAATTGTTTTCGTTGCTTAAAAAACCACCAGGCTTGCACTTTTCCTTGTATTTTTCACCGTCGTAGATGTCTTCGATGGTATCTGAATTTTTCCTTTTGCGAGTGAACCGATATCTCAAAGTATTGACAATATTCGGATCTGCAAATAGTTGTTTTAGTTGCAGGACAATTTTCACTTGAATGAAATACGCTAACCACTCTTTGCTTTTATCCGGTCCACACTTTTTGCATGAGCAATCCTTATTCGGTTCGTTGCCTTCGCCGACGTAGGACTGACAGAAACGGCAATACAGGTGTCGCGTCATTGCAGCTTCGTTGTTTCTGGATAACATCGCCCAGAGAGCTTTCAACGTGCGTGGTAATCCACTGTTAACAAATATATTACTTAAACTCTTGAACATCAGTGTCGTTACTGCGTATGTGAGTTTCCCCCGAAGCGATATCGCGATGATGTTGGCAATGAGGAATGCCGTTGAGACCCAACTTTTCACTTTTATCACTTGGGTCCAATCTGCGATTTTGCTGAATGAGAAAATATTATCGTCGGATTCATTTTCATGCAGAGAAGCGTCTTCGAAATCATTATCACAGCTTTGATATCCAATATTATCGTCGTCATCGAGATTTTTTGCCTCGTACACAGTACTTGGGGGCTTGTTACTCGTTTCGCGGTGATCTGACGAATGTAACGAATGGTCCAAATCGGTGAATGATTCAGCCATTACAGAAGATGTATCTTCGTTACTGGAGGGCGACGATTGTTGAGCAGAATCAATGAAATCTGTACCGGTACCGATCGCATGACTTTTGCTTTTATCGTTTTGCACTCTATTTTTACTTCCCATGTGTTCGACATTTGTACCCATATGCGTATCCGTGTCAATTATCATTTTAGAACCGACGCCGAATGCATCGTCCTCGTTGCGCTGAAAATAAAATTTGGCTTCAGCGATGTTTTTAATTACCGATGGCAGTTTTAAGAACTATAATTCAACTTACCGGATATAATTGCGTAGGGATTGTTAAATGTTGGAAAGGTTTATCCTCTGGAAGTGCTTTATAATACCGCCGATACATAGCGATTCTTCTCCGATAAAGATTTGTACGGGACTTTCCCGAGAAACGCGAGCATGTTTCGGCTTCGGTTGTTGATGATGGCTGCTGTTGCTGCTGTGGCCGCGATGTAGTCGACGGACCCGTCATAGGTGCACCCCACATCTTGAAAAAAAAATCGACTAAGAAGTTAGCAAAAGTTAATTGATTATTAACTTTTTGACATTATTATGCATCTTTAATATGGTCGATTTTTTCAAATTTTATTTTATTTCATTGGGAAATTTTCAAAATTCCAGATGCATTCACATACAGCGTGAAATCCCCTACACTTCCCCAGCCTCCGACGGAAACGTCATCGTTATTTTTAAATCATTACAGCTAGACAGGTTACAATATCTATACGACGCATTAGGAGCCAGCCGTTTCGTGCTTTACAACAATTACCGCAGCAGCCGGAAGTTCTTTTACTCTCGAGGCTCACGATAAATGTATAATGTTTGTGAACACGATGAAAAAAAAAAAACACTTTTCGGCTCAAAGTACAGGTTTTACAACTTTAATCAATTAACAGCTCAGCGGTACAAAGAACTTACAAACTTAATATTTGGTCGATATAAAAATATAAATAAAAATACTCAACATTATGTTGCGCTACAAGTTAGCTTTGTCGTCGTTACTGCGCTCCTTCTTATTGAGTGAATTCTACTAGAAGTGTTAATCTTTCAAGGAACTCGAGGAACCTGTATTAGCACCGATAAACGAGATCATTTTATTCAACTTAATTGTACTTTTAAAAACTTTTATCAATGGATACTTGAGCGGTAAATAAACTTCAAAATATTAATACTTTACTGATGTAATGACCGTACACATGATTAAACTTGAGCGATATAAATAATGAAAATGAAAATACTTGGCATTGTGCCATGCTGCAAGTTAACTTAAGGTAGCACCAGCGTAAAGATTTTTATCTTTATTTTGATTTTTCTTGTTTTTACATGGAAAAATGTGCAAAAATCAAAATAAAGATAAAAATCTGAAAAAATTCATACATATTCCGAAAAATGAACGAATCATTTTCATTAAAAAAAAGTTGGGTTACCGCATATTTTGATGATCAATTTTTTTTCAACAATTTGTTAATAATATTTTGATATTATTATTATGCATAACAAATATTTGCAGCACCTTGTATATGCTTGATTTTTTTCACATTCTTATCCCATTGACAAGTGTTCGTAAATTCTCTTTGAATGTCCAAAACGAGATCAAAGTCAGACTGTACGCTGGTACTACCTTAAGCGAATTCTGCTGCTAATCATGTTCGTCCTCCAAGAAATGCGAGGAAATTTTACCGGATTGTTTAGAAGCGGCAGAGTATCGTCCAGGGACTCGAACAAATGTCCCTTTGGCATTTTTATCCCGCGTTTCTGCGCCGAATTTTCCACCCTTCTTTACGTACCATTCGCCATGTTGCGGGCACGTTTTTATCATATGGTCGTTCAGCCATTTCTTGCAAACGGCTTATCGTAGTTCCCAAATGGACATTTGACAGCACGGCGTCTACTCAGTGCTACCATGGGATTATATGTCGTACCAGCACAATGCAGACATATACGTCCGCATGTGACGATATTGTGACGACATGGCATATTTATATCAAAAGCTGCTTGCACAGTTCCAGCTTGGCGTGGAGCTCCACCATCTTGAAATGAGCTGGAACTGTGCATGCAGGTTTTGATATCAAAACGCCGTGCCGTCACAATATCGTCACATGCGGACGTACTTGACTGCATTGTGCCGGCCCAGCGTGGGAGAAAGTGTAAAGTAACTTACCGGTTTTATTTCCGTAGCTCCGCGTTGTATTGGCGTAACGATGTTGAAACTCGTCTCACTCGATGCCGTTGATGTCCGATATTCTTTACATTGCTAAGCAATGTAAAGATACAAGAATGTAAGATATTCTTACATTCTTTATAACTGGACATACGAGAATACTCGTGTCACTTGAAGTGAAAAGTAGCTTACCAATAGCTCGTTTTTACGTATTTCCAGCGAAGAAATCCACGTAGTTGAAGCGAGTAGAAAACGTCGCTCAGTATCGAACTTAACGCCTTTGCACACGTCGCCGAATTATTTTGTCAGCAACATCGCACTGTGCAGCGTGGTAGGTACTATCTCCCCTTGCTTTACTTCCCCTTACCGCTGTCCAACCAATAAGCGCTCGACTAACGAGCTACCACCTATCCCGAGTAAGGGGAGAGGAATCGCTCTCCTCACAGACACCGCGCGTGGATCGGCAGGACGCGGTAGATCACCGGCAGTATCAGGCCATTGTCCATTAGTTCAAACACGAAAATATTGTGAAAGATTTTATAACGTTTACGGTTTGATACAATTCCAAAACCAGTACAGCGTGTGCTTCAGACGACCTCTCACTTAAGGTGAATTGACACAATCTCGGTGCGTTTCTTTCGAAAACGAGTCAACCTAACCTCGCCGCAAAATGACTGCACCGGCACAACAGAGTGGTTTTTGCGTGGTGCAAATGATAATAAATAAGGTGGAACGTCGATTGGTTATCGAAGCACATCGTATCCTGCGAGCAAATAAAACAAAAAAGGGCAATCCCATATATGATGTCGAGTGTACCGTCAATTTCATTCACGCGTACCTGAAGACACCGAACTATAAAAAAGAGACATTGAGAACGCATCACATTTCTTCCAACGGGCAAACAGTTTTGCAACGCGTGACAATTCTTGAAGTACACGGTGAGTCTTGTAAATTTTTTCAGTTTATTGTCTATCGAACGGCAGCTTCTCTGAAGCATAATGATATATCGCATGCATGCTTTGTTTGGGAAATTGATTTCGGTTGATAAGCGAAAAAGAATCCACGGAAACAACCGAAAGAAAAAACTGTATAGAAAATATATCCGTATATATATATTTGTATAAAAAATATATTATATATATCAACGAGCATCTTAATTTGCGGTATGTTTTTCAACAGTATTCATAAGAATATAATATTTTATTACTTTTGTTGTTTTCTTCAACAATACTCTATATTGAGATTTCAGATGCTTTTTCTGTGAGGCTATTATTTTAAGGATATATTTCTGATACATATACTTCTCTGATTTTTTTCCTACGGATGTTTTTTCCGACATTCATATCGGTACCGTGTTATAAAACTCAACGAATGGAAGAGTGCGATTGTTATGATAAAAATTCACGATCCTCAGATTGACACAAAGATGCGGAGGCCTCTCTGGAAGGTAATGATGAATCTGGTCGAGGCGTTAGATTTAAAATACCAAAAACTAAACAAGAAACGCCTGAGGAAAGGACAATTGAACATCTAATTGCAAAAAAACGCAGTTCTATACTCGTAGAACGCAAAAAAGTCACTGCTGCAGAAGTATGTATAGAATAATATAGATTTTAGTTTCGGATGCAACAACTATTTTGAAATTCCCATAGAAGAAGAGACGCGCATACATCGCTGAATCTGCATCACATCAAGACTTGCTAATTGGATCGTTACTTGAAAAATGCAATGAGGTATATATTACGCTAATAATGCTGCCCAAATTTTTAATTTTCTATCCGTAATTGTCATAATCGAAAAATGCGTTTTTTCAGAAAATGGAATCGACAAAGATAGCGAAAATGATGGATACAGGAGACCCTGTCGAGACGACCATAATTGGAGGACCAGGAAGTTCGAGGATAGAAGAGACCTTGAAGATCGAAAAAAAAAGTTCTGCTTGTCCGTTGATACCGTGTGACTATGACGAATCCCGTACGACGTCGATAGCGCTGTCACATCGATCGCCAAGTAATGCAGATCACAAGATGGACGATTACTTTAATGAAACGCCGGACGAGGTACAACCACTGATCGATCGCAGACTAATATATTTTTTAAATATTTATCGCAAATAATCTCAAACAACAAATATGAGTTTCTTTCAGATACCCGAACCGATAAAGACGGCGAGGATGATAAACGCGGAGCACCCTATCGAGATGATTACAACTGGAGCACCAGGAAGTTCGAGGATCGAAGAGACCTCAAAGATCGAAAAAAACAATTCTGCTCGTCTGTCGGTACCGTGCAACCTGATTGAATCCCGTACGATATCGATAGCGCTGTCACATCCATCGCCAAGTAATCCAGATCACAAGATTGACGATTATTTTAATGGAACGACGGACGAGGTACAACTACTGATCGATCGCAGACTAATATATTTTTTTATATTTATTGAAAATAATCTCAAACAACAAATGTGAGTTCCTTTCAGATACCCGAACCGATAACGACGGCGAGGACGATAAACGCGGAGCACCTTATCGAAACGACCATAACTGGAGGACCAGGAAGTTCGAGGATCAAAGAGACCTCGAAGATCGAAAAAAAAAGTTCTGCTCGTCCGTTGATACCGTGCGACCAGGGCCAATCCCTTACGATGTCGATAGCGCTGTCACATCGATCGCCAAGTAATGCAGATCACAAGATTGACGATTACATTAATGAAACGCCGGACGAGGTACAACTACTGATCGATCGCAGACTAATATATTTTTTATATTTATTGCAAATAATCTCAAACGACAAATGTGAGTTTCTTTCAGATACCCGAACCGATAAAGACGGCGAGGATTATAAACGCGAAGCACCCTATCGAGACGATTACAACTGGAGGACCAGGAAGTTCAAGGATCGAAGAGACCTCAAAGATAGAAAAAAACAACTCTGCTCGTCCGTCGGTACCGTGCGACCCGGTTGAATCCCGTACGATATCGATAGCGCTGTCACATCGATCGCCAAGTAATCCGGATCACAAGATTGACGATTACTTTAATGAAACGACGGACGAGGTACAACCATTGATCGATCGCAGAGTAATATATTTTTTTATATTTATCGCAAATAATCTCAAACAACAAATGTGCTATTCTTTCAGATACCCGAACCGATAAAGACGGCGAGGACGATAAACGCGGAGCGCCCTATCGAGACGATTACAACTGAGGGACCAGGAAGTTCGAGGATCGAAGAGACCTCGCAGATCGAAAAAAACAACACGGTACCGTGCGACCCGGGCGAATCCCATACGGAGTCAACAGAAATGTCGCATTCATCGCCAAGTTTGGCAGATACGGAAAGATTTTCCGATGTATTTTCTGATGGAGAGTTTGACAATTACATGAACGAAATGATAGAAGCGGTATACCAAAACTGTCGAGTCTAAAATTTCCAATTTGTTGTATACTTGTCGCTTATCCGTTGAATAATTTTTTTTTTATTTTTCAGGAAGGAGGACCGTTTGTGACCAATGCTTTATTACAATCCAACGTTGCCGGCAGTATTAGCGGAAGAGAATGTATAACGATTACGAATACCACTGAAAAACCTGTCGAGACGCTCACAACCGACGTTGCAGGCGGTTCTACGATCAACGGGACATTGGATGTCCCGAAAGGACCGTCGACTTATCCTACGGTACCGACGAACTGTGCGGATGCACCAATATCGGTAAAAAACATGAGTATAATATTATATTGTCCTGAAAACGCGTATTGTCAACGTATACGTCCTAAAGTAGCCTCGAGAATACATGTTCGATTTGAAATTGGAAGAGCCATTTGTTTGTAAAGTAGTCTTTGCATATTTTGTATTTGTTGTACTAACAATAATTAATTCCATCGCCCATAGATGAAGGTACCGTCGAAAATTAATG
Organism: Ichneumon xanthorius; assembly: GCA_917499995.1. Taxonomy (NCBI): domain Eukaryota; kingdom Metazoa; phylum Arthropoda; class Insecta; order Hymenoptera; family Ichneumonidae; genus Ichneumon; species Ichneumon xanthorius. Next base: position 2,724,897 of record OU824209.1, read on the forward strand.
AAGAATTAGTTTCGATGAAGTATCTATTAGAAGAATTTAAAAAAGTTCTGGGGGAAAACGATTTAAACGACGACGAAACGACGGTTAAAGTACGACTGATCGAGTTATTGTAAACCTTCCAATTTTCGCAGACTTGTCACTAATTGTTTCAACGGAAAAGTATGTTTTTCAGGACGTGGCATCGATAGAGACCGACGCCTCATCTCAATTCAAAGTTCCCGATGATACCAGCGAAAGAGAATGTATAACGAGTTCGAATATCACGCAACTATCTGTCGAGACAGTTACAACTGAAGAGACGGGCGGTTTGAGGGTCAACGATGGTTCGAAAGAAAGATCCGCTCCTTCAACGATACTAACGGGTCACGCGGATGCGCCATTGCCAATAATGAACGTGAGTACGGAGATTTCATAAATATCTACTGCTAAAGATTAAATTGCAAATGAGATTTCGAATGAAATATATGAGACTATGGTTTTCGAAGATATTGCAAAGTTCGAAACCAACTACGAATAAATCATCACAAAAACGGAAACCAAAGACACTAATCAAGGCCAACAAGATACACGTTAAGGCCGGACGCGTCGAAAATACGAACAAGAATTTGAATGCCAAGGTACAATTACAGTTCACTTTAGGCATATGCATCCGTATAACTAAGGTTTTGATTTCTCTTTAACAATGCTTTTAAAAATAAAGAAAAAATTGGTAAACACGAAAGGATTGAGTTTGCAAAAAGCGAAAAAATATCTTAGAAGCATTAAAATTCCTTCGCTGCCATCGACAACACTCGACGCAAGAGAATTACTGGACGACAAAACGGTAACACATTCTATATAAAACCTGCGGCATCGAATGTCCGAGTACTCAGTGATAAAATAATAAGATTAAAACTTTGATGGTACATTATGGCTATTTTCCAGAAGACCGCATATAAAGACACAGGTCGCTACTACGAAATCGGCTCCATTAAGAACAATGCATGCAAGAACAATGTCGAAATATCACCGCAAACGAATAATGGAACTGTCATGCCAGTCGCCCCTGTTATGCTTGATTATTCATCGGAATCGACAGAAAGTGCTTGGCTAAATAAAAATGCGGAACTTCGTGATGAGGTAAAAAAAATAGAGGACGTGAGAATTTCTTTTTCTATTTTTTTGATCATTTGAATCGCTTTGACTAGGCATTGGTACATTTCAGGTCACCATACTAAATGCGGCGAATGGCGCCATCTCATCGTCAAAGAAAATCGACAACGGTAGCAATGGAGAACAGCTTATCGATATTACGAGTCTCGTAAATGATCTTGAGTCGCCGACAACACTAAAACTGCAGGATATTATAAGCACGGATGCGAATAATAGAAAATCGTGTGATATCTTTCCGACATCTACGAAGAAGAATAGTGATAAATCATCGTATAATATAGAGGGTACACCGAAAAAGCTTTACATCCCCGTGCCGCGGAAGAATATTCTATTGAATACGAGTCAAGTTAGAAAGACTAATGGCAGAGATGTAACGCCGAAGTCAAAAACTAGGGTCAAGGTATCGGCATTTATTTTTAACGCAAGCAACGGACGTTGCGTTTACTGAAAAACATTTTTTTCTCCGTTGAACTTATCCTGCGACCCATTTGACCCGTACTGTTTGTGTGATGACTTTTGTAAAACTAGAACGAAGATGCAATGATGTGTGAGAAATCTGCTGAGCTTCGTGACGAGGATTTGGGTATCGACAATTTGGAAGAAATCATCAATCTCAATAGTTCCGGGTGTGAATGGGAAAACGTATGACGTTATAATTATTATTGAAACCGGTAGCGTCGCTATGCTATGCCCTTCCAAATTAATTTTTGTAATTATTGCAGGAATCATTGAATAACAGTAGGGATTCGCTAAAAAGGAAACGTCAGAAATCTACATCGGCTAAAAAAGATAAACATCAATTGTCACCGATGAGACAAAAAGTTTCGAAAGTCCAGAAGAAAAAAATAAAGAAGAACAAAGGTGACGACACCGACGACGACATTGTGTCGAAAAAACGTTACAACAAAATTATACGAACTGTCAACAATCTCAGAAGGGACGTACTAAACGCAATTAACGATCGGCATCAACAAGACAAAAATATAGAGTCCAGTGATGATGATGGCGAAAAGATAACGGTGCCGACGGAGGCAGAAAAGGATGGCAAGGTAGGTTGCAGCAACGTAAAGTATTTAATCTGCAGGCAATTTTTCTATTATTTTCGAACATTATGTATTTTACAGATAACATTAATCGACGACATTCGATTGCATTTCGAAAATTTTCTTATCGTACTCGACGCGTCGAGCATGCAACAACGAGTAAACAAGTTGATAAAAGCAATGTGGCCAGATCAGGCTGATCGCTTGCGACGGTACATCAGTAAGACAACAGAGGGTTGTATCCAAGTAACGGACTCAGACATCGATAACTTTATAAGTAAATTTCAACACTTTTTAAAATTAGTTCGAAAATGTAAACACTAAACACTAAACTCTATTTTTTTAAGAGTGCTGCAACCATCTTCAGAAACATCAGCGACTTCCTTGGACAGCGCAATCAGCAAAAGGAAGAAAAAAAATAAAATCCACAAGAGTCATTACTGACGCGGATTGTAAGAAACTTGTTCGACAATGGCTTTCAGATAATCTGAAATATGAACGGTACCGTAATTCCGAAGAGTTCCTGGCGCGTAAACGAACTGCACAATCCGACGACTGTACAAACGACGGAACCGATCAAGCTGTACGTGAAACCGCTAAAAGGAAGAGGAAACAAAGTCCGACGAAAAGATCTTCCGCAAATAATACCGATCAAATAGACGGGACTGCCATTTCCCCGGTTCTGAAACGCACGGGGCAGTCACTAATTACAAAAATACTACAATTCATACAAGAACCATTGTACACCCTCAAAGATTTGCAAGAGAAAACAAATTGGACTGAGAAAGAACTGCGAACAATACTCACGAGGGACTGCTGCGTTGTCATACATGGTGAGTAAACTATCAGTTTCGTTACGCGACGATAAATGAGTTATCAACAAAAAAAATTAATATTTTTCTTGTGTTTTTCGTCAGGAAAAGTTATGTATTTGGATGTAAAAGAAGAGAATAACATTTTGGAAAAACTTATGAAGACTACAAACAACATGAATATGAAGAACGACCAAATATTGACAGAAGATGTGGAAAAAAACGCGAAGAATGAGAAAGACAAGAAAATCTTCCGTTATATTTTGAACAAGTACACAGTACCGCGAAGCTATACGATATACAGGACGTGGAATATTAAAAAAAATAGCGGACCTAAGGGTCTATACGCTCATCCAAACATCGAGAAACTCTACATTCAAAGAGCTTTTACAAAAATGTTCCGACATACCATATTGTGGTAATTGTTTTCACAATATGAACATTGAATATTCATTTACATGCCATATCGTACCAAACATTCTTTTTTTCTGTTATGCAGATAGTATTCGGTGGGACGCGTTAATCACAACACAGGGTGTAAGTGACGGCAAAGGTCCTATTGGCAGAAACGAGCCGAGAACAATTCCCGAAGCCCATCCCATCAAGATTATGGAAGATAATTGTCAAACATTGTACTTATAAAGCACAAGAAAACAAAGTTTCTTTGTTACAAAATTCGGTACCGTTGGCATGCTTTAAACTTAGTTATTTTTTCAGCGTTGTATTGTAAAAATTAAATATTTTCTTACCTTGTCTACTTATCTTTGAACTATTTTTCATCGAGATTTTACATGCCCGATCGAAAATCAACCATCGCATTCTAACGATGGAATTATGCGGTTATGTAATCCTAAATTTCTCTCCGTTTCGATCAATTACTAGAATCGTTACCGGTAAATATAAAAATACAACTGGTGGTTTGGTCGGTGGTAGAACGGGAAACCACCGTGCTACCGACTGTGTGCTACTTTCATGACTGGTGGTTCGTTCAGTCGTTTGTTCGGTGGAAGAACGGGAAACCACCGTGCTACTAATCTTGTATGACTGGTGGTTTGTTTCGTCGTTTCCACCGTCGAAACCACCAGCGAAAAGCTTCTTGACTGGCGTGGGGGAAGCGATGAAAGCTCAACGTTGAAGGTGACCTTTAAACGGATATCGTAGAGCGGTGGTTTGCGCAGTGGTTTTAACAAAATGTTAGGTGAACTTTTTGCACAAAACCACCATGGTGGAAACCACCGTGAAAACGTAGTGAATTTCGCCGTGGCCGAACCTGCTAGGGATGGAGTTGCAGAAAACCGTCATTGATTTTTTCAATGAAATAAAATGTAAGTAATTGTAGGGAACAGTTTATGTAACAATTATATTGCATATTTAACTCCACTTACAATTTTCAGCAAACAACAATGAAGTGATAAAGCAAGCGACGATGCACGTTCTTCAGGACGAAAGTTCTATCCCAGTGGGGTATGAACGGAAACGAAACCAAACTGTACATAAAGGAGACTGGATACTTAATGCCTTTTGTAATAATTTAAGATTTCAGATATAAATATGTACATATCTCTTTCAGATTCACTTAGGTCACGGAGTTTGGTTGAAGAAGTCAACATACACAGCGGCTGTGTCAAACGCTCGCACGCCAGCTATATTTGTGAAAAACATGGCGGTTGCCGTGTTTGGCACCTCAGTTTTGGCGATGAGCAGCGTTACAGGCACGACATCCAACAGGAATATAAAGAAGAAGGGAGAAGCAGCCAAGGCTAAACCAAAGCTAAACTCCATAAAACTTATGGCAATTACAGGTAACTGTTCGAAGCTTACATAGTACAAAATATAAGTAATATAAGAGCTTGTATTACGAAGAATAACTCAACGTCAGGTATTGGGTTTAAAAAAAGTTTAGTAGAACCTCGCTTATCCGACCTTCAATTATCCGAGCATCCACATTATCTAAGGCTCCCAACTCTACGAAACCCTTTGTATTAATCAAAGTGGTAGACTCGGGTAATACAGGAAAACTCGGATAAAGTAGTAATGCCCGCGGGCGGTCTATTCCGTAACTGGAACGTACTTTGCAGCATATATCCGATGTACGCTCTCCTCACATTACCTCGGATAAACGAGGTTCTACGGTTCAAAAACCCGCGAAATGTGAACCATTTCACCGGCAACGTTAGTTACTCTCTTTTTGATATAATATTATAACATATCTATTCTACCAACTAGTCATTCTCGTGAAATCTCAAACGCATCTGCATTTTTCAGATATATTTGAACACTGGCTTATCAAAAAAGGGTTCGATAAAGTAGAGATCGGCCTTTATATTGGCAAAGTCGGAATGATAATCAGTCACAAAATCAGTGACTTGAATCGCCCAGCCCAGAAAAAAAATAAGAAGGAAGATGCACAAAGTTCGGAACCGGAAACGACGATCGAAGAAGATGGATCTGACAAAGAAACCGATCTGCCAGATGATCTTGAGAATCGTGAATCTGATAACGAAGCAAGTCTCGAACAGATAAAAGATCTGCCTGAGGTCGGTGATGTTGATGAAAATCAAAGTGATCGCGAAAGTATTGAAGCTGTCCCACGTGACACCACCGATGTCAACAAGGGTCCACCGAGTCCCTTGCAGTATTCTGATATGAGTATTGATGAAGCGACTTAAATTTCATTATAATTTCCTTATAATAATACTTACGATAACAAAAAGATATAACAATAACATGTTGTGATAACAAAAAGATAAGACCGTTAATAAATACTAAGTTATTTATCTATATAATTTGTTGTAATTTCTACAGCTATTCTGTAGCACTTTATATTATACATATTTATATACATATTATATAGAAATATTATACATATTTCTATAGCACTTCTCTTTCCAAATTCTTAGCATTCCATACATTCAGATAGCGATATATTACAAAAATATACACGATCGGATACAGACCGATAGAAACGGAACGAAATATTAGTACGGAAACATTCGAATAGCGATATATCAAAATCATGACGGGATCAGATAGAGACCAATAGAAACGGAACGAAATATTAATACGGAAACATTCGGATAGCGATATTTTGAAATCATGACCGGATCGGATAGAGACCGATAGAAACGGAACGAAATATTAATATGGAAACATTCGGATAGCGATATATCGAAATCATGACCGGATCGGATAGAGACCGATAGAAACGGAATGAAATATTAATACGGAAACATTCGGATAGCGATATTTTGAAATCATGACCGGATCGGATAGAGACCGATAGAAACGGAACGAAATATTAATACGGATACATTCGGATAGCGATATATTGAAATCATGACCCGATCGGATAGAGACCGATAGAAACGGAACGAGATATGAATGCGGAAACATCCGGATAGCGCTATATTACGAAAACATACACAGTCGGATAGAGAACGATAGAAACGGAACGAAAATTCGGATAGCGATATATTGAAATCATGCCCTGATCGGATAGAAAACGATAGAGACGGAACTAAATATGAATGCGGAAACATTCGGATAGCGATATGTTACGAAAACATACACGATCGGATAGAAAACGATAGAAACTGTATACGTGTGTACGGATTAACACGGATACGTCAATATAATTCACATGATACCTTCCGTATCTATCCGCGTTGAATCCGGTAAAACGTGCAGAAAACACATAGTAGACGGATAGAAATTTTTTTCATCCGCATCTATCCGGAATTTCAAGCAGGGGACATATTCAACTATATCCTACTGCAGTTGTTAATGGTAATAATTACAGCGATAATAAAGTTATAGATTAAGGGGGTTAACTATTATACTAATCGATTGACGGAAACCCCAGTTATACTGGACAAAAACAAAGAAAAGAAAAGAGAACGAATATGTTCGAAACGCTGCTTTAATTTTTAACGCAAAAATTTCGAATGAAAAAGCCAAAAAAACATTTAAAAAATTTAAAAAACGAACGAAAAATCTGTTTCAAAAGTCTACGCGTTAAAAGCCGTCATTATTCTTTTACGTAACATTCTACAACATCATCATATGTGAAGCAGGTTCAAATTTACAAAAAAAAAAACAAGACATTTTCTGGAAATTGCAATGTTTAGCCGCGAACACAAAATAAGAACCCAAAAAATTGAAGAAAAAAACATAAAAATCCAGAAAAGGAAGAAAAAAAAACCCAAAAAAGGAAGACATTTTTTTTAAATCCCAACAGAGGAAAAAAGAACGAAGAGAAAAACATAAAGGTCCAAAAAAATTGAAGACAAAAACAAAAAACGAAGAAAAAAAACAAAAAAAAGCAAGAAAAAAAACCCAAAAAAAACCAAAAAACACAAAAAAAAAACAAAAAACACCAAAAAAAACCAAAAAAAAACAAAAAAAAACAAAAAAAACCAAAAAAAAACATAAAAACCCTAAAAAGAAACAAAAAAAAACCAAAAAAACAAAAAAAAATCATTAAATACTGCCAACATTTTCAAAGCCACAAAAAATTATAGTTGAGGAAAAGAAGATTAAGAACTAAGAAAAACGAATTCAGGAGTCTATACGTTAAAAATCGTTATTTTTACAAAAAAAAAAAACTTTCTTCAACGCCTTTTAATGGCGGAAGTAAAGACTCGACTTTAAAGAACAGAGAAACCCTCTCGGACGGCCCAACCGTTGGATTTCGGTCGGTTTTGGATCATCGACCATAAACCAACTGGTCAATTGGTGCGTCAAACCAACTTTTGGACCCAACCTTTTTTCGGATGGTTTTCACAGTTGGTTCAACCAGAAATCAACCAGATTTCAACACAGATGAAGCTCAAGGTTGAATTACAGTTGAATTTTCATAAAGTCGACACGAAATCCAACCGAACGGCCCGACGATTGAGTTTTGGGTTGGCTTTATAAAAAATTCAACTGTAATCCAACCTTGAGCTCCATCTGTAAGGGTTGACATCTGGTTGATTTTGCTGAAGCAACTATAAAAATCGTTCGAAAAAAGGTTGGGTCAAAAATTGGTTTGACGCACCAACTGACCGGTTGGTTTTTTGGGTTGGTCTTCGGTTGGGCGGTCCGCGAGGGAAGAGAATTTTCCCGAGGAATTTAATTTCCGTAGGTTTAGACCCCTTAATCTTTCACAGGAGGAAAAACATGATATGCATACCGGTCAATGACACGATATTCGCGTGTGAGTAATAACGACATCACTTGAAACTAACAGTCTCTATTCAAGCTATGTCCATTTTAATTTGCCGGCTTATTGGCTCCAAGTCCTCGTCATCTTCATCATTCCGGGAAGTCACGAACGAGATGGTCGCCTTCCTTGCTGCGCCTGTTAAAGCATTGAAAACGTAACGTACGTACATTCAACATCATGTTATTTTGCTTCGCAAGCTTATGGATATAACGTTAAGACACAGTAGACCCGAAAAAATTGGCAACGAATTTCATAGTAAAAAATGTACAATAATCGTTTAAGTCCCCTGTAACGAAACATTCAAACTAAGATTTTCCAGAGTTCAAGTAATGATTTTGCAGTTAGACCAGAAACATTCCAACTTTTTCAGTAGCAAACCAAACAAAATTCAAGAGCACAAGGAAAATTCAACATCGTCCCATGATTTACTAAGAGAGCTTAATATAAGTTCATTTTCAAGATAGTAAGGATTTTGAGTATCCCTGAATACCATGTAAAAACATAATAAAAATGTATTGGCAACATATTGATGTATGCCTACCATTGAAAGCTTCCGCTTGCTGCAATCTCGTCGTATTATGTTGGGTATGATCCACTGACCGAATATTTGCAGCCGCACCATAGCGGCGAAAGGTACCGTAGTCGATCGTCAGAGTCTTCGGATGATGGAATATCTATTCTTGGGTAACCTTTGCCAATACTTGATCTCCGAACAATGAAAATCGAATCGATTTGCCAAATCATGAATTTAATTCGGCCATGATTCAATAGTTTACCTCGCACGACATTGTCGCTACAACAAATACTTCATCTATGAGGAGTTCTCGGCCATTTTCATCGAGCCGACGCGATTGCCAGTGTCGCATTAGATAACACTTGGTCTTTACATCGTCGAACTTGACAAGAATACGATCATGTCGCAGTGTACGACATTTGTAGTAGCCAACCGAAGACGATGGTATGGCCACGTCGTACAGTGCTTCAACACGATCGAATTTTTTGACGATCAAAAAATGTTCACCTCCACGGACGATTATATTAACTACTATGCAAATCGATGAATCTTTCAAAATGCAACAATTGTCTCGTTTATTGCTAGTCAATACAAATTTCCTACACTTCAATCGCCGATACTGTTGCACCTCGTCGTCAGGATTGTCAGTTATGAGAGGTCCTTCACTATGTTTCTGATGTGCTGTAATTTCATTATCAGCTCGTTGACTGCGTACATGAGCGTGTTTGGCGAACTCGGCCCGTCTGTTAGCTATCTGCTGTCAAGTCATGTCTGGTTTTCGACAGTATTTACGAAAGATTTTCATGTTATTCTCATACGGGAAGGCAGAATATGTGTCAACAGGACCGAACATTTTGACGTCATCGACGAGATGTAGCAATCCATGAACATTATAACTTACGAATGATGACCCATACAAATTCGGACTTTGTTCAACAAAAATGCGAAGTGCAGATTTCGCATAAAACAATTGCTCGTCAGTCGGCGACGGGATCGTTAAGACACGCAGGGACGCGTGGAGGAGCAAAAAATGATGATACAAATCATCCTTAAGAATACCGAACAAGACTGCTGGACCCGTATATAGTAGAAATTGGCGGAGCTCGGTAGCCTTATAAAGCAAGTAGAACTTGAGATTCCTGGGCGGCCGGGCAAATTCACTTGGGCAGTACTTCGACAATTCAACAAGTCTCGCGGAGATAAGCTCGATATCATGCGCAGACAGTCGACTGTTTTTTGAAAATTTTCCATCGATCCACGCGGATAGAAGATGTTTAACAACCCCCAGAAGTACTAAATGCATATACTCAAATGGCACCTGTGTAACCAAACCAATTGGGAGAAGCGAAAGTGGACACGGGCCTTCTTTGTGATGGTCTTCGTCTATCTGTGTACTGTATTCTTCGTCGGTTCGAGGACGAAAATCTACGCCGCAGAAAGTCATTCGTCTGTCTGTATATACGCCTGTAACGTAACATTTCGAACATGGATTTCCCGAGGTGTGACCATAATGGTTCATTGAAGAAGCTCGCGCTGGAGCATCTGCAATAAATGCCCTGAAAGAGTCTTCCGAAATCCGCGAAAGAGTACACCGCCATCGTGTATTAGAGTATTTGCTTCGTTTATCCATGGTTGGAAAAAAAGGGTGAAATCATCTGGTTTTTTATTCCCTCTGTATATACCTATCACTTCAGTTAGACTATTAGGAATGTTCGCAACTCTACATTGGATCGGCCATATTTGATTGTTGCCTGATTTGTCAATATTTGCCCCGTCGGTACTTATGTCAATTTGAAGGATTTCCGGGATTTTATCGGCACTAACATTTTCCAGAATACTAACTATCGCTGCTTGAAGCCCGAAACTAAGATATTCCCCTGGAGGAACATCTAAAAGTACTGCCGGTTGCCGAGGAGTACCCACCAAAGCTTTTGTGCTCTTTGGAAGATTAGAAAAACATGGATGCGCGCGAAGTACCTGAAGGAGTTTGTCTGAAGCAACGGCACTAATTGAATTATCGACGACCCACGAAGCAAGCTCTTTCTGAAACGTTGGCCGTTCATCTTCAACCTCCGGTATCGATGCAAGACTAGATTCACTAAAGCGATCGATCGACATATTATCGGAAGACTCATCATTTGTGTCATCAGTTAGTGAAGTTATCGGACCATCATCTATAAGCATTGGTTCATTTAGAATGATCGGCTCATCAACAACCGGGGAGCATAGATCGCAAGTGTTTTCATTTTCCGAATGAAGCACTGGAATTTCTGCAGTGAAATGATTTTCCGCCAATGTTGTAGTTGACGATTGTCCTCTACTCGATAGATATCCAGACTGAATCTTAAGACGAATTGTTTTGATTTGTCGACGCGACAATTCGTTCAAAGGCTTCCGTCCGCGGCTCAGTTTCGAAAACATCGTGAACGGAAAACTCTGAAATTCAAAATTTGCTCATTAATAACTTTCATCTTCTATCAGTTTCCTTGACTTATGTGCCCAATTTAAGATCAATGGCTTAAAATTTGCGACTGATACAGTGTTAACGTTTTCCTTATCACACACCCACATTTGAAACCAATGCATATTCGATGATTTCGAATATTTGCACCAATCGAATATTCGAATATTTTCAAGAGTTTTTTGGTTTTCTTCACGATTTAAGGTGGTAAAGGAAATTGTCCAAATATTTTCATTTTCTTATTTTTTCTCCTTAATTATGAGTTTAGGATGATTTTACAATCATTCTTGAATCGATACCCGATTTTTGTGTCTGTGCCAGCACCTAGTCAATTTTGGACTGAGCGACTCAAGCCTACTTTTGAAGGACGAACTCAAAAATACTTTCATTCGAGGTTAATGAATATTTTCCATCATTGTATATCCGGAAAATATCAGAATTTGTATTATTCTCGATGAGATTTTACAAATAATGTAGGATTTATATCGCACAGTATAACGTTAGTGGCGTTCGTATTCCATATCAAAATCTATCTATAAATTGATAGGATAAGCCAGTATAAATACAGCATTGATGTCCTTCGTTCCTCGAATAAATTATACGTTTTTTCATCAAATATAAATCGATTATTGAGAAAAATGTACACTCAATTGCATATCTATGGTTTGGATTAAATTATAGCATCGCATACTCGTTTTAAAGAAAAAGTAATGAAATAATAATAATAATTAATATCGTCAATACTAATTGTAATTGGAGCCCTGACAAAGCATTCAAACTTTATTAATGTCAGATAAATTGTCATGACGTAAAATTAATTAATTTGTTGTTAAAAAATACTGAAATATTGTTAATAATGCAGCGGTTCGAATTTCTTGGCTGTATCTATTACGAAAAAACAATTCAAATGTCTATCTAAATAATATTATGAATATTCGTTTCGGTTGATAGTATACAATTACTGACGGAATATTGGTAGAAGGATAATATGTCCCACTCTGATGAATAATTTGGATAGAAGTCAGGTAGAAATAGAAAAAAAATGTTTTCAGCACGACGAAAAACGAAATTTCGATGCGGAAAGCACGATCGAAAATGCTGTTAATTTGATACGACAATATCTACTGGATTTTGTTGACATTTCGAGAAAGAAAAAAAATGGTCACCTGATTTTATCGGATAATGTTATAAGAATTTTTTAAATCCGTTCTCATCAACAATACAAATTTTTAGCAACACAGATAAAAACTAAGTCGTCAATTTACGCGTCGGAATTGATTTTCAACCTAATTTACCATAGAAGTCCCGAAAAGGATACATGAATTGGATAAGAAAAAAACGGAGGAAAATGTTTCGCGATTGAGTTTACACGCTGACCGCTACGCGTATTTGTACCAAGATGAGAAAGAAAATGGCAAAATATTACAATGTACTTGCACGTCGCATAAACAAATCGAAAATTTCAGAAAAATATGTTCAAGCAAATATCCCGCAATTTTCACACAGTTGGAGAAATCATTGTGAAAATCAAGGTATATTTCGAACTTACCCACATTACGAACTTTCCTGATCGGTAATGTTCGATTTCGATATTGCAATTCGAAGCGTTAAAATATACATGTATATTGTGACGTGGTACACTGCTCGACATAAATGCCTGTTTGACAGTTATCTGAGAATTATGTTATCTTTTGAAATTATCTGAACGATATCTTCAGGCCGATCGAGTGACGAGTTTCGAAATGAATGTTGCTTCGCACTGAAAGCATAGCTTTTTCAAGCGTCGAATTTTTATCTGATGTTTTGTTTAATTAATATTTTTTCTTTTTATTAAATTAACTAAATTTAACAGAAAAAATGAATTAAAAAATATTGAAAACTTGAAAAAATATTAATTATTCGTAGTTAAATATTTTCTAGTAAATCCAAGCTTGAATCACCGTTCAATCGGTAGGTTTATAGTTTGCCTATGCGACATTTTATTGGGGACGCTGACTTGACTAAATGTAGAAAAATACGATTGAAAAAAAAATGTTATGGATACATGATGTGCATCGCGGCGACGAATATTTCATGGAAATTTCGTCGTGATCATATCAACGTAGAAAGAAGGTTCTCTCGAAGTAGTTTGGGCTCCACTGTATCGTGTTGAAAGGACAGCACTGGATTGATTAGACTCGAGAACGTTAAGGAAGTATATGGAATTTTCCGGAAGTGGTCTCTCTTTCTGCCGCGAGACATATTAATTATTTGTAGTGAAATGTTTCCAGTCAACCCAAGCTTAAATCACCGTTTAATCGGTAGGTTTATAGTTTGCCTACGCGACATTTCATTGGGGACGTTGACTTGATGAAATTTAGAAAAAATCGATGGAAAAAAAATGTTACGAATACGCGATGCACATCGCGTATCCGTAACATTTTTTTTATTATTGTTTTTTTTTTCTAAATTTCGTCAAGTCAGCGCCTCCAATAAAATGTTGCGTAGACAAGCTATAAACCTACCGATCGAACGGTGATGTAAGGTTGGGTTGACTGGAAACATTGCACTACAAATAGTTAATATGTCTCGCGGCGGGAAGAAAGACGACTTCCGGCAAATTCCATATTCTTCGTTAATGTTCTCGAGTCTAATCAATCCGGTGCTGCCCTTTCAACACGATGCACGGGAACCCAAACTGCTTCGAGAGAACCTTCTTTCTACGTTGATATGATCACGACGAAATTTCCATGAAATATTCGTCGCCGTGATGCACATCCTATATCCATATCATTTTTTTTATCGTATTTTTCTACATTTAGTCAAGTCAGCGTCCCCAATAAAATGTCGCATAGGCAAACCATAAACCTACCGATTGAACGGTGATTCAAGCTTGGATTTACTAGAAAATATTTAACTACGAATAATTAATATTTTTTCAATTTTTCAATATTTTTTAATTCATTTTTTCTGTTAAATTTAGTTAATTTAATAAAAAGAAAAAATATTAATTAAACAAAACATCAGATAAAAATTCGACGCTTGAAAAAGCTATGCTTTCAGTGCGAAGCAACATTCATTTCGAAACTCGTCACTCGATGGGCCTGAAGATATCGTTCAGATAATTTCAAACGATAACAAAATTCTCAGATAACTGTCAAACAGGCATTTATGTCGAGTAGTGTACGTCACAAGCCCTTCCCCAAAATCGGCTCGAGTCCGCCGCTCACCTAACGTTAGACCCGCATATTTTTACGCTTTTTTCTTCTACTCATTGTGTGTAAGATAGCATGTAAATTCCCGCTTTTTTCCCTCCCGTTACCCCTTTTGTTTGAATGTGCGCGACTCGAGGACAATATCGACGCCCCCCCCCCCTCGACGGCCCACGATCAGCAGGGAACAGCAAAGGAACGAGAGCCGACGTGCTGACGCCGAGGAAGGTAGGAGGATCGTGGACGAGGGGAAAAGCCGCCAAAAAGTCCGCCGAAAAGACCGTCCGAAAAGCCTCGAAAAGCCCGCCGAAAAGCCGCCACTGCCCGTCCGCCTGCCGCCCGCTGGGATCGTCGACGCACGGCATCGATTGACGATCCAGCGGGGCCCCTGTCGCCACCTCCCGTAGACCGGAAGAAAGACGCCCGTCTATGAGTCCGATTACCGACCGACGCTGACGCACAGGTGCTCTCGTCCCCCACCACCATCAGCGCCGACGTCGACGAAGAAGAAGACCCCGCCATGTCCCTTACTCTCCGAGCCGAGCGCGTGACGTGCGAACGTGTGTGTGAGATCGGGTGTCATTAGTTTAAGATTATTTGTTAAATATTGTAAAGAGTGACAGTCGAGAGCGAGTGTACAATTAGTTACGAATTTATAAGATGACTCGGCTGTACACTGTGGAACCCCGACTCCGTTGCGGAGAGAATAACCAGCCCTTAAGACGAATCAGAGATAGCCCAGGGACGCGATTTGGACCGACATGCGAAATTATATAACGACTGAGGCTGTCCACTGATTCGAGAAAAGTTTGTAACCGAGATCCAAGTGTGTTGAGTGAGTGAGCCCCGATCTTTTTCGTAAGTTTTTGCCCACATTTTTCTCAACCCGTTCGACCCGTTTTCCTTCCCCGAATACCCGTTATTTTTTGTAGAAATTATTATTGCAAGATTTTGCCTCGTGGTCGACACGTGGTCGGCATTTTTGCACACGAGCAGAAAGTTATCGCGCGCGTGGTGAGCGGCGTAAAATTCGCTATAAGTGATAGTTTAGATTGTTACAGTTTTTTCCCATCCCTCCCATTAAGACTTTGAGACTTTTTTTGTGTTAACGATTAATACCGAGGTAATATTGTAAGAAGCCGTCGATTCGTGTACCCTCCCCCTGAGCCCTCTCCCCTCTCCCGAGCTAGCTGGACTGTCCGTTGCGACAGAGAAGTTTTTTTCAAGTTGTGAGTTTTCAGTTTTGAGTAAAGTTTGTTTTGAGAGTAGATCCGTGCCGTTTGCACGATCTATTACGGTGCTACACCGTGAAAGTAGCTGGCGCCCATCTGAGTTCATAGTTAGTGTATTATTGGATTTTCGTGCCACATTTGTCTGACCAGCTCTCCCATTAGTCCCCCTTAAAATCCCCCTAACTCCGCCAAAGTCATTCCGAATATTTTCCCCCTTTTGCGTCCCCCTTTAGTATTGTTTTTTGAATAATTTGAACCAATTGCATTTTTGTTTTTCTCCGGGATTATTGTTCAGAATTAAGTATTTGTTATCTGGCCCCCCCTTTTTTGCGATTATATTCAGTTTATCCCTTACCGTTTTTTCACTATTATTTAAAACCCGATTTATTATTATCGAACCTTCCCGCGATCTTGTTATTATTTCTTCGCCCTCCAAGTAATTATTATCGCTAGTCCCATACTATCTGTAATCTCTCCCCAGTATTATTTTCATTTTTGGTTTTCATTTCTTCAACGTACCCGTACCGGCGTTGAAGCGACTGTTATTTTCTTTTGTTTTTATTTCTTCAACGTACCCATACCGGCGTTGAAGCGACTGTTATTCTCGACCTTTGTTATCTACCTTTTTTTTTGTATTTCATTACCGACTGACAATTATCGATATTTTGTAACTTATTTTTATTTCTGATTTTTGCTTTTTCTCATTTTCTACTGTTTAACTTTTCCTTTTCGACCATTATTAAACGACTGTTAATATTGTCCCCGACGAGTACCATTATTTTGCTTGACCCCTCCCCACCCCGTTGCACGATTTTTAGTTGAAATTTTTAGTTGAAATTTACAAGTGATTTTTTCCCTCCCCACGGGGGAAAATAATAACCTCACAATATATAGTCATCGCGCAACCGATTCCCTACAAGGTGCCGCGTCTCACGGATGAAGCGGTTGAGCTAGGCGAACGACAGCATAACTTTTTCGCGAGACGAAGATCCTACGAAGAAGGCAGCCGCATCGCGCGAACAAAGCATACCCACTTGACTCAACGATCGCGTTAATTTCTCGAGCGGCGAAAAACAAAATGTCGACGCATAAAATACTATAGAAAATACTGGTAATGTTATACCATAAAAAATATTGCGATTTGTTGACAATGATATAAAAAGAAAAAAATTGTCGCGTAGTTTCATTAAAAACTCCTTGTATCAAACTTCGACATAGAAGCGGCACAACTAAATACCGAAACATACAAAAAACCACGGAAAAAAAAACACTTCGCGATAGATTTTTCATGCGCTATTTCAATGTACTTACGTCTTGCCTGAACTGCTTGACTTCCCTCGCTTTAAGTTGATATACGTAAACTGCTTGGCCATCTCATTGAAATAATCCTTCTTTCTGGGTTTCTACAAATTCGGAAACAGATTTTGCGCTTTTCACTTTTTGCGAACGTGATAGAATTCTCTGCTGTAACGATGCTAACTGCTCGCTGTCTCGGTTACACTGAGGCTCGAGGAGGTCTACGCGGACTGACCTTAAAGAAGGGGTAAGCTGTGCTGTCCGCCAATCTCGGGCCTTGCCGCCAAGTGTAAGAACGCAGAATAATGGTAGCGTTGTTGGCGGCTAAGTAAGTGGTTGGCTGGCGTCGCGCGCCCCTCTTTCCGGCAGGTTCTTGCAGATCCATTCGCGCCGCAGTCTATCCGAGACAACGAGCAGTGAGCATCGTCACAGCCGCGAGATTTATCACGTTTGCAAAAAGTGTAAAGCGCAAAATCAGTTTCCGAATTTGTAGAAACCCAGAAAGAAGGATTATTTTAATGAGACGGCCAAGCAGTTTACCTATATCAACTTAAATCGAGGGAAGCCAAGCAGTTCAGGCAAGACGTAAGTACATTGAAATAGCGCGTAAAAAATCTATCGCGAAGTGTTTTTTTTTTTTTTTTCGGTGGGTTTTTGTAAGTTTCGGTATTTAGTTGTGCCGCTTCTATGTCGAAGTTTGATGCAAGGAGTTTTTAATGAAACTACGCGACAATTTTTTTCTTTTTATATCATTGTCAACAAATCGCAATATTTTTTATCGTATAAAATTACCAGTATTTTCGATGGTATTTTATGCGTCGACATTTTGTTTTTTGCCGCTCGAGAAATTAACGCGATCGTCGAGTCAAGTGGGTATGCTTTGTTCGCGCGATGCGGCTGCTTCTTCGTGGGATTTTCGTCTCGCGAAAAAGTTATCATGCTGTCGTTCGGCTAGCTCAACCGCTTCATCCGTGAGACGCGGCACCTTGTAGGGAATCGGTTGCGCGATGACTATATATACATGTATATTTTAACGCTTCGAATTACAATATCGAAATCAAACATTACTGATCGAGAAAGATCGTAATTTTGGTAATTTCGAAATATAAATTCATTTTCTCATAACTTTCAAAGGATTTTTAAAACAGTACGCACTTTGACTCTGCAACATTGTTTTTGTGTTTTTTCCAAATATTTAAAAATTGCGGCGTATTTGCTCGAACATATTCTTCGGACATTTTTAATTTGTTTATTCGACGCGAAAGTACGTTGCAATGTTTTGCGATTTTTTTGTAGTATAGTGGTACAAACACGCGTAGACGTTAGCGTGTAAAGTCTATATCGAAGTGTTACTCTTTTTCTCGAAGGTTTTACAAGACGTTTGTTTAATGAATTCAACGGTCTTTCTGATGATGTTTCACGCGTCGAGACTCTTTGTTTCGCGTTCAAGCTATTCGCTCGTTCGCCGAGTGAGTGTGTGTTCTTTGTTCACCCGATGCGACAAGTTTTTGGCTAAATGGTACAGAGTACACTATATCTCGCAAGTTTAATATTGTAGTACGAACGTCGAATTTATAACGTCTTGAAAAAGCGTTTGTATTCAATCATTTATTCGCGATTCGCATTTTTCCCTTTTAAATAATTTAATTCGACAATACTTTTATTCTCAGGATCTAGAATATATTAACTATTTGAGTAAACTCTTTTTCGATTGTAAATTCAACATAATGTAATTTTTCCAGTCGTTTCACGGTATTGAATAACGCGCTATAGCAACAAATGTATCTGTTCTGATGTGATTATTACATAATTAAGTTGCAATAATTCGACAAAACACTCGAAAAAATCGAAATCATTCGGAAAGTAAAAAAAAGGTTAAATTATTTCGGATTTACAGGCTTTTTATGGGCTCTCGAATCCCACTTACTATACTTTTTGGGCTCATCGCTGTTTTGAGAAAATAGAAATTGAAAGTTGAGGTTGCCAGCCTAATATTAAGCCGGCGTCAACTTTTTTCTTATATTATTTATAAGCATTTTTTTGGTCTCAGGATTATGGGCTTTTTATGGGCTCTTTAGATATGCAACACCCAACTTCCCGGAATCAACCCCTATAAAGGCAGCAACCCTTGAACATTAAAAAAAATTATATTTCCTTTTTTCGCCAAATCTATGTCGAATATTTTTTTGTCCGTTTTCAAAAATGTTTAAAGCTTGCTGCCTTTATAGGGGTTGATTCCAGGAAGTTGGGTGTTGCATATCTGAAGAGCCTATAAATAGCCCATAATTCTGCGACCAATAAAATGCTTCTAAGTATTTTATGAGAAAAGTTGGCGCTGGCTCAATGTTAAGCTGGCAACCTCACTTTTCAATTTCGATTTTCTCGAAACATCACGGATGAGGCCAAAAATAATTTTAGTGGCATTCGAGAGCCCATAAAAAGCCTGTAATTCCCATGTAAGTTAATATCTCGAAATAAAAAAGTCGCAATAATTCGACAAGACACTCGGAAAAAATCGAAATCATACGGAAAGTAAAAAAACAATGTTTAAATTATTTAGGAATTACAGGCTTTTTATGGGCTCACGAACCCCACTAACTATAATTTTTAGGGCTCATCCCTGTTTCAAAAAAATCGAAATTGGAAAGTGAGGTTGCCAGCTTAATATTAAGCCAGCGTCAACTTTTTTCTTATACTACTTACAAGCATTTTATTGGTCGCAGAATTATGGGCTATTTATAAGCTCTTCAGATATGCAACACCCAACTTCCCGGAATGAACCCCTATACAGGCAGCAAGCTTTAAACATTTTTGAAAACGGACAAAAAAATACTTTTTTCCCCCAAATCTATGTGGAATATTTATGGGCTATAAATAGAGCCTATAAATAGTCCATAAATATTCGACATAGATTTGACGAAAAAAGGAAATATAATTTTTTTTTTAATGTTCAAGGGTTGCTGCCTTTATAGGGGTTGATTCCGGGAAGTTGGGTGTTGCATATCTAAAGAGCCCATAAAAAGCCCATAATCCTGAGACCAAAAAATGCTTATAAATAATGTAAGAAAAAAGTTGACGCCGGCTTAATATTAGGCTGGCAACCTCAACTTTCAATTTCTATTTTCTCAAAACAGGGATGAGCCCAAAAAGTATAGTAAGTGGGATTCGAGAGCCCATAAAAAGCCTGTAAATCCGAAATAATTTAACCTTTTTTTTTACTTTCCGAATGATTTCGATTTTTTCGAGTGTTTTGTCGAATTATTGCAACTTGTTTTATTTCGAGATATTAACTAACACGGGAATTACAGGCTTTTTATGGGCTCTCGAATGCCACTAAAAATTATTTTTGGCCTCCTCCGTGATATTTCGAGAAAATCGAAATTGAAAAGTGACGTTGCCAGCTTAACATTAAGCCAGCGACAACTTTTCTCATATTACACTTAGAAGCATTTTATTGGTCGCAGAATTATAGGCTATTTATAGGCTCTTTAGATATGCAACTCCCAACTTCACGGGATCAACCCCTATAAAGGCAGCAAGCCTTAAACATACAAAATTTTTATTTTTTTCCCCAAATCTGTGTGGAATATTTATGGGCTATTTATAGGCTCTATTCCCAGCCTACCCACTATTTAGTGGATTTATTGTAACTCATCAGGACCATCCCTTGCCGACAAAACCACCCCCGAGGAAGAGCAAAAAAAGCTGATCTCCGCGTACCGATGGCTCGCAAGCCCGGCTATAGTCTCAACATTCTTTCGCATTTATGGACTCACCTTTTCGCTACCTGGTGATTTTTGGGCTGCACCTCTATCGCGAAAAAACTACCCCTTTCGAGATGGGGGTGTAGCCCAAAAATCGTAAGGTAGTAAAAAGGCAAGCCCATAAATGCGAATGAATGTTGAGACTGTAGCCGAGCCTGCGAGCTATCGTTACTCGGAGATCACCCTTTTTTCCCTGTCTCGGGGGTGGTTTTGTCGGCAAGGGATGGTTCTGATGACCTAAAATAAAGCCAGTAAGTAGTGGGTAGGCTGGGAATAGAGCCTATAAATTGCCCATAAATATTCCACACCGATTTGGCGAAAAAAGATTTTTTTTTAATTTCAAAAATGTTTAAGGGTCGCTGCCGTCTTAGGGGTTGATCCCGGGAAGTTGGGGGTTGTATATGTGAAGAGCCCATAAAAAGCCCATAATTCTGAGACCAAAAAAATGCTTGTAAGTGTTATAGGGAAAAAGTTGGCGCTGGCTTAATGTTAAGCTGGCACCCCCACTTTTCAATTTCGATTTTCTCGAAACAGGGGTGAGCCCAAAAATTATTTTTGGTGGCATTCGAAAGCCCATAAATAGCCTGTAAATTGTGAGTAGAGCCCATTTTTTTCATGTAGTGGGGGTGCCAGCTTAATAGACCTAGCCAACGTGAGTTCAGACAGAATTGAGAGAGAATTGTGAACACTTATCGACGGGAAAAAAATCTGAAAAAAAATCAAGCATATGGAAGGTGCTGAAAAGATTGATTATGCATAATAATCATTCCAAAATGTTATTAACAAATGAAAGAAAAAAAAATTGTTCAACAAATCCTCCGGCAATTTAACTTTTTGTTCATATAAAAACAATTTGTTAATCTTTTGGAACACGTATGGATTTTTTCAGAATTTTGTGTAATTTTTGAAAATTACGTTTTTTTTATTAACTGAAAACGCGATTTTCAAAAATTACACATATTCTGAAAAAATTCATACGTATTCAGAAAAATTAACAAATCGTTTTCATAAAAAAAAAAGTTACGTTGTCGGGTGATTTGTTGGGAAATTTTTTTTCGTTAATTTGTTAACAACATTTTGGAATTATTATTATGCAAAAATGAAAAGTTTGCAGTAATAACTTGACATATAACTGCAAAAGCTTGTAGTTATATCTTCCTTCGCTGTCAATAAAATTACTTCGTTTACCTTCTCAGCTTCCGCCAATTCGTCGTTGATTCCAGCGTCCATATTTTGTTTGTGACGATTAACATTTTCATGAATCAGTAACCGAATTGTTATACCAGATGAGTTTGCAATATTAAGATCATGCTTGAGCATCGAACTAATCCCTTTCTGTTTTTGAAACGTGCAAACAGGAATCACATAAGAAATAGAAACGCGTGAAACGACTTCAATATGACAATTTCGAATGAAAGTTTTACACATATTATAAATGTTAATTTCTCCCTCTTTTCAAGTTTTGATTTCAATGCTTGACCGCCCTAGAAGAGTCGGCCAAAAGCCGGTTTGGCATAACGATTTCGAGGAGCTTGCAACTTCGTCTTCATCGTCCGGAGAAGGAATGAATTTAAATCCTCAGCCCTCGAGCACATTCGCTCAAAGTATGGATACTGTACGGTCAGCACTCGGTGTATTACAAAACAATACAACTGGAACGGTATAGATTCACATAGAAAATTGTAAATTGACACATGTATGGAGATAACCGATGTCTGAAACATTCTTCTTATTAATATCCAGCAGATTGAGCAAAACTACCTATCCGGAACAGACCCTCCAATTTCATGAATGCCACAAGAACTGGAGTCCTTCCAAAAACTTGAGGGGACGGCAACCAACGGACAACTCCAACTTCGGCCGCAGACAGAAGCCGAAGGGCAGGAGTTACAGGTAATGGAGACCGAACAGCAAAAAATAGCAAGGCTGCGGCAAGAAGAACCTGCACAGCTGATGGAAGCAGAGAGGCAAAAGGAAGCGGAGCGCCAGCAAGCACATCAGGAAGCAGCGAGGCGTCAGCAAGCACAGCGTGAACAGCAGGAAGAAGCGATGCGCCAGCAAGCACAGCTGGAAGAAGCGAGGCGTCAGCAAGCACAGCTGGAAGAAGCGAGGCGTCAGCAAGCACAGCTGGAAGAACCGAGGCGTCAGCAAGCACGGCGTGAACAGGAAGAAGAAGCGAGGCATCAGCGAGTACGGCGTGATCAAGAAGAAGAAGTGAGGCGTCAGCAGGCACAGCGTGATCAAGAAGAAGTGAGGCGTCAGCAGGCACAGCGTGAACAGGAGGAAGAAACCAGGCGTCGTCATCAAGAACGGCATCAACAGCTGGAAGAAGTCGCGCGTCAGCGAAGACCGATCGACGACATCGAAGCCAATCTCGAACGGCTTCATGGCGATGGCATACCGCCAGCACACGAGAACAATGACGATAATATCGACATTTTAAATGCAGCAGCCCGCATAATACCCGGAAACATCATTGGCGATGTGCCTAATGGACAAAATATAAATAACGCTTTGCTGATACAACTTCTCCAAAGCATTCGAGACGCTCAGAGGTAAGTTTGAATATCGATATATATTTCTGAATTTTCTAATATACTTCGGTTAATAATTTACCAACGTCAATCTTTCCTATTTTGCAGAGATCATCACCAATACTGCGTAAATCAATTTCGGTGTGTACACCCGGTCCATCGCATGCCAACTGTTATGCCCAACACAGAATAAATATTCAATAAAACCAAAAGTTGATGCTTTTTTAAATTTCAGTCACATCAATAACCGAATCGATAGGATAGGAGGACTTATCGAAAGAGAACCACAGTTCCCAACCAAACCGGATGCATTGCCAAAGAGAACACGGCAGAATATTGAGGAATTCGAAACTGCTAGCGACGAAGTATTCAAACGAGTTGTGAGTATTGTTGCTTATATGGTTTCCTAAACTAGACGGACTCCGGTTCTTTTTAATCAAAGATCCTCAATTTCGTTACAGGTTGACTACTTGACTGATCTGGGAGGCTTTAACCTCCACGAAACAGCCAATTTCATGGTGAAGAATGCTATTGAGGATTCTTTGTCGCCGTCTCTGACATGGCAAGGTCGCGAACCGGGAACATTAAAACTGCAGGACACTAAAATTGCGAAAGCATTTCACGGTAAGCTTATACTATCTCACCAACATATTTTCCTCGCGTTTTCCATGTTGCCCCTTCAAAGTTGGGACGTTAAATGAAACAACGTCTAATGTGCTCTCGTTTGTGTCGACACCTTAGCGGCCGCATCGAAGAACAAAGCTTTTGGCAAGCCGACCGTGAAGGAATTCACCGATGCTATGACGTCCGCACTAAAGTCCTCCAAGCAGCGGAACAGGAATCGTCAACGGGGAGGAGGGAATCGCAGACAGCGAGAAGATGATCCTGCGGACATCAATGAAGTTTTGCCAGCTGACCGAAGAAGACGAGGAGCTGACGGGAATGGACAGGGAGGTTGAAGCGATAACGCGTGTACACGGTGAGTTTACCGTAACGACGTATTACGTATACGCGATCATCGCGTCATGGGCACCATTTCAAAGCGTGCATGAGTTCTTTCTTCCTTTTGTAAAAGATTGAGGAGATCGAATTTACTAGACACTCTATCTTTCGTTTAATTTTTTCTTCCGTTCGTTTTTTAATGTGGACATTGTTGTAATTGTTGGTATTACCATCTAACGGGTTCCTGTCATTCAAGTCAATGTACATTCGCCTCCTTAATTTCGACGATTATCTTGATGTTTTTATTTTGTGTTCGCGGCTTTTTCAGTTTTTTAATTGTTTTTTTGACGTATTTTCTCCAATTTTTTTTTATGAATTATTTTTTAAAATAATGGCTGGACGGTTTTTTGTTCCTTTCTTCCTTTTCTGTTTCTTTTTTTTGGGCCGTTTTGTTTTTTGTCTTTCTTTTTTGGGTTTTTTTTCTTCCTTTTCTGGATTTTTATGTTTTTTTCTTCAATTTTTTGGGCTCTTATTTTGTGTTCGCGGCTAAACATTGCAATTTCCAGAAAATGTCGGTTTTTTTTTGTAAATTTGAACGTGCTTCACATATGATGATGTTGTAGAATGTTATGTAAAAGAAAAATGACGGGTTTTAACGCGTACACTTTTGAAACAGATTTTTCGTTCGTCTTTTTTATTTTTTAAATGTTTTTTTCTGGCTTTTTCATTCGAAATTTTTGCGTTAAAAATTAAAGCAGCGTTTCTAACATATTCGTTCTCTTTTCTTTTCTTTGTTTTTGTCCAGTATAACTGGGGTTTCCGTCAATCGATTAGTATAATAGTTAACCCCCTTAATCTATAACTTTATTATCGCTGTAATTATTACCATTAACAACTGCAGTAGGTTATAGTTGAATATGTCGTGGTATGATAGTTTATTATTACTATTAATAGTTTAAGTAGATTATAGTTGCATTTATAATGTTATTATTACTATAATTAGGTTAGATAAGTTACAGTGACATTTATCATGTATTATATAATGTTTATATGAATGAGTATGTTTGGCGTGAATGAGCGGTTCGGATCCCGCTATAAAAAGGAGGTCCACCATTGCGCGTATGCGATTTAAAGAACTCAAGCTTTTGGGGCATTGGCAACCACGTTTGAATCAAGGTGTTTGACAATGTCACACAGTTTGGGTCTTTGTATTTCATGCGCATTAATCATCGAGTAATACAAAAAAATATCATCATCGAACGAATGAATGCTAAAATACTATTAAAAAAGGTGCTCCGACTATGTAGAAGGAAATATTTGTTCTTGTTCATAATAAAGAATCATTTTTTCAGCACTTACCTGCAATTGCAACAATCGTTCACATGTCATCAGTCTGATGAAAAAAATTTAGTCACTCAAAAAGTTGTGTTGAGATAAAATTTAAAATCAACGTACAATTGTTAGTATATTGCATTACTTCGTACAATAACCGGTATTAGAATTAGTTCCATCATCGATTATCTTTGCTGAAAGACGTGTTTTGCGAGTCATCAAAAATCATATTGCATTTTTTTTAAATGCCTAATATATTACGATACGCAAAAAATACGCCCATAAGAAAAAGATACTTCAGAAATAATCGACGGAGAAAAAAACAAATAACTGAACGTAAAATCTAACTTGCGAAAAGTCTACGCAAATGAGAACATCGTTCAACTGAGATTAAGACAATTTAAGCTAATCTATTCTAAGCTATAGAAATATTATAACAATTATGATATCCCACTTTGCTAATTTTATGTACGAATAAAATAAACGAATATAAATTGAGAAAAATCTGGAAAAAATTTGTTCATAAATTTGTTAAGAAATGGATTCAGTTTTTCCCATCCTTGAATTTTTACAAATCGAAATAAAAATTCTTGTTTCTCTAACAAAGGTGGAAATTTACAAGTTCATCTTTAAAAATATCAACCATGGAAAACTCAATGAAAGGAAAAAGTAGAGAAGATTTAATGATTGAAAACATTTTTCGTAAAGTCAAGTTAAAAGAATATTTTCGCTTTTCTTTTATGCAATAGAATATGAACTACGAGCACAGAATTTTACACCAATTATACTGGGACTGTTTCGTCGTGTTATACCGCGAAATTTGACAATTTTCTTTATCGCGCGTCTCGATATTCGCGTTCCTCATTCGTCATGGTGTTCAGACAACCTTGATGAAATTAAAGGCACCTCGCGGTTTGATTTTGTCGATAACGTGCTTTCACAGTTTTCACCTTATCCCGCCATAATCGACAAACAAGAGAGCAACACAGACTTTGTTTCTGTCGCCAACGTGCTGTCACGATTGTCTGCCAATTTCGATCGTACCGACCGCACAACGAGCCTTAATTCTATCAGCGCTGTGCCGTCATATTTTTCCATGAAATCGACTGAAGTAAGGGCACAGCGAACTTCAATTCTGTCGCTAACGTGCTGTCGCGATCGTCCGCAAATTTTGTCGAAACGAAGGCACAATGAGTTGCAATTCTGCCAGCGCTGTGCCGTTACAGTTTTCCATAAGATCGACCGAAATAACGGCGCCGTGAGCTTCAATTCTGTCGCTACTGTGCTATCGCGATTGTCCGCAAATTCCGGCGAAGCGAAAGCACAACGAGTCGCGATTCTACCAGTGCTGTGCCGTCATAGTTTTCAATAAGATCGATCGAAGTAACGGCACCGCGAGCTTCAATTCTGCCGCCATTGTGCTGTCGCAATTGTGCGCAAATTTCGGCGAAGCAAAGGCACAACGAGTCGCAATTCCACCACCGCTGTGTCTTCATCGTTTTCAGTGAGATTGATCGAAATAACGGCACAACGAGCCTCAATTCTACCATCAGCGTGCCACTGCTAAATACAGTACGACGACCAGCAATTCTGGCGCCTCTGTGTCGTAAGAGTTATCATCAATATTTTTGCCAACATACTTTCGTACGTGCCGCATTTATGACACTCTTCTGCCGGAACGCTGAGATGCCACGATGTGCCGCCACTGTATAGCTTTATGCTGCAGTACATTCTATGTTATTTGATGCACATCGTGGCGTTGCGTGTAGCACTCTTGCCGGCAACTTGCCGACATATTTCTATCTGGGGTTATATGAGAAACGATGTGTGAATTTGATTAATGTTTTTTTCCATTAGATATTAGGAAAAATCCTGAAGGTTTCAATTAATTCACACAACCCGGACTACCCGGTCCTAACCTACATTTTTCTAATTTGCTGACATAAAGAATCGCTTTTGACTAAGAAAAGTAGGACACAACATTTTAAAAAAATATTAAAACCGTTGGACCATAACAAAGGTTGTGCACTAATGTTATCGATAATTAGAAAAGGAAAATTGTCAATAAATTCTCACTTGTCTTCACCGATTGATCCAAAATGGCTCTCGTCTCGACAGTCGATTTTTGCTGATTGGTTCACATAATAGTTACCAAAGGACAACCTAACCCGACCGCTTTCGGTCGGATGTGAGATCTGGTTCAATTCCAGTCTCGTTTCAGCCCCAGTTCAGATCGTTTTTTCTCCCGGTGGAAACTCACTCCAAGTCGCATACGAGATACCGTTCGAAAGCCATGTCGAACGTGCTCGAAAATACCATTTTTTCGTTCCGTTCGACTCGACCATTCCAGCATCTCGAGCGCTCGAGCAAATCTCGAGCGAACTCGAAAATTGAGCCCCTGATGTGTTTTCGATTTGCCGTTATAATGATGATGCGCATGCGCGCGGTCGGTTTTTGGTACGGATTCGTTTAAAAAAACGACCGTGCGCATGCGCAATCACGTTGTAATAACGAGAAAACGCCAAATCGAAAGCAGCTCAGAGGTACTTTCGATTTGCCGTCATAATGATGGTGCGCATGCGCACGGTCGTTTTCTGGTACGAATTCTCGGCTTGCCGACACTTCTCCTAAATCTCATAATTCCGAACACTCCAAACGCCCGAAATTCATTCATCCGATGTAACGGTTACCCGAAATTGTAATCTACCGAAGGACTAGAAGACCGAATGTTGATTCGTCCGAATGCTCAAGAAGACGAAATATTATTTTGCCGACTTGCCATAATCCCGACGGTTTAATATACGGAAACATCGATTGCCCGAAATCCATTCACCCGACGTCTCATTTGCCCGAAAACCTGTTTTACCATTGTAGAGCTCGTGATTACCGACGTACACTACATAGGCGGATGATAACTTGGCTCCCTACAATAAAAACCTATAGTCGCCTCGCCAAGAGATTATCCAAACCTTGCACTGACAACGAGTTTACCTTACACATATCGTATCAGCTTACCCAGATAGAAAAACGTGCCGTCAAACGGGTATCGTACCATTGGTATCGTCTTTTGTCTATCGGGGTACGTATGCGATACGTCCTTGCGATATATTATTATATTTGCGCATAAGCCGTACGCCGTTTTTATTTTGAACGATTGATATTATGATGGTATTCCTAACCCAGATAGAAAAATGACGGCACGGAGATGGAACGATGGCTATACCAATTTTACGATACCCGTTTGACGGCACGTTTTTCTAACTGGGTAAGATGATACGATATGTGTAAGGTAACTCGTTGTCAGTGCAAGGTTTGGATCACGGTCTTACATACAGGTCTTGCAACTTCGGTGGTGGGGGAAGCTTCGCTTAGTGAGGCTAATTTTTGTTCGCCGCATCGCTACTAGCGTCGCTGCTATCGAATTTCCGCGCCGTGAGAGTGAGATAGCATGAATCTATCGATCTCTCTCTTACGAATATACGTTTGTCCCGTGCCACCGCATGATCGGTACAATTGGCTGTGCAGCATTTAAAATAATTACATACGCGTAATGCTACCCCCGAATAAATTCTTAAATGCCTATTTCTGTGTATCTACAGCTCATATGATGAACGCGTCGCGAATTTTGTTGCAATGCACTGATGCCCGGAATCGTCTCTTCCCACGTTTTTCGCATAGACACATCTTTCGGCGCGCCAAATACGGAAATCTTGCAACTCGCAGTTCGGCTGCCGCTGTTGCAATACGGTACAGCACACTTTCTTGGCATATTAAAAAAAAAGTCCCATATATTTAAATAAATTTCGATATCATCGATAAACACCGTCCTCTTGTTGTTCTTAGAAAGTGAGGTTACGGTTATTTGCGAAACTCGATGACAGCGAAAACTAGTGGAGGTTCTAAGAACGAAAAACTGCTTCAATAAGTGACTCACATCCGCAGCGTAATTGTGTCTGAGTTGCAAGACCTGTATGTAAGGCCGTCGTTTGGATGATCTCTTGGCGAGGCGACTATAGGTTTTTATTGTAGGAAGCCAATTTATCATCCGCCTATGTAGCGTAACGTCGGTAACCACGAGCTCTACGATGGTAAAACAGGTTTTCGGGCAAATGAGACGTTGGGTGAATGGATTTCGGGCAATCGATGTTTCGGTATATTAAACCGTCGGGATTATGGCAAGTCGGCAAAATAATATTTCGTCTTCTTGAGCATTCGGACGAATCAACATTCGGTCTTCTAGTCCTTCGGTAGATTACAATTTCGGGTAAACGTTACATCGGATGAATGAATTTCGGGCGTTTGGAGTGTTCGGGATTATGAGATTCAGGAGAAGTGTCGGCAAGCCGAATTCTCACGAAAAAACGACCGTACGCATGCGCACGGCCGTGTTTTGGCAAGAATTCGTAGTAGAAAACAACCGTGCGCATGCACACCATCATTAGAACGGCAAATCGAAAGCACCTCAGTCATTATTTTGTCAATTGACTGTCACGTGACCGTCAATTGACAGCTCCGGAAATCACTGCACCGCGACAACAGAGCTCCATAAAGTTAGCCATACAACTTTAATTAAAAAATTTGCAATTAATACCATTCGATTGGTGGTCGTTTGGTGGTGATTGGTAGCCTACTTAAAACTTTTGGTGGTCAATCATTTAATTACAACAATTAAAAAACTAAATAAGGCCCAAAGTTAGCCAAACAATTTTTTTTTCCTCCGACTCAATTAAAATAGGGCTCAATCGATGCGGAATCGTTTGGTGGTCATGAATTATATGATTAAAACGTTTGGTGGTCACTCGTTTACCTGGGAAATACAAAAAACTAAGTGGGCCATACGGTGGGGGTCTCAGTAGTTTGCGCACGTTGCGTTGCGGACGGTGCCTTACGCGTTAGCGGCATGTCACTTTCGATCATCATAACCTATCAGATTGTTATTTACTCGTAGAATCTCAGACTCAGGTACTTGTAGAATCACAGACAAGGAAAGAGCGACATACAACAGCCGCAGAGCTGCTGTATGTCGCTCGTATCAAGTTTTCAACACATCGTACTATAAACGGCAATTGTTCTATTTATGTGTAACTATCGAAGGATAACATTTTTTTGTCGAGATTTTAATGAAAACGTGTTTATAATGTTCCAAAACATCGAAAAAATCACATTTAGAAATGTGTCCGGATATATGTGTGCGTGCGTGTGTGTGTGTCATGTTTTTTAAAAAATGCCATGTATTTTTTGGGGCCAAGCACGGACTCGAAGTTCATTTTGACAAAAAGTTAAGCTCGATGTTGATGTATTTTTCTCCGCTCAACCTGAATCGGACAGCCGTTTTTTCATTTCATTTTAAGAGCTATCAATGGATGAACTGTCAAGTGAGTGAGCTTATACCGATTATGTTTTTTCAGATCAGGACACGGTTACGACTACGATGCCGCCCACTTTTGCAACCCTACTCGGGACAACGTAAGGTAAACGGCCCAGTTTCCGCCACCTTTAGGCCCAGTTTCTGCCATCTTCAATTGTTAACGGGAACATTTTTATTAAAAATATACGTATCGCGGCGTTAATCAAGAGTAAACCGCTCTTCAACATGTCGTCAATTTCGTTTGTATTTAAGGTACGCTGTATTTATTATTAGTATAAATTGCGATTAATGGCGGTAACTGGGACAGCGGCGGAAACTGGGCCGTTTACCTTAGTGAAGCTTCTCGTGGCTCTGCACGACGTTCGCCAGGACAACAAGTCTAGATCAGTACAATTCTGCAAACGTCGACATTCTGCTGGTATGCTCTTCACGAATATACGCTTTCTCGGCCCGCGAAAGTAGTCGAATCCGACTGTGATGAGACGGGAATGGCGCGTTGGAGAACGATGAAGACAAATCAACGAACAGATTTATTTTAAACAAACAAAAAAACACTACTAACTCACTCCCTAAACTGAACATCTGTATCTGTCGATAATACACATGTCACCCATGTAACTATATCCGTGTCGGGGACAAGTGCGAACTACGAATTAGATATAACAAACGATTATTGAGTAAATGAAGTTTTAACGTTTGTGATATACCGATGATTGTCTATTCTACACTATTGTTGAAAAAAAATAATCATGCAGAGTCAGAGTTTATATTCAATAAAAAAGAAATTGCATCTGCCACACTTGCAGTAAAAAAACTAAACAACGCGCGTTGTCAAAACATCAATCTGATTCGCAGTTCGCGTCGAAGCGTCAAAAGTGACGGCAAGCCAACTCAATATATCGAAAACGAAAAACAAACAACGACGCTTGAACGAAAAGAGAAGAAGAAAAAATACTGTGACGATGACCAATTAAATGTTAGGGTAAACCCCCACGACTTAGCAGCCACGTTCGGCAGAGCAGCCGAACGTGGCTGCTCAACAGCATGTACGAAACATGGAGAATGCTGATGACGAAGACACCGGACCAGCACCGGAAATCGATATGTTGGATCAATTAACAGGAAAGCCCATGGCAGAGGACGAGTTGTTGTTCGCCGTATCTGTTATAGCACCGTACAATACGGTACTCAATTATAAGTAAGTTATCGAACCTTTCACTTTTCCGGTTGACGAATACAGCTTTTGTTTTGTATGAAAAGAATTTTACAGATTAACAGAATATTTATTTTCGAATTGGTAGAGATCGAAATGGCACCAAACTCAAGTTGAATAATACGCAGTTAATTTTTTTTATGTTTCCATTTACAATCGTGGATTGGAGAATAGATTTTTTTATTATTATTTCTAGAGTCCAGGTAAAAAACTGAGAAAAGCGAGAAAACTGTGATACGAGATACTTAAGAAGCGAGAAAACTATACTGATGGAATTGTGAGACTAATTATATTAACTTATGTCAGAAAAAGACTATATTATAAATTTTTATGTAAAAGGGTAATTCCCGTATATAAATAAATAAATAAATAAATAAATAAATAAATAAAATTGATGCCTGGTACAGGCAAACAGGCAAAGCAGCGAGAACTATGGTAGCTGTATTCTTGCGAGACAAATGGATAATGACTCGCGAAAAAGATCTTCTGAAGGCCGTCAAGGATGAAACTATCGCAAGAAACATTCCTGGACAACTAAAGATCAGCGCTCCTCAGATACAAAAACTCAAAAAATAGTGGTGAATCCCAATACAGCGTCCTCTCTTCATCGCATTATTGAAACCGTTACCAAATATACTAAATAAGTTGTACATATCTCTGTATAAAGGCTACCAGAAACTTGTTACTTCGTGATAATACGTCAATTACAAGGATTACAAAAAATACTTTATTGAAACAAAATATGCGTTAATACATCTTTGCGAGCTTTTTTTATTAGCTCTCGATACTGCCCTCGCCATTGTTCACACATTTGTATCCTCATTCTCAACTTGTAGGATAATTAATTATGATGAAGAATATATATATAGGTATTGCTGAATAGTGAGAATTCAACATCCGAAAAAAAGCTTCACTATCGGTAGTAATGCGATATGAAATCCCCCCCCCCCCCCGCCGGACTCGACCGGCAACGAAGACTGTTTCATATCATCTTAAAGATGCTCGGTAATTCCGTATCAAGTATAAAATCTAGATTTGAACTTGCCATACACGAGCTTTGAATTTCTTTTTTTTTTTTTATATTTATGCACGAAAGCTTATTCTCCTCAATAATGACTCGACCACGATGTTCATATGTCGTCGTCGCCGAACATATTTATGTTGGAATCGGTAGTTAACTTGTCCCCATTATTGTGACTTGTCTGTTTATGCGACACCTTTGGTCTTGATCTCGTACCCATTGTTACTATCTGGAAAACGAAAAGAGAAAAAAAAAATTCATTAGCAATTTCCACAATTTTGACTTTTGGCTAGCCAAGAAATGTTTATTTTTTATCAAAACAGAGCTCTGCCTGTATGCGAAAGTTTATATTTCAAAGCCAAAATTCTTACTTCCAGCTCAGAACCAACGCTTGAATCCAACGTTTCTACGATCACAGCTCTTCGTCGAACCTTCCTGGGTGTCGCGTTCTTGGCGACCGGTTTTTCCACGACTTTCTTTACTTTGCGTTTCTTCGTTATACAAATATCGTACTACGCATCCGAGTCATCCTCCATTGTTTCTAGTATCTGTCTCATACCTTTGACGCCTTCGCTCTTTCTGTCCACGACTATTCCGACGTTACTGTCATTGAGGGATGGACCCACCGAACAACTGGGGCTTGGACTCTTCGACGCTTTGACTTTCGGATTCTTTCTTGATGCTGACGCTGCCTCGGCGGTTTTCTTTTCTTAGGTCTTTGCGGGGTCAAAACCATCTTCGATGTCGTTTTCTTCGCCATCGGAAAATTCTAGTTTTTCACCAGGGCTACTTCCCAAATCTTCCAGACCTTTTACTATAAATTTACGAAATTTCCCATACTCTGGTGCTTCGTTGAATTCAATATCGGCCAATAATTTCATGTAGTCGCTGATCGGGCCGGGTACACGATCGGCGAAGCATTGCTGCCAAAAATTTGGAATATTTTCGAATGCTGTATCTTTCTGTTTGTGCATGGCTAATTTGTCGGTGAGATTTTTCTCCCACGGCAATGAACCGCACAGCCACTGAATAATATTGTAACCGAGGATTTCAAAGTCGCTTCTCATCGTGGGTACTGTAAAGAGAATTGTAAATAAAGCTCCTACTACTATTCCCCCCCTCAAGACAAAAAGCCTTTTCTATATTTTTATTGGCTTCCTCATAGAGGAAGCTTTGCAAATACAGAAACACTACCGATAACTGAAAACTTGCAAACGCTAGAGTGCGAACACACTTTTTTCAAAAAATTTAAAATCTTATAAAATCTGAACGAATGTCTCAATTATTTCGAAAATTGTAACAAACAGAGGAATTTTACAGGCCTGACACACACATACATACACACACACACATCCATCCAGACATTTTTTCTAAATGTGATTTCCCGATGTTTTAGAACATTCTGAATGAAAAAACGTTTTTTCGTGAAAACAAAGCTTCCTCTATGAGGAAGCAAAAATCGATATAGCGACTGTAAGTCGTTCTTTCCTTGTCTGTGATTCTACGAGTACCTGAGTCTGAGATTCTTCTTCTTCTTCTTCTTCTTCTTCTTCTTTTTCTTCTTCTTCTTCTTTTTCTTCTTCTTCTTCTTTTTCTTCTTCTTCTTCTTTTTCTTCTTCTTCTTCTTTTTCTTCTTCTTCTTCTTTCCTGATGGCTTTAGACCCGTGGCCAAGTGCCAGAGTCTGAGATTCTACGAGTAAATAACAATCTGATAGGTTATGGTGATCGAAAGTGACATGCCGCCAACGCGTAAGGCACCGTCGCAACGTGCGCAAAGTACGTCGCAACGCAACGTGCGCAAAGTACTGAGACCCCCACCGTATGGCCCACTTAGTTTTTTGTATTTCCCAGGTAAACGAGTGACCACCAAACGTTTTAATCATATAATTCATGACCACCAAACGATTCCGCATCGATTGAGCCCTATTTTAATTGAGTCGGAGGAAAAAAAATTGTTTGGCTAACTTTGGGCCTTATTTAGTTTTTTAATTGTTGTAATTTAATGATTGACCACCAAAAGTTTTAATTAGGCTACCAATCACCACCAAACGACCACCAATCGAATGATATAAATTCCAAATTTTTTAATTAAACATGCATGGCTAACTTTATGGAGCTCGACAACAGCGACATGAACTGTAAAAATATCCACGGTCCTAATTAAAAAATGAACAAAGTACCAATTTCGTCAAACAGAAAAAAATAATGTTGCCTTCATTTTATAATATTGTTTAATTGTTGAATTAATTGATAAAAATTGAAAATACGAATGATTACGAAGGATCAAGAAAAATTCGGTTGAAACCAACCTAGAGTACTAAAAAGTTGACTCAATTAGTTACAAAAAAAAAATGACGGTCAAGATCCAACTGTTATGCCGCGGAAATCCGGTTAGCTACTCCGGGTTACGCGATAATGTTTTTGGGGATGATCCAGTAAAGGGTTAGAACCCAAGTGAATTATTAACACAGTTTTATTGAGATATTATTTAACGATATTTTACAGTTTCAACAAGTATAAATTATTATCAATAATTTATTACCAAGAGATTATTTAATTAATTATCTTAGTTAGATAATGATTATTCTTTTTATGGTTAAAATGTTCGAGTCTTTCAATTTGTCACAATTTATCTCAAATTACCTTTGGTTATTTTCGAATTACCGATGTACACTTTGCACCCTTAAGGTTTCCGTTCTCGATTAGCATGGAAACGTTCGTATTCAACCGTACTGTCAGACTGCCCCGTACCTGCTCTCGATCCTCTATATATATTCCTCGAGAGCAGGTATCAGCTTAATTTTTAGCGCAAGTTTATAATCCACTTAATTTCTGTAAACAAATATCTTTCCAAATCCTCGCTTTTTCGTGAGCGGGATTTGGAGCATATTTTCCTTTTCGCAATTCTCGCCTCGGTATTCTCGAGTCGGTGCCCCAGTTACCGAGGCGCTCGCGGTTGCCTAACTGCTGCGTCAGCAGTATCGACGCTCGACGCTTGACGTTCGACGCTCGATGTACGCTCGATGCGTAACGCAACCGAATGTGTCTCGCAACCGAAATAATCGGTGCCGAGACTCTTCGAAATAATAATATGTATTTCGGATTACCTATAATAATTATTAACACCTGCCCGGGGCACAACACAACTATATAGATGTTTTTTGCTGTTTGGGCTATATTTGGGACCGCGACCAAAATTGACGGTCATGGAACAACAAACATTTTCTGAAACTAAAAAGGACGGTC
Organism: Ichneumon xanthorius; assembly: GCA_917499995.1. Taxonomy (NCBI): domain Eukaryota; kingdom Metazoa; phylum Arthropoda; class Insecta; order Hymenoptera; family Ichneumonidae; genus Ichneumon; species Ichneumon xanthorius. The sequence goes on from OU824209.1 coordinate 2,761,224, forward strand.
AATTGACTGTAATTTTTTGGTCAATTGACGTTTACAAAAAATGGCCGTCACGGCACATCTCTAGAGCTGATTGGTTGTTCATTACCATTCATTACCATAACCTGTAGAAACGCTTATCGGTTTAGGCTAGGTTCTGGTAACCACGTGTAGCTGTGTAATCCGGCATCACAATTTCCGTGACAATCCTTGACAACCTATTAATCTGCCATTACGCATAAATAATTTAAAAATCTACTATCATTAAATTAATCAGTACAAAACATCTTCTACATACGACGCTCGTCGTGTAGAGTGTTTTCACACCGTACAAAACGGCCGTGACCCTTTTGTTCCATGTCAATTTGTGACACAAATCCATCGAAATGCAAGCCTGCTGGAATAAATTAGTGTTCGACCGACCTCCGACAACGTCTTGGCATTGCGCCGCAAATGAGTTTGGTAATTTGATACTTTGATAGTTTATTACTTTTACGGATTTCTCTTTTACAATCAGAATATATTAAGTCCTAAATATTTGAACTCCTGAATTACAAATTATAAAAGTTTGAAAAGCTAACAACACTGGAACTTACGAATTGTAAAAGTTAAAAACCCTTAAGCTTACAATGCACGGATTGATTTAACAATAGCATTTGATCGATTTGATCACTAGCATTCACTTGATTAATTTGATCACTAATATTGCAAAAGTTAAAAACACTTAAACTTACAAAGCACATATTGATTTAACCACTAGCATGAAACTTAAACGTGACTAGGTGCGTCTTTTTTTTTTCATATTTTATTGTAAATCCACTTGCCTACTCATATCATAGTACAGCTATGTTTGCCATTCTTTTAGAGGTTTTGAAAGGACCCAGTACGGCTCAGTGCCGAGAATTCATTACCCAGTCTGCCCATTCGTGAGTCACACCGTCGTTCCCAAAAATGGTCGGACAACTCTTTTAGTATCGTCGTTCTGAGCCATTTGAATATGTGGTCGAGAGACGTTGTTTATGGTTTTTGAACATATCGCCATTGTTATGACAACTGTTTTCCAATGTTTATCCTATTTTTCTATTTTCCGTTGCTGTGAAAAATTTAAAAAATTGAATAAACATTGCAAAACAGTTGTAATGTCTATTTTCATTTTTCAAAAACAATAAAAATGTTGTCAGACAGTTTTAGGATCTTAACGAGCAACGTTGCTCGACAAAGTACTTGAATGGCTTGGACCAACATTGCTGAAACCATTGCCAGATAGTTATCAAACCATTGCCGAGAATTTGTAGCAATGTTTGTGCGACTTAGCTGCTCATAGAATAAGCGCATTGTACCTATCTGGGGATTGTAACGTGGAACTTTGAAACTGATGGAGCTAAGCAGATTTGCCGCTGTAACCGCCCGGTTCAGTATGTTAAATAGAAAACACACATCGCTTGGGGTTTTTACGAATGCCAGACAGGGAATGTTTACTGCTATGGAGACCTGTGTATAATTATGGTTATCAAATTCACGTAGGATTCTCATCTTATATGCGAGAATTCTTAAAATTGTAGAAAAACTTTTTTTCTTTTTTGGTGCAAAATTAAATTGTAAAAGAATTTCTTTATTTTTCAGATTCCAAGGGCTTCCTGAAAGTCGTAGACAAAGCGATCCTGGAACTGGAATCCAATACGATTTTCCAAACTGAAGCAGCAATTCTAAGCCGTTTGATATACAGAATGAAGAGCAAACTGAGAAGCGACAAGGGCTTGAAAAACATGGAAAAAGTTAACAGAGCTTTGCTCAATTTCCTCAAACTTTCATTACAAAAATATTACATTTTTCTCAAGGAGAACATAGAGTGCAATGGAAATATTCAAGCATTACCCTCCAGGCAGATGTTGCAGTACACTCTTGTAAGAACTCAGGGTTTCTCTAAACTAATGTGTAGAATAGAAAGCGTCGCCGGATACGCGGCTGATTTTTTCAAAACTAGAATCAGCTTGGGACAAGCATGGAACATTTCTATAGTCGCTTACGCGGTCATCAGCAGGATATGGTAAGTAATAAACTCTTTCGCATTTCATACGGTCAATTGCGCGGCATGTCGATACGACACGGTGGCTGCAATTAGGGAAAATTGGGAAATATAAGGAAAAAAAAAAAAAATTGCAAATTACATTTGTACATAGCTTCGTCACAGAGGAAGCTATGTTTGTGAAAAAAATCGAGATTTTAGTGTCAGCGTACTAGAAATAGTCTAATACTCTATCGCGTTTTTCTATGTTCAAGCTGTGAAAAAACGCAATTTTCAAAGATTACAAAAAATTCTGAAAAAATTCATACGTATTCAGAAAAATAAACGAATTATTTTTATGAAGGAAAATAGTTAAGTTGCTTGGTAATTTGTTGAATAATAATTTTTATCTTCAATTTGTTAATGACAAATTGGAATTATTATTTTCAAAAACAATCTTTGCGGTGCCTCCCATACACTTGATTTTTTTCAGATTTTTATCCAATCGAGAAGTGTTCGAAATTTTCTCTGAAACTCACGTTTGGCGGGACTGCTCCGCAAGTACTACCTTAATAACGCTGACAGATACAGTAGGGTTTTTGGTCGGGAAAAATTGATTAAACGATTACGGAATGTCCGGGAATTTTTGTTCTATCTGAATAAAGTGGTCGTCATTTATGATTTTATTTTTTCTTACAGGCTGTTGTCCAGGTATTTAACCAGGAGGTGCTGCGAGTGGTACAATAGGTTGTACAAATATGTGAATAAATTAAAAGTAGTAGGAGTTTCCTGGCTTCCTGAAAACTACTACTTCCCAGAAGATCTGAAAATGTGGCTGTCCGTTTCATGGATCAATGACAATTTCAAAAAGTTAGTAGCATCAAATATGTCCTCTCAATAAGATAATTGGAAAAAAAGCCGAAAAAAGGTTGCTAACCCAACATTATTTTTCATTTTGAGCAAAGCTTCCTCTATGAGAATGTATCTTGATCAATCACATTCTTATCCTAAAATAAAGGAAACTATGTGAGAATTTCATTTGTCCATACGTTTTTGGTAAAATTCTCAATGGAAAACACCTTTTTTGTCGTTTAAAATTATATTTATAGTGTTTAGTTAATTAAATTGACAACTATAAAATCTGAATCTCTTGACCGATTCCTTTCTCAAATACAATGCCAAATAGATACATATATAGTACAATTTTGTGCAACTTTTTAAATTTACAACACAGTAGCTTGGCTTAGAAATGTTTTGACATTGAGAGTTAACGTTTTCTCACAATTGAATATCCCACATAATCGAAGTTGTAATACCGATTGTTTTACGAAACTTGTCATAACCAAAGCTTTTTTCTAACTGTGCTTATTCCTTGGGTTTATTTATTCAACCGTTATTTGCGTTATTTGAAACCCAATCCTCTATAAAATCGAATGAAGTCCCAATAACGATCATTGAAGCTTGATTTTTATTATTTGCCGTTCGAAATGTGCGAAACGGTGCGGTGCGTAACACTGAAGTAACGTTCTGGTGGAGTATAATGCTCTTACGGTGGTCAGGCATCACGATCCGCGGGCAGTGCCATTAAAATTAAATGTATCTCTATCGAGTGCGAGAGACAGTGCCTTTCCTTAATCTTCCGGATAAAAGATGAGAAAAAAACGCGGCAGAGAATTTCGAATTCCTGTTTTTGTTACCGACAGAGGAGTTTTCTTATCTTAAATGTTTTCCGAGGAATCGCAAATTCACCGAAAAATCGATCAGATGACGAATCGCACGAAAGCTGCGCACTTTTTTTTTATTGCACACTTTTTTTATTGCCTCCCAAAAAATATTCAATGTAGTCGCAAAACCAAATATACGTGAATGTTACTTTACTCATGTAAGTGGCTGTTCCTCAATGTGTTTTGAGGCGATATGACATTCATTCCTCTCCGCTCGTCTCAGGCGCGGTCCGCAACTACAATTGTAATTAATTTTTTTTACGGGTGCGAACCATTTCCGGTCAAAAACAAATTCTTACATGACCCGGATATCAATCCAACTTCATATGTAAGAATTTACTTTCGGCGAAGGTCAGCGTCGTTGAAAAAATGTATTACAATTTTTATTATCGACCGACGTATTTCCCATGCCCTTAAGGGGAAGTGAAATATCGCGGTCGGTAATGAAAACTGTAATGAACTTTTTTCAAGGGTGCTAATTTTTTTCAGGAAAAAGCAAATTCGAGCCGTATGCACACGGTAATTTCGCATGCGGCCCAAATTCATCTGTTTCTCAAGAAAATTAGCACCATTGAATGAAGTTAATTTGAAAATTGCAACTATCTCTCTCATACTCATGGCCCCGTCACGTGACTTTCACTTCACCTTAAGTGTTCCTGAAGTCATGTTCCTTACGTGTGCATATGTTTTTGAAAGTAATTCTGAATGTCAAAAATATTGAAATATTGTTACAGATTCTTCAATCATATGTTTAATCCGAAAGCATGTACCGAAAATGAGTCTCGTACTATTTTTATATGCAAAGAACGTTATACTTGAGTTTTTGAGTGCTCTTCATAATTACATATTGTCAAAACGTATCTGAACGCTATACGTGTTAGTTGTGAACAAAATAAGGTCATTAAATGTTTTTCGTTCACATTTGACCGTACAGAAATTTGTCAAGTTTTCAGACAATCTCTCTTGATTCATATTAAATTTTTAGAAAGATCGGTATGAAGGAAAATTGATAGTCCAGAAGATATGAATGGAATGGAACCTCGCGCTAGTCTTTCGCACTTGCTATGTTGGAAAGGTAGGGCAGGGTAGGGCAGGGTTAAAGTCTCCTCTCATGATTCGCACCCCGTCAAATCCTGAGTTATCGAGCTAGCAGCTTGTACGGTACACGAACGGGTTTATTCAAATCATGGGAGCCAAGCCAATTAGGCACCACCGCGTAAGTTGAATGCCCTACCGTCTGCGCAGTACCTGTCGACTGTCCCTTCACGTACAAATATTCCCTTTTCAGGCATCGCGCGTGGGGATATAAATAACAGTAAAAATGACCGTAATTAAGGTAGGACAGCCTGAACCCACATGAGTTCAGAGAGAATTGAGAGAATTGCGAACACTCCTTGATGGGATACAAATCTGAAAAAATCAAGCATATGGAAGGTGCTGAAAAGATTGATTTTGCATAATAATAATAATTCCCAAATGTTATTAAGAAATGAATGAATAAAAAAATTGTTTAACAAATTTCCGAAAATTTAACTTTTTGTTCATATAAAAACAATTTGTTAAACTTTTTGAGGACGTATGAATTCTTTCAGAATTTTGTGGAATTTTTTTAAATTACGTTTTTTTATTACCTAAAAAAGCAATTTTGAAAAATTAACCGAGATTCTGAAAAAATTCGTACGTATTGAGAAAAATTAACAAATCGTTTTCATAAAAAAAAAAGTTAGGTAGCCGGGTGATTAGTTGGGAAATTTTTTTTTCGTTAATTTGTTAATAAAATTTCGGAATTATTATTATGCAAAATCAATCTTTTCAGTACCTTCCATATGGTTGATTTTTGCAGATTTTTATCTCATCGAGAAATGTTCGCAATTCCTCTCTCAATATTCTCTGAACTCACGTGGGCTCAGGCTGTCCGCAAGTACTTCCTTCAGCACGCAAAAATAGACTCCATGTATTTCGCACTTCGAGTTACATTTTTGAAACTGAATAATGAATTCTGAATTTGAATATGAAATTTATTATCCTCTGCTGTTTAAGGTATATCCGTGAAAATCGCGTTTTATAAATAACGCATTTTACATTCATTTAATTTCTTGTTTTTATAAAGTTCCTAAATGCTATTTTTGTCATGAGCTATTTGTGTGAAACTCGTTTGCTGTTTTCAAGACAGTAATCATATTTGGTTTTGCTCTGTAATGAAAAACGTATATTTTGCCACACCTTTCTATGTCATGAATAGTGGTGGGGAAATATTTATTGAGTGTAATATATTTTGTTGCTGGAAGGAAACGAAATACAAACTTGCTAGTTCGAAAACGTAGTAAATGTCTCAATTTAATTTAATGAATAATAAAATTCGTACTATTGCTTGGTTCAAAAGCTGTATTAAGAAGGTCGATGTATTAAGAAAGAGCTTTCATATTTAAAAAAAGTCACTGCCAGTTACTACTTCACGAAATTATAAATTTTTACAAGAATTTTGACAGATTCGCTCGATTAAATTCAATATGATATTCGAAAGAAGTACCAGCTCAATTAGCGCATTACTTGCTTATTGATTTTTTTTCTTAAGATAAATAAGCTTTTCTACAAGAGAAAGAAAAAATTTGGTTAACACACAAAAAACGGTTCATCTTGAGACTGTCCAATAGGATAGTTTTTGTTTTATGGTAAAATGACGCAATATGTCCGATGCTTGAATGCAAAGTAAAGTTGAAGAGTGCATCGATCTTTGTCTCGTACCAATGTTGCCGCCCCGGCCCCTCTTTGTCGTGTTTGTAGCAGCGTCAACTTCATTCGCAGATAGAAGAAGTTGTTGGTGTCCACACCAACCAGGTACACATGAGAAGGGTCCGAATTGGACTTACACGGTCGTCATTTTCGGAAATACGCGGTCGTCTACTGTACTATTTTCCAATAGATAAAACGCATGACCGTGGCTGAAATTACTGTTGGATATGAAATCTTGCAATTACGGTTCTGTAAAACCCGGCAATGCTATTGTTCAAAGGGTGTTGAAATTTTTGCGTCTAATGGAAAACGATTCATCATCTTTACTTTGAACTCGAAAGTTTCCAATCCCACGAAAAACAGCATTAATGTTTTTATAAACGACTATTTCATAGCAACTATAGCGGCTGAATCGTATACAAAAAACATCAAAGATTTATTAAGTTGTTAAATTGTAAAAGGGATTTTTTCTCGTCTACCAAATAATTAAATAATGAAATGCGCCGGCGGACTGACAGAGAAACACCGAGAATATATTTCGCATCACCTTAAAACTTAAACATCGTTTGGAAAAGTTCAATTCGTGTAATGGAAAAGAGGCTAAGTAAGCCCTTTGCAATGTAGCGTTCACCAGATTTACATTGCATTAAGAAGTTTTCTTCCCGGAAAAAAAGCTTGCAAAGAAAACTTATAAATTGCTTGCCCATGCTTTTTTACAGTTCACAATACTTCCTCTATAGGGAATCTAACACATTCTACATATTTTTGTGTAGAGTTCGCAGTTTCAGGCGCTATGATTAAAAATTGATAAGTACAAGTTCAAGTAAAATGTATAATATTCGTCCTTTCCAGTCCGGTATTCAAAATTTTATTTAATAGTTAAACATTGCATGTGCCATACATACCGTTAAGATGGTGTTACTTGCGTTTTCAGCTTCCCCTCTAAAGACGGCTTGACCGACAGCATATTCAACTTAATTACGCAACATCAAGACGTGGAAGAGGATCGGGAACTCGATTTAGAACAGACGAAAGATACATTCGTCTTTTCTGCGTTGCCTGTCATACAATCCGCTGAAATTAGCGTAGCAGTGACAAAATCTGGTAGTACACAAATCGCCCTTCAAAAAAGTGTTGACAGGATTCTCGTTTCGCTGGACGACGTTGGAGGTACATATGGATGCGAAACAGTTACAAGAAGAATGATAAAAACTGCAATATAAAATTATTTTGATTTTTAGAGCGCATAAGTCGAGACAGATTCACCGCCGATTCATCGGAGGGAACTTCAAAAACGCAATTCACGAAGCGCGTGATCGTCGATGCGCAAAATGAGCACGATGTCGTTGAAATTTTTTCGAAACGAGCGACGAAAGTCGACCGAAAAAAGACGAGGAAAAGCAAAGTGATGAGCGTAGACGACATCGAGACAAAAAAAGACGTTTTAAAATTCATAAGCTCAGAGTCATATCCGGGGTTAGATAAATTGCAGTGGAAAATGCTGAGAAAAAACGTAAACAAATTGGTAATAAAATTGAAAAAATACGAAGACGGTGCGAACACAAAGAAACAAGACATATTACTTAAAAAGGTAATTCAGTCGATACGAGAGTGGATAAATTGATGCTGATTACCATTTTACTGTATTAGTTGTAATCCTATTTACAATAAAAGCTATTAAGTTATTGCAAAGAAGATCTAATTTTTCATACAAGACGGTGGTAGATCAAACGATGAAACGACGAAACTTTAACGCGGTATTGACTTTTTCTATTATTTTCCTTTCCAAGTTCCTATACGCGAGAGAAATAAGTTGCATTCTCGCTTCTCAATAAAAAACATTGAACAATCACTATCGGTACGTGTGATCGCTATTTAGACGGTCGCTCGACCGCAAATCCACCGGTCTGATTGTGCCTAAAATCAATCACAAAACGATTGCATGACCGACCGAAACAATCTACTGGTTAAACCGTATTTGTGGCAAAGAGGTCGTATTTGATTGTTCTGAATGCAAAACAACTACAAATTCGATTAGCCAAGGATCTTGCAGTTGTTCAGTTCGAGGCGGTGGCGCTGCATTCGATCGAATTTGCTATCGTTTCGTGGTGGATTTCAGACGCAAATGGACCGGTTGTATTTATAGTCGAAATGCTGTCGATGGTACCGACAGGGATACGACGACAGATAAAAACTTGAAGTATATAATAAATATTATTCAGATAACGAACCATCATTTCTATCCCGAAAGGTCACAGAGAATTTTCGCCAGTTAACTTAACAAAAAATTATGTGTCGAAGTACAAACGTTAAAAAATAATATTACGTGAAATTCTTAAAATAATGAATGCAATAAGTTTTTTTCGTGTTCGGTATAGATGTCCAGACAATCTATAGCAACAGTAGGCGACGTTCATTTGAGTTAATAATTAGCGCTGTCTCGATGCTGGGCTGAATGCGTCGTGGACGCGGCAGCCTATGCGTCGTAGATGAGCTGCAGATATCCTGTTTCTCCGGGTGGACCGACCCACAGCTTCGGAGTATGATCGGAAACCCTTTTCTTCATTTGTTGCTTGTTGTAGCAGCATGCCCGGAACTGACGAGTTCCGCAACTCGGCATGCAGTCGCTTCCACACTGGTCGCAGGACAGAATCGCCCCGAATGTCCACATTACGCATACTGTCGAGAGACGAAAATGATGTTTATCAAAAGTCGTCAACGTATAAATTATAAAAATTTACAAATATATACAGTCAAAAAAGTTGAAAATTGAAATTTTCATATCCCCTGATAGACAAGCGGCACGAAAAGTAGCAATTGGCGCAATAATAATGCGGCATGTGCCGCACATGTCGTAAGATCGCGCCAATATTGCTATTTTTCGTGCCGCTTGTCTATCAGGGTCGCTTTCTCACAATGTCCCTTTATTCTTGAAGTTTCTGTTATAAGGAAGCATTTTCTGGATGTTTGACTTCCTCATGAATAAAGAACATTGGGAGAAATGGATATGAAAATTTCACTTTTCTACTTTTATGAGGAAGCGACATGAAAATAAAAATTTTCAACTTTTTTCAACAACAACGCCGTGTTTCACTTGTATGCAGAACAGCTGGCCCATTCATGATCAGCGCGAATAAATACACCAACGTTGCGTTTCACTTTGTCGGATCTGTGCTCGGCGCGAAAAAATACATGGAATTATGCGCTCCTGAATTTTTTTGTTTTTTTTTTGCCACTAGATTTTTACTCAATAAATCCAAATGATACCTCTTCATCTAGCTTTTCCAACCTCGTCATATACTTTATCTTGTGTATTTCTTGCCGTTAAACATGATAGGTATCTGGGTTTTTCCGCGATGCCATCGAAAAGTACAGAAATCGTTATTTAAAAAAATACACAAAATCACTCATTTTTGCAATATTGGTTACAACAAAATCCCGAAATTTTTTTTTCTTTAATCATCGCTCAGGGACTATATTTAATCTACTTTCACAATAATCACGAATCTATGACTTATTTAGCTTGTACCGCAATATTTAAAATGGAAACGTGCGTCTGTTGTGAGGGATGATTTCGTTTTTCAAAATTGTATAAAATTTTAATGGTTGAATCCATTCTTGCCAAATTTCATACGAAACATGGATCCATAGTAATTTATTTATGTCGAATTTTTTAGGCAAATATCTAACAAATTGGAAGAGCTAGAGTGTAAATGATATTTTTCAAAAAATTGGAAACGTCATAAAACCGTGACCCCTCGACCGAATCTTACCAAATTCAATAGCGAAAATTGTTACATGTTGTTGTTTCTACTTCTGTAGAAAGTTTCAGCCGGATAACTCGAAATTTGGAAAAGCTAGAGCGCGAACACACTTTTTCAGAAAATTTGATAACATCTGAACGAATGTTTTAATTATTGCGTAAATTATATCAAACGAAGGCACCCAATAGCTCTACATGCATGCGAAATTTCAATGTTTTTTGATATTTTGGAATATTCTGAACAAGTGTGCATGAAAATCTCGAAAAAAAATTTCATGAAACCCAAGCTTCCCCTATGAGGAAGCAAAAATAATTTTAATCTACGTTCTTTACTAGAACTTTTATGTCCCGTCTGCAGCGCTCGTCACGCTGCCTGAAGTAATTGAATTTTTCTTCATGGCCGCGCTATTCTGTTGACTTTACCAACAGAATATTTTTGAATGGCACCTTCAATCGTTCGACACCTCGCATTCACGTCTCGTCATTTTTCGTATTACAATTATCGAAAAATACGGTGCATAGATTCTTAAGCCACAGCTCGATACGTGGCTGATTAAAAATACAGTGACGAACTATTTTACGAAATGTTATGTCAGCAATAAAGAATTATAAGTGTGTAGATCGAGGTTGGCTGTTCTGGCTACGCAATTTTGCGAGATTAAAATCAGGTATAATTAATTATCTTTCACTGTGTGGTAATGTTATTTTTGTACACTTTTTGAGTGGACACACGCCAAGATCCATGTATCGCCGATATATGCACATTTTGTGTACCCGATGGTTTGTTTTGTCTCATTTGAGTAATTTTATAAGAAAATGGAGGCACCACTCTACTGTAATACTAATTTTTTTATGGCTACCTACGTGTCAGTCCGTCTGCGGAAGAAACAAACTTTTATCGGCATTTTTTACAATATTTTCTTACATGTTGTTGGAAATCGCATGAACCGCCGAGCTCGTCGAGAGACTGCGAGCCATCGAAAAGCGTCGACGACACAACACGCTGTTGTCACGAAGCAAAATAAAACAAAACAAACAGTCTTACACTGAAAAACGCCCTTCTGGCCAGAGCTCTGTTCTCGAAACCAGCAGTTTTGGCTTCGGTTTCGCGAGCGAGCACAAGTCGAAATTCCAATTATCTCAACTATTAAAATAAAGTGATCAGTTTTACACGTTTTAGTTAACTACCGTCTGAAATTATTCTTCACCTTAATCCTCTCCCACTCTCACATCAATTCATAGCTAAAACACATGTTCTGACATTTTTTAACTTTTTCTCACATGTAAACTAAACTATTACAAAGAATGATTAATTAAGAATGGATTAATTGATTCGAAATTCAATACCAAGACTATACATTATATGTATATGTAGAGGACATACAGCAAGTTTCACTGCTAACTGAAGTCTGAAAAGTTATTGCGTTTTCAGACGGGATAGACATACAGATCTATATATCTACAGACAGACAGACAGACAGAAATGGAAAAATTATGTTTTTGCATTCTGAGACATGCAAAATGTGTATCTGGACCACAATCTGACAAACGAATTTTTTGGGATGACAATATTTTCTCTTCTTAAATACTTCATGTGGGATAAGAAAGTAAGAAATGGATTACAATTTGAACTCTCCAGCAAAATAAGGTGAAGTTACCAAGTTACAAAAGAACATCGGCTCTCCGATCGGAGGATGATCACGGCTGGAGTGTGCGTGAACATAAAAATTTGCTTAGGGCTATATGTTCCATTTATGTATGAGATACCGAGCAGTACTTTGATGTAGCTAATGAATCTCAATCAAGTAATTACAACTTATCCACTGATACGGTGTCGATGCGGGTGGCAATGCATAAGTTTGCAAAACTTTTCGTATACATATCAAGGAGGGACGGCAGGGCGTGATACCTTCGACGCGGATTTCCTACGCGACTCGCGTTAAATATTTAGGACAGAGAAAAATAGATATTCCATGCCTTGTTGTTTTGCATCGTCGGTGCCGATTTTTTACAACATTCTAACGAGATTTAAAGTTTCCCAATACGGCTAGCTTAGCCCTTGAGGAATTCCTGTTTTCAATCAACGTTATCGCGTGTGTGTATAGTATTGCATTTACTTGTTCCATTAGTCTGGCACAACGAGAATTGTCCGAACCGCTGTTTGAGATCGCGTTACCGATCAATCGTTCCGCTTACCAGGAAAAGCAGGGAGATTTTGCGACGATCATGTTCATCCCGAGAGATGGGCGGACTGGATTATCCGCGACAATGTCAAACGGTATTAGAGAAATTGTGGCCACTCTAGCCTAGTGACTTTGATGGTATTAGACGGGAAGGTTTCGGTGTCGGTTGGTATCGGTTATGATGTTATACTCTATACCGTTTGACAATGTCAAACGGTATTAGAGAAATGGTGGCCACTCTAGCCTAGTGACTTTGATGGTATTAGACGGGAAGGTTTCGGTGTCGGTTGGTATCGGTTATGATGTTATACTACTCGCGGACCGGAAACGAAACGATCGATCAATTTTCATGATTTACGTAAATAATGTATCGTCAGACTGTGTGACACAACCGTTATATTTCTCTTACTTTAGTTAGGGGGGGGGGGGGGGTGGAAGATGATGTACGGTCAACCGGCCGGGATCTTTAAAACTCATCATTTATATCAATGCAGTGAACACGTTTTGTTACGGCACTATACCATGGAAATTACATGTAATGTTTCAGTCGTTATATGCCGGTAATGTAACTGTTATATGTCGGTATAAGAGCAAAATTGTGTAACAGTTCCATAACATACTTGAAAACAATGTTAGTACAACTTCTGTGATAATCAGGTAATATTGGTGGTGCATAACGTAATTATTATAACATTACAAGAATGTAACTGGAGTCTGTAACGTTTACATAACATGTTTATAACACTGTTTATGACCATTACTAATTTGCACGCAATGTTAATGTTACAAAGTGTGGAGCGTCACGGTTACCAAAACCAAGCTTCATAACATGCTTATAACGATGTTATAACAAACAACTAATTACTGACTTCCCTATTACAGTCAAAAGGCTAACCAACCAATATTTAATGTCAGAAATTAAAGTTTACACGTCAACGATGGTCCGTAGGTGAAACGTCTGAACCATTTATACAATTTTCCAATATTATTTTCTCGAATTCTACATAGCCGAACAGCTATGGTTGCTATCTACTATCCCGAGGGTCCGAGGTTTGTATCCCGCCAATGGTACACAAATTCAATATCGTTTTTTTCTGAGATGTTTTTGTTCCTATTGACAGAGTAATTCGTTCTTCAATAATAAAGATGCTGATCTAAGAATAGAATAAGCAATATGTGGTTTTTAAACAAAAAATTGTCTGTTACATAGTTATATCAGTGCGATATAACTCGGTAAAATAACAGTGTTATGTTGCTGCGTCGGAAATGGCAACTTACATGAAATTTACAGGTAACATTATCTGTTATTTTCAGTTACAATGCTGCTACATTGCTAGGTTTACCGGGAACTTTCACTGTTAGTGTTTATCGTTTTGCCAATATGTATTCCATGGTTTTTATACGTGCGATAAAACATTGCCGTTGTAAATTTGACAACATGGGAGAGTATAATCGAAAGTATAAAATTTTTCCGTATTCTTGGTGTTTACGAAGTGTTGGAAACAAGATTAAGGGTTTCTTACCTGCGAGGAAGAAGAACACGCAAGTACGTCCCATCCTTATTGTTGTCATTGTCGTTAGCACGTTGCTTCAAGTAGCGATATCTCGTTCGGTGTATACCCTGTACAGTGTAATGAGATACAAAAGACTTTTACTTAAACTTGCAAATACCAATAGTGATGTTAATGCGCGAGGTGTTCAAGCGGTCATACAACGATATTATCGTTTTGATAAAAAAAAATTGCGAGCACTAAAAAAAATATTTTGCAGGAATCAATTAAGAATGTTGCACAAAGGGATACGAAAAAGAGATTCGGTTCGTTCTATGCTTGAAGGAGGGATACTCCAGCTTATGAGGCTTACCTGTGCCGATGAGAGCCGACGTGCGAATGCCTGTTCGCAAGACACGCTCTCGTCTTCTTGTGCTCTTGGGGTTGTCTTCCCCCTCTATCCTACCTTCCACCCCCAACTAGCCTCCTCCCAGTCTCGCCGTATCTGATACATAGTATAATGATTGCGTACCTCGATGGTGTAATATAATTTTTGTTCGTGGGACAGGCAGGCGATCTTCATACGTATACCACGGCAATCTGTGGAGGTGGGCAATCTGTATGGCAATTATACTTTATATATATATATTTTTTCAAAACGCCCCCAAATTAATAAATCCGATTATTCTTTCTTAATTATGAGATACATGACGAGAGAAAAGTATGCATCACCGTGGGTGGAACGAATAAACAATTTTTTTCATCAGCTTGTGTAACTTTGAATTTGTAATACGAGACCGATAATCTTTTACCCGTAAATCCTTTTCTATTGCTACTCTCGTACCTTGTCCATCGTGAAAGGCCACGTGGTTACCACCAAAGAGAACAGTCGTGTATTATCAAAACTTAACCGACCAATGATTGCGAAAACCGAGGGATCAATCATTGTGAGGCTTTCGGAATAACCACCGTACAAAGTTGAATTAATAGTTGAATAAAATTTTTTGTTGTGTCTGCATCAGCGGAGAGTATGATTGTTTTGGCAGCTAAAAAACGACTCAAGGCTAAGTTTTGAAAAATGTGCGGATATTTTTTCGAATTAAATTATCATTACTAAATCAGTATGGAATTAAATTTTTATTACTAAATAAGTTTACAAGATATCAAGAATGAAGGACTGAATGCATACACAATTAGCATTTTAAGGAGGGACGCACAATAATAGCGCATCGGTAGCCAGCAACAAAATACAGTGCCACCGAAGGCTCCTACAGGTCACACTCAATACGGAACCCAGATTTGCGATTGACTCGATGGTTGAAACGCCGACTTAGCTTATCGCGGTTGACGCTGATTTCAGCGGCATAGCTCTCAGGCGTAGAAACGGTAGGTTACGGAACGCTCAGTTGTAGCTACTGGGATTCCTGACATTACTGATTTTTGCTGCAAATATTACATTGTTACACAAGTATAACATTGTTATCACAATGAGTAGCTATTTTTAAAAGTTAAGTGGAGCGGCAAATAGGAAGAGAACACAAGATAAATTGAAGAACGAGACAGAATTGTTCGAAAAAATGCTGATGAAGCTTGATATTTTTTTTAGAAGTTCCTCAAAATTTTCACTCTCGACGGTTGGAGGTTTGAACTCTTTTAACTTCAATCCATTTGGCCTTACGCCACCAAGTATCGGAGGGTAGATTTTTTAATGTCGAAGAGGAACTCCATTAATTGAGAACTCACATCGCCTTTGTACTCTTTTTCGACACATTGTTTTCGGTATGGGAACAGGGCCATATGCTGGTGAAGTAGTTTCGGTGTTCTGCGCGAGGCGATGGAGCCTTTTAATGCATAATTGGTTTTGGTTCTCAAGATCTTACTAACGTACTTTCCTATACTGTGGTCCGTTTCGAGGTGAACCGTATCGTCGCTGACCATTTTCTCTACCCCGTGGTATTGTTTGGGACTGTCTGTGCAAATGTGGGAGGTGTCTTCGTCGATGTATTTTTTATGTACGGCCACAACTCGTTCTAGCTATTAGTGTTCACCTTGCAAAATAAGCCGACGTTGTCTTCCTTGCAGTACAGTCCTAGAACTATGATGGTCATTTGCTCGGTGAGTCGTCCTCGATGATATTTTCGTTTCGTTAGAAATGTTTCGTCCACTTGAACGGTTGAACGGTTTTGTCTTCTTTCCTAAGACGAACATCCACATGGGAAACTATGATCTCGGCTATTTCTCTGCTGTAACTGTAGAAGTCGATAACCATTGATTTCCTGAGCTGATGTCGGTTATTAGATCGTTGACACCCGCGCTGATTTGTTAAGGCATTTGTAATATTGGTCTTATTCACGAAGCAGATGATGAGTGTGAGAACTTCGCAAACTTTTAGGCGGTAGCTTGTCTGGTCGAAAAAAGTGCCCGTTGTTGGGTTCTCGATGTATGCGCATTGCCTCGAGCCTTTCTTTTTACAGGGTTTTGTGCTGTAACACCACACCCATCCGAACTTCTTGTCTCCCCGTGACTCGACGGACATTGCAGCAGGTGGTTGGGGTTGTGTCTCTGGATGGAATCACTTCGATTTCTGTGATTCGTTTTCATGCGTTTCTGTGAGTTTGCGGAAAGAATTGAAAATTGAAAGGTGTTCCAGCTTTGGATATAGTGGTGGATGTTTCCCTTCCATCTTCGAGAACTACGACTACTACGACTACGAAAAATATGATGCGATGACTGCGACGACAAGTACGATGCGATGACTGCGACGACAAGTACGATGCGATGACTGCGACGACAAGTACGATGCGCTGACTTCGACGACAAGTACGATGACGATGACATTGACTACGACGATAACAGCCCCGAAGGGGACGGGGCCCTTTACCCTTTGCCCTTTGCCCTTTGCCCTTTGCCCTTTGCCCTTTGCCCTTTGCCCTTTGCCCTTTGCCCTTTGCCCTTTGCCCTTTGCCCTTTGCCCTTTTATTTACGTCCTAATCAGCATTTTCATGCATCTACCGTCAAGAAGATTCCTTGAAGCGAGGACACAAGAATAATGGAGTAGTGCATCGTTACTTTGCGATGGTATATAAAATCATGTTGCAGCTCATCGGACATTGTTGTCCTCAGAAAAATTACAGCTATACGATATATATATATTCCGTACGCACGTCTTTTTGTATGCATATTTTAGCTGACGTTGGTGGTCCCAGATTTTTTAAAAATTCGTATATCCTTAATGAAGGCGTTCCTAATAGAGATGAAGAGGACAAACGACAGGCATATGGAAGCTCTTCGATCCTTCATCGCGAGCAATGCAACGACGTAATCGCGACGCATGAATATGTACCCGTAACGCACAGCACTAACGTCACGGTCACCGAGAGAAACACGTGTACAATAATTAGTGACGATCCTGCGAACCAATAAGACTACGCGAGACAATTTACTTAAACTTGGAATCAGACAGAACTCAGACAAGGATTTCGTCTGTACTCAGATCGTGCGAGATAAATGACAAAATCGGGCTTGGCACGAACTCTCGCGAACGGTCAAACACAACCACGTTTATGGTTGGTTTATTCGGAAGGCCGAGGAGCTGCATTTTATGCTCCTTGCAAACTTTTTGAGAAGACTTCTACTCTCTACGCGATCGTGTACGATAACTGGAAAAACATCCATCGACCCCTTAGAGATCAGGAAAATTATTTTCATCATAGATCAGCAACGCCTTTGTTGTTTGATCGAAGCCGAACAGACGGATCAATAGATAAAACGTTAATTAATGAGTTTGAGAGATAGACAGAATACGTACAAGATACGAAGAGATTGCGCAGACGCAGAACAAGATTTAATGAAAATGAAGAGAATGCATTATGGGGCCGGGAAAATTTGAAAGTGAACACTTTCTTCGTCATCCTTGATCGATTACGTCCTGAGCTTACTACGCGGTCAAAATCTTACGTCGCGTTGAGTGAAAAATTTAATGTAACTAAAGTTCGCAACGTTGTAGCAACGAAATGACCTCAACTGTCATTCGTATATTCAATGTAGATAACCTACAAATTGACCTCGTATTTTAATATGACTAGAAATAGATGTAGTTACAAGCCGTGTGCATGCTCCAAATAATTATTAAGCATCCCAAGCAATTCACAACTGGTTCCATACAAATGGTTGTGGTTCCATACAAAATGCAACGATGGACTTGCGGTCCCAGCGGATTTTCAAAGGCGATTAATTTTTTTTGTCAAACATTTACGAGCTAGATTTGACTCGATAATTATTGTTGATCATGCTCGAAAATGTTGACCAAGTTTTATGCGAGTCTATTGTGCGGAAATCTTTCTAGGAGCCAATAACGACAAGATTAAAATTCAGCTGACCTTCAAAGCCCCTTAATTTTTTTTTGGCAAACATTTACGAGCTAGATTTGACTCGATAATTATTGTTGAACATCCACGAAAATATTGACCAAGTTTTATGCGAGTCTACTGTGCGGAAAACTTTCTAGGAGCCAATAACGACAAGATTAAAAGTCAGCTGACCTTCAAAGCCACTTAATTTTTTTTTGGCAAACATTTACGAGCTGGATTCGACTCGATAATTATTGTTGAACATTCTCGAAAATATTGACCAAGTTTTATGCAGGTTTGTCGTGCGGAAAACTTTCTATGCGAAAACAACGATGGTGGTGCCCATCAGATTTTCAAAGTCGATAAATTTTTTTTGGCAAACATTTACGAGCTAGATTTGACTCGATAATTATTGTTGAACATCCTTGAAAATATTGACCAAGTTTTATGCGAGTCTATTGTGAGGAAAACTTTCTAGGAGCCAATAACGACAAGATTAAAAGTCAGCTGACCTTCAAAGCCCTTAATTTTTTTTTGGCAAACATTTACGAGCTGGATTCGACTCGATAATTATTGTTGAACATCCACGAAAATATTGACTAAGTTTTATGAGGGTCTGTCGTGCGGAAAACTTTCCATGCGAAAACAACGATGATGTTGCGGTTCCCATCAGATTTTCAAAGTCGATTAATTTTTTTTGGCAAACATTTACGAGCTAGATTTGACTCGATAATTATTGTTGATCATCCTCGAAAATATTGACCAAGTTTTATGCGAGTCTATTGTGCGGAAAACTTTCTAGGAGCCAATAACGACAAGATTAAAAGTCAGCTGACCTTCAAAGCCCTTAATTTTTTTTTGGCAAACATTTACGAGCTGGATTCGACTCGATAATTATTGTTGAACATTCTCGAAAATATTGACCAAGTTTTATGCAGGTTTGTCGTGCGGAAAACTTTCTATGCGAAAACAACGATGGTGGTGCCCATCAGATTTTCAAAGTCGATAAATTTTTTTTGGCAAACATTTACGAGCTAGATTTGACTCGATAATTATTGTTGAACATCCTTGAAAATATTGACCAAGTTTTATGCGAGTCTGTCGTGCGGAAAACTTTCTAGGAGCGAATAACGACAAGATTAAAATTCAGCTGACCTTCAAAGCCCCTTAATTTTTTTTTGGCAAACATTTACGAGCTAGATTTGACTCGATAATTATTGTTGAACATAAACGAAAATATTGACCAAGTTTTATGCGAGTCTACTGTGCGGAAAACTTTCTAGGAGCCAATAACGACAAGATTAAAAGTCAGCTGACCTTCAAAGCCACTTAATTTTTTTTTGGCAAACATTTACGAGCTGGATTCGACTCGATAATTATTGTTGAACATCCACGAAAATATTGACTAAGTTTTATGAGGGTCTGTCGTGCGGAAAACTTTCCATGCGAAAACAACGATGGTGTTGCGGTTCCCATCAGATTTTCAAAGTCGATTAATTTTTTTTGGCAAACATTTACGAGCTAGATTTGACTCGATAATTATTGTTGATCATCCTCGAAAATATTGACCAAGTTTTATGCGAGTCTATTGTGCGGAAAACTTTCTAGGAGCCAATAACGACAAGATTAAAAGTCAGCTGACCTTCAAAGCCCTTAATTTTTTTTTGGCAAACATTTACGAGCTGGATTCGACTCGATAATTATTGTTGAACATCCTCGAAAATATTGACCAAGTTTTATGCGGGTCTGTTGTGCGGAAAACTTTCTATGCGAAAACAACGATGGTCTTGCGGTTCCCATCAGATTTTCAAAATCGACTAATTTTTTTTTGGCAAACATTTACGAGCTACATTTGACTCGATAATTATTGTTGAACATCCTCGAAAATATTGACCAAGTTTTATGCGGGTCTGTTGTGCGGAAAACTTTCTATGCGAAAACAACGATGGTCTTGCGGTTCCCATCAGATTTTCAAAATCGACTAATTTTTTTTTGGCAAACATTTACGAGCTACATTTGACTCGATAATTATTGTTGAACATCCACGAAAATATTGACCAAGTTGTATGCGAGTCTATTGTGCGGAAAACTTTCTAGGAGCCAATAACGACAAGATTAAAAGTCAGCTGACCTTCAAAGCCCCTTAATTTTTTTTGGCAAACATTTACGAGCTGGATTCGACTCGATAATTATTGTTGATCATCCTCGAAAATATTGACCAAGTTTTATGCGGGTCTGTTCGGCGGAAAACTTTCTATGCGAAAACAACGATGTCTTGCGGTTACCATCAGATTTTCAAAGTCGATTAATTTTTTTTGGCAAACATTTACGAGCTCGATTTGACTCGATAATTATTGTTGACCATCCTTGAAAATATTGAGCAAGTTTCATGCGAGTCTATTATGCGGAAAACTTTCTAGGAGCCAATAACGATAAGATTAAAAGTCAGCTGACCTTCAAAGCCCCTTAATTTTTTCTGGCAAACATTTACGAGCTGGATTCGACGCGATAATTATTGTTGAACATCCACGAAAATATTGACCAAGTTTTATGCGGGTCTGTCGTGCGGAAAACTTTCTATGCGGAATCAACGATGGTGTTGCGGTTCCCATCAGATTTTCAATGTCGATTAATTTTTTTTTTGGCAAACATTTACGAGCTAGATTTGACTCGATAATTATTGTTGATCATCCTTGGAAACATTGACCAAGTTTTATGCGAGTCTGTTGTGCGGAAAACTTTTCCCCACGACAGACTCGCATAAAACTTGGTAAATATTTTCAAGGATGATCAACAATAATTATCGAGTCAAATCTAGCTCGTAAATGTTTGTCAACAAAAAATTAAGGGGCTCCGAATATTAGGTGAATTTTAATCTCGTCGTTATTGGCTCCTAGAAAGTTTTCCGCACAATAGACTCGCATAAAACTTGGTCAATATTTTCGAGGATGGTCAACAATAATTATCGAGTCAAATCTAGCTCGTAAATGTTTGCCAAAAAAAAATTAATCGACTTTGAACATCTGATGGGAACCGCAACACCATCGTTGTTTTCGCATAGAAAGTTTTCCGCACAACAGACCCGCATAAAACTTGGTCAATATTTTCGAGGATGTTCAACAATAATTATCGAGTCGAATCCAGCTCGTAAATGTTTGCCAAAAAAAAATTAAGGGGTTTGAAGGTCAGCTGACTTTTAATGTTGTCGTTTTTGGCTCCTAGAAAGTTTTCCGCACGACAGACTCGCATAAAACGTGGTCAATATTTTCAAGGATGGTCAACAATAATTATCGAGTCAAATCTAGCTCGTAAATGTTTGCCAAAAAAAAAAAAATAATCGACTTTGAAAATCTGATGGGAACCGCAACACCATCGTTGTTTTCGCATAGAAAGTTCTCCGCACCACAGACCCGCATAAAACTTGGTCAACATTTTCGAGGATGATCAACAATAATTATCGAGTCAAATCTAGCTCGTAAATGTTTGACAAAAAAAAATTAATCGCCTTTGAAAATCCGCTGGGACCGCAAGTCTATCGTTGCATTTGTATGGAACCACAGCCATTTGTATGGAACCAGTTGTGAATTGCTTAGGATGCTTAATAATTATTTGGAGCATGCATACGGCTTGTAAGTACATCCATTTCTAGTTATATAAAAATACGAGGTCAATTTGTAGGTTATCTACATTGAATATACGAATGACAGTTGAGGTCATTTAGTTGCTACAACGTTGCGAACTTTAGTTGCATAAAATTTAAGTTTCTGACGTTAGCTATTTATTTTAAGGATAAAAAATGAGCGATTCTTTCATTAGTAACGTGGCGAAATGTTGCCGCGTTACAAATAATAAATATACACATTATCCTAAGGCACGCCGAGCAAGAGTATCTCTCGCTTACCTGGAGTCCATAGAAAATCGGATCGATAAGTCCATGCACGGGTTTGCTCGACCACTCGCTCATACGATGACCCACGTGCAGGGCCATTCAACATTTGGCTCGCCGATACAACTTTTTATATATTTAAGCATCTATATTCTTAAACAATAGCAGCATTTTTCACTGCCTACGTGACTCCTTTTAAGCACCCGCATATTTGCCCACCAATGTACCCCTAATAAAAGGATACAATATACAGTACTGTAACGGTACGGGCGGTTCCCTTGCAACAATTAAGGAATTAATTGTTGCCTTCCCGTTGCTCGTGATTTTTGTTCGTGCTTTGGACCCGAAATAGCGAATATAACCTACTCGTGAGGGATTTGGGTACATATAAATCGTATATTCGAGATCTTTCACTCGTTATGCTTGTGTTACATTTGTTAACGTGTGAATTTGTGTCGTGCGTGCTGTATTCTTCGTTTATAGTATGGGATATTGCAGCATGGCCGATCCGATTGTCGATCTCCGATCGATAGCGTTGGTCAGTAATATTCAGTGTTTACTTTTCGCGCCCGGTGTGTCAGGCGTCGCATACATTGCTGTGGTGTGTCGGTGTGTGAGTCCACGGCCCGTCCGTGCCTCATCGGTGACAATGCTTGTGCGTTGTTGCTCGCTTATCGAGAGGTTCGTTCCTTCTCGATCCCCGTGAGATTGCTGGCTCGATGCTCGATCCCCGATCCTCGATCGATAGTGGCGGTGATGTCCAGGCTCTTCAGGATGCTACAGCTCGAGTGGTCTTCCGTCGGTGGTATTGGAGAATAGCCTGATTTCGGTTACTTGCGGCCGCGTTTTTATACCCGTCCGCGTGCACACTATGACTCACTCGCTGGGCCTGTGACGTAACGCATCGAGTGCAGCGCCCTGACCGCAGTGCTGCTCTTTCGCGCCAACTGCGGGTTGCGCGCTGCAGTCGCATCGGTACTCGCATCTGGTTTCGAGGCGAGAGGGGGAAGACGGCCGAACCGTCGCATCGTCCCCCAAAGTGGGGTGAGTGATTAGCAATGGAGTAATTACAAGCAGCACTTTCCTTAAGTAACCGAATGACGTTAGACGGTCCTCATGACGATGACTTCCTTCTTCGCTTTCGTCTTCGATTGCTTCTGATCTTTCAGATTAGAGCCTGCAGTCCTGGATGACGGCTCGCATGGCGTTGATATTCCCGGTTTAGCCAATTCCCTGCCGCGGGTGTCGTCTCTTGTTGCATTCCCGAAAGATGCTGATGAGTGTCGTGATGAAGTTCCTCGGTGTCGGCGTTTCTTTGTCTGTGATGGTAGGCTTGTCCACTG
Source organism: Ichneumon xanthorius (assembly GCA_917499995.1). Classification (NCBI taxonomy): domain Eukaryota; kingdom Metazoa; phylum Arthropoda; class Insecta; order Hymenoptera; family Ichneumonidae; genus Ichneumon; species Ichneumon xanthorius. The sequence goes on from OU824209.1 coordinate 2,784,676, forward strand.
GTCAGTCATTTTCTTCAGCTTGTGGTGAGCAACTGTCGTCCAATTGTCGTTTTCCTCTGGTACTTCTGGTTGTCGGTATCCCTGGAGTTGGATAGCGGCTGCTTCTCCACCTTGATGGTTGGGCTTTTCAGCTTTCTCTCGGTGTGCAACTCACGCCGGCACGCGCGGTTTGATCTGGACCGGTAGTTGACGATCTGGAATGAGTGATGGTTGAAGCTTGTTTGCTGGTTCGTGGATCATCGTTTTGCATGGGCCTTGACTTCTGCACTGGCTCGGATTTGTCCCGAATACTCCAATTATTCGCGTATCCTCGGTTGGTGACGTTGCGGCAGAATGTTGACTTGTTACCGTTACGGTCGTAACTTTTGGAATAACTGGTCCTTCGAGATGTTTTAACTGTGCCTGGCTCCATGGGTGTTCTTCTGCTACTTCATGGTAACGTGACGATTTCAGTTGTTCTGCAGCAGTATGGTCCCCCAGTCTGTTAACGTCTTCGGCGAATAGCTTCCTATAGACGACTGGAACTCGCCCTTCCCAAACTGCGTGCCATGCTGCTTCTGGGTCCTCTTGAGTTGATGCTGGTTCCACTGGCGAATCGTCCCCCAGTCTCTGTTCGATGTTTTCTTCAGCATTCAGCTCCAGTAACTTATGCCGAATTTTCTCCTCCTCGATTGACAGCCTCTCTAGTCTTTGCTGCTGCTCCTCCAGCAGAGCCGACAGAGAATCGAAAACCTCGCTGTAGCAGCTTTTCCCATAGCGGTGAAGTTTGAAACGTTGCAAAATGCAACGATTCTTCCTACTCCGGCGCCCAAGCAGAAAAAATACAGTGCCTAGCACGGATTTAAATTTCGACTATAGCGAGTTCGTTCCGGAATTTGAGACCTGGTCGATGTTGTTCTTTGATGTATTAAGTATAAAAAAATTTAAACAACCCTTTTTCGTTGGACATCATGGTTGTTGCAGCGATGTTCTAAAATAGCGGTGCCTGGTTATGACTCAAGTTTCGAGTACGAGGAGCTCGGCATGGACCTTGAATTGTCTTAATTTTTTTTCTTCGAAGTATAAAATGCTCTTTGCTTGGAACTGTTATGCTTTTCAGAAAGCGCAACAAACTGATTCAACAAATAAAAAGACCGGACACTGTTCAGTGATCCCATAACCTTTTTTTTATTCGCCATATGACATATGAGCCAGGGCTAAGAGAACCGTTGCAACTTTGCAACGTTTCAAACTTCACCGCTATCTTTTCCCTCCGGTGATTATGGTGATAAGATGTCTTTGAACTTTCGATTTTACCCCCCGTCTTACGAGAATACCGCTATTTCGCAGCCCACGTTGGGCGCCGGATGTTATGTTACAGCCCTTTTTAGGGTCGTCGGGGCCCAACTGAGTTCCCTTGGTGACGGCTGGGCGAAATTTCAAGTCGTGGGTGACGAGCCCGACTATCGTAGGAAAGCGTGCGAACTGGGAAGGAGGAAATAAGTCGCGTCGATGCATTATTCTAGCTATAAATTCTCTTGTTTATTGTACGCCTAGTTGTGACATAGGAGGTTATTTTGTTTCGCTTATATGGGAGTTTTTTTTAATACAATATGAGCAAATAAAATATATACCGAAAACAATATTGCTGGAGTATTTTGAGGATATGATAAATGAAATCTGGGATCATTTGCCTACACACAATCATGGAAGCGTTGCAAATACATCGGTCAGACAAACTCCATCATGGAAACATTTTGCATCGATACACGACAAAGAAGAGTAAAAAAATGTGTCACAATTACAAAACGCGACAATAAAACAAATTTCAAATAATAATTTAAAAATTTTAAGATCGTTGGGACTCTATCCTCTACGCGCGTCTAAATGAAAAAATGTCTGTGGATATATTAAACATCACTGCTAAGCCTGAGTTTGATAATCGAATAACTGGCATTCAGACGCACTCGTACAATCCCTACTCGAATGCCTCGCTGGGTAACAACGATGAACTACGCATTGCGATACAACAGCAAGATATTGCCTGCGCAAAGTTATCTGTACATCGAGGGAAAACTCATCGAGGGAACAAAAACTTCGGATGCCTCGGAGGCAGATGTCATAACATTGGACAATAATTCCTTTTTTCCCCGCCTTCGCTAAAATAGCCACATTCCTTGCGTGCAATACGGGCGGAAGATAGCCTATTTTTGACCGATGATCATTACTAACCTGTGCGCATGCGCAGTACAGTTTCATTACTCCCTAGGGAGTAATAGGGCTCATTACTCCCTCTGCAAGCTCTATTACTCCCGTGGAGTAATGGTCATTGGCGAATATCACGATTTTGCGACGGAAGAAATGTGGTTATTTTAACGAAGTCGGGAAAAAAATATCGTATGCGACAAGGGAGGAAGTGCATTTTCACCTCGTGTGAATTTCTGCCCTCGCTACGCTCGGGCATCAAACTTCACACTCGGTGAAAACACGCACTTTCCTCCCTTATGGCATAATATACTATTTTACATATCATTTGTAAAATGTATTTTACATACATTTTACATACCATATCAATGGGACTTTGTTCGTGAGATTTGTATGAATATACCTTGTTTCCTACAACGCAAAACACATAGTCGGTGAAAGCTGCAACGCAATTGGAAAAACCACGATACATTGTTGTTGCATTTCGAAAAAAAAAAAAAAAAAAATAGTTATCATAATACGCAATTTCATAATTGCAAAGTCATGGATATAAAAATGTATGTAAATTCAGAATCGTATCCATAGGATAATTTAAATTTAGATTTTGATAGCGGACGATATGCAGTTGCATATGATATGTATACTAAATTCATTAGGACATACTATAAAATGATACCAAAACAGGAATTTAAAACATCTACTCCAATGTTTGTAATTGATTGTTCACATCAAAATGAATCTACTGAAAGTGGTACTGTTGATGTGAAAATTGATATGGAATTCAATGAAAACATTTCCGAAGAAACATCGGTCTAATGTCTCATTATTCACGATCGACTAGTCGAATACAATCCTTTGACTAATGTGGTACATAAATTATTATAGCTTTTCATATAAGCGTTGTATAGTTTTTTATTATATTCAACACTCCTCCACCAAGATACAATATTATACATTGCATTGTACAATAATAAAAATATTTTAACAAATTTGATTAACACATTTTTTGGCGTAGATTTTTTGTAGGAAGTTGTTTCATTCCACAACGCGCGCAAACCACACATCAAGATGAGCCTTTTGGAGTGTTTGATATTGCAAATTTTTCCAAAAATATTTTTATTGTGATAACACCGTTTGCGGTAGACATTCAATTCCAAATATTTCTATGTTGAATTTCCCTGATTTAACTACTGACTTGGTGAATTCGTTGTAAGCATTGTAATTGTTTTTTTTTCATCAATAAAATATATATTTCCATCTATCCACCGAAATACAGTTTTAGGTTCAAACATCGCACCTGGGAACGTGATCGAAGTTATTCCTACTAATCCGGGTAACTGATTATTATTATTAAAGCAAAAAATACTTTTTTGAAAAACGTAAAAAGGTACGCCAAGTACTTAAAAATGGTATTCTCGTTCAGAAAATGTTTATAAAAAAAAACCTCTTAAAAATAAAAAAATCTGCCAAAACAGATGTTTATCAAAACAGTCTCTAAACAAAAAAATTCTTCCAAAAAGACGTTCATCAAAGTAATTTTAAAAAAATATGTGTATCAAAATCGCAAATAAAAAAAATCGAAAAAAATTAAATCAACGTAGCCAAGTAGTAGTACATACAAAAAATTCTTCAAAAAATATGTTTATCAAAACAATATAAAAAAAAAACAAGATGCAAAATATCTTGACAAAAAAAAACTTGGCGTGCCAGTTTGTTTTTACAATAGCTGTCGTACATGGTTCATTCAAATAATCAAGGGAGAGGGAAAGTAACTGCAATAACTGCAGTAACTGTAATTGTGAAAAAAAACTGGCACGCCAAGTTTTTTTTTGTCAAGATATTTTGCATCTTGTTTTTTTTTATATTGTTTTGATAAACATATTTTTTGAAGAATTTTTTGTATGTACTACTTGGCTACGTTGATTTAATTTTTTTCGATTTTTTTTTGTTTGAGATTTTGATACACATATTTTTTTTAAATTACTTTGATGAACGTCTTTTTGGAAGCATTTTTTTGTTAAGAGACTGTTTAGATAAACATCTGTTTTGGCAGATTTTTTAATTTTTAAGAGGTTTTTTTTTATAAACATTTTCTGAACGAGAATACCATTTTTAAGTACTTGGCGTACCTTTTTACTTTTTTCAAAAAAGTATTTTTTGCTTTCATTTCACCTATTTTTGACATCCAGTCATGTAGTTTGATTGATTATTACCAACATACAGTGAATAAACAGAATCATCTTCCTGTAAAATATATTCGTGTAACATTTTATGCTGACGAAAGGCACCTTCGACACCTTGAGTAGCTGCTCTTGATGCTCTGGTTCTTCGAAGGCAACTGCGTTAGGACCAGGAGGTGGTTTTCATCATGCGTAGCTGAAAAAAGACTTATCTCTCTCGCATGATGGATAAAGACATCTTTTGGTGCTGACGCAGTGCCTCTGAAGTTCTAGAGCATCGATGGCATCTGGATGTGGAGCTGGCGATGCCTTTCACCACTATATGTAAAAATGATATATATAATAAATTATAAATTTTCACTGCGAGCCTTTAATTATGCACCGACAGGGGAAAATGTCTCAAATAGAATGCCAGCTCTGTCAGGAAAAGATTTATTCCTCGGTTTGGGTATATGTAAAAACAAACAAAAAAACGGAACTTCAAAATAGGTTAGTTAAAAAGATCGCGGAAAAAATAATTTTACGAGTCAGTATTGTATGGTAACACAAAAGCAAATACTAAATATATTGACGAAACGTTGTTTATTATATTTTTGAGTTTTTTTTACACAATACCCAAATCACTGCTTCAATCACATCACATAAAAATATCACATATCACATACAAATTTAACACTTAGAAAACATGAAAAAAAAAAAAACAATTTTGCAACAAAACTTTTCCCGTCAGTAGAAAAAAATATATATTTTGCGGACCGACTAACTGCATGGGCCCGTTCAAAAACTTACTTTGGTATTAAAACGAGCGAGAGTGCTGCCTTGGTGCGAATGTTAGAGAGAAAAGCTAGAAAACCCAGCTGGCACGGCGAACGCATGCGCAGTAGACACGAGAGTCACATCACATCACATCACATCACATTTTATAATATTTTCGGACCTCGATAGAGACATGATGACCATATCTCAGCATCTACCGAACAGTTATAATCGTAACAGGGCGCGTTGGAAAGCTTGTGTCCTATATATATAATAAAAGTGTCGTTGGAATTCCGATCCGATGCTTCGTTTTCGAGAAAATCGAGAAGCAAGAATCCACTTCCGGCATTTTGGAGTAAGTATACTTGGTAGCGTCTCGTCGCTTAAAAAAACTTTTTTTTAAGTACTTGGCGTCGAGACGCTGCCGCGTCTCTTGATGGTAGCGTCTCGTCGCTTAAAAAAACTTTTTTTTAAGTACTTGGCGTCGAGACGCTGCCGCGTCTCTTGATGTTCATTCCATTCAAGGTATTGATCGTGATTATAAAAAATCATAGTTTTATCAACATAGGTAGACACTACACCTCGAAATTTTTAATTGTTTCTCGTCGTCATTCCAAAATATTCAAGATTTTGTGGAAATCTTATTTTTAAATTGAATTCTGGATATCTTATTGAATAAACCAAATCATCAACAACCATGACAATGTCTTTGTTATGAACTCTTTGATAAACTGACTGTACTCGAGTGAAATTTGCAGGCAGAAAACAAAAGAAATCCGAGAGCAATTGAGCCGAATTATAACTGTTTGACGTCAAATCTTTTCGCCAAAACCACTTTTTGTACATAATATATACTTGCTTATCTATAATAATTACGGCATCAATAGTGTCCAGTTGACAAAGATCAAATTTCATTCCTTCGGGATCAGGGGGATTGGTGTTTCTAGGGTTTGAGTTGTTGGGAGGAACCAATTTATTACATCGCTCATGGTCTTCCTTTCTCGGAGGGATTGGAACGTCATACAAATCTTGAACAGCCATAATATCGTAAATAGTCAAATCGACATATTCCTTGCTTCGTTCATAGCAAATAGATGCTGGATACATTATTGCTTCGCAAATATCTAAATGTTTAACTCCGATAGTATGACTAATTTCGTGAACTAATACTTTCAACATGCTACATTGTTTGGAGCAGTCAAAATCCCAATCACTATCCCAATATCATTTATGCTTTTTATTCATGTGCACTTCCGATAGATTTAAATATGGAGGTAATGCATGTCCGAGTACATCCCACTACAGTAAACAGATTCACTAAATAATTTAAAATACTTGTGAGAACCAGATTGTATCAATATGTATATATTTGCAGCATCGCCTTTTGTTTCATGATATCTTAACGGTGTATGATGTTCCCAAATCGCAAAAGCTTGTCTAGTAAGTTTAAGTAATTCGCTATCGTGAAGAGGCACTGTCCACGCCAAATTATTTTGAACCCAAGTCTGTAAAGTCACCGAGTTAAGATTGCCTATTGGATCTTTCATTCCACATCGTGGAAGGCTCATATGACTTCTGGTGCTTGCATCCAAAGCACCAGTGATATCAACTTTGAAAAATTGTTGATAAAGCATTTTCGTAGTCTTCCTCCGTATACAATGTTGGCTGTCGATCGCATGAGATTAGTTTCTCATAAGCATTTAATTCTTCATCCGGGGATGGTGGATCGGCATAGTAACCAAAGTAATCGACAAATTCAAAAGGGCGAAAAGATCTGCTGCCACTTATTATGAATTCATATCTCTCGAATTTTTTTGATAAGATTGCATCTGTCATGATTGTTATGCCGCAGAAATTCAGGTAGCTAATCTGGGTTCTGTGCGCGAGCCGTTAGCTCGTAAGATTAGGGACGTGCTCAGTAAAGGGTTGGAACCCAAGTGAAGTACAAATGTATTAATCAGTATTTAACAATGTTTATTTAACAATATATTTAGCATGTTTAACAATATATTTATATCATCAGAGATTTACAAAGGTAACATTGTTATATTCATTATCTAACAATGCTTACCAAGAACCTTCGATTGAGGTTCCCCTTTTTGTCCGAACAGTGTGCGTTCAACGTTCTACCTGACGCTGATTTAAGGTCGGACAAACGATCAGTCAACCCTTGATTGGTGCTCAATTAATGCTTCACTATCGATGCTTTTTACTGATCTGTTAATGCTTCATTAACTTGTTCACTGATGATTTAATACTGCTTTATGGATTTATCCATTATCGCTTTATAAATTTATTCATTAATGCGCCGTTATTATTAATATATAATTATGTTGCAACCATTAATGCTCGATTTATGCTTACTTCTGTCCTTTTGAATTACCAACCGCCAAACGCTTGATACACCTTCCCGATTAACGATAATCGGGCGTTAATCTTTCCCGATGAGAGTTTAATATTTTCACGACCTACTTGTCGGGTTACGAGCCCAGCTCGCAACCGGTGTATCCGTAGTCAACCGTAAGAATCAGGAGTTCCGAAGAGACTGGTGAGTGCCGGCTCGTGGTTCTTTATATAGGGGTACGAGCAGGCATGTCAGCTTAATTTTGGCAGTGTCAGATATTTCCTCATAATTGTTTGAACAATTATTCCGACATCCGGATTCCTGCTTCGATATTTCTCAATATCTGACTCGACTAATTAATTACCGATTATATCTCCGCTACCGCTATTTCATCGGTACGTTGACCCGAGGTGCAATACTAGCTTCTCCGTCTTTGTCAATCAGAATTTGGAGACGCCACGATTGCGAAATACCTGACTCAGCAATTACCGAGCCGATGCTCGAATTGCCGAGTCGCTATTGCCTAAATGCTGACTCGAATTTAATTCTATTTCGCAACGGCGTGTTCGTCGCATGCCGCTGCTTACTTCGATTATTGGGCAATGACGTTACCGCAATAATCGACGTATCGAGGCACCCGGGGTACATCATGATCATCATCATTGTCGCCCTCATCGCAATTTTGAAAAACTATTATTTTGCAAAAAACAATTTTTTTTATGTGTTGCGATAACGAACATATATCTAACGTTTTAAAAAAAATTAAAGAATACAAATCGTAAAAATTGAAAAATTGTAATTAAAAGAAGTAAACTTATCTGAAGTTCCCTTTTGCGTTCTTTTTGTCTGCAACTCAACGACTGCAGAGCAGATAGTGGACACACTTGTGCAAAAAACCCACCGAGAGTGGTGATATACGTTGAGATAGTTCGTGATGCACCGCTCGCTCGACGTCAACTAACTTTGGTGCACAAAGTTGCTCGGCACTTTATAAAAAGTCTTTGATCGCATAATTTGGGTTTTCACGACTTACACATTGTGTAAATCAGAATAGAAAACAATAGTGTATGCATTGAGACTTTAATCGCATAGGTTCAACTCTCATGCTCTCTCGACCTGCTTAAATAAAAATAGAAAAACAATATTGTACGCATCAAGAAAAAAATTCTAGGCGGGCGATAAATTGTATACAATTTTTGTCACGCTGCTGCTGCTTCCTGCTGCTGCTGCATTCGTGTAACGAAAACGTCGGTCCACCCCAAGTTTTTCAGATAACTGATAATTGAATAATGATAAAGTAATGAACAATCTTTGCATACATGCGATACTTTGTAGAGCTTTTTAAATAAACGGTCATCCGATTTTGAACGCGTAGTTTATGGGAATAATAATTTGCGCAAGTGATGATTATGCGCGGTAAAACATTTTTAAACGGAACGAAATGACAGAAAGGGATAATATATGCAATCAATTAAAGATCGCACCGTGCTCCCTCCCCGCACCGCAGGCCGGTTTCGGAGTGTTAGTATTGACCTTAAATTGCCCCGCGTACCTCGCTGCCCCTCGTCACCACTTACACAGAAGTCACCTAGCTATTGGCATCGTCGCGCACCTCACCTCCCCTTGCCCTCACTTTATACTGAAGACTCCCAGCTACTCTACTCTGGGGTGACGAATTCATTTCATTTAAGGTTTTCCTGTATTAATGGTGGTTAATAAGTTATTAATGGGGATATTTTCATTTGACAGTGTGCGGGTTGACCCGGTACATCGAAACGTTTCCGCCACAGTCATTATGAATTTTTAGAATCTTCCATTTTTTTGTTTGTATAAAGTAACCCGTCAGCCACATCGAATTAAGTATCGCTTTGACAATGTAGCACACTGTGAAACAGATGCTGCATTGTCAAAGACAGACTGGGAAACAGGTGTTACGATCTAATTAGCATTTCCATGCATCTACCGTCATGAAGATTTCTCTTTCTATTACACGTTTACGACATATGACACTTTATGAGAACAATGCTCAGTTTCGAATGTAACCTTTTGGAAATTTATCCGGGAATGGACTGAGAATGCATGCTAAAAGATTACGCACAGATTATTACCACTCTGTGTTGTGATATTATTATTTTCCCCCGTGGGGAGGGAAAAAATCACTTGTAAATTTCAAAACTAAAAATGGGACTGAATTCGTGCAACGGGGTGGGGAGGGGTCAAGCAAAATAAGGGTACTCGTCGGGAACAATAATGACAGTCGTTTTAATATTCCGAAATAATAACAAGAATAGAAACTTGAGGAACTAAGAAATAATAACAAAGTTGCTGGAATGCTCGGTAACAATAATAATAAATCGGTGATGAAATACAGGAAAAAAACAGTAAATAACAAAAGTCGAAAATAACAGTCGCTTCAACGCCGGTACGGGTACGTTAAAGAAATAAAAACAAAAGAAAATAACAGTCGCTTCAACGCCGGTACGGGTACGTTGAAGAAAGAAAACGAAAAAATGAAAATAATACTGGGGAGAGATTACCAATAATATGGGACTAGCGATAATAATGACTTGGAGGGCGAAGAAATAATAACAAGGTCGCGGGAAGGTTAGATAATAATAATAATAATAATAAATCGGGGGTTAAATAATAGTGAAAAAACGGTAAGGGATAAACTGAATATAATCGCAAAAAAAGGGGGGGCCAGATCATAAATACTTAATTCTGAACAATAATCTCGGAGAAAAACAAAAATGCAATTGGTTCAAATTATTCAAAAAACAATACTAAAGGGGGACGCAAAAGGGGAAAATATTCTGAATGAATTTGGCGGAGTTAGGGGGATTTTAAGGGGGACTAACGGTAGAGCTGGTCAGACAAATGTTGCACGAAAATCCAATAATATACTAACTATGAACTCAGATGGGCGCCAGCTACTTTCACGGTGTAGCACCGTAACAGATCGTGCAAACGGCACGGAACTACTCTCAAAACCAACTTTACTCAAACCCGAAACTCAAAACATGAAAAATATCTCTGTCGCAATGGACAGTCCAGCTAGCTCGGGAGAGGGGAGAGGGCTCAGGGGGAGGGTACACGAATCGACAGCTTCTTACAATATTACCTCGGTCCTAATATTTTACTCAAAAAAATGTGTCAGTCTTAATGGGATTGATTGGGAAAAACTTTAACTAACTAAACTATCACTTATAGCGAATTTTACGCCGCTCACCACGCGCGCGATTCCTCTTTGCTCGTGTGCCAAAAATGCCGACCACGTGTCGACCACGAGGCAAAGTCTTTCACTTATATTTTCTATAAAAATAAGGGGTGCTCGGGGGAGGGAAACGGGTCGAACGGGTTGGGAAAAATTTGGTCAAACACTTACGAGAAAATCGGGGCTCACTCACTCAAATTCCACACACGTGGATCTCGGTTACAAAATTTCTCCGATTTCCGGTCTCAATTTCTCCTCGAATCAGCGGACAGCCTCAGTCGTTATAAATTCCATATATCGGTCCAAAATCGTATCCCTGGGCTATCGCTGAGTCGTCGTATGGGCGGGCTATGCTCTCCGTAGGGAGTCTAAACAATTCACAATGTAAAGCCGAGTCGTCTTAATATTATTTTCTCACACTCGCTATACAATACTTCTTTTAACTTAAAATTAATGACTCCCGGTCTCACACACACGTTCGCACGCCACGCGGCTCGGCTCGGAGAGTGAGGGACATGGCGGGGTCTTCTTCTTCGTCGGCGTTGGCGCTGATGGTGGTGGGGGACGAGAGCACCTGTGCGTCAGCGTCGGTCGGTAATCGGAGTCATGGACGGGCGTTTTTCTTCCGGTCTACGGGAGGTGGCGACAGTGGCCCCGCTGGATCGTCGATCGATGTTGTGCGTCGGCGATCCCAGCGGGCGGCAGGCGGGCGGGCAGCGGCGGCTTTTCGGCGGGCTTTTCGAGGCTTTTTCGGGCGGTCTTGTTGGTGGCTTTTTCCCCCTCGTCCACGATCCTCCTACATTCCTCGGCGTCAGCACGTTGGCTCTCGTTCCTTTGCTGTTCCTTGCTGATCGTGGGCCGTCGAAGGGGGGGGGGGGGGTGTCGATATTGTCCTCGAGTCGCGCACATTCACACAGGGGGTAACGGGAGGGAATAAACGGGAATTTAAACGCTATCTTACACAAAATATATACTAGAAAAAATATGTAAAATTATCCGGGTCTAACGTTGGGTGAGCGGCGGACTCGAGCCGATTTTGGGGAAAGGCTTGTGACGTACCACGTCACAGTGTTTAATATGACTTAATGTCTATTACAAGTTTTACTACGTCGTACTGATATGCTATTCCGTATGACACTACGACTCCGTCTCTATTACGATGTTTACTACGTCGAACTGATATAACACTTCGTATGTCCCTGGCGTACCGTAGTAGCGTAGTGAAATAAGAATCTTGGTTGTTTACGTTGCACTAGAACTCACTCGAGCTACTAATATTACGGTCTGCCTGTTCTGTCTCTTTACACCTTGGTTGTCCTTGAGAAAGGTTGTTGACATCGGTTTTAAATTCAAATATATACACTCTTCAATTTGATCAAACCCCAATTTGATCAAAAGTTATCAATCATTCTCAAGTTATTTGAAGTGATTAATTATTGTCCGGTAAAATAAACAAAATAAAATGTTCACAGAGAATAAATGAAAATAAAATAAAGCGACTTGAAATAAAATTATTTGATAACTTACGATGTATGGAAATTGAATTCATACATTGAATAAGATGAACTGGTTGAAGCTAAGGTGAGAATGTCAAAAGTTCGGAATTCCCCGTTTTTCCTTCCTTCCTTCAATCTTTCGATGCAAGTCGATTGAATCGATAATAAATGTAGGTGATGATGAATAATAGAAGATGATGAAAGAATTGATTGTTATCACTCTGCTTTATTTATGAGTTGAAGTATTCAGATTATTTATTAAAGCACTAAATTCAAAATTTAATTTCCCAGGTTCAATAAGTGCATAGGTCAGGAATGGAATCCCCGTCGCATCTTTCGCTAATGATACGCTCACGCTTCGAGAACGTTACGGTAACGGTAACGCTAAGGCATCGCAAATGTGAATCCGATGTTAGTGACAGACTAAACACAATATATTTTGTTTGCTTGCGCTTCGCAAGGAATTCCGAAATGTATTTTCTTTAGTCTGTCACTGACATCGGATTCGCATTCGTGTTGCACATAGCGTTACCGTTAGCGTAGCGGTATCGTAACGTGAGTGTAACATTAGCGAAATATGTGATGGGCCGGAAAAATGTCCAGGCCCTGGACTTTTAACAATGATCAACCGCATATGTATAGTGTTCCGTGAATAGAGAAGTCAATAACTTTAGTAGTCGTAAGTGACAAGTGACATTCCGAGTGATGGGACTGATGACTGGAATGACGTTCCGAGAATTATGAGAGTGTCTACCGACAATACCCAGCGAATAATGTAACATGCAGCTTTTAATTTTAAAAACATGATCACTAATTTAATCGTTAGGGCAGCATCTTTAGTAGTGACAATCGAATTTATTCTATCCATGGGAGAAAATAGATCTAAAAGAAAACTGTATTGATCGGTAAGTTCTACTCGGTAAGTTGCTCCACCACTTCAATTTTTCGCATGAAAACTCTCCTTTTCTGGAGCTTTGCAAACAGGCGATAATGTGTCCTATTCTGACGGTGAAGGGGCCATCAGGTGTTGCGGATAATCGACTGATTTCCTTGCTCCGTTGTCTATTTAAGGTCTTTGAACGGGTAGTGGCAGCGCAGGTTGTGCAGCACATGGAGCGATGGAGTCTTTTTGATCTGTTCCAGTTGGCGTTTCGGATGTCGTGCAGCACTCAGTCGGCTCTGCTGTGCGCGGTTGACGACGCTCCGATCACGACATGTTGTTGAAGAAACTGGAAGGCATTGGTTTCGCTCCTAGTGCGGTCAGCTGGTTTGCGGCGTCCTTGGGCGGGCGGGTTTAGGCTGTTCATGGCGCTGGACGAATCACCCCGACGTAGGGGAGCCTTAGTGCGGGTATTCCGCAGGGTTCCGTTCTTGGCCCACTACCGTGTTCGGCTTTCGTGCAGGGGGATTGGTGAGGTGGTACCTAACTGTAAATACAGCTTCTACGCAGACGATCTGCAAATTTATACTCACTGATTCCCATTCGAAATTCCGGAATGCATACGCCGCCTGATCGGTGCGATTGATGCGGTGCTTAACATTTTTTATGTTCCAAAAAAAGAAGTCGATTGGAAGACAATTTTAAACAATCTTTAAAAATACAAACAAAAAATCTTAATACAATCTTAAAAGAATTTCAAACAATTGTAAAATAAATAAAAAATGTCGAAAATGGAAATTTTCGTAGAGTTTTCTCATGAAAGTTGGAACTTGAAATTTTCATATGGCTCTCTCATAATGTTTTTTTTATTCATAAAGCTTCTTCTATGAGAAAGCATTTTCTGTATTTTTGGCTTCCTTATAGAGGAAACTTCGTGAACAAAGAAACATTATGAGAAAGTCATACGAAAATTTGAAGTTTCAACTTTTATAAGGAAGCGGTATGGAAATTTCTATTTTCAACTTTTATCGAGAAGCAATGTGGAAATTAAAAAAATGTTACGTAATTACGAGTAAAAATGTTGTACTACAAATACTATAGTTATAATTTATATCGAAGACTGAATACACTTGTAAAGTCACCTACCGAATAAAATTGAATTTCAACAACAATTTTGCTATTCCCGAAAGACCGAAGAATTTTGTTTGTATTATTTTAATCGTTAAAAGTTATTGGGCGTTATGACGAAGTTTCGCGACCGGGGCTTGCAAATCGACTGCTTCAACGACATTTATACATATACGTACAGAACACAGTGACGGAATCCACAAACAAAAATAACAAAAATAAATATAAAGCTGCTGTAAATAGTTACTACTTTCCAAATACGATACAAAACTTATGTTTCAATTGTAAACGATATACAAAAGCTGTATCGGATACATACATAATTGCGAGTAAAAGTTTTGTATATTTGAAAAAAATTAGTGTAAAAGAGAAGTTTGTCTTTTAAGGTGATGTGGAACACCATCCCACGCACTTACCGCGTGCTCAGCTGGTAACAAAACTATAATGAATGCCGTTTTGAGACCGCAGACCCCGAGCAAAAAAAAATTCTTTCCCTGCGTCTGCCGATTCTCCAACGAAAGACAATTTTCTTTTTCTTCGGCGGACTGCGGTCTCAAAACGGCATTCAGTATAATTTTTATTACCAACTGGGCATGGGGTGGGCGGGAGGTTATACCACACCATCTTAAGAGCAGGTGAAACCCCACGGCCGGTAATAAAAATTGTAATAAACTTTTTCACGAACGGTGATATCTAAGGTCAAAAGAAAAGTGTCATCGAAGACAGATTACATTACAGCTTGCGATGACACTATTCTGTTGACGGCAGATGTTAGCATCCGTGAAAAAAGTTAATTACCGTTTTTATTAGTGACCGCGGTATTTCACATGCCTTAAGGAACAGCGATGGATAACAGGTTAAAAAAATACTTCGTAATTTAGAATCATATTTTTAAAAAATAATATTATTATTATGATATATAATTTTTAGTGAATCGTTTCGTTTTCAAGATCTTTTAATTATATATATCATCGTATTATCTACTATAAACAATGTTTCTGTTCTGTATAGTCTGCATGTTGGTAATAATCAATGAAACTACATGCCTAGATGTCAAAAATAGGTGAAATCGAAGCAAAAAATACTTTTTTTTATCAAAAAAGTAAAAAAGGGACGCCAAGTACTTAAAATTTGTATTCTCGTTCAGAAAATATGTTTATGAAAAGAACTTCTTAAAAATTAAAAAATCTGCCAAAACAGATGTTTATCAAAACAGTCTCTCAACAAAAAAATTCTTCCAAAAAGATGTTTATCAAAACAATAAAAAAAATGTGTATCAAAATCTCAAAAAAAAAAAAAAAAAAAATCGAAAAAAGTCAAATCAAACCAGCCAAGTAGCACATACACGAAAATGCTTCAAAAAATATGTTTATCAAAACAACCTAAAAAAAATACAAGATGCAAAAAATCTTGACAAAAAAAACTTGGCGTGCCAGTTTTTTTCCAATAGCTGTCGTACATGGTTCATTCAAATAATCGAGGGAGAGGGAAAGTAGCTATAATAACTGCAGTAATTGTAATTGTAAAAAAAACTGGCACGCCAAGTTTTTGTTTGTCAAGATTTTTTGCATCTTGTATTTTTTTTTTAGATTGTTTTGATAAACATCTTTTTTGAAGCATTTTCGTGTATGTACTACTTGGCTGGTTTGATTTGACTTTTTTCGATTTTTTTATAACTAGGTGTCGAGACGCTGCAGCGCCTCTTGATCATTGAAAAATACTAGCACTCGTGGCTACCCACAATCTAATTTATTTCATGCTAAATATTTACGCGAATGGAAAATGTGGGGAAGTACAGGAAGTAATAATAGAAGGGAATGTTATTATATTGCGTTTCATATTTATTATAATTAACTGTAAAATATATGTACAGAAATAATAATTTTCAAACCATTGAACTTCGCTTCATTTCCTCGAGTAGCCTGACGTCAGTAATACAACAAGGGCCTGTAATAAAGATAAATGCAGCTTAAACTTTTGAAAAATAATTAATTACATTATACAAACTATTTCAGTGCTAAATGTTATTTGTTTATCGCTTTTTCGTTACGTACCTCGACCTTTCTGATACACATGGCAATGTTGTACTTCTTTTCACAACCTTCACCAGCTGCGTTACGAAAAATTCAGTGATAATACGAAATACACATAATCATGAAACCCTTCACGGCTGTTACACAAATGATTTTAGAGGGTGCGGAATTCAAATAAAATATCATATATTCAAAATACAAAGTGGTGAATCCAACATGGTACATTGAAGATATTCCCAACAATTTTGAACTTCTTCGCCCCGCTCATGGTGCATCTCTGACTACAATACATGTGGTACATACCTTGAACAGCGCACTTTTTGAATTCCTCAGCCACTTCTTCTACGTCTAAATCTCCGTTGGGCATGTCACTGATTAGGCCCGTTGTGTCTACAGTACCATCGGATTTCAACTATAAAACGAGATAATAATCATTTATTTTTTATAACTTTTCGATCATTTTTTCTTCAGTTTACTCACGATCCCTGTCTTCTCCAGAAAACACGCTATGTAACATTGCACTTTCGGATTATTCGTTTCAGGAAAAAGATCGTTGGACACTATCCAACCAAAAAGTTCCTGAGATATATTTTGAGCCTCTTTGCATTGCTCTATTGGACCTAGTATATCGATGGGTCCAGCGACGGTGAAAGTCTGGATTAATCATTGGCATCGATTATTATTCAATACATAAATGCCATTCGAATATATATCACGTCATCGATATAATTACGTACGGACTTCGAGACTGTAAAGAGCACAAATACTATACAAATGCGGTACATTTTTCGGCAGTTGATTGGTTTCACGGCAGTAACGGTGTACATATTCTGCGGGCCTTATATACTAACTTGCCAAAGGCGTTATCCTGGTGTTGTTCTAGTATAATATTTGGAGAGATAAGGTACAGTGGCATACAATATTAATATTCCAATATCAAAGATTATACAAACATTGCCAACACGTGGATTACACATGTCAAACAGAGCTTGTCAATATTTTGTTACCGAACACCTGTACCATCATTAACACTTCAATGACGAAGATTAGATAGACCCGAAACAGATGTGCAACCAATAAGGAAGGGAAGCGCAATTGATTCGTAATCTTGCATTAAGAAAAGAGAAAAAATCGCGTAATCGTGACATATTCAATGATATCTACAGTTCACAGGCGACCAGCAATTTCCTTCGTTCCTCTCGCGAAAGCTCTGGAGCTTCGGGGGAAAAAGGTTTTTCGGCGTGGCCACCCGCGGACTGAGAGTTAGTCGTCCCGTGAGCTCAACCTATACCCTTTGTAATCCTAAAAAATGAGTCGTTATTATTTAAAAAGAAATATTTGTAAAAAAAAAGTAGCAAATTGAAATTTTCTTATGACTTTATTATAAAAGTCGCAAATTTAAATTTTCATACGGCTTTCTCATAACGTTCCTTTATTCGCGAATCTTCCTCTATGAGAAAGCATTTTCTGTACTGTTGGCTTCCTCGTGGAGGAAGTTTCACGAATAAAGGAACGTTATGAGAAAGTCGTATGAAAATAAAAATTTGCGACTTTTATAACAAAGTCATATGAAAATTTCAATTTGCAACTTTTATGAGGAAGCCATATGAAAATTTCAATTTTCAATTTTTTTCAACGTCAACGTCGTGTTAGTCTTTATGCAAAACGACTAGCCGATTCAGGTTCTGCGTCAAAAAATACACCAACGCGCGTCACTTTGCCAGATCGGTGCATCTACTTCGTTTAACGGAAATACGGGGCCTTAGAAAAATATTATTTTAATCATCCAAATATTCGCCGTTTTGTGGCCATGTCTAATGTATTTTTCCCCACTAATTACGAATCTCGCACTTATTTTACTCCTGGAGCGATATTCGATGCAGAAACTCTCGACGGACATAAAATAAACATTTTCCGAAATATTTAAAAATTTAAAAATCTTATAAAATCTACACCGTTCAATCAATTTTTGCCAAATTTAAGACCATACATTGTACAGCGTTAGTCCATTCCCGTGTCCAATTTCCGATCGATACCTCCATGTTCACTCAAATTAGACCATTTTTAGTCATTTTTCAAAAAAACTCAGAAAACTCAAAATCCCATCAAGAGACGCGGTAGCGTCTCGACGCCAAGTACTTAAAAACAGATTTTTTTTTAAAGCGAGTTGACGAGACGCTACCAAGTATCAAGAGACGCGGTAGCGTCTCAACGCCAAGTACTTAAAAAAAGATTTTTTTTTAAAGCGAGTTGACGAGACGCTACCAAGTATCAAGAGACGTGGTAGCGTCTCGACGCCAAGTACTTAAAAAAAGATTTTTTTTTTTAAAGCGAGTTGACGAGACGCTACCAAGTATATATACTCCAAAATGCCGGAAGTGGATTCTCGCTTCTCGATTTTTTCGGAAACGAAGCAGCAGATCGGAATTCGGACGACACTTTTTTTATATATATAGGACACAAGCTTTTCAACGCGCCCTGTTCCGATTATAACTTTGCGGTAGATGCCGAGATATGGGCATCGGGTACCTCTCGAGGTCCGAAAATATTATAAAAGTGTCCTGTGATGTGATGTGATGTGAGTCCTCGCGTCTATTGCGCATGCGCCTCGCGTTTACTGCGCATGCGTTCGCCATATCAGCTGGCTCGTCTTTCGACTGCTGTGCTGCGTTCAGGATTCTATCGCGCCTCTGAAGTAGTCGGATATTGCCTGACAGGAAACTTTTTGTTGAAAAATTGTTTTTCTGTAAGCGATTAAAATAGTGATTCGTGTAATTAAGTGAAAAGCCGTGATTAGTGTAATTAAGCGATTAAGCAGTGATTCGTGTATTAAGCGATTAAGCAGTGATTATTTGTGTAACATGAAACGCGGTAGCATCTCGACGTTTATTATTATGTAGATACAGGAGTAATTCGTGTAAACAAAAATAAAATGTCTTTTAAACATACCTAAGATTTTCTTTTTATTCATAATTGTTAATTATTTTTATATTATTTTAATTCTGTGTTGAACGTGTAAAGTTAATTTTTCCTCGATCTTTTTATGACTAACCTATCTTTCAAGTTTCGTTTTATTTTTGCTTTTGAAATATATAATAAAATGTTACACAAATATATTTGTCAGGAAGATGGTTCAACTTTTTTAAAATGGAATCTATGGTCCGTCAGAAAAATGTGCACTTATTTACATATACCCAAACCGAGGAATAAATCTTTTCCTGACAGAGCTGGCATTCTATTTGAGACATTTTCCCCTGTCGATGCATAATTAAAGGCTTGCAGTGAAAATTTATAATATATTATATATATCATTTTTACATATAGTGGTGAAAGGCATCGCCAGCTCCACATACAGATGCCATCTATACTCTAGAACTTCAGAGGCACTGCGTCAGCACCAAAAGATGTCTTTATCCATCATGCGAGAGAGATAATTTTTTTTTCAGCTACGCATGATGAAAACCACCTCCTGGTCCTAACGCAGTTGCCTTCGAAGAACCAGAGCATCAAGAGCAGGTACTCAAGATGTCGAAGGTGCCTTTCGTTAGCATAAAATGTTACACGAATATATTTTACAGAATGATGATTCTGTTTATTCACTGTATGTTGGTAATAATCAACCAAACTACATGACTGGATGTCAAAAATAGGTGAAATGAAAGAAAAAAAATACTTTTCTGAAAAAAGTAAAAATTGTATTCTCGTTCAGAAAATGTTTATCAAAAAAACCTCTTAAAAATAAAAAATCTGCCAAAACAGATGTTTATCAAAACAATCTTAAAAAAAACAAGATGCAAAAAATCTTGACAAAAAAAAACTTGGCGTGCCAGTTTTTTTTCACAATTACAGTTACTGCAGTTATTGCAGTTACTTTCCCTCTCCCTTGATTATTTGAATGAACCATGTACGACAGCTATTGTAAAAAAAAAACTGGCACGCCAAGTTTTTTTTTTTGTCAAGATTTTTGCATCTTGTTTTTTTTTAGATTGTTTTGATAAACATCTGTTTTGGCAGATTTTTTATTTTTAAGAGGTTTTTTTGATAAACATTTTCTGAACGAGAATACAATTTTTAAGTACTTGGCGTACCTTTTTACTTTTCTTATGACTTCGATGGATTTGGACCAAATTCAATACCAAAGGTCTTTGATCAAAATAGTATATTTATGTGCAGTTTTAAGACAAAAGCTCCAAATTTACCCAAGTTAGAGCTACCACAGAGAATTTCCAAACAAAAAATTGAAAATCGCATAAAATCTCTAATGGGGCCTCAATGTTCACGAAAATAGCACTGAACGAAGCGACGTGATCGCTCTACTAGTATACCACTAGGGCGTGCGCACGCACGCACGCACGCACGCACGCACGCACGCACGCACGCACGCACGCACGCACGCACGCACGCACACGCACACGCACACGCACACACACACACACAAACACATCCATACATCCGGACGCCAGCTAAAATCATATTCCTCGACGTTTCAGACTATTTGAAGTATTCTGACATAAGATCTCAATTTTTTTTTTTTTTTTTTTTTTTACGAAAACAAAGCTTTTTCTATGAGGAAGCAAAAAGGAACAAAATAAAAACTTTTAAAAAATCTTACGAAGATCAAAATAATTAATGATCAAATATTAATTTTCACGAAGCTTTTTCTATTTTTGTCCATCGATATTTGCAATAATAATTATATTAATTATAATAATATAATAATATAATAATAATAACTTTTAATTGTTTTAAAATAATTGATATGAGTTATTATTCATCTATCTATCCAGTCGGGAGACGTCCTCCGCCGGGTCACAAACTCTTTTCAAGTGTATCTACCAAGTTTCTATGTGACACGGTCGGCGACGTCTCCCGACTACAGTGAGTACATGAATAATAATTATAACTCAACATTATTTAATAACAAATAAAAGTTGTTATTATAATTTTATTATTGTTATTATTATAACACATATCGATGGACAAAAAATCTTCGTGAAAATTAATATTTGATCATTAATTATTTCAATCTTTTGGTAATATCTAGATTATTCTAGATCTAGAAACAACAACGAGTGGGAAAAAATAAAACAAGTGTTTAAAAAATATACATATTCAAACGTTTCGATAATTCAAGGTCAGGCAGAGATCGCTCGGACAACCTCGAAACACGAAACGCGATATTCTCCATGAATTTAATAGTTACAGGACATTCTGGGACGGAGAAGATGAGATTCCGCGGTTTATCGCACGGTTATGAGTTCGAGTACCGGACTTGACGGACAGTAGGGGAAATCGGACATAAAGGAGAACGAATGAAGGAGGCAGGATCAAGAAATCGTTCGTTCGATTTTGAATGAAATTCTCGTTTCTAGCTTTATTAAATTTTTCGGGATTGCCTCAGATCGGTAGCTGGACTCACTCACGCGTTTCGCGCTGCTCGAGTGATCAGACCCTTCATCACCGACAGTAGTAAGGGGACTAAAAAAAAAAATATGTGTATCAGAATCTGAAAAAAAAATCGAAAAAAGTCAAATCAAACCAGCCAAGGAGTACATACACGAAAATGCTTCAAAAAAGATGTTTATCAAAACAATCTAAAAAAAAAATACAAGAAGCAAAAAATCTTGACAAAAAAAAATTGATGCCAGTTTTTTTTCGAATAACTGTCGTACATGGTTCATTCAAATAATCGAGGGTGAGGGAAAGTAACTGTAATAACTGCAGTAACTGTAATTGTAAAAAAAACTGGCACGCCAAGTTTTTTTTGTCAAGATTTTTTGTATCTTGTATTTTTTTTTTTAGATTGTTTTGATAAACATCTTTTTTGAAGCATTTTCGTATATGTACTACTTGGCTGGTTTGATTTGCCTTAGTTCGATTTTTTTTTTGAGATTTTGATACACATATTTAAAAAAAAAAATTTTTATTGTTTTGATAAACGTCTTTTTGGAAGAATTTTTTTGTTAAGAGACTGTTTTGATAAACATCTGTTTTGACAGATTTTTTAATTTTTAAGAGGGTTTTTTGATAAACATATTTTCTGAACGAGAATACAAATTTTAAGTATTGGCGTACCTTTTTACTTTTCTGAAAAAAAAGTATTTTTTGCTTTCGTATATCAGTTGAAGTTGTGTTGATGCGAGTTGCTTGCTCTTTCACTTCGACTATTGCTGCTTATTGCCCACGGACATGACGGCCGAGCTTAACACCCGCCTTCAGAGAAGCTTAAACCGTGGACCACGTTTGATTTTTGGCGTTCACCGGGAGCAGCATATCACGCCGTTTTTTGCACGGTGCCGTAGCCGTCATCGTGTGGGGATACAGGCGGCTAGGGTATCTGTCCTATCGTAGTGGGAGCGTATTAATCGGTGAGGGTGCCAGTGCGCAACCTGCGAAGCTCGGCCCTTCACATCAATTGGAACGTGTCGTTTTACCGAAGTGAGATTCTCAGCGGTTCTTTTGGCGTTTCGGCGTCCCGTTTTTAGAACACGCTTCCATCGGAGTTGCAGCAGTTGGGTTCGATTAGCGGGTTCCGGCGTGCGGTCCAGGAGTTGTTGCTCGCCAGGTTGGGGGATCGGGATTGAATAGATAGGGGGGGATAGACACGAGAATACAGAATACACCCCCCACCCGCCCCTTCATACATTCACCACCACTTTACCCCCTGCCCCTTCATACATTCACCCCTCTTAACCCGTTCACCCCCCCCCCCGCCCCTTCATACCTTCGCCCTTTCTTAACCCCTTCACCCCCATCACCCCCCCCCCGCCCCCGCCCCACGTCCCTTTTTTGTGGTCCCTCCTTTTTTGGGTTTGGTTTTTTTAGCGGTCCCACCTTTTTTGGGTTTGGTTTTTTTAGCGGTCCCTCCTTTTTTGGGTTTGGTTTTTTTTGCGTTCCCTCCTTTTTGGGTTTGGTTTTTTTTGCGGTCCCTCCTTTTTGGGTTTGGGTTTTTTTTCGCGGTCCCTCTTTTTTGGGTTTGGTTTTTAGCGCTTGTTTTTTTTATGTCGCTCTTTTTTTTCAGTTTGGGTTCTTTTCTTTTGCGTCTCCGCCCCTTCACCCCCCCTTAACCCCTCCCCCCCGCCCCTTCATACCTTCACCCCCTCTTAACCCCTTCACCCGTCCCCCCCGCCCCTTTTCTGTGGTCCCTCGTTTTTTGGGTTTGGTTTTTTTGTGATCCCTCCTTTTTTGGGTTTGGTTTTTTTTGTGGTCCCTCCTTTTTTGGGATTGGTTTTTTTTGTGGTCCCTCCTTTTTTGGGTTTGGTTTTTTTTGTGGTCCCGCCTTTTTTGGGATTGGTTTTTTTTTGTGGTCCCTCCTTTTTTGGGTTTGGTTTTTTTTCGTGGTCCCTCATTTTTGGGTTTGGTTTTTTAGGGCTTATTTTTTTTGTGGTCCCTCCTTTTTTGGGTTTGGTTTTTTTTGTGGTCGCTCCTTTTTTGCATTTGGTTTTTTTTTGCGGTCCCTTCTTTTTTGGGTTTGGGTTTTTTTTCGCGGTCCCTCTTTTTTTGGGTTTGGTTTTTTAGCGCTTGGTTTTTTTTGTGATACCTCCTTTTTTGGGTTTGGTTTTTTTAGCGGTCCCTAGTTTTTTGGGTTTGTATTCTCGGAGGGGGGGGGGGGGGGATTTTGTATTCTCGTTTTATTATGTTTGTTACGCCATAACGTTATCAATTCATGATGATTAGGCTAAAGGATTTCGATAATTAGGACCGTCTCTCGCAACGGTCACACGCTCTTTGGCGGGCTCTCCCGCGTTCTCGCGCTCTCTTGTTTAATAATATTTGATTTGATTTGCTTTGGTAAATGAATTCTTTATTTCAGTAATTCTCCCGACCACGTCCGTTCAGAAACGATCGATAATACCAACTGATCGATCAAAAAAAGAATGTCGTGAAGCCCGCCCCTATCGGTTTATCGTTACCCCAAAACAACCGTAAAACGACCGTTGCCATTCGCCATAAAATCTATCACTTAGCAACTGTGTTTTTACCATTCCGCTAGACTTCGGTAGTGCCCGTGGTTGAAGCGTATTGCGAATGGTTGCTTATTGATTATTGCTACCTCAAATCAACCGAATTTCTACCATCGCGCATTTTTTCGGATAGGACTGCAGCAACCTAGAACAACCGTCATTCTACCATCGCTGAATTTTTCTATTACGACTGTGACATCCGACAACAACCGTTGTTCTACCATTGCTGATTTTGCTCCTTACGACTGCAGCAACCATGGGCCTCCGCGTTTCTACCGTCGCTCATTTTTTTTTCTCATGAACGCGTCAACCGGGAACAACCACGGTAACGGTGTTATAAGTCTCGATCCCCAACAAAAATTGGTTGCGTCTAACACGGACCAAAAAAAAGTTTCATGATTATTTAATCATTAATTTTCATTTCTGTCATTATGAATTACATAGAATCACGATACATTTTTAATATCACGCAATTTGATGATGAATAAAACCTAACGACCTAAAGTTGGGCTCGAACCCGGGACCCTACGCATGCTAAGCTATAGTACTTTACCGCTATGCTACCGCCTATAATTAAAATCGTATCCATTTCCGAGGGCATTTGAACGTAACAAGAGTTGTCTGACTTGGGCTGAATGGTAAATGACTACATTTTTTTACTAAATTCGGTCAATATTGTTATTGTTATTTTGTTTATTCACCAAACTCGGTCAATACAGTTTTTTATTAAAAAAAGATATGGCTGTTTAGAAATTATCGATCTATATATTGTTCAAACAATCGAATTCCAAAATTGAATCGATGTTTACCAA
The DNA here is from genome assembly GCA_917499995.1 of Ichneumon xanthorius. NCBI lineage: Eukaryota > Metazoa > Arthropoda > Insecta > Hymenoptera > Ichneumonidae > Ichneumon > Ichneumon xanthorius. The sequence goes on from OU824209.1 coordinate 2,809,667, forward strand.
ACTTGGTCATTGTGGTTATTATGCAGATAAAATAACAATATTGACCCTAAGAAATTGGCGATATTAATTGATTAAACAGTCAATTTTCAAATATTAACCGAATCTTACCAAACTTAGTTAACATTGTTATTTGAATAAGAGCACAATGTTCTCACTAAGAAATCGGCGATGTAGATATTGTTTAAACAATACATTTTTAAATATCAACCAATCCTTACAAAACTTTGTGATTATTGTTATTTGAGAAAAAGAACAATATCGCTCCCAGGAAATTGTTGTTATATATTGTCTAAACAATATATTTTCAAATATCCACCGATTCTTACGAAAGTTGATGAATATTATTACTTTGACAAAAGAACAATATTGCCACTGGGAAATTGTCGAAAAATATTGTATAAACAATACTTTTTAAAAGATAAATAGATTCTGACCAAACGTATATTTGTGAGCAGTTAACATATCCGGGGAAAAAATCTAAAAAAAATAACTCCGGAATAAACATCAATGGTTATTAATGTTAGATAACCAACTTTGCAAAATAATTGAAAAATAGTTAAATCTTTTTCGCGCGTGTTGCCAAGTCAGTAAATTTAAAAAAATCTACTAAACCCAAAAACGAATATCAAAGAACCAAAAATTGCACAAATGACATAAAAAATTACTCGTCAGGCCGTAAAATACCGATTAGGTATCAGAATCCAAGTGGATGGAATAATTCGACGGGAACGTTCATTGAACGAATATGACTTTCAGTTTATACGTTAAATTGTTGAGACAAGTAATTTTTATTATCCGATTCGTGCAATTTTTCGGTTCTTTGATTTTCGTTTTTGGGTTTTCGAATTTTATTAAGTTTGTTTTTAATGTTGTTTTTGAGACGATTTTTTGGGACAGTTTTTTTGAGATATGTTAACTGCTCGCAAATATGCTTGACTCAAGTCTTTGACTCCAATCATGATGTTTTTTGTGGGTTGATCATCATCTTTAAATAAGACCTCTTTTTATACCTTCAAATGTTCTAAATCGCGAAATACGATATTAACGGTGTTTGCGTAGATGTTTAAGCTCAAGACTCACGTTCGTGAGATCCCGGGTTCGAACCCTACTCAGGGCGATACTTTTTTTTATCGAAATGCGTCATTTATCAATGTATCCTAAAACAATGGAATTTATCACGGGATAAGTTCTAGCGAACATTTTTCAATAATATTGAACCGTTTTTCGATGCGGGCTAACCGTTGTTTTCCTATCAGCGACCGAACAACGACCGTGAAACGACCATTTTTATAGTAGGATCGTTCTTCTATTAGTGTGTCGGAACGGATGATGATAAATGTGAAAAATTGGTCATCGTGAAAAATACATTTTTCAGTTGATCGCATCTGCTATCCAAATAGAGCAGGAGAGAAACTCCCATCTCGGTGTAATTTTGGAGCAAAATGCTCTAAAATAACAGCAGGCGACCCATGTATAGTGATCAACTTCATGGTTTAGATATCAATGTTAGTTTGGCTGAATGGTTACGGTGTCAGATTGCCACTCAGCAGTTCTAAGTTCAAGACCCGTGTTAGGCACTCTTTTTTATTAATAATTTTTGCTTCCTCATAGAGGAAGCTTTGTGATGGTGAAAAAAAAAATTTCGAGATTTTAATGAAAACGTGTTCAGAATGTTCCAAAACATCGAAAAATCACATTTAGAAAAAATGTCCGGATGTGTATGTGCGTGTGTGCGTGTGAGCGTGCGTGCGTGCGTGCGAGCGTGCGTGCGTGCGTGCGTGCGTGCGTGCGCGCGTGCGTGCGTGCGTGCGTGCGTGTGAATCAGACGCGAAAAATTCAAATGGCTATATCTCGGGAACGCCTCCACCGATCAGGCTGAAATTTTGCATATAGCTTGTGTGGTTAATAGTCAATGTTTCTGGTAAATTTCGTCCAAAAATTTGCAGTTGGTTTTTTTGTACGCCATTTTTAATTCCTTCGAAAATGTCTGTACGCACTGTAGCGCTCGCAATTTTTTAGCTGTCGGGCTAAAAATGCGTACACAGATAGAATCTGATCACCCGAGGATCCCATTAAAATTTCAAGAAAATCGATCCAACCGTTTAAATTTTATGTCATTTTGAATTTTTTGAATTTCATGCAATTTTTTTTTAGACGCATTTTTTTCGGATCAAATATTCATCTGCGAATAAAATAAGTGTCAGATTCGTGATCAGCGTGAAAAAATACATGGAATTACAGTCCCGGAGCGACAACTAACCAAAAAGTTTACCAGGCATTTTTATAGCCAAAATTGCAAAAATTAATGATTTTAGGTATTTTTAAACAACGATTTCTTTGCTTTCCGATGGCATCGCGGAAAAACCCAGGTGCCTATCGTGATCTACAGCAAGACATACACAAGACGATGGATATGACGGGATTAAAAAGCTAGATAAAGAGGTATCACTAGGAATTCTGGAATAAAAATCGAAAGGGCAAAGAAAAAAAATTCAGGAGCGCATACTTCCATGTATTTTTTCGCGCCAAACGCAGATTCGACAAAGTGAAACGTGACGATGTTATATTTTTTTACGCACTGAACCTGAATCGGTCAGCCGTTTTGCATAAAAGTCTAAGACGTTGACGTTGAAAAAAGTTGAAAATTGAAATTTTCATATCGCTTCCTCATAAAGTTGAAAATTGAAATTTTCAAATCGCTTCCTCATAAAAGCTGAAAATTGAAATTTTCATATCGCGTTTTCATAAAAGGTGAAAATTGAAATTCGCGACGCTTCCTCTATGAGGAAGCCAAAAATACAGACAATGCTTCCTCATAGAAGAAGCTTCGCGAATTTCAGTTTCAGCTTTTATGAGGAAGCGATATGAAAATTTCAATTTTCAACTTTTTTCATATACTTCTCTCTACGGATAAGCAAGAAGTCATTATAAACGAAAACCAATCGAATTAAATCTATTCATAGCAACATTTTCGATGGAAAAAGTTTCATCAGATATGGTCAGACATGTCTCCTTATTCTAAAACCATGTCTGATCAGATATGATCAGATATGGTCAGATATACCCCGTTATTATGAGACCATGTCTGGTCAGATATATTCTGATATAACCATTTTTCTTGTCTGATCATATACGATCCATATAGATCATACATGATTCGTTTTTCCCGGGAGTGATCGACGAACAACCTGAAAACGACCATTTTGAGGGTGCGGTCATTTTCCTATTAGTAACCAAAAAAAAAAAAAAAAACCATCGCAGCATTACGGTTGTTTTCCCATCCGCGACCAAAAAGGCCATGAAACGACCTTGTTGAGAGTGCGTTCGTTTTCCTATTCGCAACCAAAAAAAAACCATCGCAGCAGTACGCTTGTTTTCTCATCAGCGACCGAAAAACGACCGTGAAACGACCATTATAAGAGTGCGTTTGTTTTTTTATTAGCAACCAAATAAAATCATGGCAGCAGTACGGTTGTTTTCCCACCAGCGACCGAAAAACGACCGTGAAACGATCATTGCATCAGTACGGTTCTTTCCTATTAGCGACTTTCACTTGTTTTGCGGTTGCATCGTGAAAAAAATCACCGATGGTTGCATCACGGTCGTTTCAGGTTGCTGCATTCCTATCCGAAAAAATCAACGAACGTAGAATTTGAGGTGCTTTGCGGTTGCATCGTAAAAAAGCAACCAGCGATGGTGGAAACACAGTGGATCTCAGGTGCAGCCGGCCCAACCGAAAAAATCAGCGATGGTAGAATTGCGGATGTCTTGTGGTTTCATCTTTAAAAAACAAATTCACCGATGGTAGAATCGCGGTTCTTCTAGGTAGCGGCAGTCCTGTTCGAAAAAATGAGCGATGGTAGAAACGTGGTTGCTTCTCAGTTGCTTTCGGTTGAAATCCATTTGGGGGCGTGGCCTGTTGGGTTTCGCGCGGGCTCCAGATGACGCTGATGTTGGTTGTTTCACGGCCGTTGAAGCGATGAATTTGCGGCGAAACGCAACCGGTAGTTTTACGGTAGAAACACCGTTGCCGCCACGGTTGCCGAATCCGACAGGGAACCGCCCCCCCCCCGACCCTAAAAAAAAAAAAAAAAAAAAACACTCCACTCGTGTCTGGCTTAGCTTCAAGTCCCTTTTTGGTTCGACAATATACCCGCCGGTACGGAGACGTTTTTTTTCCATACCCTCAATGAGTGGTTCGAGTCGAATAATCTTAGTTACTGGCTTGATTATTTGGTTACTCGTGACGATACCATTTCTAGTCCGAACCTCTACGACGCGAATTCATCTATCCGGTCCTGGGAAGAGACGGGTCAATACCCCCCGTGGCCACACGTTTCTCGGAAGTGCGGGTTTCATCATTAGTACAAAATCTCCTTGTTGAAGCGTTTTTCGTTCCTGATTCCATTTGTTACGAGGTAACAGTGTCGGCAACTACTCTTTAATCCATCTTGACCAGAACATGTCCGTGAGTCGTTGGCTTATTCGCTATTGTTTTTTTTTTTTCGAAAAAATCGTCTTGGAATTGTTCTCTTGTGGAGACTCGTGATGAAAAGCTGATCAAAAAATTATTTGGCGTCAGGCTCTCTTCATCGTCAAGTCTGTCGGAAACGTGTGTCAATGGACGACTGTTTACAATGTGCTCTGCCTCGGTAAAGAGAGTCTTTGGCACTTCCTCTCTCGGTGCTCGTTTCTTTAGGGAGACTCGTAAACAGTCTTTTACAGACTGTGTCAAACATTCCCAAAATACGCCGATATGAGGTGCAGACGGAGGAATGAATCGCCATGATATTTCACGGTTTATAGCTTCAGTGTGCAATCTCGACGCGTCTAACGCTTCCATTGCTTTTCGTAGTTCCAATGCAACTCCATGGAAGTTTGTTCCGTTATCTGAATGCATTTCGAACTGGTGGCCATGTCGTGCCACAAATCGATGAAGTGTTAAGATGGTTGAGTCAGTGGATAATGATGCCGCTACTTCTAGATGGATAGTTCTTTTAGGCAAGTGAACTAGGCCCTTTTGGTACTGCAATGACACCCGAAAACCGCAGCATGCCCACTTCGACTCCCGCGAAGCTAGTTTTCTAAGAAACATACTGTAAAAATATATCCATATGTAGCATAGGAATGATCTAGTATAAAAAGCGTTACACACTACGCTCAATTCAGTTATTCCTAGCAACATCACCGAGCTACTGCATAATCTATGAGACTCCGAACAGCGAGCAAAGCTCTGTACGACAAAACTCTGTTCGATGGCCCTGCGAGGCTAACGACAAAGTCTGGTCGATTGTAGTACGAGAACCTGTACATCACCTGGCTACGAGAAAATAAAACATAATTTCCGTTAGTACTAAACAGAATCATCGAGTCTACATTTGTTCTGCATGCTTTACCACGTGGGAGGCGCTAAGAAGTCTCAAGTATCCTTTCAACGCCTCGCTCAGATCCAAGGCAGCGTTAGGCGAGGTCTCCGTCCCTGATGTAAACGGCCAACGCCTTGACTCTAAAGAGAGACCGCCATTGCGTTTCCCTTAGCGCGAACTCACCGAGAGCTCGTCGGGACGTAACAATGGTACTGATGTACTAATATTCTAATAGTCTCGGATACGTGTGATGTCCATCCAAAAGTATCGGACATTTATGTTTTCTTCAATCGCCCGACTGCTGATGTTCGTTCTTGGACTGTAATTAAATCGTCTTCATCCACAAATGCACAAAGTTATCTCAAGCAACTCTGTTTCGGTATCTATTGACCGTTTTTAATGTATCTGTTACGCTCTGCGAAAGTTTCCGAAATATTTCGCGTACATTTTAGTCATTTAAAAAAGTTGATTAATGACAATTTTTTTAAATTATTAAGTTGCTCAAAATAATTATTAAGGGAAAAAAATTACATGTAAATGATCAAACTTGAGGGTTTGATGAATAAATAATGTACCGGACGAATGGATAAATTATCCAACGGAAATATCGGATAGGCTTTCCGAGAGTTAAATGAATGATCAAGAGTGAGCGTACAGTAAAAATGAAACGAATAAAACTCAGCAACCCGAGGCGTAAATATACAGATAATGATATTGGTGGAACGCTCATCACGCTTGTCGAGCATGCGGTCGCTTATCCGGCGTGTATCACGAAGTGCGTGATACCGAGCGTGGTCGTCGGCAGTGATGAACTCAGCATCTCCTGGAATGCGAATATCAATTAATTATCAATGATCACTAGAGTGCAGGAGGTTGGGAATTCCTATGTTCTATGTTGAAATGTATGAAAAACAGGCTTTGAAGGATGACTTTTGAGGTCGGGAATGTTTCTGGGAAGGTTGTTGATAGAGAAAACAATAAATTAATGGGAATAGAGCCAACCATGAGATATAAATATAAAGTCATATCGAAATCACACATTCAAAATAGAAGGTAAATCAAATTATAAAAGTGAATACATATATAAATAATAAATAATAAACAAATAATCAAACTGAGAATAATGAGAAAAATAAGGAAAACTACGAAAAATAGGAAAGGGATGTACAACAATTAGTACGAAAATTCAGGGAAATAATCAAAGAAATGTTAGGTAAAAAATGGATGTGAACAATTGGTAACTTTGCAACGAAACCGCGTACAGCTTGCTTTGAAATTTCGATGTTCGTAAAATTCACTATAAAATTGAAGTATCAAGATATTAAAATGTCAGAACAATTGTAAATCTATGAAATTAGGAATCGGTAATTAAGCAATCAAAGAAAGGAATCAGGTGATAAGAGTCGGGAAGTGAGGCGCAGGTGTAACACCGGTGACGCGGAGGTGTTCAACGCCGAGGTCATTTATTCGCACGCCCACCGCGCACTCCGCACTTCTGGTACTTTCGCGCTTCCGCGACTTCTTCTTTGCGACCGAGGCAAAGACCTCGATCTTGTATTATCTTGACAACCATTAACAAAGAACAATACATTTTAGGCCATATCCCGAATTATTTTCCGAAAAGTTAGGTTCAAAACAGGGCCAAATCCTGTATAAAGCATAACCTCCGAATAACGTGTAAAGAGAGGGTGTAAATTCCGTCCAAAACAATTCGTCTAAAACAATTTGTCTAAAACAATTTGTCTAAAACAATTCGTCTAAAACAATTCGTCTAAAACAATTCGTCTAAAACAATTCGTCTAAAACAATTCGTCTAAAACAATTCGTCTAAAACAATTCGTCTAAAACAATTCGTCTAAAACAATTCGTCTAAAACAATTCGTCTAAAACAATTCGTCTAAAACAATTCGTCTAAAACAATTCGTCTAAAACAATTCGTCTAAAACAATTCGTCTAAAACAATTCGTCTAAAACAATTCGTCTAAAACAATTCGTCTAAAACAATTCGTCTAAAACAATTCGTCTAAAACAATTCGTCTAAAACAATTCGTCTAAAACAATTCGTCTAAAACAATTCGTCTAAAACAATTCGTCTAAAACAATTCGTCTAAAACAATTCGTCTAAAACAATTCGTCTAAAACAATTCGTCTAAAACAATTCGTCTAAAACAATTCGTCTAAAACAATTCGTCTAAAACAATTCGTCTAAAACAATTCGTCTAAAACAATTCGTCTAAAACAATTCGTCTAAAACAATTCGTCTAAAACAATTCGTCTAAAACAATTCGTCTAAAACAATTCGTCTAAAACAATTCGTCTAAAACAATTCGTCTAAAACAATTCGTCTAAAACAATTCGTCTAAAACAATTCGTCTAAAACAATTCGTCTAAAACAATTCGTCTAAAACAATTCGTCTAAAACAATTCGTCTAAAACAATTCGTCTAAAACAATTCGTCTAAAACAATTCGTCTAAAACAATTCGTCTAAAACAATTCGTCTAAAACAATTCGTCTAAAACAATTCGTCTAAAACAATTCGTCTAAAACAATTCGTCTAAAACAATTCGTCTAAAACAATTCGTCTAAAACAATTCGTCTAAAACAATTCGTCTAAAACAATTCGTCTAAAACAATTCGTCTAAAACAATTCGTCTAAAACAATTCGTCTAAAACAATTCGTCTAAAACAATTCGTCTAAAACAATTCGTCTAAAACAATTCGTCTAAAACAATTCGTCTAAAACAATTCGTCTAAAACAATTCGTCTAAAACAATTCGTCTAAAACAATTCGTCTAAAACAATTCGTCTAAAACAATTCGTCTAAAACAATTCGTCTAAAACAATTCGTCTAAAACAATTCGTCTAAAACAATTCGTCTAAAACAATTCGTCTAAAACAATTCGTCTAAAACAATTCGTCTAAAACAATTCGTCTAAAACAATTCGTCTAAAACAATTCGTCTAAAACAATTCGTCTAAAACAATTCGTCTAAAACAATTCGTCTAAAACAATTCGTCTAAAACAATTCGTCTAAAACAATTCGTCTAAAACAATTCGTCTAAAACAATTCGTCTAAAACAATTCGTCTAAAACAATTCGTCTAAAACAATTCGTCTAAAACAATTCGTCTAAAACAATTCGTCTAAAACAATTCGTCTAAAACAATTCGTCTAAAACAATTCGTCTAAAACAATTCGTCTAAAACAATTCGTCTAAAACAATTCGTCTAAAACAATTCGTCTAAAACAATTCGTCTAAAACAATTCGTCTAAAACAATTCGTCTAAAACAATTCGTCTAAAACAATTCGTCTAAAACAATTCGTCTAAAACAATTCGTCTAAAACAATTCGTCTAAAACAATTCGTCTAAAACAATTCGTCTAAAACAATTCGTCTAAAACAATTCGTCTAAAACAATTCGTCTAAAACAATTCGTCTAAAACAATTCGTCTAAAACAATTCGTCTAAAACAATTCGACTAAAACAATTCGTCTAAAACAATTCGTCTAAAACAAATCGTCTAAAACAATTCGTCTAAAACAATTCGTCTAAAACAATTCGTCTAAAACAATTCGTCTAAAACAATTCGTCTAAAACAATTCGTCTAAAACAATTCGTCTAAAACAATTCGTCTAAAACAATTCGTCTAAAACAATTCGTCTAAAACAATTCGTCTAAAACAATTCGTCTAAAACAATTCGTCTAAAACAATTCGTCTAAAACAATTCGTCTAAAACAATTCGTCTAAAACAATTCGTCTAAAACAATTCGTCTAAAACAATTCGTCTAAAACAATTCGTCTAAAACAATTCGTCTAAAACAATTCGTCTAAAACAATTCGTCTAAAACAATTCGTCTAAAACAATTCGTCTAAAACAATTCGTCTAAAACAATTCGTCTAAAACAATTCGTCTAAAACAATTCGTCTAAAACAATTCGTCTAAAACAATTCGTCTAAAACAATTCGTCTAAAACAATTCGTCTAAAACAATTCGTCTAAAACAATTCGTCTAAAACAATTCGTCTAAAACAATTCGTCTAAAACAATTCGTCTAAAACAATTCGTCTAAAACAATTCGTCTAAAACAATTCGTAGTAATTAAATAATGCTATTCACGGTAATTAATTGATAATCTTTCATTGAAGACTTATGATAAATATTTTTTACTTCGGTAAATTTCCGCTCTTTGCCGAACCCAGAGTCAATGAACGAGGACGTGGCGGATATCTGACTCCATTTTTTTGTTTTTTTTTGTTTGTTTTTTATCCTTTATATTTTTTTGCACTCACGCGTTTTTTATTCTTTTAACTCCCGACTACTCGCTAGGGCAAAAAGACGGGAGTTATGCGTTTCACTGAGGTCCCCCGATTTTGCTGTTTTCGTTGTCTCCAGTGTTTGTCGGAACACTAGTTCTGTGTATGTGGAAGTGTGTTCGTAGCAAAGGAATAGGAAAAAAAATGTGAAATGGCAGAGATAATTAACTTCGAACAAACGGGCCAAAACCCTATTCAGATATATCGACAGGCGCCCGCCATTATCTACTATTGCCTTTGCGATTATTTGTCGTCTGCTATAAAAATGCTGCAGCTGTGTGCTATTCTACAGTACATTGAATTCACTCAACGTATCGTAACCTCGAATACGTGTCGATCTGCGTCTATGCTAATTTGTTATATATATATATATATATATATATATATATATATATAAGTTGTTTATGCGTGCTTTTAAAAATTATTATTAGTTTTTATTTATTTATTTATAATCTTAGTGTTCTCGACACGGCAGTTGGACTCCGGTTTCGCGAGCGAGCACAAGTCAAAATTCTCATCTTTACAATTTAAAATAAAGTGATCAGTTCTTCCACGTTTTAATTTACTCCGTCTGACTCAGTTGTTTTTCACCTTAACCCTCTCCTCTCAGATTAACTCATCGCTTCAACATTGGTCCTTCGAGCCGGATTAAAGTGAATTACGACCAGTCAACTAAACTGTGCGGGTACTGACCTTTATTATTAACATACGGCATATACATCTCCCAAGACTAAGACGCTTAACTCTCGGGACTCGCGGTAGCGAAGCTACTCCCGACTCCATTAAGGGATAAAGTGCAGTGAGTGCGGATTCCACTAACAGTTATCGGAATCATTGTATTCATCAATTAACGGAAAATTCGCTCAGCAAACTACAAGGATTTATTCCGCGGTAGTGTGAGTCCAAAGTGCGCGCTAGCTGCTGGAGTGGGGATTCAAGGTACGCTCTCGTCGCTATACACGCTGTGCCGTCTCTCCCCCCGCGGTAAGTCTCTCGGTCTCCGTAGATATCCTCCGTGCGACGGTGAGAGCGTCGCCTCGCTCTCGCCGAACTACACGAAGCATCGCTCGAGCTCCCAAACAAAATCCCAAACAAATACTTAAATAGTTCTCTCTCACGCTCACGCGCCGCGTTCGAGCACGTCGAACGTCGCGAGCTCCTTTTCGCTCTAGCTCTCTGAGGTTTCGACTCAGCTGGGCTACCGTTCTCTCTTTCTCGCTTGCGCGTCGCGTTAGAGCACGGCGGTGTCGCAAGCTCTCTTTATCTCTCTCTCCCCTTCACCTTCTTTCGCGCGCGTAGCATTGTCGCGCACTCTCTCACTCTCACGCTCGCGCGTTGCGTGATAGCGCGTCGGTGTCGTGAGCTCTCTCACACTTACGGTCGCGTCTCGCGTTCTTGCTCGACAGCCACGGGAAATCTGTCAACACTCATAATCGGCCGCGACCATGGAAGCTCGCATAGCTAAGCAAACCAAACTATCTTCACAAATCAGCCGCACGTACGATAATGTTAAAAAGCTTGGCCAAGCCAATATCACACAACGAACTCTCGAAGTAAGAATAGCAAACCTCGAGAGTAAATGGACGGAGTTTCGCACCGCGCATGAAGACATCGAGGACGACGCCGCACCCGGAGAACTAACCATGAAATATTTCCAGGACGATTTCGTCGCGACGACCGAAGAGATTTACCTTCTTCAAAAAGGGCTTCTCGTCGATCACCTGCGGAAGATTACTACAGATCAGCTAGCCAATCCAGGCCGAACTCAGACCGAAGCTTCGTCGATCGCTCGACAATCGCTACCAAAAATAAACATTCCCAAATTTTCGGGTACTTATATCGAGTGGGGAAGCTTTCGAGACATTTTCAAATCCATGGTAATTGACGCGCCGTTGGCGCCAATCGAACGAATCCACTATCTCAAATCAAGCTTAACGAAGGAAGCAGCAGCCTTGCTCGCCTCTCTTCCCTCAACTGGGGAGAATTTCACCGTCGCTTGGGAATTGCTCTGCTCTCGCTACGAGAATACTCGCCTGTTGACTACCGCTCAAATCAGCAGCCTGTTCTCACTCCCGGCTATGACGACCGAATCGGCCGAGGAGCTCAAACTGCTCTACAACGGAACCTCGAACGCGCTCGGTGCACTTAAGGCGCTTAAGCGCCCAATCGACCAATGTGATGACTTCCTCGTGTACATGACGGTACAGAAACTAGATAAACAATCCCGGCGGGAATGGGAAGCCTCGGTCGGCTCCAAAAAGGAACCCTCAACATTCGACGAACTGCGAACGTTTCTCGAGAACCGCCTCTGCTCTATCGAAGCTCTCGCCGGTTCACCGACTTCGAGATCGGACTCGCCGCCTTCGAAACCAGCTACGACAGCCGCGTCGCGTAACGGAAAAAAACCAGGGGCCTCGTCGAAGCCTGGAGTCAAGTCACACGTGTCGACCAGCGCGTCACCCTCACAGAAGTGCGCTCTCTGTCAACAGGGTCATTACCTCTTGCTCTGCGAAAGCTTCCGAGATAAAACGCCCGGTGATCGAAAATCCTGCGTCATCGCCAACAAACTCTGCTTGAACTGCTCGGGACGCCACTACGCGCGCGTGTGCCGTTCCCAAAAAACCTGCCAAACGTGTCGGGGCAAGCACCACACGATGCTCCACGACTCGTACTCGGCGACGACTCCATCACCTACCGATGATACACAACCATCAGCTGAGTATGCCGCCGCGGCGCCGGTTCCGCAGACGTCAGCCCACACCGCTAAGATCACGAGAACCACGTCAACTCGCGTGCTCCTAGCGACTGCTCTAGTCTACGTGTCGACGTGTGACGCCAACTAACTGTTGGTCCGCGCCCTCGTCGACCAAGGGTCCGAGGCAACCTTCGTCTCCGAGTCGCTCGCGCAGCGACTCAAACTCTCGCGATCACCCGCGTCGGTCCTTGTCACGGGCATAGGAGCCCACGCAGCCACGACTTCCAAGGGAGCCGTTTCCCTGAATCTCTCCCCCCACTTCGTCTCCAACTTCGAGTGCCATGTCAACGCCCTGGTGCTACCAAGCTTACTGCTTACCAACCGCCGAGCGTCGTCCTCACCGGCCACTGGAACCATTTGGACGGACTCTCGTTAGCTGATCCGGACTTTCTCTCAGCACGATCTATCGACATTTTAATCGGAGCCAATGTCTACGCGAAACTCATCCTCGACGGTATCCGGAGAGGAAACTCCAATTCTCCCGTTGCTCAAAACACACAGCTCGGGTGGATTATTTCAGGACGGATCGCGCCTCACGTAGCAAGCTGCTCCAATCTGGCCAGTCTACACGTCTCACTCGATGCGTCGCTTTCATCGTCTCTCCAGCGCTTTTGGGAACAAGAGGAGCTTTCGTAGATAAAGTCAACACCGCTCCCGGAGGATGTTGAATGCGAGAATCACTTCCTCTCTACACACTCCCGCGATCAAACCGGAAGATTCACAGTCCGCTTACCGCTCAAGGCACCGATCAAGCTCCTCGGCGACTCCATCACTCCAGCAGCGCAAATGTTACATCGAATAGACCGTCGCTTTTCTCGCGACCCATCCTTCCACAAGGCTTACTCCGCCTTCATGGTCGAGTATGAATCTCTCGGCCATATGGAGCTCGCACCTCTGGCCAACGTGTCCAAAAAACCACACTTCTATCTCCCCCACCACGGCGTCGTGCGAGAGTCAAGTACAACGAAGCTACGTGTTGTCTTCAATGGGTCACAAGTTACCGACGCAGGAGTGTCCCTCAACCAGAACTTGCACGTCGGCCCAAAGCTCTTGCCTGACCTCGTGAACGTCCTGCTTCGTTGGAGAACTCACCAGATCGTATTTATAGCCGATATGGAAAAGATGTATCGCCAGATCTTAGTCCATGAAGACGACGGCGACTTACAGCGAATCCTGTGGAGGAACAACGCATCGTCGGCCGTCGCCACGTATCGGCTGCGCACAGTAACCTACGGTCTATCCTGTGCCCCGTTCCTAGCTCTCAGAGTCATCCGTCAACTCGCTGACGACGAGCAAATCCGCTATCCGATCGGAGCCGCAACGCTCCTAACTGACGTTTACGTCGATGATGTCTTATCGGGAGCCGACGACATCCCTACTGCCTTAGCTAAGCAAACCGAAGTACTCGAACTTCTCAAGGCGGGCGGGTTTGTCCTACGGAAATGGACCTCGAACTCATCGGCGCTCATCGATCATCTCTCGCCGGACTCCATAGCCGCCTCAAACTCGATAAACTGGCAACCGGAAGCATTCCACATGCTCGGTTTAACGTGGCAATCAAGTACCGACAGTTTCCTGTTTCACCTGAAAGACATGGATCTTCCACCGCTTCTCACCAAACGCAACGTCCTCTCTCGGATCGCTCAGTTGTTCGACCCACTCGGGTGGCTATCTCCGGTGATAATCCTCGCGAAAATCTTCATGCAATCACTGTGGCTGCTTAAACTAGACTGGGATGACGCTCTCCCTGAGGAACAGTGCCGAACCTGGAACCAGGTCTACTCGTCTCTCCCAATCATCTCGAAATTCCGCATCCCACGCTGGTTAGGGCTGAAGTCGACAACTCAGCATCTCGAGCTGCACGGGTTCGCCAACGCATCCGAGGGTGCCTATGCTGCTGTGCTTTACCTTCGTGCTGCTTATGACGGGATAACAACAGTGACGCTCCTGACGGCTAAAACGAAGGTGGCTCCCGTGAAGCAGGTCTCTCTCCCACGTCTGGAACTTTGCGCTGCAAATCTCGTAACACGGCTCGCAAAAACAGTGCGAGACACCCTCGCGCTCGAATGCTCCGTGCATCTATGGTCCGATTCCACCGTCACCTTATCCTGGATCCGCGACCATCCGACCAGGTGGAAAACGTATGTAGCCAACCGCGTAGCTGACATCCAACTCACACTCCCAGACGCGATCTGGCATCACGTGGAATCCAAGAGCAACCCAGCAGACTGCGCGTCGCGCGGAGTCCTCGCGTCGGAGCTCGAGTTCCACAAGCTATGATGGCACGGGCCAGACTGGCTGCGAGATGACTCATCCGGCTGGCCAATCTTTCTACCAAAACTCCACAGCGATCCTCAGCTTGAAGCACGGACAACTTCACACGTCTCCTCTGAAGCACAAACCGAGCCAGTCGATCTCTTAACTCGATACTCTCATCTCACAAGGCTTCTCAGAATAACCGCATGATGCTGCCGAGTCCTCACCTTCAAGACTCGTAAGCCTGACCACGATACGACACTCTCACCATCCGAGATCTCTACGGCCTTGTTGCGGCTCATCCGAATTGAACAAACTCGTTGCTTCAAGAACGAGATTCACACGCTAAGCGCTAACTCCACAATCGCCAAGGGATCGCTTCTTCCCTTAACTCCTCTCCTCGACAAAGTAGGATTGCTTCGCGTCGGAGGGCGGCTTCAGCACTCTCACCTCGATCCAGACGAGAAGCACCCATACATACTGCCACGCGATTCACCCCTCACGATGCTTCTCATCCGGCACCATCACGAACAGACGCTTCACGGAGGAGTGCAGCTCACTCTTGCTACGCTAAGACGTCAGTACTGGATCATTGGCGGACGATCGGCAGTCAAGAACAGCATACACAAGTGCGTTAAGTGCGCGTGCTTCAGAGCTACAGCGGCGACGCAACTTATGGGAAACCTGCCGGAGTCACGCACGACTAAGGCCCGACCGTTCCTTCACTCAGGAGTGGACTACGCAGGCCCGATACAGCTTCGGACAACCAAAGGAAGAGGTCACCGAGCGTACAAGGCGTACATCGCGGTTTTCGTATGTTTCTCGACGAGAGCCGTCCACCTTGAAGCTGTATCGGACTATACAACCGACGGTTTCTTAGCAGCCTTCCGTCGATTCGTCGCTCGCAGAGGGAAATGTGCAACCCTCACGAGCGACTGCGGTACAAACTTCATCGGAGCGGATGCTGAGCTCCGAGCCCTCTTCGCTTCCACATCCACGGAATCTGAAAAACTCACTCGGATGCTCGCCAACGACGGCACGCGCTGGAAATTTAACCCTCCCGCAGCTCCGCATTTTGGCGGGCTCTGGGAAGCAGCTGTCCGGTCCGTCAAACATCATCTCCGCCGCGTCATCGGCGACACCACACTAACGTTTGAAGAAATTTCGACACTACTCGCCCAGATTGAAGCGTGCTTGAATTCTCGCCCGCTTCATGCTCTCAGCGACGACCCAACCGATCTCAACACTCTTACCCCAGGTCATCTTCTCGTCGGAGAGCCCCTCACCGCGATCCCAGAACCATCGCTCACGCACCTGCCCTCGTCGCGTTTGTCGCGGTGGCAGCTCATCCAACAAATGCAACGCCACTTTTGGGATCGATGGTCTGCAGAATATCTCCACCATCTCCAAGCCAGGCCTAAATGGCAGCACCAGCAAGCTCCCATTCAAATCGGTGATCTCGTGTTGGTAAAAAACGAGACTCTTCCACCTCCCAAGTGGCCGCTGGCCCGCGTTACCTCAGTCCATCCGGGCGCCGACGGAAATACTCGCGTAGCGACCATCAAGACCGCAAGCTCATCTCTAACTCGCCCGATCGTGAAGCTGTGCCCATTTCTGCGGATCGATGAGACCATTTGACTCACCTCGCTAAGGACTAATTTCGTCATCCGACGAGGCGGGCGGAATGTTGGAAATCATACGAATCGCTGAGCTTGTCGAGAGACTGCGAGCCATCGAGAAGCCTCGACGACAACACGCGGTTGTCACGAGGCAAAATAAACCAAAACAAACCGTCTCACAATGAAAAACGCCCTTCTGGCCAGAGCGCTGTTCTCGACACGGCAGTTGGACTTCGGTTTCGCGAGCGAGCACAAGTCAACATTCTCATCTTTACAATTTAAAATAAAGTGATCAGTTCTTCCACGTTTTAATTTACTCCGTCTGACTCAGTTGTTTTTCACCTTAACCCTCTCCTCTCAGATTAACTCATCGCTTCAACACTTAGTGTTTTCACGTGTTGGTTATACTATTTATTCTACTTTAAAAAGGATGAAAAAAATGTTACTAAAATTTAAAAACTCCCAATTGCAAAAAGAGTTTAAGAAACTAATTGAATTATAGGGTTCTACAGTTCTAACTCAATCACCGCAGTGTAATGTGATATTTGCAAAGTGATATATGTCAGCAATATAATTTCATAAATAATATATCTCAGATACAATTTTCTAATGTTGTGTTTCTCCGATAAGATTTTGTATGTGTCGTGGCTCTTCGATACTATTTTCTATGTGTTGTTCCTCTTCGATACAATTTTCCATGTATTGTTCTTCTGCGTTAACTTTTTTTTATATGTTCCTCTGCGATGCATTCCTCTGCGATACAATTATTTATGTGTTCGTCCACTCCAATATAATTTTCTAAATGTATTGTAACGTTTCCCCCCAAACCCCCTCCCCCCCCATCACCGGAGCTGCAGGAGAGCCCGCCGTCGCGAACGTCCACTGGAAGGCCAAGTGGCGCCATCGGACGGGATCGGACCGTAAACCGATTGATACAGAAACCACGCACGCGGCCAGAGGCCAGAGCGGGTGGCAGCCAAGCACCGCCAGCGCCACACAGCGCCACGGAAGAGAAACGGAAGGCAGTATCGACCAAGGCCAACCGGAACAAAAAGCGCGGGAAAAATAAGAAAGGCAATTGGACAAAAATGACGCCACGTAGATCAAGGTCGACACCCGATTAGCGATAAGCCAAAAAGGGCATCTACGTCACCGAAGGACCTATACCTGATTGGAGGACGAGGGAAGAGGACCCTGCGGGACCAATAGAAAAATTAGGTACAGAAAAACAGAGTACGCATGCTCCGATCCGCCAAAAATATGCAAAATTCGAGAGTAGGAGTCGGAAATTAGCATATAAAAAGGGCGACAAATCGACCGGAAGGCAGTTAATCATCTCACCGGGTCTACACCAGCTCTCCAGGAATACCAGCAAAAAGTGAAGAGTGAAAAGTAAAAGTGAAATAACAGTGAAATCGTGCCAAAAAGGACTTGTAAAATCGGTGAGTTTGAACTTATAAAATTGTGTCGGAATTGGGCTTATAAAATGTGGTGAAATTTCGGACTTGTCAAAATCTGGTGACATCACGGACTTATAAAATTTGATGAAATTTCGGACTTATAAAAAGCAGTGAGATTTCGGACTTATAGAATTTGATAAGATTTCGAGCTTATAAAAAGCAGTGAAGTTTCGGACTTATAAAATTTGGTAAGATTTCGAACTTATAAAAAGCAGTGAAATTTCGGACTTGTAAAAGTTGGTGAAGCCTCGGACTTATGAAAATTAGTGACGATCCGGACTCCGATAAATTGGCACAAGTGGAATTGGTAAAAGTTGTGCAAAGCCAACTAGTAAAACGCGTGCCGGAACGGACTAATCGAAAACAATAGTCTGCCAGAAGTGACAGATGACAGCCGCGACATCGAAACAAGCCAACCGCGTGTAACCCTGGCAACGAAGGGAGCATAGCGGTAAAGTGACCGAGGTGCCCGGTCAGAAAAGCCGAAGTGACGAGTGAGCTGATTTAACAACTTCAACGAACAAAAAAATCACACCCAGGGCCTCTATCACTCTCCCTGAGGGCACCGATACCACTAGATTGAGGTAAAACCACAGAATTATAAAATAAACACCAAGTACAATTCGCGAGGTGAACGTGCTGTCACCGTCGACGCGGGGTCGTGACGTCACAGGCGAGGCCAGCCGGGTGCGGCGGCCATCTTGGGAACACAGGCCAGTGTAACGTAAAGTTGCAGGGATACCGACGACTATCGATAGTCGCGCTACGCGGGACGCGCGAATTCGAATGTAGAATAACTGAATAGCATATATATAATTTAGATATGGATTATTTAGGAATGGTCACTCGAGAAATAGATTAACTATAGAAAACTGCATAACCGTCGATATTCTACACGGGGAAAGAAGACAACACACCATGGAAATCCCCTCGGAGCACAGAGGCCTGCTCGGACCCTTTCAAGTGGAGGGCCATAAAACCCTTGAACGAGGAACTTTTGCTAAAGAATGGATGCCACATGTGGATTCGTCGTTCGGAGAGAAGAAAGCGGATGGATCAACGCCGCGTGGTTATCGTCTGGTAAACAACTGTAGAACGGGGTCTGCGACGTTTCGAGCGGGTAACAAAAAGGCCGTAGCTCGTAAAACAGCGCGGCCGCTTTCGCCGGTGCCACCCTGTACCACCCTGGACCACCCCGGAAAACCCGCGTGGGTGCCGCGAGCTACCCCCGCAGGACTCTACGACGAGGGCGGAACCTGGCCAATGACTGGGCAACGCACGAGCTGAATGGGCCGGACCACCCCTACCCTCGGGCTTCGAGGAGCGATCGCCACCAAAAATCGTCGGAGAAATGAGCGGAGGAAAAACGGAAGAATTAGAATAAGTTTGAATTTTGAGCCGTGAGCATCGAGCTCTCGAGAAAAGAACTTGTAACAATACATTGAATATCCGTTGAAACTTCAACCATAACGTCTAGTCTCTCCGAGTTTTCGGTTATTTCCATTAATACCCTAACAACTCCTTTTTCATAATTCCCGCGCACCGCGAGTCGAACACTTTCGTGTTCCACGGGCGAAACGGACTCTCGCGCCATCACGGGCGAGGAAATAACTGGACGACGAAAATCCTACGTCTCACCAGCGAGCCACCGACTCGCACTCATAGCGCGTACGCATGTGTCGAGCGGTAAATTAACCGGGCAACGGGCAGCGCGCGAGAATAAATTCGGTCGATAAAAATCACAACATCAAGTAAGTGAATTAGTGAATAAAACGAGAAATAAGGTCGGAATAGGAGAATAAGTATCCTTTTAGTATAGATTAAAATTGTCAACAATTGAAATACACTCTCAACGAGGATAAATAAACCAGATTAATTCAAGAAATAGAAGACTGTAGACTCATTTCGGTACGAACAAAAATTATTGCCGTCACATAAAATAAAAACGTCTCTTACACCCCAACCCATAATTCCTGGACGTTCGAGCACGCGAATCCCTCCGTCTGAGAGCCCGTTCCTGTACAGGAGGCGCACCAATTCGGAGAAATTATTGTAAGGAAGCTTGCTCCCGTTACAGTATCTCTACGATACGATTTTTAATCTACCGTTTCTCTCCGATACAATTTTCTATATGTTGTTGCTCTTTGTTCTACTTTTCAAATGTTCCATCGGAGAGGAACTACACATTAAAAATCGTATTGTAGAGATATTGTAGAGATAGAGACCCTAGCAGGTTCGGCCACGGCGAAATTCACTACGTTTTCACGGTGGTTTCCACCATGGTGGTTTTGTGCAAAAAGTTCACCTAACATTTTGTTAAAACCACTGCGCAAACCACCGCTCTACGATATCCGTTTAAAGGTCACCTTCAACGTTGAGCTTTCATCGCTTCCCCCACGCCAGTCAAGAAGCTTTTCGCTGGTGGTTTCGACGGTGGAAACGACGAAACAAACCACCAGTCATACAAGATTAGTAGCACGGTGGTTTCCCGTTCTTCCACCGAACAAACGACTGAACGAACCACCAGTCATGAAAGTAGCACACAGTCGGTAGCACGGTGGTTTCCCGTTCTACCACCGACCAAACCACCAGTTGTATTTTTATATTTACCGGTAACGATTCTAGTAATTGATCGAAACGGAGAGAAATTTAGGATTACATAACCGCATAATTCCATCGTTAGAATGCGATGGTTGATTTTCGATCGGGCATGTAAAATCTCGATGAAAAATAGTTCAAAGATAAGTAGACAAGGTAAGAAAATATTTAATTTTTACAATACAACGCTGAAAAAATAACTAAGTTTAAAGCATGCCAACGGTACCGAATTTTGTAACAAAGAAACTTTGTTTTCTTGTGCTTTATAAGTACAATGTTTGACAATTATCTTCCATAATCTTGATGGGATGGGCTTCGGGAATTGTTCTCGGCTCGTTTCTGCCAATAGGACCTTTGCCGTCACTTACACCCTGTGTTGTGATTAACGCGTCCCACCGAATACTATCTGCATAACAGAAAAAAAGAATGTTTGGTACGATATGGCATGTAAATGAATATTCAATGTTCATATTGTGAAAACAATTACCACAATATGGTATGTCGGAACATTTTTGTAAAAGCTCTTTGAATGTAGAGTTTCTCGATGTTTGGATGAGCGTATAGACCCTTAGGTCCGCTATTTTTTTAATATTCCACGTCCTGTATATCGTATAGCTTCGCGGTACTGTGTACTTGTTCAAAATATAACGGAAGATTTTCTTGTCTTTCTCATTCTTCGCGTTTTTTTCCACATCTTCTGTCAATATTTGGTCGTTCTTCATATTCATGTTGTTTGTAGTCTTCATAAGTTTTTCCAAAATGTTATTCTCTTCTTTTACATCCAAATACATAACTTTTCCTGACGAAAAACACAAGAAAAATATTAATTTTTTTTGTTGATAACTCATTTATCGTCGCGTAACGAAACTGATAGTTTACTCACCATGTATGACAACGCAGCAGTCCCTCGTGAGTATTGTTCGCAGTTCTTTCTCAGTCCAATTTGTTTTTTCTTGCAAATCTTTGAGGGTGTACAATGGTTCTTGTATGAATTGTAGTATTTTTGTAATTAGTGACTGCCCCGTGCGTTTCAGAACCGGGGAAATGGCAGTCCCGTCTATTTGATCGGTATTATTTGCGGAAGATCTTTTCGTCGGACTTTGTTTCCTCTTCCTTTTAGCGGTTTCACGTACAGCTTGATCGGTTCCGTCGTTTGTACAGTCGTCGGATTGTGCAGTTCGTTTACGCGCCAGGAACTCTTCGGAATTACGGTACCGTTCATATTTCAGATTATCTGAAAGCCATTGTCGAACAAGTTTCTTACAATCCGCGTCAGTAATGACTCTTGTGGATTTTTTTTTTTTTCTTCCTTTTGCTGATTGCGCTGTCCAAGGAAGTCGCTGATGTTTCTGAAGATGGTTGCAGCACTCTTAAAAAAATAGAGTTTAGTGTTTAGTGTTTACATTTTCGAACTAATTTTAAAAAGTGTTGAAATTTACTTATAAAGTTATCGATGTCTGAGTCCGTTACTTGGATACAACCCTCTGTTGTCTTACTGATGTACCGTCGCAAGCGATCAGCCTGATCTGGCCACATTGCTTTTATCAACTTGTTTACTCGTTGTTGCATGCTCGACGCGTCGAGTACGATAAGAAAATTTTCGAAATGCAATCGAATGTCGTCGATTAATGTTATCTGTAAAATACATAATGTTCGAAAATAATAGAAAAATTGCCTGCAGATTAAATACTTTACGTTGCTGCAACCTACCTTGCCATCCTTTTCTGCCTCCGTCGGCAGCGTTATCTTTTCGCCATCATCATCACTGGACTCTATATTTTTGTCTTGTTGATGCCGATCGTTAATTGCGTTTAGTACGTCCCTTCTGAGATTGTTGACAGTTCGTATAATTTTGTTGTAACGTTTTTTCGACACAATGTCGTCGTCGGTGTCGTCACCTTTGTTCTTCTTTATTTTTTTCTTCTGGACTTTCGAAACTTTTTGTCTCATCGGTGACAATTGATGTTTATCTTTTTTAGCCGATGTAGATTTCTGACGTTTCCTTTTTAGCGAATCCCTACTGTTATTCAATGATTCCTGCAATAATTACAAAAATTAATTTGGAAGGGCATAGCATAGCGACGCTACCGGTTTCAATAATAATTATAACGTCATACGTTTTCCCATTCACACCCGGAACTATTGAGATTGATGATTTCTTCCAAATTGTCGATACCCAAATCCTCGTCACGAAGCTCAGCAGATTTCTCACACATCATTGCATCTTCGTTCTAGTTTTACAAAAGTCATCACACAAACAGTACGGGTCAAATGGGTCGCAGGATAAGTTCAACGGAGAAAAAAATGTTTTTCAGTAAACGCAACGTCCGTTGCTTGCGTTAAAAATAAATGCCGATACCTTGACCCTAGTTTTTGACTTCGGCGTTACATCTCTGCCATTAGTCTTTCTAACTTGACTCGTATTCAATAGAATATTCTTCCGCGACACGGGGATGTAAAGCTTTTTCGGTGTACCCTCTATATTATACGATGATTTATCACTATTCTTCTTCGTAGATGTCGGAAAGATATCACACGATTTTCTATTATTCGCATCCGTGCTTATAATATCCTGCAGTTTTAGTGTTGTCGGCGACTCAAGATCATTTACGAGACTCGTAATATCGATAAGCTGTTCTCCATTGCTACCGTTGTCGATTTTCTTTGACGATGAGATGGCGCCATTCGCCGCATTTAGTATGGTGACCTGAAATGTACCAATGCCTAGTCAAAGCGATTCAAATGATCAAAAAAATAGAAAAAGAAATTCTCACGTCCTCTATTTTTTTTACCTCATCACGAAGTTCCGCATTTTTATTTAGCCAAGCACTTTCTGTCGATTCCGATGAATAATCAAGCATAACAGGGGCGACTGGCATGACAGTTCCATTATTCGTTTGCGGTGATATTTCGACATTGTTCTTGCATGCATTGTTCTTAATGGAGCCGATTTCGTAGTAGCGACCTGTGTCTTTATATGCGGTCTTCTGGAAAATAGCCATAATGTACCATCAAAGTTTTAATCTTATTATTTTATCACTGAGTACTCGGACATTCGATGCCGCAGGTTTTATATAGAATGTGTTACCGTTTTGTCGTCCAGTAATTCTCTTGCGTCGAGTGTTGTCGATGGCAGCGAAGGAATTTTAGTGCTTCTAAGATATTTTTTCGCTTTTTGCAAACTCAATCCTTTCGTGTTTACCAATTTTTTCTTTATTTTTAAAAGCATTGTTAAAGAGAAATCAAAACCTTAGTTATACGGATGCATATGCCTAAAGTGAACTGTAATTGTACCTTGGCATTCAAATTCTTGTTCGTATTTTCGACGCGTCCGGCCTTAACGTGTATCTTGTTGGCCTTGATTAGTGTCTTTGGTTTCCGTTTTTGTGATGATTTATTCTTAGTTGGTTTCGAACTTTGCAATATCTTCGAAAACCATAGTCTCATATATTTCATTCGAAATCTCATTTGCAATTTAATCTTTAGCAGTAGATATTTATGAAATCTCCGTACTCACGTTCATTATTGGCAATGGCGCATCCGCGTGACCCGTTAGTATCGTTGAAGGAGCGGATCTTTCTTTCGAACCATCGTTGACCCTCAAACCGCCCGTCTCTTCAGTTGTAACTGTCTCGACAGATAGTTGCGTGATATTCGAACTCGTTATACATTCTCTTTCGCTGGTATCATCGGGAACTTTGAATTGAGATGAGGCGTCGGTCTCTATCGATGCCACGTCCTGAAAAACATACTTTTCCGTTGAAACAATTAGTGACAAGTCTGCGAAAATTGGAAGGTTTACAATAACTCGATCAGTCGTACTTTAACCGTCGTTTCGTCGTCGTTTAAATCGTTTTCCCCCAGAACTTTTTTAAATTCTTCTAATAGATACTTCATCGAAACTGATTCTTCATTAATTTTCGACGGTACCTTCATCTATGGGCGATGGAATTAATTATTGTTAGTACAACAAATACAAAATATGCAAAGACTACTTTACAAACAAATGGCTCTTCCAATTTCAAATCGAACATGTATTCTCGAGGCTACTTTAGGACGTATACGTTGACAATACGCGTTTTCAGGACAATATAATATTATACTCATGTTTTTTACCGATATTGGTGCATCCGCACAGTTCGTCGGTACCGTAGGATAAGTCGACGGTCCTTTCGGGACATCCAATGTCCCGTTGATCGTAGAACCGCCTGCAACGTCGGTTGTGAGCGTCTCGACAGGTTTTTCAGTGGTATTCGTAATCGTTATACATTCTCTTCCGCTAATACTGCCGGCAACGTTGGATTGTAATAAAGCATTGGTCACAAACGGTCCTCCTTCCTGAAAAATAAAAAAAAATTATTCAACGGATAAGCGACAAGTATACAACAAATTGGAAATTTTAGACTCGACAGTTTTGGTATACCGCTTCTGTCATTTCGTTCATGTAATTGTCAAACTCTCCATCAGAAAATACATCGGAAAATCTTACCGTATCTGCCAAACTTGGCGATGAATGCGACATTTCTGTTGACTCCGTATGGGATTCGCCCGGGTCGCACGGTACCGTGTTGTTTTTTTCGATCTGCGAGGTCTCTTCGATCCTCGAACTTCCTGGTCCCTCAGTTGTAATCGTCTCGATAGGGCGCTCCGCGTTTATCGTCCTCGCCGTCTTTATCGGTTCGGGTATCTGAAAGAATAGCACATTTGTTGTTTGAGATTATTTGCGATAAATATAAAAAAATATATTACTCTGCGATCGATCAATGGTTGTACCTCGTCCGTCGTTTCATTAAAGTAATCGTCAATCTTGTGATCCGGATTACTTGGCGATCGATGTGACAGCGCTATCGATATCGTACGGGATTCAACCGGGTCGCACGGTACCGACGGACGAGCAGAGTTGTTTTTTTTCTATCTTTGAGGTCTCTTCGATCCTTGAACTTCCTGGTCCTCCAGTTGTAATCGTCTCGATAGGGTGCTTCGCGTTTATAATCCTCGCCGTCTTTATCGGTTCGGGTATCTGAAAGAAACTCACATTTGTCGTTTGAGATTATTTGCAATAAATATTAAAAAATATATTAGTCTGCGATCGATCAGTAGTTGTACCTCGTCCGGCGTTTCATTAATGTAATCGTCAATCTTGTGATCTGCATTACTTGGCGATCGATGTGACAGCGCTATCGACATCGTAAGGGATTGGCCCTGGTCGCACGGTATCAACGGACGAGCAGAACTTTTTTTTTCGATCTTCGAGGTCTCTTTGATCCTCGAACTTCCTGGTCCTCCAGTTATGGTCGTTTCGATAAGGTGCTCCGCGTTTATCATCCTCGCCGTCTTTATCGGTTCGGGTATCTGAAAGAAACTCATATTTGTTGTTTGAGATTATTTGCGATAAATATTTAAAAAATATATTAGTCTGCGATCGATCAGTGGTTGTACCTCGTCCGGCGTTTCATTAAAGTAATCGTCCATCTTGTGATCTGCATTACTTGGCGATCGATGTGACAGCGCTATCGACGTCGTACGGGATTCGTCATAGTCACACGGTATCAACGGACAAGCAGAACTTTTTTTTTCGATCTTCAAGGTCTCTTCTATCCTCGAACTTCCTGGTCCTCCAATTATGGTCGTCTCGACAGGGTCTCCTGTATCCATCATTTTCGCTATCTTTGTCGATTCCATTTTATGAAAAAACGCATTTTTCGATTATGACAATTACGGATAGAAAATTAAAAATTTGGGCAGCATTATTAGCGTAATATATACCTCATTGCATTTTTCAAGTAACGATCCAATTAGCAAGTCTTGATGTGATGCAGATTCAGCGATGTATGCGCGTCTCTTCTTCTATGGGAATTTCAAAATAGTTGTTGCATCCGAAACTAAAATCTATATTATTCTATACATACTTCTGCAGCAGTGACTTTTTTGCGTTCTACGAGTATAGAACTGCGTTTTTTTGCAATTAGATGTTCAATTGTCCTTTCCTCAGGCGTTTCTTGTTTAGTTTTTGGTATTTTAAATCTAACGCCTCGACCAGATTCATCATTACCTTCCAGAGAGGCCTCCGCATCTTTGTGTCAATCTGAGGATCGTGAATTTTTATCATAACAATCGCACTCTTCCATTCGTTGAGTTTTATAACACGGTACCGATATGAATGTCGGAAAAAACATCCGTAGGAAAAAAATCAGAGAAGTATATGTATCAGAAATATATCCTTAAAATAATAGCCTCACAGAAAAAGCATCTGAAATCTCAATATAGAGTATTGTTGAAGAAAACAACAAAAGTAATAAAATATTATATTCTTATGAATACTGTTGAAAAACATACCGCAAATTAAGATGCTCGTTGATATATATAATATATTTTTTATACAAATATATATATACGGATATATTTTCTATACAGTTTTTTCTTTCGGTTGTTTCCGTGGATTCTTTTTCGCTTATCAACCGAAATCAATTTCCCAAACAAAGCATGCATGCGATATATCATTATGCTTCAGAGAAGCTGCCGTTCGATAGACAATAAACTGAAAAAATTTACAAGACTCACCGTGTACTTCAAGAATTGTCACGCGTTGCAAAACTGTTTGCCCGTTGGAAGAAATGTGATGCGTTCTCAATGTCTCTTTTTTATAGTTCGGTGTCTTCAGGTACGCGTGAATGAAATTGACGGTACACTCGACATCATATATGGGATTGCCCTTTTTTGTTTTATTTGCTCGCAGGATACGATGTGCTTCGATAACCAATCGACGTTCCACCTTATTTATTATCATTTGCACCACGCAAAAACCACTCTGTTGTGCCGGTGCAGTCATTTTGCGGCGAGGTTAGGTTGACTCGTTTTCGAAAGAAACGCACCGAGATTGTGTCAATTCACCTTAAGTGAGAGGTCGTCTGAAGCACACGCTGTACTGGTTTTGGAATTGTATCAAACCGTAAACGTTATAAAATCTTTCACAATATTTTCGTGTTTGAACTAATGGACAATGGCCTGATACTGCCGGTGATCTACCGCGTCCTGCCGATCCACGCGCGGTGTCTGTGAGGAGAGCGATTCCTCTCCCCTTACTCGGGATAGGTGGTAGCTCGTTAGTCGAGCGCTTATTGGTTGGACAGCGGTAAGGGGAAGTAAAGCAAGGGGAGATAGTACCTACCACGCTGCACAGTGCGATGTTGCTGACAAAATAATTCGGCGACGTGTGCAAAGGCGTTAAGTTCGATACTGAGCGACGTTTTCTACTCGCTTCAACTACGTGGATTTCTTCGCTGGAAATACGTAAAAACGAGCTATTGGTAAGCTACTTTTCACTTCAAGTGACACGAGTATTCTCGTATGTCCAGTTATAAAGAATGTAAGAATATCTTACATTCTTGTATCTTTACATTGCTTAGCAATGTAAAGAATATCGGACATCAACGGCATCGAGTGAGACGAGTTTCAACATCGTTACGCCAATACAACGCGGAGCTACGGAAATAAAACCGGTAAGTTACTTTACACTTTCTCCCACGCTGGGCCGGCACAATGCAGTCAAGTACGTCCGCATGTGACGATATTGTGACGGCACGGCGTTTTGATATCAAAACCTGCATGCACAGTTCCAGCTCATTTCAAGATGGTGGAGCTCCACGCCAAGCTGGAACTGTGCAAGCAGCTTTTGATATAAATATGCCATGTCGTCACAATATCGTCACATGCGGACGTATATGTCTGCATTGTGCTGGTACGACATATAATCCCATGGTAGCACTGAGTAGACGCCGTGCTGTCAGATGTCCATTTGGGAACTACGATAAGCCGTTTGCAAGAAATGGCTGAACGACCATATGATAAAAACGTGCCCGCAACATGGCGAATGGTACGTAAAGAAGGGTGGAAAATTCGGCGCAGAAACGCGGGATAAAAATGCCAAAGGGACATTTGTTCGAGTCCCTGGACGATACTCTGCCGCTTCTAAACAATCCGGTAAAATTTCCTCGCATTTCTTGGAGGACGAACATGATTAGCAGCAGAATTCGCTTAAGGTAGTACCAGCGTACAGTCTGACTTTGATCTCGTTTTGGACATTCAAAGAGAATTTACGAACACTTGTCAATGGGATAAGAATGTGAACAAAATCAAGCATATACAAGGTGCTGCAAATATTTGTTATGCATAATAATAATATCAAAATATTATTAACAAATTGTTGAAAAAAAATTGTTCATCAAAATATGCGGTAACCCAACTTTTTTTTAATGAAAATGATTCGTTCATTTTTCGGAATATGTATGAATTTTTTCAGATTTTTATCTTTATTTTGATTTTTGCACATTTTTCCATGTAAAAACAAGAAAAATCAAAATAAAGATAAAAATCTTTACGCTGGTGCTACCTTAAGTTAACTTGCAGCATGGCACAATGCCAAGTATTTTCATTTTCATTATTTATATCGCTCAAGTTTAATCATGTGTACGGTCATTACATCAGTAAAGTATTAATATTTTGAAGTTTATTTACCGCTCAAGTATCCATTGATAAAAGTTTTAAAAAGTACAATTAAGTTGAATAAAATGATCTCGTTTATCGGTGCTAATACAGGTTCCTCGAGTTCCTTGAAAGATTAACACTTCTAGTAGAATTCACTCAATAAGAAGGAGCGCAGTAACGACGACAAAGCTAACTTGTAGCGCAACATAATGTCGAGTATTTTTATTTATATTTTTATATCGACCAAATATTAAGTTTGTAAGTTCTTTGTACCGCTGAGCTGTTAATTGATTAAAGTTGTAAAACCTGTACTTTGAGCCGAAAAGTGTTTTTTTTTTTTTTTCATCGTGTTCACAAACATTATACATTTATCGTGAGCCTCGAGAGTAAAAGAACTTCCGGCTGCTGCGGTAATTGTTGTAAAGCACGAAACGGCTGGCTCCTAATGCGTCGTATAGATATTGTAACCTGTCTAGCTGTAATGATTTAAAAATAACGATGACGTTTCCGTCGGAGGCTGGGGAAGTGTAGGGGATTTCACGCTGTATGTGAATGCATCTGGAATTCTGAAAATTTCCCAATGAAATAAAATAAAATTTGAAAAAATCGACCATATTAAAGATGCATAATAATGTCAAAAAGTTAATAATCAATTAACTTTTGCTAACTTCTTAGTCGATTTTTTTTTCAAGATGTGGGGTGCACCTATGACGGGTCCGTCGACTACATCGCGGCCACAGCAGCAACAGCAGCCATCATCAACAACCGAAGCCGAAACATGCTCGCGTTTCTCGGGAAAGTCCCGTACAAATCTTTATCGGAGAAGAATCGCTATGTATCGGCGGTATTATAAAGCACTTCCAGAGGATAAACCTTTCCAACATTTAACAATCCCTACGCAATTATATCCGGTAAGTTGAATTATAGTTCTTAAAACTGCCATCGGTAATTAAAAACATCGCTGAAGCCAAATTTTATTTTCAGCGCAACGAGGACGATGCATTCGGCGTCGGTTCTAAAATGATAATTGACACGGATACGCATATGGGTACAAATGTCGAACACATGGGAAGTAAAAATAGAGTGCAAAACGATAAAAGCAAAAGTCATGCGATCGGTACCGGTACAGATTTCATTGATTCTGCTCAACAATCGTCGCCCTCCAGTAACGAAGATACATCTTCTGTAATGGCTGAATCATTCACCGATTTGGACCATTCGTTACATTCGTCAGATCACCGCGAAACGAGTAACAAGCCCCCAAGTACTGTGTACGAGGAAAAAAATCTCGATGACGACGATAATATTGGATATCAAAGCTGCGATAATGATTTCGAAGACGCTTCTCTGCATGAAAATGAATCCGACGATAATATTTTCTCATTCAGCAAAATCGCAGATTGGACCCAAGTGATAAAAGTGAAAAGTTGGGTCTCAACGGCATTCCTCATTGCCAACATCATCGCGATATCGCTTCGGGGGAAACTCACATACGCAGTAACGACACTGATGTTCAAGAGTTTAAGTAATATATTTGTTAACAGTGGATTACCACGCACGTTGAAAGCTCTCTGGGCGATGTTATCCAGAAACAACGAAGCTGCAATGACGCGACACCTGTATTGCCGTTTCTGTCAGTCCTACGTCGGCGAAGGCAACGAACCGAATAAGGATTGCTCATGCAAAAAGTGTGGACCGGATAAAAGCAAAGAGTGGTTAGCGTATTTCATTCAAGTGAAAATTGTCCTGCAACTAAAACAACTATTTGCAGATCCGAATATTGTCAATACTTTGAGATATCGGTTCACTCGCAAAAGGAAAAATTCAGATACCATCGAAGACATCTACGACGGTGAAAAATACAAGGAAAAGTGCAAGCCTGGTGGTTTTTTAAGCAACGAAAACAATTTTTCGTTTTCAATCTTCACAGACGGATGTCAAGTGTCCAAATCGTCGAAAGCCAGCGCTTGGCCCATCCTCCTCCAAATTAACGAGATGTCGCCACATGCGAGAAAACGGTACACAATCTTAGCCGGTATATGGGTCGATACGGTACATCCCCCGTTGAACACGCTTCTGCTACCAACGATACTTGAATTGAGATATTTGTACGAGAAAGGAATAACGTGGACAAATTCTATTGACGATACCGTTATTACGAGTAAATTCGTTACACTCGTTTGTATCGCCGATTCGGTGGCCAGACCGGCAATTCTCAATATGACTCTTTTCAATGGAACTTACGGATGTACATTTTGTTACGCGAAAGGTGTACATTTGCCGGGACGAGGAGTAAAACGATCGTTTCCCATTGAGAACCAACCCTCATTTCGGCGGACGGATAAAGAAATTCGTAAACATATGAAAAGGGCATCCGAAGCACGTGAAAATCATGTGAAAGGGCATCCGAAGCACGTAAATTTTGGTGTGAAAGGAAATTCGGCAATAGCTCTTCTGCCGGAATTTGACATATCATGCGGGCCCGTAGTTGATAGCATGCATAATGTCTATTTAGGTGTAGTGAAGCTGCACACCGAGCTACTGCTACACGGGAAAGCTACGGAGGTTTGGTACGCTGGAAAACCCGCAAATTTATCAAGTATAAATTTTCGACTCATAAATATTCGACCACCGACTAGAATCGCAAGAAAACCAAGGACCGTCCAAGAGATGAAACAATGGAAAGCCACGGAGTGGAGAAATTGGATTCAATTTTATGCTCTCCCGTGTCTCGAAGGACTAATTCGCGAATGCGATCTGCAGCACTTGTCTTTGTTGTGCCGTGCGTCATGGATTCTAAATCAGGACTGTATCGGTACCGACGAACTGCAGGAAGCACGGCTATTGCTTCAACAATACGTCGCGAAGTTTCAAGAAACGTTTGGGATCGAAAACATGAGATACAACATTCATCTCTTGACTCATCTCGTCGATACGGTACAGAATTGGGGACCTTTTTGGGCCCATAGTGCATTCCCATTTGAATCTTGGAACAAGAAGATAATCGAAAAAGTTACCAGCGCGAATGGCAGGCCTCTTCAAATCGCCACGAGGTTTTTAATGACTCGATTCATCGATGATTTTTTTATCAATCCCGACATCTCAACGGAAACGAAAAAAGCAATATCTTCAATACTAATCGAGGGCTCCAAGTATAGAAGTCCCCACTACAACTATAAATCGATTGATTCTAAATTCCGTGGCATCGGAAATGCTAAGAGCCGGCAACCTGACTCTTGGGAAGACGAAGCATTGCGTTTTGCCGGATTTCAAACTAAAACAGTTTTCTCTTATGAACGTGCGGTAATAAACGGTACCGATTTCCGATGTGCGAAAACGGAGGCTAAGAGCAAAACCCGATTTTGCAATGAATTTTTGTATAGTGAACGTCACAAATATGGAAAAATCTTGAAAATTATAAGCTTTTGTCACAATGACGAAACTGTTTTTGGTTTATTAATCCAACGTATTGGCAGTCTCGGAACAGCTTTCGAAGCTCGACATATCGAAACAACCGCATCTTCATCACACAAACACTTTGTTAATGTCATCGATGTACCCGTACCAGCAATGATGATCGAAACCCCGAACAACTTCTACATTACCAGACTACCTAATACATGGGAAACAGATTAGTCAAAATTGGAAACGACATCAAATTATGACGGTACTATTATTTTTTCGGAATTAAAACAAATGTTCATGTAAATCTATCGTATTACGCATTAACGTCTATTGTGTTTACAGTCCTCGAGACGATCGGATAATTGGAATCGGTATACACCCAAAGAAAAAAAATTTGCCGGGAATCTCGAAGAGTCTAGCAGCAGTGATCGAGCGAGTCCCCAGCATTTCATCGCCCTTCGACGAAAACAGAATTATGAAGGTAATTTTCCTTCTGTTCTTCAAAATAGAAACTACTATTTATTTATATGTCTCGTAATACTAATAATGTATGTTATTTTTTGTAATGCAGACAGTATTCGTTGGGAAATGTTGATTATCTAGGAAGGTGTAATATGATACACGGCGCGGAACAAGAAGCGACGAACGACAGAAACGAGAAAATCTTCCGTTATATTCTTAACAAGTACACGGAACCGCGGAACTGTACTTTATATAGGTCGAGGAATATTAAAAAAATAGTAGACCTAAGGGCCTATACGCTCATCAAAACGTCGAGAAGCTCTACATTCAAAGAGCTTTTACAAAAATGTTCCGACATACAATATTGTGGTAATTGTTTTCACAATAATGAACATTTAATATTTATTTACATCCGTTGTTGTACCAATAATACTTTTTTCTGCAGATAGTATTCGGTGGGACGCGTTAATCACATCAACGGGTGTAAATGAACGCAAAGATCCTACTGGCGGAAACGAGCCGAGAACAATTCCCGAAGCACCTACCATCAAGATTATGGAAGATAATTATCAAACATTGTACTTCTAAAGCACAATAAAACAAAGTTTCTTTGTTATAAAATTCGGTACCGTTGGCATGCTTGAATCTTAGTGATTTTTTCAGCGTCGTATTGTAAAAATAAAATGTCTCCTTACCTTGGAACTATTTTTCGTCGAGATCTTACATGCTCGATCGAAAATGATACCAATAAAAAATAAATCGCAGTTAACCATCGCATTTAACGACGAATTTATGCGGTTATGTAATCCTGCTAAATTTCTCTCCATGGCGATTGATTATTAGAAGCGTTACCGGTAAATATAAAAAATACAACTGGTGGTTTGGTCGGTGGTAAAACGGGAAACGACCGTGCTACCGACTGTGCTACTTTCATGACTGGTGGTTCGTTCAGTCGTTTGTTCGGTGGTAGCACGGGAAACCACCGGGTTACAGATCTCTGTATACTGGTGGTTTGTTCCGTCGTTTCCACCGTGGAAACTACCAGCGAAAAGCTTCTGGACTGACGTGAGGGAAGCGATGAAAGCTCAACGTTCAAGGTGACCTTTAAACGGATATCGCAGAGTGGTGGTTTGCGCAGTGGTTCGAACAAAATGTTAGGTGAACTTTTTGCACAAAACCACCGTCGTGGTTTCGAAGGTGGTTTGGTCAGTGGTCGGGTTCGCTAGGGGAACATTTAGAAAATTGTATCGAAGAGCACGAACACATAGAAAACTGTATCAAATAGGAACGACATATAAAAACTTTCATCAACGAAGAAAGACACATAGATAATAGTATTGGAAACATACATGATTCAGAAAATTATATCGGAGGAATGACACTTAGAAAATTGTATCAGGGTAGAATTCAAAAAGCATAAAATAAATAAAAAATTTAAAATTTTGAAAAACTCCCGACTGCAAATTAGTCGTTATTATTAAAAAATATTCGTAAAAAAAGTGAAGAAAATGTTTAATAAAGATAAACATGGAAACGACTAAAAAAAAATACAAAAATAATTAACGACAAAAAAAATGGGTAATAAAAATGTAACTTCAAAAAAGGATGAAATGATTAATGCTGTAATACTAACTAATATTGTCAATAAACAATAATAGCAATAACTAACAATAAAGAATGATAACATAATCAATTAATCGTAATTATATAAATTCATTGATAATCTTCGCTACAGTCGGGAGACGTCTTCCCTCACAACGTGCTACTGGGAGACCTACTGGAGCGGACACTCCAGAAAGCCGACTGTTTCCAATGCTCGATTAAAATTGATACAAGTCAAAGGATAATTCTTTAGTAAGGAAAAACAAGAAAGAAACGATAGTCAATAGCATCGCAATGTGATTGATTATCGTCTTTTTTCGTACTAATTGTCCTTTGATTAGCATCATTTTTGATCAACCATAGGTTGTTCGGCAAAAAATGTATGCAAGGCAATAAACATTTCACAAGGATTATAAGTAATTTTATTCGGTGCAAATATCCCAAATACAGCGCAAGTAAAAAAGGAAAGATATGAAAAAGGTATCGACCGATATAGCCCACAATTTTTCACTTCAGTCCGATGATCCTCTTATAGTTTTTCCAAATGATTTTCACCGGGTGGAATTCCGGGGGCGGTGGCAGGTCTTCCGTTGTCAATGCGATACCGAGGCCGTCTCTATCACGAACGACACCGTGCGATTCGAGAAACGTGTTCCAATTAAAATCGCATGTAACAGATACAATAATACCATATGTTATTCGTGTGACGAGGAAACATCTTACTGCGTAGTGTATTATTTTCAACGATTACTTACCGCAATGTCGAAGGGCTTCTTTACACTGCACGAAAAATGCATTGTACCTTTCATCCTCTCGTTGTTCTCTTTTAAGACAATGGTACATTATCTACCTAGCTATTTGTTCCAGGTTGCAACTGTAAATTCAATTCACATTATTGACTACATGTCATTAAGAAAATGAGATTTTTTATTTTACATACGGTACCTGCAAAGTTGTCGACCTTTGCTGTTTAATTCGCAGCCTCTCGTCGGTACCGTATATTTGCGCCAAAGATAATTGACTATTGCCGGGGGTAACTTATCTTTCGCAACTTCTTGCAATATTTCCACGTCTATTTCGGTACTTTTTATTCTCCCGGCGGCGGAGGCGCGTGTCAATAATTGTATCTTGTCGTATTCGGCTTCCAAATTCATGAACGACACCTTTTCTGATGGGAGTATAAAAATGGAATATTTGTTTGTCAATGCATTTTTAATAAATGTTTATAAATAGCGATTCAGCGTCAATCAATCCTACTCACCGTTTTCTTCGATGCAAGAATTCGGAGTTAGTATCAATTTCAGCAGTTGAATGGACAATCCCGTTTTCTCTTGTCGGGGAAGACCGCCTAAATTGGACCCCCTAAAAACAAATGCTGACATCTCCGTTGTTAATCGATCAATCCGCTGCAAATTCCGTCACTCTATTGTTCAAAGGGTTAAAGAAACAATATAGCACCGCACCGGAGTTAGATCCCTCACTGGCAAAATGTCGTCAGTTTTGCGATGTAGTAGATTTCTCAGAGCCAAAAATTGGTATGCCTAAATTGGACCCCCATATGCCTAAATTGGCCCACTTGCTTTTATCTATATTATGATAGTCTCGTACTACGAGGAAGTCAATATTGACTATCAGTTCTCACCTCGAGCTTCGGAGCCCTTCGAAACCCTATATCCTTGTTACAAGTATCGTATTGCTAGCTCATTTGGACTAAAAAGTGAATAGCTTCTCAGCTCGGGTTGGAGTTGTAATTCTTACGTTTCAAAATCAAGTTCTATCTAAATTATATCTAAATTTCGAATGCAAATGTTATCCCGATATGCAAATAAGGTAAATTACTATAATGGGTGCATTAATTATTTCGAAATTCAATTCAACGGCAAGTTTCGCTGCAATCCGAAGTCTCTTCGCAAAACGATTGCATTTTCAGATTGAACAGATCTACAGACAGACAGAAATGGGACTAGACGATAATCTGACAATCCAATTTTTTTTTTTATTGCAATGCTTTCTTTCCTTACATACTTCGTATGGGACGAGAAGATAATAAAGCGGTAAAATGTTATTCAATAAAATGTCTCAATTACAATCGTTGCCAGTGAAAAATGTTTGTTTTTTAGTACTTTCACACAAGAGAAGTGATGTTAGATTTCACATTATTATGCCGCGGAAATCCGGTTAGCTACTCCGGGTTACGCGATAATGTTTTTTGGGGATGATCCAGTAAAGGGTTGGAACCCACGTGAATTATTAACACAGTTTTATTGAAATATTATTAAACGATATTTTACAGTTTCAAAAAATATAAATTATTAACAATAATTTATTAGCAAGATTCGCTTGCAAATTAATATCAGAGTTTATTTAACTAATTATTTAATTAAATAATGATTATTCGTTCAATGGTTATAGTGTTCAAGTTATTCAATCTGTCACAATTTATATCAAATTACCTTCGGTTATCTCGAATTACCGATCAATGTACACTTTGCACCCTTAAGGTTTCCTTTCACAATTACTATGGAAACGTTTACTCGTATTCAACCGTACTGTCAGACTGCCTCATGCCTGTTCTCGATCCTCTATATATTCGTGAGAGAACGGGCATGTCAGCTGAATAATGGGTACATATTTATGGTTTACTTATTCTTGTAAACAATGTCTTTCCAAATCCTCGCTTTTTCGCGAGCGGGATTTGGAGTTTATTTACATTGCGAAACATCTGGCTTCGGTATTCCCGAGTCCGTGCCCTCGTTACCGGGACACTCGCTCGCAACGGCCTTGCTGCTGACGCAGCGGTGTCCGGTGACGAGCGTCGAGCGTCGAGCGTTCTCGACGCTCGGTGCGTGCTACATGCCGTCGCTATCTCGCAACCGTCGATGCCCTGGTTACGAGATACTACTATACCCGGGGTACAACAGGTCGAAAAATATTACCTAATGGTACGACTACTGGACGCTCCTGCAGATCATAGTCGATGCCTTGTCGCTGATTGTTTTCTTGAGCAATAAGCTCACCAACGTTGCCTTTCAGCGAAGCTGCCCGATCCATAAATTCGTCGACCGTGATGTCGCGCATGTGTAAGTCCCGCCACGCTATAAAATTTTAATTCGTTTCTCTACAACATTCTATTGCGGCTCCATGAATGTTCTTATACGCCGTATCATCTGGTGTTAGCCAAATGATTACCAAACATTTCAGAGCGTACGAAAATTAAGAAGACTTATTATCTTACACTTATTATCCCTTTTTCAGTGAAGGAAGACAATTAATCGATTGCCAAATCAGATTGCAAATTAATCAAGAGACGCGGTAGCGTCTCGACGCCAAGTACTTAAAAGAAATTTTTTAAGTGTCCGAAGGACGCTACCAAGTAATTATACTCCAAAATGCCGGAAGTATTTGTTTGCACTACGTTACCTCACAAATAAATCATCGGATCGAAATGATATTAAAATTTTACTATAGAATGTCTATCCAAGCTTTCCAGTTTGCTTAATTCCGAACACATTCGTTCGGTGGATTCTTGTGTACGATGATCGCGATCAGGAATCGATCCATTGTGCGTGAACCTGAATACGGGTGTGAGGTGATAAAGTACATCGGCAACGAAGCATCGGATCGAATTTTTGAGGACACTTTTATTATATAATTCGGACCCAAGCTTTCCAATGGGCCTAATTACGATCATAATCGTCCAGCGGTTCCCGAGTTATAATGAAGTGAACGTGAAATACGGGTGTGAGGAGATCGATTGTGCGTGAGTTTACGCGATAATTTTCGGACGGCTCGATTTCGGCAACGAAGACCTGGTGAGTACATATATTTTATCGTCTTATATTTTAAAAATTTATTTTGTTTGGGGTTAACCTAAAATGTTTCATTTTTTGTTATTAATATCTTTTTTCTTGGCCTTAACCTCAAAAATAAATAAATAAATAAAAGAATCAATGAGTATCTCAACGTAAAATACTCACATAGTTTGTTATGTATTTATTCTTTTTTCATTTTCTGTTTTCAGGAACGTATCAGGAATACGTACATAGGAGGAGACCGTCGCGGACGACTTCAACGAGGCGACCGTCGAGAAGGATTTCGACGAGGAGGAGACCGTCAAGTTTTGACAAGGAGGATACCGTCGAGGAGGACTTCGACGAGGACGAGACTGTCGAGGACCATTTCGACGAGGAGGAGACCGTCGAGGACGACTTCGACGAGAAGACCGTCGAGAAGGATTTCGACGAGGAGGAGACCGTCGAGGACGACTTCGACGAGGTGACCGTCGAGAAGGATTTCGACGAGGTGGAGACCGTCGAGTTTCGACGAGGAGGACAAATAGCCGTAGACAGTGCCCTAGGAGCGCCCATTGACACGGATCAATTGTCAGACTACGAGATGATGATAGCCAGCCATCTCGTCAATCCTAGTGATATCAACGTATCATGGGACAACATAGCGGGACTCGAATCGTTTATTCAAGAACTCAAAGAATCAGTTGTATTGCCTATTCAGAGGAAAGATCTGTTCGAAGACTCTCAGTTAACCCAGGCGC
The DNA here is from genome assembly GCA_917499995.1 of Ichneumon xanthorius. NCBI lineage: Eukaryota > Metazoa > Arthropoda > Insecta > Hymenoptera > Ichneumonidae > Ichneumon > Ichneumon xanthorius. Next base: position 2,848,541 of record OU824209.1, read on the forward strand.
CGAATGTTTGTTATATCTGTCATGTGCTATAGTCTATTCTATTGATGCGCATAGAAGAATGTTAAATATTGTTTTTTTTTTTTGCAAGGTGTACTGCTGCACGGACCACCTTGCTGTGGTAAAACTATGATCGCCAAAGCAATAGCCAAAGAGATCAACACTCGTTTCATAAATTTAGATGTGAGCATTCTGACTGGTAAATGGTATGGCGAAAGTCAGAAATTAACTGCTGCTGTATTCTCATTAGCTGTTAAACTGCAGCCCTGTATCATCTTTATAGACGAGATTGGTAGGTAGGGTAGAGCTGGGCAAAATGGGGCAACGGGGCAAAACGGGGTTTTGGGCAAAACGTCATTTTCTAATAATTTTTGGATGCCGGAATTCGCCCTATCGGATACATCAAGCTTTTCTGCCCAGTTTTGTCACCTTGTTCGATCCAAAAATGATTGGAAAATTTAGTTTTGCCCAAAAACCCCGTTTTGCCCCGCTCTCCCCTACAGGGATAATAATAGAAATTGCAGTGAAAACGGTGTTTTTAAAAAAATAGAACTGGGCCTTGTTGAGTATTTTTAATTTTCTAGTTTGAAGCTTTAAAGTTCCCTTACTATTTTACAATTGAAGCGCGAGCTGTAAATACGTATCATAAATTGCTAATCATTATTGATCTCGTGTAAAAAAGAATCAAATAAAAGTTAGTACAAACGAATTTGTTAATTCTACTTTCCTCAAGATTAAGACTAAGAAGAAAATTGCATTTACAAGAAAAAATAGGTGAAATCAACCACAAAATATTTTTTTCAAAAAAGTAAGAATGGTACGCCAAGTACTTATAAAACGTTCAGAAAATATGTTTATGAAAAAACCTCTTAAAAATTAAAAAATCTACCAAAAAGATGTTTATCCGAACAATAAAAAAAATATATGTGTATCAAAAAGTAAAAAAAAAAAAAAAATCGAAAAAATCAAATCAAACCAGCCAAGTAGTATTACAAAAATCGAAAAAAAAAATACAAGATGTAAAAAATCTTTAAAAAAAAACTTGGCGTGCCAGTTTTTTAAAATAATTTTTGAATGAACTATGTATGACAGTGATTGGAAAAAAAACTGGCACGCCAAGTTTTTTTTTCAAGATTTTTTACATCTTGTATTTTTTTTTTTAGATTTTTGTAATACTACTTGGCTGGTTTGATTTGATTTTTTCGATTTTTTTTTTTTACATTTTGATACACATATATTTTTTTTATTGTTCGGATAAACATCTGTTTTGGTAGATTTTTTAATTTTTAAGAGGTTTTTTTCATAAGTACTTGGCGTACCATTTTTACTTTTTTTTAGTAATACATTGAACCTAACCTCTCACGAGTTTTTTTTTGTTTAAAAACCGTAGAATACCGCGCGTGCCTGCTGATCTGCGTGTTGTTCCGCAGCCGACGTATATCCGCTCGAAAATCTGATTGCAATGTCAGAAGCTTGCCTATTACATAAGAAATTTCAACGATTATATATAAAAAGTATTCTATTTGAAAATTGGAATGTTTAGTATTATAAGGTATTTACACTTAAAATCCCAGGCTGCAGGACGACTTTGCATGCGATGGCCTAATCTGCTGTGGTACGACTCAATAATGTTGTTTGTTCGTCGCCCGAGTCCGTAGACACTAAAGCCGGATGGCGTAACTATGCGTAGCCAATACCGCGTACAATACGCGCAGAATTGGCTAAATCGTCTACCCATAGCTGGTGGCAAATCAGCTTTGATCGCCTGAAATTGACCCTCGATCAAATTAGCCGGCAAATACGCCAGGGCTAACACTTTTAAAAAAAAGCCTCTCGCATCGCCGTCCGCGCGAATAACATTCCGAAGGCCAAGAGCCTTGGCCTTACGGTAAATCGCCTGGAAAACAGTAATTTGTTAACACGAATTCTAGAGTAATGCACAGTGCACAGTTCATTATTGCATACTTCGGAATTTATAGTCTAAAGCGCCCCAAGCCCCAACCAGGCCCCGACCAGCGCCAAGATTTCTCGTCGGATCCTCTTAAAATGTACGGTCTGTGCGTACCAGGCAATTAGCAATTCAGTACAATGGCCATATCGTGTATTGTAGAAATTTCGTGGCAGGACAATTACAATAGACAAAAAACAGCTTCCTCTATGAGAGGTAAAAATCGAATAAATTTACAAAAAATCAAACTTTTCACACCGTGCATATTCCTTTAAACCAGTTTCGCGATGTTCAATCTGAGAATGTCTCACGTATCACCCCTTAATGAAAGTTAAATAAAATGTTTTATTTATTACTGGATCACCGCGATGCCACGGTTGTTTCACGCTGAAAACCACAAAATTGTTCTATCACAAAGTACTAATGGGATTGATAGAATATTTGGAATTTGGCGCTGCAAATGTTGGGTGTCAATCTGAAATGTATTCGACTAAATTTACACCATGCAGCAATGTTTGAGTTTTGCCGTTGATATATAGCGAAGCGGGTAGGGAAAAAAAGATGGTCACAAAAAATTATAATAAAGAAAATACGTATATTTTCAACCACAGTATATACACAGATGCACAGAGCGCTGTGCCGTGAGCCGAACCGATAACAGAATGTCGAAATAGATCCCGAATTGAGCCGTCACAATTTTATTAATTCGCGAACCAACCGGGTGAGCTGTACCGTGTGCGACTCGACGCGTCGCACACCTGTTGAGAGCGCGAGACTCCCGCGGAAAGGCACTTGGCACTTTGCCGTGAAAATGAACTCGCGCTGACACGAAAATGAGCCGAACAATATTACTAGCGAGTAGCTAAACCGTTCCCGTGATGATGTACCAGTTTTTATTGAGCAGAACTATGAGCAGACTGTGAGTAGAACCGAACAAGATAATGAGCGAGACTTGTACACGTGGGCTTAGATCGCGGCCATTAACAAGAAGAACGAGAAGACGCCGGTTGCACACGGCACGACGGCATCTTCCCCTACCGCGCGTGCGCGAGCGTCGCGCGTGAGCTCGAGCGAGAGCGCGGCAGCCCACCGTTCCTACATATTCCGATTCTACACATGCATTGTTCTACACAATCGATCCAACACAAACCAGATCCTACACATGTTAGTTACCAGACAAGCGTGATCCTACACAACGAGATTTCGTAGATCAACGGGCACCGTTTCTACATAATTCACTCACGGCTCACCGTTTCTCCACCAACCGATTCTACACTCGCGTAGTTCTACATAATTTGTCCAACACAAATCAGATCCTACACATGGTAGTTACTAGACTAGCGTGATCCTACACAACGAGATTTCGCAGATCATCGGACACCGTTTCTGCACAATTCACTTTCTACACATACCCGATTCTTCACACAGCGATTCTGCACGAAGCGACGCTTCTCCATATTCCAGTCCTACACATCCACGATTCGCCACAATGCTGATCCTGCACCAACGTTCCCCGATCCTACACAAGAATATTTTCGAGGCGGTACAGTAGGAATGCGCACTGTATTACCAGTCATATCTATTAATATTGACATTTTCCACTTCTACTTACAGCCGTTGGGTGGCGTGCAGTGCTCGTATTTTTAACAATTAGATAAACTACGTAAGAGAACAGAACGGGGAATGACACTGGAATTTGGCCTAGCGGCATAAAAGAAAATAGGGAAGAAAATGATGTGAGAATGACAATAATTTTCACCTGCTGAGTGGAAGACTCGTGATTTCGAGTAAATATCTGTTACGTCGCGATAATTTAATGATGAATGAAACGTTAATTGGTCTTTTGATGATGCTCCGGGAGTTGGGACTGGAATGCGCCAGACCGGGATAGGAGCAGAAACTATTAGGAACCTTGGTAATTATGGGAAACTATATTGGTAGGTAGCGTAGACTTACTTGATTGAGCGGTGAAACGTAGCGGGTTGGTAGATTCAGTCGATGGTAATCACCTCCGGTGAATAGGGCTCCGGTAGGTAAAGAAGGTCCCCGTTGTCCTCCGTCGTCAAAGGTTCGGCATAGATGATGGCCTGCTGGTACGGTAGAGTGCGGCGGATCGGAGTCGGCAGGTACTCGGCGATCTCGTTGTTAATGAGCGTTGATACTTCGGACGCCGTGTCCCAGTCTCTCACCGCAGGTATAACCGGTATCACTGGTGTTTCATTTATGAATCGGGTTGCAATTCCGATTGGTCTATTCACTTTAACGTTGGTTTCTTTGTTTATTATAACGACGGGTTTCTTTAGAATTTCCGTTGCTATAATCGTGGGTTTTACCGACACTGTCTTTACTGTTATTAATTCGGCAGCTGCGCGTAATAATCTTTTATACACTGGTATATTATGAGTTTTCGTACGAGGCGGATTGCCAAATGCGCGTGCTTTCGCGCGCCTTTCTTGAAATTTTTGTCCTCCTCGGCGTCTACCCATGGAGCGAATAGTTTTCTTATTTAATGAACCATAACGGTTGTTGATTAGGGTTTTTACGAGAGAAGGGAAGTGACTGTTTCAACGTGCTTGTTAGGAGACACCGTGTGATACAGTCAGATCCAACGCCAGGGTGCTAATTGTGAGGCACAACCAGGTGTTGGAATAAAAAGGGATTATGATAAGACACCGGGGTGCTAACAGTGAAGCTCGGCCAGGCGCTTAGAGGAGAAGGGATTTCGGTAAAACACCAGGAATGCTAGTAGTGAAGCATTAACCAGGCGTTAGGGAAGAGAGGGTTTTAATGAAATACCAGAGTGCTAGTAGTGAAGCTCAAACTGGTATATAAAAGGAGAGAGGATTAATTGGCAATCAACAACAGATAACCGTGATTAAATTTATCCGTAGAGACTTGTAATAGGTTAAATTTCAAGAATAACACTCACGTTATTTGTATAGGTAAAAATCGGTTATATTGTCTCCGAAAAGTATATATATGTATGCTTTCACAAAAAATGAAGTTAAAACGAATTAAAACTAAGAACGTAATTATACACGTATTTAATTGAGTTGGGTGTCACTCGGAGTTACCCAGACTGAGCAAAAGGAAAATGGGAGATAATATATGTTTGCGACCGAGAGGGCAACTTGTTGCGCTCGTGAAAAACACCACAGTACTGAAGGTCTGTGGGGACCCTTTTTGGGTCTTTCTGACTTGACGGAGCAACCAGCCTATTGGCTAGGAGAAGACTCAGCCCCTATGCGGAGGCAGGACCGGCTTATATAGGCGGTTTCCATTTTGCTCGGTGTGGAAGGGGAAAAGAACACACTGGACTGTTTTACCCCTCCATGTAGTATCCATAAAATATTCAAAGAGTACATAAGAAATAATTATTCAGTCGAGTCTACAAATAGTTATATATTGTTAACTGTGTGTTTTGGTTCATATTTTGTTGTGATTAGTATTTAAAAATGAAGAAAATATTAAATGCCTATGCCGCGGCTATTAACTCTGCAAGAATATAACAAATGCATGGTTCTGTATTATTAATTTTAAAATCATTCTAATTCGCATGAAATTACTAGATGAAAACGTGATTAGACTCGCCTGATACGTATATATATATATATATATATATATGAACTAATACAATTATCTATTTAATTCCAATTTTATAAAGTAACTTATATACCAAAATCTGAGTAACCTATACATAAAATATATATATATATGTAACTATGTGTAGATTTCCTATGTATTAGCTAGCCGTACACATGGCGTGTGGCGTAGAGGGAAAAAGAATGAAAGAAAGGAAAAGACGAAACAAAGGGTCCACGTGTGCCTTGCTTCAAGTGGTGAAAGTCACTTGAGCGGAGTGTTTGTTAGCGCGGGCGATTGGTTTTTCTCGGTTCAAATTTATTACCTTCATCCCTTTGGACAAAGTTAGTCAGAGCTGTATATTTGGCGACAAGATGTTTCCATGGAAAAAACTGAAGGACCATAAAAGAGAGAGAGAGTAAAAAAAAAGGAAAAGAGAGAGAATAGGAGAAAAGATACATAAAAGAGTTCTTTCTTATAGACAAGGGTTATTCTCGGGTGGCGACAGCATGGCGAGTCGCCCGCCTATGCTTGAGTCGGAGTTTCTTTCGTTCCCGCAGAGAAATGCAGGATAGTCTCCGGTCTTGCTGCTATACCGAGTGTCGATGAGTTTACCGACCCATGATCGTAGCGGCCGATAGTCGATCTATAGCTAGCAATGGTCGGTAAGGTAGGGATTTGTGTTTCCTGTAGTCGACGTGTGACCATTGATCCCAGGACGTAACACCTCCCCGCTTTAGTCTGAAGCAGAGTCGTGACTGTGATGAAGACTGGCTCCGAGCCTCTCAAACGGTATGGGATCGAGGGTTGAATCCCGTCGGGTGCTGCGGCGTGGTGCTGGTCGCGGTTGACTGCTTGCAACACTTCGTGGCGAATCTTGAGCTACCCGTTTCTTCTTATGGGCCAGTGTGAGGAGGAGATTCGTCACTGAGTTCCAGATGGCTCCGAGCAGTGCGAAACTCCAACCGTATATTGAATGAAGTGTGTAGCCGTGTATGCAAGTGTCGATGGCTGCTTTTAATATTGCAAATATTACAAATATAGCAATCACGCCAGCACTCGCAGTCCCAAAATTGACAAATCCATGCCAGAAGCGTTTAATAGTAGTTTTAGCTAAATGGTCCAGAGTTGCTTCATCCATGAGGCCTTGTAGGGAGACACTGCCAGGCTTTACTTTGAATCCCGCTGTACCCCGTGCTATATTATTTAATAAAGCGGGTTTTTCGGCTGGAAACATTATGCGGTCTCGTAACTTCCCAATGTCTTCGTCGGTGTATATTCCACTTCTCGCCAGGTTTCCCATTGGATTGTAATTCCAAGTAGGCAATGATATGAGTAGTTAGCGGTGCACTATGGCGACCCCCACTCCTATCCCCACTCCTATCCCCACTCCTCGAGCCCCGTTGAGAGCGTAGTTCGAGGTGATGGTGGGGGGGTAAAAGTGGGGATAGGTTCCGCAGTAGTCCCACTCTTACCCCCACTCCTCCAGCACAGAGTGTTGGAGGTTGTGGGTGTGAGAGTGAGAGGGTGTGCGTGTGAGCTGTCGCCATAGTGCACCGCTTTTTTTTTTTTTTTTTTTTTTTTTTTTTTTTTTATTATGCACAGAGTTACATATTTCTTAAAGTTAGGTTTCATGCACAGTTTAGATCGACGAATTCAATACGATTATATATGGTGCCCAAATACCGCAGCCCTACACTCTTTTTTTCACAAAGTTCTGCTATTTCGTCGAACACTTCGTCATTATGGTTCAGAAAGAAACTAACCCTTAGGGGCATGAAGACACTGAAATCCAAACCTATATCGGCAATCACTTGTCTCCCGTGTTTGGTGTTGACCATCCTCATTCTTGAGATTCTATATATCTTCTGAAGTTCCAGTTCCGCAATCCTTTTATATGGTAGGTGGGACGGTACGCGACCGGTGTCATTGAGCTTCGACAATTTTTTCAAATACATAATTCACTTTACGGGTTAACGAAAAGAAGAAGAAGATCTTCGAAGTGGGACCGCGTTAAGGTAACGCTGGAGTGTTTTAACGTTCCGTAGAGCACACTGAGCGCCTCTGGACTCCGTCTGTAGGAAACAATGCCACGAGCACACTTTTGCTGTCTTCGACGGCGGCACATCGAGTGATGGGCAATCGGCGCGTTCGCTCAAGTTTATGATTTTGCGTCCTGTGGCCTGTTCTAAGATTTGTACAGTCGGCACACCTACCGCGTACAGTCGAGATTGCTCGCCAACACTTTTCGCAATTTCGCGTAATTCTTGATACAGTTCAGTGAGCGTGACGCCATTATCATGCAGCCAGCCACTCAGCCAGTGTATACCGTGGATGTACTTAGTCCGCCAATTATTTATTCTTCGTATCCGGGGCGACAATACCTCGATGATATAAGGTGGAGAGACCATCCACAGCATTCGACGCTGTGGTTTATCCACCGAACCCACACACACCTCTTTCGGCAATAATTCACCATTCATATCTTTTAAATACAGAATATCAAACACCAGATCTGTACCGGGTACATCAAACACCTGATGTGGACAGTGCATATTGTCGTTGAAACCCGTGAACACGTTTTACGCTCTCAGCAGACGGCAGAAGACTGAGCTGCGCTGAAGTTGTTATCACACAGCAGCAATCGTCAGCAATATTGCACGTGCAGATTGAAACAGGATGCGTCTCTTCATTTTTTAATCTAACTGGAACTGGACAGCCTCCAAATATTCCACCCGTGCACTTATTCCCTGATAAAACACCGTCGAAGGATCCAAATATTCCAGATAGGAATTTATTATCGAAACGCCTGCTGTGCAGCGTTGCGACCAACGTTCTCCATCCACCGCTGTTTGCACCTCCTCCAATTCCTGATATAATTTTTCAACGATGCAAATCGTGATTATTTGTATTACTTTCTGTACCGCCGTCGAGTAACCGTTCATTCTGCAACAACGTGAACGCAACTGTGCCAAGAGCACATTTTTGCTACCGCCTGTGACGGGATGATGGACTATCCCCTCCAGGTTTATGATTAAAATATTGCTACGTGTACATTTTAGGCAACTAGAGGGGATAGGCGTTGAGAGTATATTTTGCATCGTATAAAAGAAGAAATAAATCAATTTTATCGATAATCTGTTATTTATTTGTACATGAGCCAAGCACGATAATATATTATAACTATTATGGATGTTGTTGGCTTTGACTGGAGCAACGTCTTCTTCTCCCGGTAATGTTGAATTATCCAACTCCCAAGAATAAGATTGACCACAGCAGCTCATACTCAATAACTATGAGCTCTCCGTTGGGCGAACGGGCTTGAACTCCAGGTTATTATACCTTGTCCCGTAGTACTGCATGAGCAGTTTTTTCTCATGCGCAGCAGCAGTCATCTGGTGCAGCAGATTGGCGTCATCCTCGAAGGCCTTGGCGAATCTCGCTGGGAGGTAGCAAGTAAATGTTTCCTCAATGTCGATGGTAATCCTCGGGCCAAATGATGTTTTTACACACCTTATGTCAGTGACGCCGTAGTTTCTCTCGAGAGCCAACTCGGATAGTTTTTTGATTGGCAGAAACGACGCAAGCATGCCCACTTTGTTGATTTGCGTAAGATCCATTATGGAAATTGAGTTCTTCTAGCCGTCGTATCACACGTCGAAACTCTGATCTTGCACGTATCACTGATTTTAATTTTGCAATATCGTGCAAGTGTCTTTCTATGCGCACTTTTAGCTCGATTCGTTTCCTTTGCATTAACGTCAACGGAGACAGATAGCTTGCACGAGACTTCTTTCGCTGCTCGATCACGACTGATGTCTTCCCACAGGTCTGTTCGGGAATGAGCACTGTTTCCGCTTTCCCCGCAGGTAATTCGCGATTCATGACGCTTTCTCACATCGAGCCCAAAAAGAAATATAATATCTGCTGAAATCAGCTTTTTCAGCAACTCGAAAAGGTCTCTGGCTGCGTGTGTCTTTTTGTGATATCGGGATACAGATCCGATTACAAGAAGAAATATAATATCTGTTGAAATCAGCTTTTTAACAGCCCGAAAACCGATTCCAAGAAGAAATATAATATCTGCTGGCGTGTGTCTTTTGTGATATCGGGATACAGATCCGATTCCAAGAAGAAGAAATATAATATCTGTTGAAATCAGCTTTTTTTAGCAGCCCGAAAACCGATTCCAAGAAGAAATATAATATCTGCTGAAATAAATTTTTGAGTGGCATCGGGGAAACAGAGTAGGTAGAGAAAACGGAATTTTTTATTTTTTATTTTTATTTTATAAGCATAATATTCAGAATACACGAGCACGGGGCCAACAGCCCTGTATGCAATGCAAACACTTATCACTAAAGTTATTTATTTTGTAGCTGCCACCTACGGCAGCCCCCATACTGAAAGTTTTACCCTGCGACTTAAATTTGCGATTATTGATGAATGCATTATAATAATCATAGACTATTGAATCGTTTCTTGACAAATTATTTGAAAATACATTTCTAAACTTATTAATGCCGAGGCCAGTACACATATAATGAAGAAACATAACGCAATACTGTCCGCAGCATTGCGAATCCGGACCTTGAAGTTGAATAGTGTTGCATCGGAAGAATTTGCAGTTTCTTCGGAGCCGTATGAGGTGCTGTGGGATGATTGGCGGGAGACCGTAGCTGTCGAAGAACCATCCATGACCATTTCGATCGACGTACATCCCGCTTTATTGATGAAGATACTTTATAAACGTATCAGATCTCAATCGAGGTACTACTGACAACTATCTCTAATTTTCAATAGCGTTTTACCTCGACAAATTCCAGATGCTCATATGTGTTTTCTTTTTGCAGAAACGCAGGTAGGAGCTGGAAGACCACGAAATGCTGCTAGGAACGAGCCGTTTGGAGACGTACAACCACCCGGGGGTCGCTTAGAAATACTTCAAAATATCTCACGTTATTTTAGACGCTTTAAGCTTAGGGGTCGCGAACTGACAATACGTGTTCGCCAACCACCCTCAGGAATAAACGTTATGGACTGGCTTCAAGGGGCTTTTCGCGATTTATTGACACAAATAACGACCAATTGCGAGGGTGGCGATTATGCAGGCATTTCGTTCACAACAAGCAGCCTGACGCAGGGGCCTGCATGGCTTTCTTTCCGGCCTGTTCGGGACTATACGTTCAAAGACATATGGGGATTAATAGCTAGCGTCGCTCAAAGCGCAGCATCTATGAATATTGATGATACGTGTAATATTAAAGCGTGCATTGTCAAGGGTGTCGAGGGTAGGGGCAGAAAAGGTCTTACGTACGAGGGTGTCGCGAAAAAATCTATTCTAACGATCCGGAACGACGATCGGTTGTGTTTGCCTCGCTCATTAGCAGCAGCTCTAGTATACGCTGAACGTGGTGAGATACGATCAGGAGATTTACACTCCGAGTGGCAGCACATTAGGCAGACAAACGGTTCATTACAAAGAGAGAGAGCGCTTGAACTTACCAGAGCTGCAAATGTCAATATACCGAGAGACGGATGCGGCGTACATGAGATCGCACTCTACCAAGATCATCTGGCACAGGACGGCATAGCGATCGTAGTTTTTGAGTTTCTGACTTTAGGCCGTCGTAAGAAAACAGCTCTATTCAATGGCACACAAAAAGTTTTAGAGTCTGCAGGAGAAATTCGGCATACTCTGTACATCTTATATTACGAACGCTCGCATCATTTCGAGCCAATTCTCAATCTCAGGGCAGCCGTCGGTAGCTCGGGGTTTTGCACCGTTTGCAACACATTATATCGCGTGTTTAATCATCGATGCTCGAAAGCACAATGTTCGCGGTGCAGAGCAACACCACCATGTGACGCCAGTTCAAGCGAGGCAATCAGGTGTGTTGCATGCAATCGCGACTTTTTCGGAGAGCAATGCTTACGAAATCATAGAACGGGTAATGTAAATATGAACGGAGGCCTCGGTAGAAAACCTTCTGTTTGTGAATCCCTTCATCGCTGTCGCAAGTGCTTCCAGACAGTAAGACCTTTGGAAAAAAAAGGAAGCATGTATGCGGCATAGGCTTCTGCAAAATATGTAGAACGGTGCAGCCGTTTAATCATCTGTGTTTTATCCAACCAATACGGGGCGGCTCTACAGATTCGAAAAATATCTTTATTTTCTATGATTTTGAAACGCAGCAGTGCACATCTGTGAAAGGCGATGCGAGCACATTCGTTCACGAACCGTGTCTCTGTGTTGCCCAACGCGTTTGTTCAATGTGTTGTAACAATGATTCTATAGCCGATCCGTGCGAACATTGCGGCATCCACGAATTCGTATTCAAACATAATCCCGTGGGTCAGCTTGTGGAGCTAGCTATGCAGACTGTAGGGGGGTTTTCGCGCACGATTGTAATCGCTCATAACGCAGGAGGGTTTGACGCGCAATTCATTCTACGCTATCTAATTGAGGAGAAAAAAACGCGACTTCCCTCGCTGATAATGAATGGCACGAAGATTATTACAATGAGGCTTGGACAATTAGTGTTTCTTGACAGCCTGCACTACTTTCATATGCCTTTGAGCGCGCTACCCAAGGCCTTTGGGCTAACAGGTATGATTGTGAAAGGAACTTTCCCACATCTGTTCAATATTCCGGAAAATCAAAATTATGTGGGGCCCCTGCCTCCTCTAGAGTTTTATTCTCCCGACACCATGCGTACAGCGGAGCGCGAGAAATTACTTGCGTGGCATCGCGAGCTGCAAGACGCTAATTATCTGTTCGATTTTGCGAAAGAAATTGTCAGCTACTGTTCGATGGATGTTACTATATTGAGACGCGCGTGTATGGCTTTTCGTGATATGTTCATAATCAGTGGCGGTGTTTGCCCTTTCAACGAGAGCACGACGATAGCATCAGCCTGTTTTCGTATTTTTCGAAAAAATTTTCTGAACAACGACACGATCGGTATTATTCCGACAACCGGGTACAGATGGGCTCACAATCAATCACAAAAAGCAGTGTCGTGGCTCGTGTGGATGGAGCACTCGCTCGGTCATAATATTATTCACGCAGGCCGGTCGCGCGAATTTAAACTACCGCAGAATCTATTGGTAGACGGCTACTACGAGACCCCTGACAATGCACATGTATTACAGTTCCACGGCTGCTACTGGCACGGGTGTCAGCGCTGTTTCCTCGTGAATAGGCATCGTCGGCAAAGCGACGGAGTGTCAATGGACGAGCGTCTAGAGAAAACTATCGCAATAAGTAATAGAATCCGAGCGTCTGGTTACATGCTAACGGAAATTTGGGAATGTGAATTTGACGGTATGTTAAAACAAAATGAGGAAATGCGCGCATTCGTGGAGAATCACGCTTTAGTTACACCACAGCCCCTCAACCCTCGCGATGCGTTCTTCGGCGGCCGTACAGAAAATATGGTAACGCTCTACGACATAAAAGATACAGAGCAGATAAGATACGTGGACGTTTGCTCGTTATACCCATACATTTGTAAGTATGGTAAATACCCCGTAGGCCATCCGAAAGTTTATGTGGGTGATGAATGTATGGAGCTGACGGGTCCTGATAACACTGATCTCACGCGTATCGAAGGGCTTGTCAAATGTACTGTATTGCCGCCGAGGAATCTTTATCACCCTGTACTGCCAGTGCGTATGCATCATCGTCTGTTATTCGCTCTGTGTCGTAGTTGTAGCGAGGCTATGAGTCTGGTAGAGTGTACACACGACGATCCTGCAGAGAGGGTATTCGAGGGTACGTGGGTGGTCGACGAATTGCGAAAAGCTGTGTCGTGTGGGTACGAGATCACGTGCATCTCTGAAATCTGGCAATACGAGATAACACAATATAATAGAGATACGAGGGAGGGGGGCCTTTTTGTAGAGTACATTAACACGTTTTTAAAAATCAAACAAGAAGCCAGCGGATGGCCCGAAAGCAATATGGAGGAGGACTCTGTCGCGCAAGAACGGTATCTCACTGATTTCGAGCAGTCTGAAGGTATTAAGCTGGATCGTGGGTCTATAGCGAAAAATCCGGGGTTACGATCGGTGGCTAAGCTCTGCCTGAATTCATTTTGGGGAAAGTTTGGGCAGCGGGAAAATCTACCGCAGACTGTGATAGTTTCATCGCGTGAAAAACTCATGGAGCTGTTGACGAATCCCGAATACGAGATCACGGGTATTCTCCCTGTAAATAATCAAATACTATATGTGAATTATATTAAAAGTGACGATGCTGTGATACCTTCCGGTATAGCGAACACTGTTGTCGCGGCGTATACGACAGCTCAGGCCCGCTTAAAGCTGTACAGTTACCTCGAGCGCTTGGGTCGTCGTGCATTGTACTGTGATACGGACTCTGTAATTTACGTGACAAAGAATGAGCCGGGCGAATACGAACCGCCTATTGGTCAACTTTTAGGAGATTTAACCGATGAGCTGAGTTCTTACGGCTCCGGTAGCTATATCAAGTCGTTTATTTCGGGTGGCCCTAAATTTTACTCGTTTATAGTACGTACTTCTGACGGTACGGAGAGCGAGGTTTGTAAAGTCAAAGGCATAACACTAAATTTTGCAAATAACTCACTGATCAATTATCAGTCGATACGTTCCTTTGTAATGGGCGAGAGAGAAGAACCAATTGTACTGCACTACAATGCGATTAGGCGTACGGCGTTTCATCACGTGGTCACACGGCCTGAAATAAAATCTTGTAAACCGTCGAGCGTCAAGCGAAGACGCGACGGCGAATACGGCTCTCTACCTTATGGCTACAAAAGTTAAAAATATTTTATCTTCATGTAAAAAATATATAACTGGGAAATAAAGGCTTTATCATCAACAGCAGTATCGAAATTTGATTCAATCATCGATATGGACGTGAGGTGGAAACATCCCTGGACGGCTATGGTTTGTGGTCCGACCGGTTGCGGTAAAACATATTTTGTGAAAAAGTTTTTAAAATTCATTTCGCGTATGAACAGCGAGCCGTTCGAGAGAATTATTTTCTACTATTCCGAATGGCAGCCAGCATACGCCGAGTATGGAGCATCGATCGAATTTCATGAAGGTTTGCCGCAATCTGCTGATTACGCGAATGATCCGCGTGCTAAGCTCATAGTTATCGACGATTTAATGCGTGAGGCATCGAACAACAGTGTTATTGACTTATTCACCAAAGGCAGTCATCATAAAAATTTGAGCGTTATTTTCATAACGCAAAACTTATTCCATCAAGGTCACGGCCAACGAGATATCTCACTGAACGCTAATTATATCGTTGTCTTTAAAAACCCTCGTGATCGTGCTCAAATACAGCACCTGGCGCGTCAGGTATATCCGGAAAATCCCCGTTTTTTGCAAGAGGTTTATCATGACGCGACGTCGAAGCCACACGGTTATTTGTTGCTGGATTTGAAACAAGCAACACCTGATAATTGTAGATTTCGCACCTGCATCTTTCCCGACGATCCCCATCATTTTGTGTACGTGCCGCGAAAGAAATTAAAAAGCAGCTGTACTTCCGGGGAGCTACCAGTTTTGCGTTTATGATGACGAATAACGGATCGCTACGCTATAAAAAGAACGTTGCGATATCGACTGCCCTTGGGTATTCCAGCAAGGAACAATGTAAACCAGATTCAAACGTTAATCGCTGTATTGTCGATTGCGTATTGTACATTCTTCGTAACAACGCGCCTCTAAAGGCTTCGGGGGGCGCCACGTAGAAAAGCAGTGATTTGCCCAAATAATTATCAGTTAACCTCTTGTAATGGCCCGTGACGGATCACCACTCTGCAAGAAGCACATTGCGATATTGCGAGCCCTTCAACATTTCAACAAGGATCAACGTGAAGCCTTTTTACGTAAAGCAGATCCTCATATAATACGGTGTATCTGCGAGTGCGCATTGAACATTCTTCATGGTAATGTACCTCTGAAGCCGAACCAGAGGAAAAAACTACGTCGACACGCACCTGTTCTTCGTCGCTTAGCTGCAAGAAAAGGCTGTTGGAAGAGTAAAAAGCGAATCGTCGTTCAGAGTGGTGGATTCCTGCCTCTTTTGCTTGCACCAATTTTGGGCACCGTCCTGTCAAATTTGATTGGTGGGCGCTGATAATGGAACACGCAAGAAAAATGGTACTAGTGCCGGAGGAGAATCTATTACAGATGAGCACACAAAGTATCCGACAGCCTGTTTTTGGCGCTGACGTGACGCATTCGTCAGAGGCACAAGCTATTGGAGCCACCTTGAGTAGATTGGACGCTGAAATGAACGAAATCTTGAATTCTAATAAATATAAGGGTGAGAGAGAAAAGTGGACCGCATATCTGACTGTACTACAACGCTATCTTCATTTTGTCGATGGCGAGCGATCTCATCAGCAGCTTGATCTCATGAAAACGAAAGTACCCGCTTTGAAGGAGGAGGAGGTGGTGGTGGGTGAAAAAAAAGATTCCTCTCCAGGCATGAATGATTCCATCATAATTGAAAGTGTACCACAAAAATTTCGGCACAAAGCGAAACTTCTACTGCGTCGCTTGCGCGATGCACCGTCGGCAAATTTTTCCTGGAATTCCGCAGGAACCGTTTCTATCGAGGGAAAACCAATCAAGGATTCGAATATTGTTGATCTCGTGAACGATGCTATGCGAACAAGAAAAGTCCCAAAACCAGCGGGACGCAAAACCTTCGCAAATTTTTTAAGAACGATACAAACACCTCGAGAATTTGTGGGAAATGAGGAGTTGTGGGCGGAATCAAGGGCCAATTCAACATTACGGGTGCATCCAAGTGGCAGCAGTGTAGCCGAGGATATCAACGATACCAGCGAACAGTCTTCGTACTACAGCGACGATAAGAGCACCGACGGTGGACACAGTGTGCAGAGGGGCTGTGGTAGTTATAGCAAGAAAAGACGTGTAACCTGGGCTAAACTTAAATTATAAACATGAAAATATTGGAAAAAGTGTACTTTGACCCCTCCCACGAAGCATCATTTTCGGGCAGTGCCAAATTGCTGCACGCGGCTCGGAAGAAAAAAATCTCAGGCAAAAAGACACTACAGTGGCTTGAGTCTCAGGATGCTTACACAAAGCACAGACCTGTGAGGCGCCACTTCCCTCGGCGTTTTTATAATGTGCGCAACATTGATGATGTTTGGGAGGCTGATCTTGTAGATCTTCGCTCTGTCAAGGATTACAACGATGGTTATGTTTATCTTCTCGTAGTCATAGATGTTCTTAGTAAATACGCATGGGTGGAGCCTCTACACGATAAGACAGCTACGACTGTGACTAAAGCATTTACACGTATATTATCACAAAAAGTCAGTAATGGTAGATCACCGATTTGTCTCCAGTCGGATAGAGGTAAGGAGTTTATAGGTTCCGCATTCCAGGCTTTCTTGAAGAAGAAGAACATTCAGTTTCGCGCTGCAAGAAACCCCGATATAAAAGCCGCTGTCGTGGAGCGATTTAATAGAACTCTAAAAGAAAGAATGTGGCGGTATTTCACGTACTCTAGAGAGAAACGTTACATTGACGTTCTGCAAGATATCGTCTCGGCATACAATCATGCGCAACATAGCAGTATAAAAATGGCTCCAGCCTCTGTGACGCTTGCTACAGCCGCTAGGGCTCGGGCTAATCTGGCAGAACGATACAAGGAGCCGGAACATCCCAGACCTCCTAAATACAGTGTAGGTGATATTGTACGCATTAGTAGTGCAAAGGCAGCCTTTGCAAAAGGTTACGAGAGTGGCTGGAGCAGCGAACTATTTAAAATACACCGTGTATCATACACCAGACACCCTGTGGTATACATCTTGCGTGATCTTCAGGACGAGGATATCGACGGTATCTTTTACGAGTCTGAATTATCGAGAGTGCGAACGACCGCCGCTCAGTCCAAGAAAAATAAGAAAGGAAAATCAAAATGAAAGACGAATTTTATATTGTTTTACCTAGCAACAGCAGTATGGGGTATTACCCTGATAATAAGACAACGCGATACACTACGCATTTACCGCAGTGCTTGACTTTGCACGGTGGCTGGACTGTTTCTTTAGCTGAAATACAAATACCCCTGACGATGATGCATGTACCACCTGAGGGTGAGCAGAATTTTATCAGCTTTATAACTAATGCGGTGACGCCTGGCACGGGTGTTGACACCGACTATAAAGAAGATCGAGTCTCCATACCGCCAGGTGTGTACCGTAGTGTAGATGAATTACTCGAAACAATTAACGATATACCGCGTGTGTCAGGCCACTTGAAGTTTCAATGTGGGCGCAATGGATACGTGACAGTAACCCGCATTTGCAATAGGTGTACGAATTTGAAACACTCTTTCTTTTTTTCCGACGTATTGAACAAGATTTTAGGATTCTCCCATAACCACGGTGTCGTCGTTCGAAGTGACGCGAAGTACATTGACCAGCGGCCGGCCGGTCTAACGAACGGGCTTCCTAATACGCTCTTCGTTTATACCGATATCTGCGAGCCATACATCACCGGAGATGTGCACTCACCTCTGCTGCGGGTCGTTCCGACCGCCGTCACGGATAATTACAATTACGGGTCTGTCAAAATTAGAAACTTTTCACCACCGCCCTTCATACCGTTATTGCGCACGATTTTTCAAACGATAACTATCGATATAAGGGATGAGTTTGGTGAGCCGATACCATTTGAGTACGGGACGTTGACGGTGACATTACACTTTCGGCGCGTAGATTGACCCGCGAAATGGATTATTACGATGCATACTTTGACCCCCAGACGGGCGGAGGTGGGAGGACGGGTTATGGCGGTATCAGTCATGTCTACATTGGGTCGCCGAACCAACGAGGTCACGGTATTGGTAGCTTCCTCGGGGGTCTCTTTCGCCGTATCATACCGCTCTTGAAACAAGGAGCTCGAACCGTAGGCAAAGAAGCGCTACGTTCTGGTATTAATGCAGCCAATGACATATTGGATAGGGGTGTTCATCCACGAGAGGCCTTTAAAACACGCATGCGTGAATCGGTCACAAATCTAAAGCGAAAAGCCGACGAAAAAATTAATAACCTTATGCAAGGTTCAGGCTATAAAGGGGCTAAAGTTAACAAACTGCTGCATTCGATTGGCGGTAGCGCAACACGTCGTGTCGGTGTGAAAAAAAGAAAGAAGCCGTTAACGTCGAGAAAACGTTCTGCGCACGTGACGAAGAGGAGAGCAACGAAAAGGACAGCGAGAAGACGGAAGACAAAGACGAGTGACAAGAAGACGAAGAGGAGGAAAAAACCGAGGACTGTATCTGATATTTTTTCCTAGACAGACACGATTGAGGAAAAATGGCGTTCTTACACGCTCATTCGTGTGAGTGTCTAAAGTCGGAGCTTGAGCTATTTACGTTGCCACCCACCCAAACCACGATTGAGGGAACACAATGGGTGTACTATAAGCCAATTTCATCGCTGACAGATAACTCGCCTATCGAATTTGTAGTGCCTGGCCAAGGCGATGAGTACATTGATCTTGCGCATACTATGCTGAGTATGCGCGTTGAAATAATACCACCTCGGAAGCCTAAAGAGGGCGATGCACCTAAGGCTGGTCCCGTTAATAATTTACTGCATTCAATGTTCAATCAGATTGACGTATTCTTGAATCAGAAACTTGTATCACCGCCCAATAACGCTTACGCATACAGAGCATACATTGAAACACTCTTGAATTATGGAGATGACGCGAAGGCCTCTCATCTCACAAGTGTTCTCTGGTATAACGATTCGCACGGAGGAATGGATGATGTGGGTGATGGTAATAAAGGCCTAGTTATGCGAAGAGGTCTTATGAATGCTAGCGCCAATCAGATTGATCTCCTTGGACACCTTCACTGCGACATCTTCAATCAGGAGAGATTTTTGATAAATGGCGTTGAGATGCGTATACGCCTCGTGCGCACCAACGATGCTTTCTGCCTTATGAGCTCTTCGAAAGACTGCAGCATGAAGATCGTCGAAGCATCGCTCCTTGTACGTCGTGCCAAGATAGCACCCGGTATACTCCTAGCCCACGCAAGGGCTCTCTCCAAATCTACGGCAAAGTATCCAATGACCCGCGTAGAAGTTAAAGCAGTATCGCTGCATGCAGGTGTTCACGGTGATACTCTGGATAATATCATATTAGGACAACTGCCTAAGCGTATAATTATAGGGTTTGTCGATAATAGAGCCTTTAATGGTGATCGCACGCTGAATCCCTATAACTTTCGAAATTATAAAATAAATTATCTTTCTTTGTATGCCGACGGTGTGCAGATACCGTCAAAGCCTCTGCAGCCCGACTTTGGCGTGAGAGAGCAATACGTGGATGCATATCACACATTATTCTCCGGCACGGGTATTCACTTTCTCAACCAGGGTAATTGTATTTCACGTACGGCTTACCCTAATGGTTATTGTCTATTTGCATTTGATCTAACACCCGATCTTTCGGCTAATAGTAATACTCATTGGAATTTGGTGAAACACGGCAGTGTCAGAATACAGGCCCGTTTCGAAGAAGCTCTAAATTCAACGGTTAACTGTATTGTGTATGCAGAATATGATAATGTATTGGAGATTGACTCGTCCCGACAAGTGATTGTAGATTTCAGCGGATAGTGAACTATTTCGGCTGAGCCTTCAGTATTCTCCGAGAACTCGAGGCGACAGGTCGCATCATGGCTGTTGTAATTGATATACAGAGTCTAAAGGATAAATTCAATCATTTTACACCGAAAGAAGTGGCTGTCACCTCGGTGCATTCAACATACTTTGGCCACTGGATAGTAAAACAGCCCTATGCCCATGACGACCTATCACCTGCTATAAAAAGGCAAAATACGTGGCTGCAGAGCAACCATCACGGTATTGCATGGTCTGAAGGCGATACATCTGTGCAAGCGATCGAGCTTATTCTGAAGAAAATTGCTTCAGAAGTTGATCGAATATTCACCAGAGGCTCCGACAAAGCATCATACCTGGCAAGACTCACAGGGTGTTTTATCATAAATTTGGAAGAAGACGACGAAGTACCATCATTCCATAACCTACCGATGGGTAATACACGCTGTATATATCACGGACTGTTGCGCAAAAACCACACATATAAGTGTGCTCTAGACAACGCAACAAAGATCAAAGCGTGGCTCTGTCATAGTGATCGCTTCGATTCTTTGTGGGAATATCGCACTACTACTAGCTGGATGGTTGGCTTGTCAGAGTGTGCTACTGAAGAAAAACCCTCTGCTGCTACTGCTGCTGTCCGCTGTTATGAACAGCCTTCAAATTTTACAGTCTCTCCGGAACATAAAGGATCATACAGTAGGCGTGTATCCGGCAGATCGTATCCCGAAGGTGTGGACGAAACCGACAGCCATCGTTGTTAATACCGATGGACACAAGTTACCCGGGACCCACTGGGTCGCCATGTACGTCGATCGAAATGGTCATGGATGGTTCTTCGACAGCTACGGTCTCCCGCCAATCATCCCACAGCACCTCATACGGCTCCGAAGAAACTGCAAATTCTTCCGATGCAACACTATTCAACTTCAAGGTCCGGATTCGCAATGCTGCGGACAGTATTGCGTTATGTTTCTTCATTATATGTGTACTGGCCTCGGCATTAATAAGTTTAGAAATGTATTTTCAAATAATTTGTCAAGAAACGATTCAATAGTCTATGATTATTATAATGCATTCATCAATAATCGCAAATTTAAGTCGCAGGGTAAAACTTTCAGTATGGGGGCTGCCGTAGGTGGCAGCTACAAAATAAATAACTTTAGTGATAAGTGTTTGCATTGCATACAGGGCTGTTGGCCCCGTGCTCGTGTATTCTGAATATTATGCTTATAAAATAAAAATAAAAAATAAAAAATTCCGTTTTCTCTACCTACTCTGTTTCCCCGATGCCACTCAAAAATTTATTTCAGCAGATATTATATTTCTTCTTGGAATCGGTTTTCGGGCTGCTAAAAAAAGCTGATTTCAACAGATATTATATTTCTTCTTCTTGGAATCGGATCTGTATCCCGATATCACAAAAGACACACGCCAGCAGATATTATATTTCTTCTTGGAATCGGTTTTCGGGCTGTTAAAAAGCTGATTTCAACAGATATTATATTTCTTCTTGTAATCGGATCTGTATCCCGATATCACAAAAAGACACACGCAGCCAGAGACCTTTTCGAGTTGCTGAAAAAGCTGATTTCAGCAGATATTATATTTCTTTTTGGGCTCGATGTGAGAAAGCGTCATGAATCGCGAATTACCTGCGGGGAAAGCGGAAACAGTGCTCATTCCCGAACAGACCTGTGGGAAGACATCAGTCGTGATCGAGCAGCGAAAGAAGTCTCGTGCAAGCTATCTGTCTCCGTTGACGTTAATGCAAAGGAAACGAATCGAGCTAAAAGTGCGCATAGAAAGACACTTGCACGATATTGCAAAATTAAAATCAGTGATACGTGCAAGATCAGAGTTTCGACGTGTGATACGACGGCTAGAAGAACTCAATCTCCATAATGGATCTTACGCAAATCAACAAAGTGGGCATGCTTGCGTCGTTTCTGCCAATCAAAAAACTATCCGAGTTGGCACTCGAGAGAAACTACGGCGTCACTGACATAAGGTGTGTAAAAACATCATTTGGCCCGAGGATTACCATCGACATTGAGGAAACATTTACTTGCTACCTCCCAGCGAGATTCGCCAAGGCCTTCGAGGATGACGCCTATCTGCTGCACCAGATGACTGCTGCTGCGCATGAGAAAAAACTGCTCATGCAGTACTACGGGACAAGGTATAATAACCTGGAGTTCAAGCCCGTTCGCCCAACGGAGAGCTCATAGTTATTGAGTATGAGCTGCTGTGGTCAATCTTATTCTTGGGAGTTGGATAATTCAACATTACCGGGAGAAGAAGACGTTGCTCCAGTCAAAGCCAACAACATCCATAATAGTTATAATATATTATCGTGCTTGGCTCATGTACAAATAAATAACAGATTATCGATAAAATTGATTTATTTCTTCTTTTATACGATGCAAAATATACTCTCAACGCCTATCCCCTCTAGTTGCCTAAAATGTACACGTAGCAATATTTTAATCATAAACCTGGAGGGGATAGTCCATCATCCCGTCACAGGCGGTAGCAAAAATGTGCTCTTGGCACAGTTGCGTTCACGTTGTTGCAGAATGAACGGTACTCGACGGCGGTACAGAAAGTAATACAAATAATCACGATTTGCATCGTTGAAAAATTATATCAGGAATTGGAGGAGGTGCAAACAGCGGTGGATGGAGAACGTTGGTCGCAACGCTGCACAGCAGGCGTTTCGATAATAAATTCCTATCTGGAATATTTGGATCCTTCGACGGTGTTTTATCAGGGAATAAGTGCACGGGTGGAATATTTGGAGGCTGTCCAGTTCCAGTTAGATTAAAAAATGAAGAGACGCATCCTGTTTCAATCTGCACGTGCAATATTGCTGACGATTGCTGCTGTGTGATAACAACTTCAGCGCAGCTCAGTCTTCTGCCGTCTGCTGAGAGCGTAAAACGTGTTCACGGGTTTCAACGACAATATGCACTGTCCACATCAGGTGTTTGATGTACCCGGTACAGATCTGGTGTTTGATATTCTGTATTTAAAAGATATGAATGGTGAATTATTGCCGAAAGAGGTGTGTGTGGGTTCGGTGGATAAACCACAGCGTCGGATGCTGTGGATGGTCTCTCCACCTTATATCATCGAGGTATTGTCGCCCCGGATACGAAGAATAAATAATTGGCGGACTAAGTACATCCACGGTATACACTGGCTGAGTGGCTGGCTGCATGATAATGGCGTCACGCTCACTGAACTGTATCAAGAATTACGCGAAATTGCGAAAAGTGTTGGCGAGCAATCTCGACAGTACGCGGTAGGTGTGCCGACTGTACAAATCTTAGAACAGGCCACAGGACGCAAAATCATAAACTTGAGCGAACGCGCCGATTGCCCATCACTCGATGTGCCGCCGTCGAAGACAGCAAAAGTGTGCTCGTGGCATTGTTTCCTACAGACGGAGTCCAGAGGCGCTCAGTGTGCTCTACGGAACGTTAAAACACTCCAGCGTTACCTTAACGCGGTCCCACTTCGAAGATCTTCTTCTTCTTTTCGTTAACCCGTAAAGTGAATTATGTATTTGAAAAAATTGTCGAAGCTCAATGACACCGGTCGCGTACCGTCCCACCTACCATATAAAAGGATTGCGGAACTGGAACTTCAGAAGATATATAGAATCTCAAGAATGAGGATGGTCAACACCAAACACGGGAGACAAGTGATTGCCGATATAGGTTTGGATTTCAGTGTCTTCATGCCCCTAAGGGTTAGTTTCTTTCTGAACCATAATGACGAAGTGTTCGACGAAATAGCAGAACTTTGTGAAAAAAAGAGTGTAGGGCTGCGGTATTTGGGCACCATATATAATCGTATTGAATTCGTCGATCTAAACTGTGCATGAAACCTAACTTTAAGAAATATGTAACTCTGTGCATAATAATAAAAAAAAAAAAAAAAAAAAAAAAAAAAAAAAAAAGCGGTGCACTATGGCGACAGCTCACACGCACACCCTCTCACTCTCACACCCACAACCTCCAACACTCTGTGCTGGAGGAGTGGGGGTAAGAGTGGGACTACTGCGGAACCTATCCCCACTCTTACCCCCCCACCATCACCTCGAACTACGCTCTCAACGGGGCTCGAGGAGTGGGGATAGGAGTGGGGATAGGAGTGGGGGTCGCCATAGTGCACCGCTAACTACTGATATGGGATGTAACGTTTGTGGTTCCGGTATTTCAACTGGATGAGGTGTGAAACGATACCAGATCCCATCTATTTGGTACTGGGCCGGCAGCATCGGATCGCATTCGCTTTGTGTTCCTGATTTTATCAACATCTTTGATGTGGTTGTTAAAAATAGCGTTTGATTATGGTAATGGACTGGTAATTCGTTGTAACATTCGGCTGTCTTTCGCAAAGTAACTTCCACCGGGACGCACTTTATAATGTGTGCAACCTCACCGGCGATTACTGCCATATACCCGGGTGCCTTCATTACAGCCCTTGCAAATTGTTCAGGGAGAATGGCTGCTATCGACAAGGCATTTTGCAATACCTGCCTTTCGAGATTACATCGTTGTGTCAACACATCTTTGTATAAATTCTTCATTTGTGTATTTATGTGTTTCTCCACGTAAACAAATTTTGAATTCATATACGTGAAGATGTCCAAATTATTTACGGAGATCCTCCTCTGAGTGGTGAACGATTGTCCCCGTTGGGTTTCTAGCACATATAATTTTGGATGCTCGGTTTTTATGAGCGTGTAACCGCAAAGTTTTTTCTCCGATCGTGCTGCTAAGGCGAATGTGACGTCGTGAGTAGTTAACGTATATACGTCAGGTGTGTGGATACCATCTTCGATTGTTGTCAGTTTCGTTGATAATCCTTCATACAAGACATCATACCTTTCGAAATTGCATGTGTCTGTTGGTTCGGATTTCCAAAAAGCACTATTTCCCTCGACGTCCACACAGTATCCATCCGATAATTTACAATAAGTGCTTGAACGGAGAATGATTTTTCCGGCGTTTAATTTAATAGTCGCTTCGTAATTCGTTAAAGTGATTTTAACCGAGGCCTGTACTACAACATTATCCCAGGTTCCGAACGGATCGCTATATTGTGTGCCAGAGCATGTTCCCTCGTTGGTTACCGAGCCCGCCAAGGTGATACTTCTCGTTGCGGAGGAATTTCGTAATAGGCCGACGATTTGTCCGGCAACACTTAATTGGATAATTCCTGTCAGTTGTAGCCTTTCACATGCTCGGTCATCCATATCATAAAGGTATATTTGTCTGCCATTGTGCACGATTGACACGTGTGAATTCATGCCGCAGTAAAATATGGTTCTATCGATTTCTATTTTGCATTGTGTCACTTCGGTGCTGCCGAACTCTGCGATTTGGAGTAGTTGTATATACGCTGATGAGGAGATCGGTTCTATTAATGGAATATCGCATTCGGTCACGTCGTTCAAAGATATGGTGGTAACATTAAGTGACTGCCCCCCACAGTCATATCCCATCAGCGCAGTGGTGTGATGCAGTCGGAGTATCCATATAATGATTATCTTGTAGTCCATTCTGTAATCAAGAATAGAATCTTGATTTATCATATTGCTATAATTTTGTGGCTTTTAGCTTATTTGTATGAACTACTCTGGGATTGTCTTTATAAAGAATTTTTACATTTCCCCCAGATAAAACTTCTATTATTTCACAAGGTTCAGAGTACTGGTCGGCGAATTTTCCTTTTCGCGGTTCTTTGAGCATAAGGACGCGATCTCCTACCCCGAAGGTTTTCGGGTTGATATTCCTATCGTAGTATTCCTTTGAACGCTCCTTTGCTGCATTTAAATTTGAGGCCGCTAATGTTTGAAGGCCATGGATTTTAGTGAAAAGATCTTCCAGATACTCGGTATATGTAGGATCTTGATTAGGTTCTATTTGTTGATGACTTGATGGTTGACGTGCCGGTTTACCGAATACTAATTCGTGTGGGGTGAAACCCGTGCCCTCGTGTTGGCTGGTGTTGTACGAAAAGGTAGCCAGTTCTAATAAATCGTCCCAATCCTCGTGATTACAGACGTACTGTTTTAAATACTCCGCCAATACATGGTGGGACCTCTCGATTGACCCATTGGCTTGGGGGTAGAAGGCTGTAGTTTGATATTGCTTAATGCGAAACTTTTTTGCAATATTCTTCATCAAGCTGCTGCGGAAGTTGGATCCTTGGTCCGTCAGTAATCCTCTTGGAGCACCGAATTTTGCGATAAAATTTTTGGTGAATGCTGTCGCGATGTCAACGGCTGTTGTTCCTTGTAGAGGTATGGCCAAAGAGTATTTGGTCAACAGATCTTGTATCGTTAGGATGTGGGTGTTCCCAAGATCCGTGGATGGCAAAGGTCCTACGACGTCCATTGATATTTTATCGAATGCTGAGCCTGGCGTATCCGTTATAACCATCGGTTGTTTGGTCTTGACGCGAACCAATTTTTTCAATTGGCATCCATAGCAATGTTGGACGTATTCTTGAACTTGCGTCTTCATATTCTCCCAAAAGTAATTTTCGCGAATTCTTTTATAGGTCTTATTCACTCCCTTATGACCACCTAACATTGACCCGTGCTTTTCGGCGATGATTTCTTTTCTCTCGCTAATAGGTGGAATCCGAATCAATTGGTTGCAGATTGTTACCACGACAGGGGTTTCCTTCAAGGCAATGATTAATCTAGTCTGTAGATCAGTCCATTGAATGTTGTCGATTTTGTTCGTCTTAGCAATACTAATAGAACTTAGGCCTAATTCGCAAATAACATCCTTCAAAGAATTAAATATCTCGACGAGATCTTCAATTACCAGATTTTCCCTAAGGTCGGTTTTAACTGGTAAAGCCAAGAGATTTTTCGATTTCTCTGATTTCACCCGGACTCGGTTCAAGGTTAATTCATCATACTTAGGTAATCTACTAGATGATTCGAGATCCTTGGCACCCTCGTCTACTGCCTGGCCCTTAGTAGTGACAAAAAAAACAAGATTGTCTTTTTGCATTACGAGTCTATCACGAGTTTCCCTAAGGCAGAAGTCTTCTTCCGGAATATGCTCGTCATCCTCAGAGATATTACTTTGCGAGTCAGAGTCGCTTGAGCTATTTTTTTCGTTCTCGTTATCGCTGTTGATTATTTCCTCTGAATTTACAATATCTTGCTGCCTATAATTAACCTCTCCGGAAGTTTGATCGTTTCGATTACAGGGTTTGGAGTGAGCATCACTGAACTCAACGAAGGAATCGTCTGAACTTTCCGCAGCCTCGTCTGTTGATGATATGGAGGTGTTTTGATTTTGAGACTTCTTGTCTTTAAAGGTTACAAAATCGGGCATTACCTTGGGGACAGGCTTTCGTTTAGAATGCCGAGGCCCCTCGGTAACTTCCGATTCAATTGCTCGAATAATTTCCGTTCGTGATAAGTTGGGTGATTCTTCCTCCTTACATTTCCCCTCCGATGCGTTGTCTACATTATTACTTGAGATGTGTTTTATTGATAAAACTGAACTCTCTTCTGCAGGTGGATTGCGAGACAGAGCGTCCGCGTTGCTATTAATTCTGCCTGGTTTATAGACGATCTTATATTCATAATTTGCTAATTGAAGTCTCCAATGGACCAGACGGTTTGCAGGATCTTTAACGGAGTGGAGCCATACCAAAGGCTTGTGATCGGTTACAAGGGTGAATTCTTTACCGTACACATATGACCTGAATTGCCCTACTGCATAGACAATGGCAAGCAATTCCTTTTCTATTGTAGAGTAATTAACCTCGTGTTTGCCTAGTGTCCTGGACGCGTAACTAATGGGCTTATCTTTGCCAATTTCGCCTTGACTGAGCACGGCTCCGATAGCAATATTTGACGCGTCAGTAGTAATAATAAATTTTTGCGTAAAATCCGCGTACTGAAGAACCGGCTCTTTGCATAAGATTTCTCTAAGTTCGACAAAAGCTTTCTCTTGTGACTCTGTCCATTTGAAGATAGTATCCT
Source organism: Ichneumon xanthorius (assembly GCA_917499995.1). Taxonomy (NCBI): domain Eukaryota; kingdom Metazoa; phylum Arthropoda; class Insecta; order Hymenoptera; family Ichneumonidae; genus Ichneumon; species Ichneumon xanthorius. The sequence goes on from OU824209.1 coordinate 2,876,778, forward strand.
TTTTTAATAAATGTGTTAAGGGCTTTGCAATGCCTGAAAAATTTTCCACAAATCTTCGGTAATAGCCGGCCAACCCGAGAAATTGTTTGATTTTTGTTACGCTTGTTGGCCTTGGATATTTCCTGAGGGCTTCTAATTTTTTCGGATCAGGCTTAACTCCGTCTTCCCCAATTACGTGACCCAAATAAGCTACCTCTTTTCGCAAGAATTCGCATTTGTCAGGTTGCAACTGAAGGTTGGCATCCCGTAGACGTTTTGCGAGGCGGTTGAATTTAGTCGCATGTTCGGAAAGCGATCTAGCATATATGACGATATCGTCGAGGTAAACAAAAAGCTCGACTCCCTGTAACCCAATTAATACCCTATCCATTAGACGCTGGAAAGTGGCTGGTGCGTTCTTGAGCCCAAATGGCATCCTATTAAACTGGTAATGGCCGAAAGATGTAGAAAATGCCGTTTTGTGTGCATCATCCGGATGCACTAATATCTGGTGGAATCCGCTGGCCAGATCGAAAACCGAGAAATATTTTGCACTGCCAAGCTGATCTAAAATTTCCACTATGTTAGGGAGAGGATAGGCATCCCCTATAGTTTTCTCATTGAGACTGCGATAATCAATCACCATACGCCAGCGAGGATTACCCTGTGAATCGGCCTTTTTCGGAACGATCCACAGTGGAGAGCTATATGGTGAAAGGGATGGCTTAACGATCCCTCCCTCGATGAGCTCTCCTACCTGCTTAGTTATTTCGTCTTTGTGAATTGGCGGGAACCGATATTGGCGTGTAAAAACTGGCTGACTATCAGTGGTGGTTATGCGGTGATTAATCGCATTTGTGTGACCAAGGATTTTCCCGGGGGTGTGAAAAAGATCAAGGTTATCCGTGATTAATTTATTAACGCTTTCCCGTTCCTCGTCATTGAGGTGATCGAGTCGAAGCAGATCTTCGATGTTTGTTTCTTGTTCTTTTTCCTTGGAAATAGCTAATATTCTGTGGTGATCATGTAATGGGTTTTGAAGGGTGTGATCTGACTTTTCCAATTCGTTATTTATTTCAAAGTTACACTCGTTTATTGTTTTGCTAGGGTCTTGAACCTCAAATTCTTCGATTTCTACTGATGGTACTTGGATTACTTGATCCTCCTCTGTACTATTAATTGCCATCAGGCAGGCTGAACCATTCTTTACAGTTACAGCTGCTTCGCCAATGAAAATTCCTTCCCTTACATGGAGACGTGGGACATAACCCTCCCTGAGTTCCGGGTTATCTACACGTACACAGAGAACCGTTCTTGACCGCTTCCGGATCGTAACGGTATTGGGATTTTTGAAGGGGACACAGTTAGTCTTCCACTTAAGGACCTCCTGGTCCCAGTCAATAATTGCGCGATTAGTTCCGTGGAATTCGGATCCTAAAATTGCGTCTTGAGAGATAGGGAAAGTATCCTCTACAACGTGGAATTCAGATTCCGTACCGAGTATATCGATTTGAGTCGCGCCTATGGTGAAAACAGGGTCCTCCGATATACCCTTTAGTTTAAGCAGATCAGTTTTGTCGACTGGTTGATCAATTTTTAAAGCTTGAGATTTAATCAAATTTGGATCCGATCCAGAATCTACTAAGAAGTCTGTTTCTCCCTTCAAATTTGGTGATTTAATTTCGACTGTAGGGACGAAACTATGTTTTTTTAATCGGACGTTGACGGTCCGGACGTTCGACTCTCTTCGATCTGGATTGCGTGAACCTGACGTTCCGGGGCCCCGTTGTTTCGACTCACGTCTGTTGCCGAACGGGGTTCCGCGTTTCCCGAGTCCTTCCGCTTTTCATCATTCTGTTTTTTAAAACACCTTTCTTCGGTGTGGCCCAATTTATTACAATAATTACACTGCGGGCGAGGCTTATCCGACCGGGAATCATTTTTCGCCTCGCCGGTATTTTGATCTCGAGTTTGCTGAGTTTCGGCATTGCGCGGTGGACGTTTTTCCGGGAATTTAATCCAGCAATTTTCTAAGAGATGACCCTTTTTGTTGCAATGAGTGCACTCAGGCCTCTCGCTTGATGCGATAGTTTTTACACTTGCAGTGTTTAGTTGCGCGTCCGAGCGAGGGTCATAAAATTGGGTACGATCCCTTTCCATGTCCTTTTCTACTTTTATTGCCTTGGAAAAGGCATTATCGAGGGAGGTGTACCCTTCGAGTTTCAATCGGAGCCGAAAATCGGGCGGTAATCCCCTGACGAAACACTCTAAAGTATCAGCATTGAGGGAGGTAAGTTTTGTTTGAGAAATTCCCCCGGCAGTCTCAATTTCCAAATCTTTAATTATGGAATGGAGATCTTTAATGCGACTAATGTAGTCAATAATGTGCTCGTTCTTGGCTTTGATAATATTCCCCAGTTCACCCCAGTATTGGTTGATAGTTTTTGAACTACCGAAAATGTCTTGAAGTTGTTCAGCGAGTTCACTAACTGAATTGAATATATTGTCCTCGAGCGCGGTATATGCATGCCCCTTTAATTTACCCCGGAGTAAACGCGCGAAATTCGTCTCCAAATGAGCAGGGAACATCTCTTTCGCCCTTTTACAGGCTCGAATGAATTTCAACACTGACATGTTTTCACCATTATACGTGGGGACGGATTCCAAGGCGTCCTTAAACGTTAAAGTCGGTTGAGATGGGGATACAACTGTTTGTTGAGGAGATGAAACAGAGGAAGTTAAAGGAGGAGCCAATCTTGATTGAGTTGCGGCATTGGCGTTTGCCGTTTGGCATATGATCAAATCCTTTCTAATTTGTTGAATTTCCCCGAAAAGTACCTTGAGCATGTCTGACATTTCACCCTGATTTGATGGATCAATTTTATCAGAGTTTTCCTCCTTGGGCAAAAAGTCGTTACTATGTGTTTTTTTCACGATTTTGAAAATCAAGTTCGCGTGACTGGAGTTCTATTAATTTCTCCTTTGTTTCTTTTTCGCGTTCTGCTAGAGCATTTTCTTGTTCTCTTAATTGTTCACGTTTTTTTTCCATTTGGTCCGCGAGAATCTGGAGTTCTTCCTCCGTGAGCGGAGTAGTAGATTTACTCCGTGTCGTAGGCATTTTGAATTTGTATTAACTTTGTGTATATAAATAAATAAGAACAAATGAACTTTCCTAATAGCTTACGGTATCCCACCGCTGCCACCAAAATTTAGACCTGTTACGTCGCGATAATTTAATGATGAATGAAACGTTAATTGGTCTTTTGATGATGCTCCGGGAGTTGGGACTGGAATGCGCCAGACCGGGATAGGAGCAGAAACTATTAGGAACCTTGGTAATTATGGGAAACTATATTGGTAGGTAGCGTAGACTTACTTGATTGAGCGGTGAAACGTAGCGGGTTGGTAGATTCAGTCGATGGTAATCACCTCCGGTGAATAGGGCTCCGGTAGGTAAAGAAGGTCCCCGTTGTCCTCCGTCGTCAAAGGTTCGGCATAGATGATGGCCTGCTGGTACGGTAGAGTGCGGCGGATCGGAGTCGGCAGGTACTCGGCGATCTCGTTGTTAATGAGCGTTGATACTTCGGACGCCGTGTCCCAGTCTCTCACCGCAGGTATAACCGGTATCACTGGTGTTTCATTTATGAATCGGGTTGCAATTCCGATTGGTCTATTCACTTTAACGTTGGTTTCTTTGTTTATTATAACGACGGGTTTCTTTAGAATTTCCGTTGCTATAATCGTGGGTTTTACCGACACTGTCTTTACTGTTATTAATTCGGCAGCTGCGCGTAATAATCTTTTATACACTGGTATATTATGAGTTTTCGTACGAGGCGGATTGCCAAATGCGCGTGCTTTCGCGCGCCTTTCTTGAAATTTTTGTCCTCCTCGGCGTCTACCCATGGAGCGAATAGTTTTCTTATTTAATGAACCGTAACGGTTGTTGATTAGGGTTTTTACGAGAGGAGGGAAGTGACTGTTTCAACGTGCTTGTTAGGAGACACTGTGTGATACAGTCAGATCCAACGCCAGGGTGCTAATTGTGAGGCACAACCAGGTGTTGGAATAAAAAGGGATTATGATAAGACACCGGGGTGCTAACAGTGAAGCTCGGCCAGGCGCTTAGAGGAGAAGGGATTTCGGTAAAACACCAGGAATGCTAGTAGTGAAGCATTAACCAGGCGTTAGGGAAGAGAGGGTTTTAATGAAATACCAGAGTGCTAGTAGTGAAGCTCAAACTGGTATATAAAAGGAGAGAGGATTAATTGGCAATCAACAACAGATAACCGTGATTAAATTTATCCGTAGAGACTTGTAATAGGTTAAATTTCAAGAATAACACTCACGTTATTTGTATAGGTAAAAATCGGTTATATTGTCTCCGAAAAGTATATATATGTATGCTTTCACAAAAAATGAAGTTAAAACGAATTAAAACTAAGAACGTAATTATACACGTATTTAATTGAGTTGGGTGTCACTCGGAGTTACCCAGACTGAGCAAAAGGAAAATGTGAGATAATATATGTTTGCGACCGAGAGGGCAACTTGTTGCGCTCGTGAAAAACACCACAGTACTGAAGGTCTGTGGGGACCCTTTTTGGGTCTTTCTGACTTGACGGAGCAACCAGCCTATTGGCTAGGAGAAGACTCAGCCCCTATGCGGAGGCAGGACCGGCTTATATAGGCGGTTTCCATTTTGCTCGGTGTGGAAGGGGAAAAGAACACACTGGACTGTTTTACCCCTCCATGTAGTATCCATAAAATATTCAAAGAGTACATAAGAAATAATTATTCAGTCGAGTCTACAAATAGTTATATATTGTTAACTGTGTGTTTTGGTTCATATTTTGTTGTGATTAGTATTTAAAAATGAAGAAAATATTAAATGCCTATGCCGCGGCTATTAACTCTGCAAGAATATAACAAATGCATGGTTCTGTATTATTAATTTTAAAATCATTCTAATTCGCATGAAATTACTAGATGAAAACGTGATTAGACTCGCCTGATACGTATATATATATATATATATATATATGAACTAATACAATTATCTATTTAATTCCAATTTTATAAAGTAACTTATATACCAAAATCTGAGTAACCTATACATAAAATATATATATATGTAACTATGTGTAGATTTCCTATGTATTAGCTAGCCGTACACATGGCGTGTGGCGTAGAGGGAAAAAGAATGAAAGAAAGGAAAAGACGAAACAAAGGGTCCACGTGTGCCTTGCTTCAAGTGGTGAAAGTCACTTGAGCGGAGTGTTTGTTAGCGCGGGCGATTGGTTTTTCTCGGTTCAAATTTATTACCTTCATCCCTTTGGACAAAGTTAGTCAGAGCTGTATATTTGGCGACAAGATGTTTCCATGGAAAAAACTGAAGGACCATAAAAGAGAGAGAGAGAGTAAAAAAAAGGAAAAGAGAGAGAATAGGAGAAAAGATACATAAAAGAGTTCTTTCTTATAGACAAGGGTTATTCTCGGGTGGCGACAGCATGGCGAGTCGCCCGCCTATGCTTGAGTCGGAGTTTCTTTCGTTCCCGCAGAGAAATGCAGGATAGTCTCCGGTCTTGCTGCTATACCGAGTGTCGATGAGTTTACCGACCCATGATCGTAGCGGCCGATAGTCGATCTATAGCTAGCAATGGTCGGTAAGGTAGGGATTTGTGTTTCCTGTAGTCGACGTGTGACCATTGATCCCAGGACGTAACATATCCTCGGTCGAATGTCACAGCAAATTTTGTTCGCATATATTTTTGATAGTTTCGCGCACTTGAGAGCATTTTGTAAACAAGTAAATCCTTGTTCGCTTCTGAAAATTGAATTTTGGGCTTTTTAGAAAGATCCGTTTCGAACAGGACATTCCGTTCGGAAAGGCTTACTTTCTGAAAAATAATTTATTTATGAAAAAAAAAATTAGAAAATGTTTTATTTTCTTATTTTAAATGAATTCCGTGGTATTTTTAGAAACCATATGCATTTTTTCAGAATGTTCAATCATTTTTAATTTTTTTCGAAAATTTTAAAAATCGATGTAGAGGCACGAATTTCGGATGTTTTCGTATCACGATTTTACAGTAGACACAAAAAGTTTCGAGGCGATTGCGCCGACCGTTCCGTAGTTATGGCCTTTAAAAAATTTCAAAAACGGAAACTTCAAGAATGATAAAAAATTAAAAAGTAATTCATGTGGCTTCTAGAAAATTAATGAATTCATGTGAAAAGAGATAAAAAAGGTTTACTGATTATTTGTTGAACAATTTTTTTTAGCTCTTTGTTAATCACTTTTTGACATTATTATTATCAATGTTGTTGGCACCTTTAATACAGTTGATTTTTTCGGATTTTTATACCTTTAGGAATAGGAAGTATTCAAATTCTCACTCAATCTCACTTTTGGCTGAGAATGTATGTACGTGTGAAGCATCCGTAATTTCTTCCTTTCATTTTGGTTACCGACTTAGGAACTCTTGGGATGTTTCGACAATTACAACAAATCATATATTATTCATCAAAAATTAAATTTTTATGAAAATAATGTTACAAAAACAATCGTTGCTGTTATAATAGTATGCATAGTCGATTATTTTTCAGGCATAAAAAACTCTTACTATTCGCGAGACCGGTTGACGACATATTAGGCATGTCGATCGCGTTCTTTGGTGCTCGTTGCTACATGAGTGGCACATCGTCAGATGTCCGCAATCCATTATGATCATGTCGGGACGATTATCGTAGCAAATGCTACAAGCTCTGAGTGATAAATCCGGCACAGTCGCATTTTCGTTTGAATCGAGGTTTTCGTCATTGTGAGGCATGATATTGCGCACAGTAACGAGTACTTGCGCATCTTCTTGCTGAGCCACAGGAGCCACTGCGATATCTTCAACTTGTTCTACTTCGAGAACGGGTGCGGGTGCTTCATCGTCGTCGCTTATGACGATTATGTCGTCATCACCGACTCGAGGCAGTTCTCTTTCGAGCAGTGGCATCATACGGGGAGCTGCTACGCCGTCACCGATCCGTTCTGCATGTCGAATCAAACCGGAACCAACATCTGGTTCGTCACCGAGAACCTCTGCGACATAACGATTCGGTGGCTCATCATCATCGCTTATAACGATTACGTCGTCATCACCGATTCGTGGCAGTACTTCTTCTGATGCGACCTCGGGAGCTTCTGCATTTTCAGACATGTGTGTGGCGTCGAAAGCGTTACGATCTCCAGCAGCAGGCAGATCTTGATAATCCACTGCTCTCGGTCGATCATTCCCATGAACTAAAAAATGAATGGGCGTCAATTAATTCACATCGAAAGCGGCGTATTTAAATGTCATTGGGTTCAGGATTTTGAATGTCATTTACTTTTACCATGCGTTGTCTCTATAGCCACTCGCTGCCTGAATGGGATGACGGTTTGAAGGAACTCCTCCATGGTTATTCTATAATAACAACAAATATCATCCAAAATGATTAATGTGCATTTCTCAGGCACTTTTATCTATACACATGAATTACGGCATGAACGGGGTATAATGTATGGCCCACTTTAACGAGATGCTAAAGTCTTATCTAACAACTAACTTTTAACCGATTTGTAATTTGTAATCGTTTATTTCCTGCAAACTCTACAAACGTACAGTTAGTAAATTAAAAAATACACAAAAAAAGATTCACCCGTGAGGAAGTAAAATGCATTATCGACATCGAAAAACCAAACGGCCGTTTGTTTAGTATAGTGAGTATAGTCAAATGTATCGGGCATCATAAGATGTTTGTCGTTTTTTTTATCGTCATGTTTAGAGTGCAATATTATTTGTGAAAACTAAAAAAAAATTTCAGTGGCAGTAAAAAAATTAAAAATAATCTTATGATTCATTTTTGGCCTTTACGACGCCTATCAATTAAATTTTAAAAAAACATGGTACTCGTGAATGCGTGTATCTCTTGTACTTATTCCTATTTTACAATTAAATAATTTATTTGCGACCTCAAACACACGTATTAATAGTGTGTAAAAGAGAAATAAATCAAAAAAATATTGCAGATTAGCAGCCCAGGTAGCACAAAAAAATTAGTTATCAGAAAGTGATCTAAATGGGTTACATGTGACCGTCCGGATGATAACTATAAGCTATCCTATGTCCAAAAGTTAACTTTTTGGATGGGTGGTAACTTTCGGATACCATCCAGACGGACATATGTAACCCATTTAGATCACTTTCGGATAACTAATTTTTTTGTGCTACCTGGGAGCAAAAAAATATCGTATACTGACTTACTGAAAAAAATCATTATTCTAAAAAAAATGTTGTTTTGTTTTTAAAGAAATATCTGTTTTTTTCTTGTTTTTCTAACACATAGCTCATATAATTGTTTGTACATAATTATGTATAAAAACGCAACAATCTTGCCACAAATTAGGATATTACTATGACATATTTTGGCAAATTCACAATAAAAATACATTAATTTCTTTTTGCTTTTTTTGAACCTTCTTTTTCAGTATATTCTTTACGATTTCTCATAATTCTTATCCCGTTAGGAAGTATCAAAAACTTACATTGAATCTCATTATCGGTTCGTAATGCTCGTAAGGTTCGTATGTACGTGAAACGTATCTATTTTCAGATACTTGCAAATGTTTGTAATGAAACTGACCTTTCCGATTCCAACAGCTGGAGACAGTTAGCTCTATGCGCATCGGCTTCACCCTGCTGTCTCATTTGGTTCAATCGCATGTTTTGCGGAACTGGCCCACCGCAGCCAACGTTAGCAATGAAATCATTGAGTTTGCCTATTAATCGCAATATAATACATATTCATGGTCAACTATTAAAACTAATATTAATTTTGTAATGTCAAGCTTATTTACAGAGAAAGTCCCAGATGCTGTCGTGCCGTCGTCCGAGTGCTCTAACGAGAAGTACTTGCATTCTTTGGCACGTAAGGTCCATCTCATTGGACTCAACCGACACCAAGTCGAGCACGGGTCGCCACTCCCTCAAGAAATGCTGTACAAAACGGCGCATCTGAGGTTGACTTTCAACGCGGTCTGCCATATGAAACGATGTCTCCAAAGCTTCATCCCTTCTCTCGGAGGGTACGAGTATCATACTCATTAGCGCCCACAAAATATCCCGTGAGGCGGCCGGATTGATTTCGTTTCTCCATTGGTGAAACATCATCTAGAGCGAATATATTTTTCTATGAACTTTTTCCCGAATGCAAGAATGAAATCATGTCTAAGGTTGAAATCCTCTTACATCCGTGTAGTGGAACCCGCTAATTCCTACCGTCATGCGTGGCGCAACCCGACGGACGGCAATTGTGGCCTCCAAACTGCCAAGTATCCGTGAAACATTTAATCGTAGTTCTGTCGAGAGGTCTAAGACGAAACGAAACACGGCCTCGTAAACGGAAGGTGACCAGCTGCCACAAAGCACGTATAGTATCAGGAATCCCTGAAATATGACATTGTTAGCACATATTAATTAGAAGGAAGATTCGTTAAATCCTCGATTACTTACCATGCCGTTACGTTGTTTGTATATAACGAGTAGCTGGCATACTCCCAGATGGTTCACATCAATCTATATACAATGTTAATTTAAAGACCCATTAACATAATAATTATAATATTCGATTTAAGGGTGCTCCAGAGGGTGGGCAATTAAGCAGGGGTCTATTAACGATATGCCCGAAATTGAGTTATATTATTGCGAGACAAATTTCGTATTGAAAATCTCCTACGATTGATTGTATGTATGAAAAACTGAGACTTCTGAAGATTATGTATTAACGGTGTATCAAAACCCGGACATGACATACCTACGACCACGTAAAAAAAATTGACAATCAATCTGGTTTCATTCACTAAAGTTCAACTCTGTACCCAGGTAGCACAAAAACAATTAGTTATCAGAAAGTGATCTAAATGGATTACATATGTCCGTCTGGACGGTATCCGAAAGTTACCACCCATCCAAAAAGTTAACTTTTGGACGTAGGATAGCTTATAGTTACCATCCGGACGCACATACGTAACCCATTTAGATCACTTTCTGATAACTAATTTTTTTGTGCTACCTGAGGTGCTTTCGAACTGCCGTCATAATGAAGGTGCGCATGCGCATGGTCGTTTTCTGGTACGAATTCTTGTCAAAAAACATGCTCGTTTTGTGATACGAATTCGCATGCGAATTCGTATCAAAAAAGACCGTGCGCATGCGCACCATCATTACAACCGCAAATCGAAAGCACATATGGTGAATTTTCAAAAAAATGTTACGGTAATGTGGCAAAAAAATGTGTTCTTGGTAATTGCACATCTAGAAGGATGATTTTACCACAATTTACAGTAAATTACGAGAAACTTTTGTGACCGTATTTTCATAACACAAGATGTTGAGAAAAAGAAATACGTTATAACACGGTAAAAATACGGTATTTTTACAGTAATTTTATGAAATATTAAAATATCGGTATTTCCACATCCGGATAATACGCATGCGCAGTCATTGTAACTTGAGGACTGTTCTGTTAGAGGTCTTATTTTCCTCCCTCGAGATCGCGAATCGATTCGGCGCGATTTTGGGGAAACAGTAGGGATCAACTTAGACACGCTGGTAACGAGGAGCAAATGGCCGTAAGGCAAAATTTATTATCACCGTGCGTTCGCACAAACAGAAAAAAGTACTAATTTTAAATTTAACACACGCACACAAAATAATACACGCAACACGCGACAAAATAACAATATAAATTATAGTTACTCTCACACACGCGCTCGCGCTCTCGCTCGACGGCAAACTCGGGCACGGCGCCGGTTCCGTTTCTCTCTCTCACTCGTTCGCGTACTCTCTCTTTCTGTCTCGCTCGCCTCGTGCTCGCTCGACGTACGCTCCAACTCTACTACTCCTATGCTTTCGCTCGCATACATCGGGACCCGGTTTCTTCCCGGCGCGACGGGGATGCGCACGGGCCTACGCTTGCGCACGCCGCGGTCGCTTCTTTATCGACGGTCGGTTTTATCTTTTAACACTCGGCCATACTGCAAAAAGCTCGTCCTCGAGCGTTATTCGTCGAGAACATAATCATCGAAACGCCTCGGCATTCGTTTCTGACGCGTCGAAGCTCGCGGCTTCCGCGTCAACGCTCGTTCACACTCACGCGGTTCACACACACTCATTCTTGAGCTGCCTAGCGCAGCGTTATCACAGGGTTGAGTTGGCATTACGCATGCCTCGATCACTTCGTCGACTCGTGCAGACGTCGATGCGGTCGGTTGTATTAATTCACTCGGTTTGGCCGCTGTCGGTACGATTGATAAACCGGTACCTCGATCGTCGGCGTCGTCGCTGGTGAACGTATGCGGTTCGCCCGCGAGCGCAGCAGCGCTCGTATTCGCTATCACTTCACTGGCACTCTTTGTCGTTGCACTTGCATTGGAATGATTAGCACAGGTAGTTATCACAGCATCGCTTACATCGCTCTTACTGGCTATCGGCTCGGTATCGCTACTCGCAGAACTATCGAGGTCATCGTCGTTCTCAGGGATCTCTTCGTCAGACTCGAGGGTTTCCGGCACCCATAACTTCATTTGACTCGCGTGGGCGGTCGATGCATATCGACGCCCTTTTGTACTATCGTTCAAGTCGGCTACGAGAAACGTATCGCCGGGTAATTTTTTTACTACGATCAATGGACCTCGATATTTCTCGTACAGTTTGGTGGATTCACCTGTCGCGCTCGGTACCGTCTTCACATTACGCCGTCTTCCTACGGCGTAATCGACGTTTTTCGCTCGGTTGCTGTCATAACGCAACTTCATATGTTTCTGCCCGGTCAAGATTTTTACTCTCGCCTGCGCTTGCAAATCTCGCGGAGGCGTATAAGAGTTCTCGTCGTCTTGCGTCAGCGTTCGAGCCGCGCCTTCGGCTTTTCGCGGTACATATCCGAATACTAGTTCGAACGGGCTCTTACCCGTGCTCGCGCTCTTCATTTCGTTTAGGTCGCTCTGTATTTTTCGAATGTTTTTATCCCAGTTTCGTCCGTCGTTGTCGGTCAGATTGCTCCGAATCGCGGGCACCAGTGTTGCGTTAAGTCTCTCTACTTGCCCATTGGCTTGGGGATGACGTGGGGAGTTTACGGTGTGGCGTATGCCCTGCGTCTGACAAAATTGATCGAAGGCTTTCGATGTGAAACAAGTTCCGCGGTCTGAAACGAATCTCACTGGTGCGCCGTACTCAAGAACAAACTCCTCGAGAACTCGGATTACGTTACTCGTTTTTGTATTTTTGACGGCTCGGATTACGGTAAATTTAGTTAAGTTGTCGACGAGTGCGAGTACATACTTATTTCCTCGAGCGCTCGACACGAACGGTCCTAAATGGTCCATATGGACGATCGCAAACGGTCGATGACCCGGAGGGATCGGGTGTAGCTCCCCGGCTTGTCTCCCCGGTTTTGATTTGCTCGAAATACAGTGTAGGCACGCACTAATATGGCGTTTAATGTATGCTCTGGCTCGCGGAAAATAGTAATGCTCTAGCACTCGTGACACGGTCCTATCGACGCCCTGATGGCTTTTTAGATCGTGGAATTGAATCGCAATTCCTTTTCGCATGACACTCGGTACGATATACAGTAGGCGATTGCCTCGGCGCTTGTACATTATTCCGTCTTGGAGCTCGAGATCGGTCACTCGGCTCTGTTCGTGTTTCGTTCTCTCGGTCGGTGGTTTTAGCAAAATATTTTTCTTTTCTCGGAGATCGTCGTCGGCGTACTGATACATTCGCACGGCATCGGCCTCGCTATAAATTGACATCATTGACGCGTCTGAGGCCCCCTCGGGTTCATCGACGGGTGCGCGACTCAGTGCGTCGACGTGGGCGAGTTTAACCCCCGGTCGATGAATTATTCGAAAATCATACTCGCTCAACTGGTCGTTCCAGCGAATCATCTGCGGGTTTAACGTTTTTTGTGTACTCAGGTAGCAGAGTGCCTGACAGTCGGTAACCACAGTAAATGGTATGTTTGCGAGCATCGGGCGCAGTCGGTTTACGGCCCAAACTATCGCCAGCAACTCCAACTTACTGCTGTGGTATCGGCTCTCGGGCTCACTCGTGCGTCTACTTATCGCGTATACCAGTTTTAGCCGTCCGGTGGCGTCTTTTTGCATTAGCATCGCGGCTAATCCGGCTGCGCTCGCGTCTGTATGCAGCTCCGTTTCTGCTTGCGGTTGAAAGGTCTGAAGTACGGGTCGCTCGGTAAGTTTTTGTTTGAGAGTTTCGAATGCAACGCGTTGCTGTTCCCCCCAAACGAACGGTGTGCCGGCCTTTAGTAAATTGTTCAGTGGCTCGGCGGTTTGCACGAATCGCGGAACGAATTTCCGAAAATAACTCGTCAAGCCGAGATATCGGCGTACCTCGTGTACGTTGCGTGGTGCGGGAAAATCTCGAATAGCCGTAATTTTTCCCCCGCCCGGCTCTATCCCGTTCGCCGAAATCTCGTGTCCTAGGTACGCTACTCGCCGGTACAGAAATTTACATTTTGTGAGCTTAATTGTTAGTCCGGCCCCCCTAAGTGCTTCGAATACCAGTTTAAGTTTTGGTTTAAGATCGGACCATTCCTTGCCCGGAATCAAAATATCGTCGAGGTAAAAGAGGACAACCTTATCGCGTAACGGACCAAGAGCTCGATGCATTGCCTTTGAAAAAAAAGCAGGGCCGTTCATTAGGCCAAAGGCCATGCGGGTGAACTCGGCCGTTTCCTCGGAAGTTATAATCGCGGTCTTTTCTCGCGCCTCCTTCGAAAGCGGTATTTGGAAGTACCCGTGTGCGAGATCGAGCACGATAAACAACGAACTGTCACGTATTAGAGAGAGATGGTCGTCTATATTCGGTAATGGGAAATGCACACGTTCTGTTATCTGGTTTAGCTTGCGGAAATCTACGCATAATCGCGACTCACCAGTCTTCTTCTTGACGAGGAGTACTGGGCTAGCATACGCGGATTGAGTATCGGTTAGAATACCGGCCTGTCGCAATTCGCTCAAGATAGTTTTGGTTTCCTTACGTTCTCGCTCCGCCGTTCGATAGGGCTTACTGTAGACAGGTCGTGACGATTCGGTGACCTTGATGTCCATTTCGATGTTCTTCGCGCATCCAAGGTCGTGCAGTCCCGTCGACACGCAGTCACGGTACTCGTTGATGACTTGGTGCAGGTCTCGTGCCACGTCCGGCGGTTGCTCCTTCCCGATGTCGATGTCTTCGAGCGGGATTTCGTCTCTCGGTTTCACTGGTTGGTTGACTATGAGAACTCGTGAGATCTCGCCTCGGATCGCCGTATCTCCTTTCTCGATGGCTCGTTCGTGCGGCCCCACGTTCGCTACCGGTATTTCGTATTGGTCTGGGCCGTCCAGAATGCTGACGAAACTAATGGTCCGTGGAGGCAGGACGATATCTTGCGATGCGGCGTGTCGCATCGGCTTATCCCCGGTTTCATTCGGCAGGTCGTTGTTGCGGTGAAAAGTTAGCGTTTCCCCTATTTTGTGGTACTCAATGTATGGCTGGTCGGTAAATGAGCGTCCGACAATCGCGTCCACTGGCTGCGCGTCATCTGGTACCACTCTTACAGCCACGTTAGGCACCTCAGCGCCGTCGATCACGATGGTCGCGTACACGACACCCGGACTCGTCACGCTACACTCGGGCGGGCCGAAGCCCTTCAGTTTCGTCGGTAATTTTACCATTTCAAATTGTTCGTCTAGCACTTTCGTCGATCGGATTGTACACTCCGAGCTGCCGGTGTCGATAAACGCGCGCACTTCACATCCGTTTATCAGCGCGGTTTTTAAATATTTCGTCGCGGCGTCGTCGTTCGGCCGGCCAATCGTCTGCACGGTACCTCCGTTCGTTGCCGCTGCCTCCGTGCAGTTACGACTGATGTGGCCCGATTTTCCGCACTTGAAACAAGTAAATTCTTTCTTCGGGTCGGGGCAATCCCGAGACAGGTGTCCTTCCTTGCCGCAGTTATAACACTTTCGTCGCCCATCGGCGGTACGACTCGTCGCGGACGATTTGGTACGCGCACCGGTAGTGTTATTCCCCTCCTTCTTGGGACCCCCTTCCTCGCTGCTTGTCTTATTCGATTGCGGTCGAGCCTTTGTCGTCGTCTCCTTTGTCGCTCGCACGCGCTCTACTCGTTGCTCCAAAATCTTTTCATAATACAGCAGTTCGTGCAGTAGCCCATCAGCGGAAATCTGAGATGTGGGCATCACAATATTGCATAATTCCCGAGACCACAGGCCAACGAGTATTTCCGCCTTCTCCTCGCGGAACGTCAGCTGCAGCGCTCGACACAGCTTCAATTTCGCGTGAAAATATTGGGACAGTCCCTCGTCCTTTCCTTGTGCTCGTGCTTTCATCCTCGCCCAGCGGGTTGACATGTCATCACTCACGATGAACGTTGTCCGAAACGCCGTTCGAAATTGCTCCCACGTGCGAAGCTCCGTTATTCGCGATCTCAGCCAGTCTCTTGCGCCCCCTTTCAAATGCACCCGGGCGGATTCGAACAGGAAGTCGTCGGGCCAATTGTGGAGTCGATGCATCGATTCGAGGTTCTCGATCCATTCCCTCGCTCGCAGGCTATCGTTGTCGCCTGTGAAATCTTCTATGTTACGCGACAGGTCTGGCATGACGTGGTACGTCGGAATCGGGTTTACTGGCGGCTGTGCGGCTTGCTGCCGCTGCCCGGTAATTAATGTAGCGAATAACTGGGCCAGCGCTTCGTCGCGATTTTGATTGGCGAGCAAGTCGCGGAAGGCGTTCGCCAGCGGTTGCTGCGGACGATTCCCCCCGATCGTCGAGTGTCCTACCGGTAACGCCGGTGGCGGCTGCGCCATCGCTGATTGGCTCATGCTGGAAAGGTCCGCCATCAGTGGGGGTAAGTCCGCTCTCGTTGGTAACCCCGACATTTCCGGTTCCAACCGGTCAGCTTCGCCGCGGACAGAATTCCTCGCTGGTGCGAAATCTTCCGGCATCCCGTTCTGTGACGACGTAGAATGCTGTCCGCTCGATCCCGGTCGTCCGGGTTCCGCTCCGACTTGACTTCGGCGGCCTCTACCTCGTCCCCGAGGGCGCTCCATTCCCAAATTCCGGAACTCCCTCGCTGCGAATGTTTCAAATGCGTCGTTGTCGGCCATTCGCACTAACGGTCCACTTTTTTTTTTTCTAGCAAGGCACTCGGAGACTCTGTTCGTCGCGGAAATAATTTCTCATCTCGACACGGCACAACGGATTCGAATAATCCCACTTCTGAATTGTTAGAGGTCTTATTTTCCTCCCTCGAGATCGCGAATCGATTCGGCGCGATTTTGGGGAAACAGTAGGGATCAACTTAGACACGCTGGTAACGAGGAGCAAATGGCCGTAAGGCAAAATTTATTATCACCGTGCGTTCGCACAAACAGAAAAAAGTACTAATTTTAAATTTAACACACGCACACAAAATAATACACGCAACACGCGACAAAATAACAATATAAATTATAGTTACTCTCACACACGCGCTCGCGCTCTCGCTCGACGGCAAACTCGGGCACGGCGCCGGTTCCGTCTCTCTCTCTCTCACTCGTTCGCGTACTCTCTCTTTCTGTCTCGCTCGCCTCGTGCTCGCTCGACGTACGCTCCAACTCTACTACTCCTATGCTTTCGCTCGCATACATCGGGACCCGGTTTCTTCCCGGCGCGACGGGGATGCGCACGGGCCTACGCTTGCGCACGCCGCGGTCGCTTCTTTATCGACGGTCGGTTTTATCTTTTAACAGTTCGTTTTAAGCTTCGTTATTATGACGCCACCATCATTAGAACCGGAAATCGAAAGCACCTCTTGGCGATTTCCAGCCAGCCTGGAAAATGATTGCTTTAAAATGACGGATTGATTTCATTGGTCCATTGGCCCTCATTGGTAATTGGTCATTGGATTTCATTGGCAATCTAGCATCATTCTGTCAGGGCTGCGTTCAGAAATCATACCCGGGTAACTAGCTTCTCTCTCTGACATTCGTACCCGCGCAACACTCTCTCTCTTTCTATGTTATCCGAGATAAGTTTCTGAACGGGCCGCAGATGATGCTAATATCTGACAGAAGGCCTATCAAATCAACCTGTCATTTTAACTTAATCATTTTCATCGCTGAATGGAAAGCGCTATCTAATAGAGCACGTTATTGCCCAGGTTGCACAAAAAAATTAGTTATCAAAAAGTGTTTCGTTGTGGATGCTGCCTAATTGAAGAAGGAGAAGATCAAAAAGTGTTCTCAATGGGTTCCATATGTCCATTTGGACGGTATGCGAAAGTTACGACCCATCCAAAAAATTACCTTTTAGCTTATAATTACCATCCGGAAAACATTTTCATATCAGATGTTTTTTGCTACCTGGGTGAGGGCACAGGAGAAATTTAAACGACTTTTCACAAGGCAGAATTGAGGTTAAGCTGAAACGGAGCTTGGCAATTGTCGCTGGACGGCATTGTTTACCTATAAAACAGGTTTGACGAAATAATTTTTGACATTTTGTCTAAGGGTTCTTGAATGCAGACCTGCTCAGCTACGTTCTTTTATTTGAGACTGTCCACGGTTAGTGGGTTTTTTAAATTGCCAATAGTAAATCCGATTCTTTTCGCGGGATACATTTCATCTGCTTATCGGAGCAGAATTGTGTCAAAACTGAATCCTGAACTGAGAGCAGAATGGAACATACGAATGCCTGTTTCAGCATGCGTATACCCAGATAGACAATCGTGCTGTTCGCCACGATGATGTAGGGGTGGGCGATGTTCACTCGATGTTTGAAAAATCGATGTTTTTCACGCGTTGCATCGATTATTTAGTTCGATGTTTTCATGCATCGATTCATCGAACCATAATCGATTATTAAGACAAATAATCGATGTTTTTTACTGTCAACGCGCAGGCGCAGTTGCACATGAAATTTTTTAATTCAGCGTTTCGATGGCGACAATTTCAAAGCACGACCTCCTGTTCCTATTAATAATATATGATTATCTAGCTAAACTTTTCAATAAATATAATTTTAACGAGAACTTTTTTTTTTTTTACTAGCATCGATCGCGCGCGTATCCTGGAATGTCGGTATTTGACTTTTTATTTTATGAAAAATAATTCGATTAACCTTTTTGGGGTTTTAACTATTAGAGTACTTAGAATTCACTCCCATATACTATGAAAACGAAATTTTTTAAGGAGGGAGTCTCGCTGCGCGCTGACTTCGCATAAGTTCGACAACAATAAGAGAAAATTGCAAGTACTTCTTGATGGTGTAAAAATCTGAAAAAATCATGTATACTAAAGGTACTGAGAAGATTAATTTTGCATAATAATAATTGCAAAATGTTATTAACAAACTCATTAAAAAAATAATTGGTTAACAAATTACCCGGTAACAATTTTTTTTTTAATGGAAATGATTCGTTTATTTTTCTGAAAACGTATGAATTTTTTCAGATTTTTAAGTAATCGTTGATTTTTTATTTTTTTTTATAGAACAAAAATCAACGATTACTTAAAAATCTGAAAAAATTCATACGTATTCAGAAAAATAAACGAATCATTTTCATTAAAAAAAAAAGTTTTGTTACCGGGTAATTTGTTAACCAATTAATTTTTTGATGAATTTGTTAATAACATTTTGCAATTATTATTATGCAAAATTAAGCTTCTCAGTACCTTTTGTATACATGATTTTTTTCAGATTTTTACACCATCAAGAAGTACTTGCAATTTTCTCTTCTTGTTGTCGAACTTATGCGAAGTCAGCGCGCAGCGAGACTCCCTTCTTAAATATAGCATATGGGAGGAATTTCCGAAATCCATTTTATATATGCTATCATTTCGGAATTTTGGTTTTTATAACATAGAATGGATTTCGGAGAATCTGAAACTGCATTCTATATGCTATAAATTCTGAATTTTGGTTTTACTTCAATTTTGCGTATAGCTTCCTCTATGAGGAAGACAAAATCGATTAACGAAGTTTCCCATAGAGAAAGCTATGCACAAAATTGTAATAAATGAGGAAGCTATGTGCAAATTACTTTCGAACCTTTTTTTAAGCATAGATAACTCTTCGGTATTTATTTCATGAATATTCCCAACCAAAAGTTAAATATTATCAAAATTCACTACTACGTGATACTGTAAAAATCTGCAAAAAATCAACCATAAAGATATCAAGAACATTGATTTTGCATAATAATAATAATGCCAAAACGTATAAACGTAAACGTACAGCGTTTAAATTCATGCGGGCTTTTTCTAAATAAACGATGCATCGATTCGACTTTGATGTTTCAGAAAAAAATCGATTCTGAAACATCGATTTGTTTTGTAATCGATTATTTCAGCATCGATGCTTTTTCTTTACATCGCCCATCCCTACGATGATGTCGGCAAGTTACCGGCACGAGTGCTACACACAACGCCACGATGTGCATCAAATAACATAGAATGTACTGCAGCATAAAGCTGTACAGTGGCGGCACATCGTGGCATCTCGTCGTGACGGCAGAAGACTGCCATGAATTCGGCACGTACGAACCGCATGTTTGCAACAATATTGAGGCAGAATTGAGCCTCGTTATACCGACGCACCAATCGAATTTGCTGAAAACCATCAAGGCACAGCGTTGGTAGAATTACGGCTCGTTGTGCCTTCGTTTCAACAATATTTGCGGACGATGGCGACAGCACAATGGCGGCAGAATTGAAACTCACGGCGCCGTTATTTCGGTCGATCTTATAGAAAACTGTCGCGGCACAGCGCTGGCAGAATTGCAACTCATTGTGCCTCCGTTTCGACAAAATTTGCGAACGATCGCGACAGCACGTTAGCGACAGAATTGAAGTTCTCTGTGCCCTTAGTTCAGTCGATTTTATGGAAAAATATGACGGCACAGCGCTGATAGAATTAAGGCTCGTTGTGCCGTCGGTACGATCGAAATTGGCAGACAATCGTGACAGCACGTTGGCGACAGAAACAAAGTCTGTGTTGCTCTCTTGTTTGTCGATTATGGCGGGATAAGGTGAAAACTGTGAAAGCACGTTATCGACAAAATCAAACCGCGAGGTGCCTTTAATTTC
Source organism: Ichneumon xanthorius (assembly GCA_917499995.1). Classification (NCBI taxonomy): domain Eukaryota; kingdom Metazoa; phylum Arthropoda; class Insecta; order Hymenoptera; family Ichneumonidae; genus Ichneumon; species Ichneumon xanthorius. The sequence goes on from OU824209.1 coordinate 2,896,939, forward strand.
ATCAAGGTTGTCTGAACACCATGTCGAATGAGGAACGCGAATATCGAGACGCGCGATAAAGAAAATTGTCAAATTTCGCGGTATAACACGACGAAACAGTCCCAGTATAATTGGTGTAAAATTCTGTGCTCGTAGTTCATATTCTATTGCATAAAAGCAAAGCGAAAATATTCTTTTAACTTGACTTTACGAAAAATGTTTTCAATCATTAAATCTTCTCTACTTTTTTCCTTTCATTGAGTTTTCCATGGTTGATATTTTAAAAAATGAAATTGTAAATTTCCACCTTTGTTAGAGAAACAAGAATTTCGATTTCCATTTGTAAAAATTCAAGGATGGGAAAAACTGAATCCATTTCTTAACAAATTTATCAACAAATTTTTTCCAGATTTTTCTCAATTTATATTCGTTTATTTTATTCGTACATAAAATTAGCAAAGTGGGATATCATAATTGTTATAATATTTCTATAGCTTAGAATAGATTAGCTTAAATTGTCTTAATCTCAGTTGAACGATGTTCTCATTTGCGTAGACTTTTCGCAAGTTAGATTTTACGTTCAGTTATTTGTTTTTTTCGTCGTCGATTATTTCTGAAGTATCTTTTTCTTATGGGCGTATTTTTTTGCGTATCGTAATATATTAGGCATTAAAAAAAAAAATGCAATATGATTTTTGATGACTCGCAAAACACGTCTTTCAGCAAATATAATCGATGATGGAACTAATTCTAATACCGGTTATTGTACGAAGTAATGCAATATACCAACAATTTTACGTTGATTTTAAATTTTATCTCAACACAACTTTTTGAGTGACTTCATTTTTTTCATCAGACTGATGACATGTGAACGATTGTTGCAATTGCAGGTAAGTGCTGAAAAAATGATTCTTTATTATGAACAAGAACAAATATTTCCTTCTACATAGTCGGAGCACCTTTTTTAATAGTATTTTAGCATTCATTCGTTCGATTATGATATTTTTTTTGTATTACTCGTTGATTAATGCGCATGAAATACAAAGACCCAAACTGTGTGACATTGTCAAACACCTTGATTCAAACGTGGTTGCCAATGCCCCAAAAGCTTGAGTTCTTTAAATCGCATACGCGCAATGGTGGACCTCCTTTTTATAGCGGGATCCGAACCGCTCATTCACGCCAAACATACTCATTCATATAAACATTATATAATACATGATAAATGTCACTGTAACTTATCTAACCTAATTATAGTAATAATAACATTATAAATGCAACTATAACCTACTTAAACTATTAATAGTAATCATACCACGACATATTCAACTATATCCTACTGCAGTTGTTAATGGTAATAATTACAGCGATAATAAAGTTATAGATTAAGGGGGTTAACTATTATACTAATCGATTGACGGAAACCCCAGTTATACTGGACAAAAACAAAGAAAAGAAAAGAGAACGAATATGTTCGAAATGCTGCTTTAATTTTTAACGCAAAAATTTCGAATGAAAAAGCCAAAAAAACATTTAAAAAATTTAAAAAACGAACGAAAAATCTGTTTCAAAAGTCTACGCGTTAAAAGCCGTCATTTTTCTTTTACGTAACATTCTACAACATCATCATATGTGAAGCAAGTTCAAATTTACAAAAAAAAAAAACAAGACATTTTCTGGAAATTGCAATGTTTAGCCGCGAACACAAAATAAGAACCCAAAAAATTTTTTGGGTTCTTATTTTGTGTTCGCGGCTAAACATTGCAAGAAAAAAACATAAAAATCCAGAAAAGGAAGAAAAAAAAACCCAAAAAAGGAAGACATTTTTAAAAAATCCCAACAGAGGAAAAAAGAACGAAGAGAAAAACATAAAGGTCCAAAAAAATTGAAGACAAAAACAAAAAACGAAGAAAAAGAAAAAAAACAAAAAAAAAGCAAGAAAAAAAACCAAAAAAGAAACAAAAAAAACCAAAAAAAATCATTAAATACTGCCAACATTTTCAAAGCCACAAAAAATTATAGTTGAGGAAAAGAAGATTAAGAACTAAGAAAAACGAATTCAGGAGTCTATACGTTAAAAATCGTTATTTTTACAAAAAAAAAACTTTCTTCAACGCCTTTTAATGGCGGAAGTAAAGACTCGACTTTAAAGAACAGAGAAACCCTCTCGGACGGCCCAACCGTTGGATTTCGGTCGGTTTTGGATCATCGACCATAAACCAACTGGTCAATTGGTGCGTCAAACCAACTTTTGGACCCAACCTTTTTTCGGATGGTTTTCACAGTTGGTTCAACCAGAAATCAACCAGATTTCAACTCTCACAGATGAAGCTCAAGGTTGAATTACAGTTGAATTTTCATAAAGTTGACACGAAATCCAACCGAACGGCCCGACGATTGAGTTTTGGGTTGGCTTTATAAAAAATTCAACTATAATCCAACCTTGAGCTCCATCTGTAAGGGTTGACATCTGGTTGATTTAGCTGAAGCAACTATAAAAATCGTTCGAAAAAAGGTTGGGTCAAAAATTGGTTTGACGCACCAACTGACCGGTTGGTTTTTTTGGTTGGTCTTGTGACGGACGGCCGCTTGGATCTTAGGATGATATTCAGATGAACTTCGAGTCGGTTAAATAATATGCAAGTCTTTTATTCGTCGTAGAAAATAGGGAGAGTGTACCGCACTGGTCGTCGGTCGGAGCTGAACTGTCGTGAAGCGGGCGTGAAGCTGAGGGCTTCGCGCTCGCTTCACAATGGAATAAAGGAGTCGCAGAGTGTTTAGTCTATTCGATAAGTGGACGCTCACGGCGGTCCGGATGCGCGATAGCCTTAAGGGCTTCTTTGAAGAGCGTATCGAACGGAAACTCCGTATCGATACGCTCAGATAAATATTAAAGTCGATTCAAACAAAATATGAGGCTGCGGCCGTTACAGTCTTCGGCTGGGCGGTCCGCGAGGGAAGAGAATTTTCCCGAGGAATTTAATTTCCGTAGGTTTAGACCCCTTAATCTTTCACAGGAGGAAAAACATGATATGCATACCGGTCAATGACACGATATTCGCGTGTGAGTAGTAACGACATCACTTGAAACTGACAGTCTCTATTCAAGCTATGTCCATTTTAATTTGCCGGCTTATTGGCTCCAAGTCCTCGTCATCTTCATCATCCCGGGAAGTCACGAACGAGATGGTCGGCTTTGGGAAGGTCGCCTTCCTTGCTGCGCCTGTTAAAGCATTGAAAACGTAACGTACGTACATTCAACATCATGTTATTTTGCTTCGCAAGCTTATGGATATAACGTTAAGACACGGTAGACCCGAAAAAATTGGCAACGAATTTCATAGTGAAAAATGTACAATAATCGTTTAAGTCCCCTGTAACGAAACATTCAAACAAAGATTTTCCAGAGTTCAAGTAATGATTTTGCAGTTAGACCAGAAACATTCCAACTTTTTCAGAAGCAAACCAAACAAAATTCAAGAGCACAAGGAAAATTCAACATCGTCCCATGATTTACTAAGTGAGCTTAATATAAGTTCATTTTCAAGATAGTAAGAATTTTGAGTATCCCTGAATACCATGTAAAAACATAATAAAAATGTATTGGCAACATATTGATGTATGCCTACCATCGAAAGCTTCCGCTTGCTGCAATCTCGTCGTATTATGTTGGGTATGATCCACTGACCAAATATTTGCAGCCGCACCATAGCGGCGAAAGGTATCGTAGTCGATCGTCAGAGTCTTCGGATGATGGAATATCTATTCTTGGGTAACCTTTGCCAATACTTGATCTCCGAACAATGAAAATCGAATCGATTTGCCAAATCATGAATTTAATTCGGCCATGATTCAATAGTTTACCTCGCACGACATTGTCGCTACAACAAATACTTCATCTATGAGGAGTTCTCGGCCATTTTCATCGAGCCGACGCGATTGCCAGTGTCGCATTAGATAACACTTGGTCTTTACATCGTCGAACTTGACAAGAATACGATCATGTCGCAGTGTACGACATTTGTAGTAGCCAACCGAAGACGATGGTATGGCCACGTCGTACAGTGCTTCAACATGATCGAATTTTTTGACGATCAAAAAATGTTCACCTCCACGGACGATTATATTAACTACTATGCAAATCGATGAATCTTTCAAAATGCAACAATTGTCTCGTTTATTGCTAGTCAATACAAATTTCCTACACTTCAATCGCCGATACTGTTGCACCTCGTCGTCAGGATTGTCAGTTATGAGAGGTCCTTCACTATGTTTCTGATGTGCTGTAATTTCATTATCAGCTCGTTGACTGCGTACATGAGCGTGTTTGGCGAACTCGGCCCGTCTGTTAGCTATCTGCTGTAAAGTCATGTCTGGTTTTCGACAGTATTTACGAAAGATTTTCATGTTATTCTCATACGGGAAGGCAGAATATGTGTCAACAGGACCGAACATTTTGACGTCATCGACGAGATGTAGCAATCCATGAACATTATAACTTACGAATGATGACCCATACAAATTCGGACTTTGCTCAACAAAAATGCGAAGTGCAGATTTCGCATAAAACAATTGCTCGTCAGTCGGCGACGGGATCGTTAAGACACGCAGGGACGCGTGGAGGAGCAAAAAATGATGATACAAATCATCCTTAAGAATACCGAACAAGACTGCTGGACCCGTATATAGTAGAAATTGGCGGAGCTCGGTAGCCTTATAAAGCAAGTAGAACTTGAGATTCCTGGGCGGCCGGGCAAATTCACTTGGGCAGTACTTCGACAATTCAACAAGTCTCGCGGAGATAAGCTCGATATCATGCGCAGACAGTCGACTGTTTTTTGAAAATTTTCCATCGATCCACGCTGATAGAAGACGTTTAACAACCCCCAGAAGTACTAAATGCATATACTCAAATGGCACCTGTGTAACCAAACCAATTGGGAGAAGCGAAAGTGGACACGGGCCTTCTTTGTGATGGTCTTCGTCTATCTGTGTACTGTATTCTTCGTCGGTTCGAGGACGAAAATCTACGCCGCAGAAAGTCATTCGTCTGTCTGTATATACGCCTGTAACGTAACATTTCGAACATGGATTTCCCGAGGTGTGACCATAATGGTTCATTGAAGAAGCTCGCGCTGGAGCATCTGCAATAAATGCCCTGAAAGAGAGAGTCTTCCGAAATCCGCGAAAGAGTACACCGCCATCGTGTATTAGAGTATTTGCTTCGTTTATCCATGGTTGGAAAAAAAGGGTGAAATCATCTGGTTTTTTATTCCCTCTGTATATACCTATCACTTCAGTTAGACTATTAGGAATGTTCGCAACTCTACATTGAATCGGCCATATTTGATAGTTGCCTGATTTGTCAATATTTGCCCCGTCGGTACTTATGTCAATTTGAAGGATTTCCGGGATTTTATCGGCACTAACATTTTCCAGAATACTAACTATCGCTGCTTGAAGCCCGAAACTAAGATATTCCCCTGGAGGAACATCTAAAAGTACTGCCGGTTGCCGAGGAGTTCCCAACAAAGTTTTTGTGCTCTTTGGAAGATTAGAGAAACATGGATGCGCGCGAAGTACCTGAAGGAGTTTGTCTGAAGCAACGGCACTAATTGAATTATCGATGACCCACGAAGCAAGCTCTTTCTGAAACGTTGGCCGTTCATCTTCAACCTCCGGTATCGATGCAAGACTAGATTCACTAAAGCGATCGATCGACATATTATCGGAAGACTCATCATTTGTGTCATCAGTTAGTGAAGTTATCGGACCATCATCTATAAGCATTGGTTCATTTAGAATGATCGGCTCATCAACAACCGGGGAGCATAGATCGCAAGTGTTTTCATTTTCCGAATGAAGCACTGGAATTTCTGCAGTGAAATGATTTTCCGCCAATGTTGTAGTTGACGATTGTCCTCTACTCGATAGATATCCAGACCGAATCTTAAGACGAATTGTTTTGATTTGTCGACGCGACAATTCGTTCAAAGGCTTCCTTCCGCGGCTCAGTTTCGAAAACATCGTGAACGGAAAACTCTGAAATTCAAAATTTGCTCATTAATAATTTTCATCTTCTATCAGTTTCCTTGACTTATGTGCCCAATTTAAGATCAATGGCTTAAAATTTGCGACTGATACAGTGTTAACGTTTTCCTTATCACACACCCACATACACACACACACATTTGAAACCAATGCATATTCGATGATTTCGAATATTTGCACCAATCGAATATTCGAATATTTTCAAGAGTTTTTTGGTTTTCTTCACGATTTAAGGTGGTAAAGGAAATTGTCCAAATATTTTCATTTTCTTATTTTTTCTCCTTAATTATGAGTTTAGGATGATTTTACAATCATTCTTGAATCGATACCCGATTTTTGTGTCTGTGCCAGCACCTAGTCAATTTTGGACTGAGCGACTCAAGCCTACTTTTGAAGGACGAACTCAAAAATACTTTCATTCGAGGTTAATGAATATTTTCCATCATTGTATATCCGGAAAATATCAGAATTTGTATTATTCCCGATGAGATTTTACAAATAATGTAGGATTTATATCGCACAGTATAACGTTAGTGGCGTTCATATGGCATATCAAAATCTATCTATAAATTGATAGGATAAGCCAGTATAAATACAGCATTGATGTCCTTCGTTCCTCGAATAAATTATACGCTTTTTCATCAAATTTAAATCGATTATTGAGAAAAATGTACACTCAATTGCATATCTATGGTTTGGATTAAATTATAGCATCGCATACTCGTTTTAAAGAAAAAGTAATGAAATAATAATAATAATTAATATCGTCAATACTAATTGTAATTGGAGCCCTGACGATGCATTCAAACTTTATTAATGTCAGATAAATTGTCTTGACGTAAAATTAATTAATTTGTTGTTAAAAAATACTGAAATATTGTTAATAATGCAGCGGTTCGAATTTCTTGGCTGTATCTATTACGAAAAAACAATTCAAATGTCTATCTAAATAATATTATGAATATTCGTTTCGGTTGATAGTACACAATTACTGATGGAATATTGGTAGAAGGATAATATGTCCCACTCTGATGAATAATTTGAATAGAAGTAAGGTAGAAATAGAAAAAAAATGTTTTCGGCACGACGAAAAACGAAATTTCGATGCGGAAAGCACGATCGAAAATGCTGTTAATTTGATACGACAATATCTACTGGATTTTGTTGACATTTCGATAACAGAAAAAAAAATGGTCACCTGATTTTATTGGATATTGTTATAAGAATTTTTTAAATCCGTTCTCATCAACAGTACAAATTTTTAGCAACACAGATAAAAACTAAGTCGTCAATTTACGCGTCGGAATTGATTTTCAACCTAATTTACCATAGAAGTCCCGAAAAGGATACATGAATTGGATAAGAAAAAAACGGAGGAAAATGTTTCGCGATTGAGTTTACACGCTGACCGCTACGCGTATTTGTACCAAGATGAGAAAGAAAATGGCAAAATATTACAATGTACTTGCACGTCGCATAAACAAATCGAAAATTTCAGAAAAATATGTTCAAGCAAATATCCCGCAATTTTCACACAGTTGGAAAAATCATTGTGAAAATCAAGGTATATTTCGAACGTACCCACATTACGAACTTTCCTGATCGGTAATGTTCGATTTCGATATTGCAATTCGAAGCGTTAAAATATACATGTATATTAGGGTGTTTCACAAAAAGGACATTTTTTTAATTATTTTGCTCCCACTTTTTTAAAGTCTAGATTTCGATCTCAAATTGAACCTCGCGAAAGGTGGTCTCTAGCAAAAAATTCTAAGAGGTGCCGCATTCGACGTTTGTACCCAAAAATGCGGCACCTTTTAAACTTAATTGTCAACGACCGCCTTTCGCGAAATGTTTTTTTAGATCGAAATATATAATTCTACGGGGTGGGAGATTAACTTTTTGTAATTTTTTGTAGTGAACCCAAAATACATATTTTTAATAATTTTTTTATTTGTAGTCTTTTGTGTTTAATACAAAAAATGGCAAAACGTTAAGCTCCCACCCTATAGAACTATATATATTAATTGATAAAAAAATCCAGCGAAAGACGGTCGCTGACAATTAAGTTTGAGAGGTGCCGCATTTTTTGGGTTAACCGTCGAATGCGGCACCTCTTAGGATTTTTTGCTTGGTACCGCCTTTTGTGAGGTTCAATTTGAGATCGAAATCTGTACTTTAAACAGGTGGGAGAAAAATTTAAAAAACAATGCCTTTTTTTGAAACACCCTAATGTATATATAGTCATCGCGCAACCGATTCCCTACAAGGTGCCGCGTCTCACGGATGAAGCGGTTGAGCTAGCCGAACGACAGCATAACTTTTTCGCGAGACGAAGATCCCACGAAGAAGGCAGCCGCATCGCGCAAACAAAGCATACCCACTTGACTCAACGATCGCGTTAATTTCTCGAGCGGCGAAAAACAAAATGTCGACGCATAAAATACTATAGAAAATACTGGTAATTTTATACGATAAAAAATATTGCGATTTGTTGACAATGATATAAAAAGAAAAAAATTGTCGCGTAGTTTCATTAAAAACTCCTTGTATCAAACTTCGACATAGAAGCGGCACAACTAAATACCGAAACATACAAAAAACCACGGAAAAAAAAACACTTCGCGATAGATTTTTCATGCGCTATTTCAATGTACTTACGTCTTGCCTGAACTGCTTGGCTTCCCTCGCTTTAAGTTGATATACGTAAACTGCTTGGCCGTCTCATTGAAATAATCCTTCTTTCTGGGTTTCTACAAATTCGGAAACAGATTTTGCGCTTTACACTTTTTGCGAACGTGATAGAATTCTCTGCTGTAACGATGCTAACTGCTCGCTGTCTCGGTTACACGGAGGCTCGAGGAGGTCTACGCGGACTGACCGGAAAGAAGGGGTAAGCTGTGCTGTCCGCCAATCTCGGGCCCTGCCGCCAAGTGTAAGAACGCAGAATAATGGTAGCGTTGTTGGCGGCTAAGTAAGTGATTGGCTGGCGTCGCGCGCCCCTCTTTCCGGCAGGTTCTTGCAGATCCGTTCGCGCCGCAGTCTATCCGAGACAACGAGCAGTGAGCATCGTCACAGCCGCGAGATTTATCACGTTTGCAAAAAGTGTAAAGCGCAAAATCAGTTTCCGAATTTGTAGAAACCCAGAAAGAAGCATTATTTTAATGAGACGGCCAAGCAGTGTATCTATATCAACTTAAAGCGAGGGAAGCCAAGCAGTTCAGGCAAGACGTAAGTACATTGAAATAGCGCGTGAAAAATCTATCGCGAAGTGTTTTTTTTTTTTTTTTTTTTCGGTGGTTTTTTGTAAGTTTCGGTATTTAGTTGTGCCGCTTCTATGTCGAAGTTTGATGCAAGGAGTTTTTAATGAAACTACGCGACAATTTTTTTCTTTTTATATCGTTGTCAACAAATCGCAATATTTTTTATCGTATAAAATTACCAGTATTTTCGATGGTATTTTATGCGTCGACATTTTGTTTTTTGCCGCTCGAGAAATTAACGCGATCGTCGAGTCAAGTGGGTATGCTTTGTTCGCGCGATGCGGCTGCCTTCTTCGTGGGATTTTCGTCTCGCGAAAAAGTTATCATGCTGTCGTTCGGCTAGCTCAACCGCTTCATCCGTGGGACGCGGCACCTTGTAGGGAATCGGTTGCGCGATGACTATATATACATGTATATTTTAACGCTTCGAATTGCAATATCGAAATCGAACATTACCGATCGGGAAAGTTCGTAATGTGGGTACGTTCGAAATATACATTGATTTTCACAATGATTTTTCCAACTGTGTGAAAATTGCGGGATATTTGCTTGAACATATTTTTCTGAAATTTTCGATTTGTTTATGCGACGTGCAAGTACATTGTAATATTTTGCCATTTTCTTTCTCATCTTGGTACAAATACGCGTAGCGGTCAGCGTGTAAACTCAATCGCGAAACATTTTCCTCCGTTTTTTTCTTATCCAATTCATGTATCCTTTTCGGGACTTCTATGGTAAATTAGGTTGAAAATCAATTCCGACGCGTAAATTGACGACTTAGTTTTTATCTGTGTTGCTAAAAATTTGTACTGTTGATGAGAACGGATTTAAAAAATTCTTATAACATTATCCAATAAAATCAGGTGACCATTTTTTTTTCTGTTATCGAAATGTCAACAAAATCCAGTAGATATTGTCGTATCAAATTAACAGCATTTTCGATCGTGCTTTCCGCATCGAAATTTCGTTTTTCGTCGTGCCGAAAACATTTTTTTTCTATTTCTACCTTACTTCTATTCAAATTATTCATCAGAGTGGGACATATTATCCTTCTACCAATATTCCATCAGTAATTGTGTACTATCAACCGAAACGAATATTCATAATATTATTTAGATAGACATTTGAATTGTTTTTTCGTAATAGATACAGCCAAGAAATTCGAACCGCTGCATTATTAACAATATTTCAGTATTTTTTAACAACAAATTAATTAATTTTACGTCAAGACAATTTATCTGACATTAATAAAGTTTGAATGCATCGTCAGGGCTCCAATTACAATTAGTATTGACGATATTAATTATTATTATTATTTCATTACTTTTTCTTTAAAACGAGTATGCGATGCTATAATTTAATCCAAACCATAGATATGCAATTGAGTGTACATTTTTCTCAATAATCGATTTAAATTTGATGAAAAAGCGTATAATTTATTCGAGGAACGAAGGACATCAATGCTGTATTTATACTGGCTTATCCTATCAATTTATAGATAGATTTTGATATGCCATATGAACGCCACTAACGTTATACTGTGCGATATAAATCCTACATTATTTGTAAAATCTCATCGGGAATAATACAAATTCTGATATTTTCCGGATATACAATGATGGAAAATATTCATTAACCTCGAATGAAAGTATTTTTGAGTTCGTCCTTCAAAAGTAGGCTTGAGTCGCTCAGTCCAAAATTGACTAGGTGCTGGCACAGACACAAAAATCGGGTATCGATTCAAGAATGATTGTAAAATCATCCTAAACTCATAATTAAGGAGAAAAAATAAGAAAATGAAAATATTTGGACAATTTCCTTTACCACCTTAAATCGTGAAGAAAACCAAAAAACTCTTGAAAATATTCGAATATTCGATTGGTGCAAATATTCGAAATCATCGAATATGCATTGGTTTCAAATGTGTGTGTGTGTATGTGGGTGTGTGATAAGGAAAACGTTAACACTGTATCAGTCGCAAATTTTAAGCCATTGATCTTAAATTGGGCACATAAGTCAAGGAAACTGATAGAAGATGAAAATTATTAATGAGCAAATTTTGAATTTCAGAGTTTTCCGTTCACGATGTTTTCGAAACTGAGCCGCGGAAGGAAGCCTTTGAACGAATTGTCGCGTCGACAAATCAAAACAATTCGTCTTAAGATTCGGTCTGGATATCTATCGAGTAGAGGACAATCGTCAACTACAACATTGGCGGAAAATCATTTCACTGCAGAAATTCCAGTGCTTCATTCGGAAAATGAAAACACTTGCGATCTATGCTCCCCGGTTGTTGATGAGCCGATCATTCTAAATGAACCAATGCTTATAGATGATGGTCCGATAACTTCACTAACTGATGACACAAATGATGAGTCTTCCGATAATATGTCGATCGATCGCTTTAGTGAATCTAGTCTTGCATCGATACCGGAGGTTGAAGATGAACGGCCAACGTTTCAGAAAGAGCTTGCTTCGTGGGTCATCGATAATTCAATTAGTGCCGTTGCTTCAGACAAACTCCTTCAGGTACTTCGCGCGCATCCATGTTTCTCTAATCTTCCAAAGAGCACAAAAACTTTGGTGGGAACTCCTCGGCAACCGGCAGTACTTTTAGATGTTCCTCCAGGGGAATATCTTAGTTTCGGGCTTCAAGCAGCGATAGTTAGTATTCTGGAAAATGTTAGTGCCGATAAAATCCCGGAAATCCTTCAAATTGACATAAGTACCGACGGGGCAAATATTGACAAATCAGGCAACTATCAAATATGGCCGATTCAATGTAGAGTTGCGAACATTCCTAATAGTCTAACTGAAGTGATAGGTATATACAGAGGGAATAAAAAACCAGATGATTTCACCCTTTTTTTCCAACCATGGATAAACGAAGCAAATACTCTAATACACGATGGCGGTGTACTCTTTCGCGGATTTCGGAAGACTCTCTCTTTCAGGGCATTTATTGCAGATGCTCCAGCGCGAGCTTCTTCAATGAACCATTATGGTCACACCTCGGGAAATCCATGTTCGAAATGTTACGTTACAGGCGTATATACAGACAGACGAATGACTTTCTGCGGCGTAGATTTTCGTCCTCGAACCGACGAAGAATACAGTACACAGATAGACGAAGACCATCACAAAGAAGGCCCGTGTCCACTTTCGCTTCTCCCAATTGGTTTGGTTACACAGGTGCCATTTGAGTATATGCATTTAGTACTTCTGGGGGTTGTTAAACGTCTTCTATCAGCGTGGATCGATGGAAAATTTTCAAAAAACAGTCGACTGTCTGCGCATGATATCGAGCTTATCTCCGCGAGACTTGTTGAATTGTCGAAGTACTGCCCAAGTGAATTTGCCCGGCCGCCCAGGAATCTCAAGTTCTACTTGCTTTATAAGGCTACCGAGCTCCGCCAATTTCTACTATATACGGGTCCAGCAGTCTTGTTCGGTATTCTTAAGGATGATTTGTATCATCATTTTTTGCTCCTCCACGCGTCCCTGCGTGTCTTAACGATCCCGTCGCCGACTGACGAGCAATTGTTTTATGCGAAATCTGCACTTCGCATTTTTGTTGAGCAAAGTCCGAATTTGTATGGGTCATCATTCGTAAGTTATAATGTTCATGGATTGCTACATCTCGTCGATGACGTCAAAATGTTCGGTCCTGTTGACACATATTCTGCCTTCCCGTATGAGAATAACATGAAAATCTTTCGTAAATACTGTCGAAAACCAGACATGACTTTACAGCAGATAGCTAACAGACGGGCCGAGTTCGCCAAACACGCTCATGTACGCAGTCAACGAGCTGATAATGAAATTACAGCACATCAGAAACATAGTGAAGGACCTCTCATAACTGACAATCCTGACGACGAGGTGCAACAGTATCGGCGATTGAAGTGTAGGAAATTTGTATTGACTAGCAATAAACGAGACAATTGTTGCATTTTGAAAGATTCATCGATTTGCATAGTAGTTAATATAATCGTCCGTGGAGGTGAACATTTTTTGATCGTCAAAAAATTCGATCATGTTGAAGCACTGTACGACGTGGCCATACCATCGTCTTCGGTTGGCTACTACAAATGTCGTACACTGCGACATGATCGTATTCTTGTCAAGTTCGACGATGTAAAGACCAAGTGTTATCTAATGCGACACTGGCAATCGCGTCGGCTCGATGAAAATGGCCGAGAACTCCTCATAGATGAAGTATTTGTTGTAGCGACAATGTCGTGCGAGGTAAACTATTGAATCATGGCCGAATTAAATTCATGATTTGGCAAATCGATTCGATTTTCATTGTTCGGAGATCAAGTATTGGCAAAGGTTACCCAAGAATAGATATTCCATCATCCGAAGACTCTGACGATCGACTACGATACCTTTCGCCGCTATGGTGCGGCTGCAAATATTTGGTCAGTGGATCATACCCAACATAATACGACGAGATTGCAGCAAGCGGAAGCTTTCGATGGTAGGCATACATCAATATGTTGCCAATACATTTTTATTATGTTTTTACATGGTATTCAGGGATACTCAAAATTCTTACTATCTTGAAAATGAACTTATATTAAGCTCACTTAGTAAATCATGGGACGATGTTGAATTTTCCTTGTGCTCTTGAATTTTGTTTGGTTTGCTTCTGAAAAAGTTGGAATGTTTCTGGTCTAACTGCAAAATCATTACTTGAACTCTGGAAAATCTTTGTTTGAATGTTTCGTTACAGGGGACTTAAACGATTATTGTACATTTTTCACTATGAAATTCGTTGCCAATTTTTTCGGGTCTACCGTGTCTTAACGTTATATCCATAAGCTTGCGAAGCAAAATAACATGATGTTGAATGTACGTACGTTACGTTTTCAATGCTTTAACAGGCGCAGCAAGGAAGGCGACCTTCCCAAAGCCGACCATCTCGTTCGTGACTTCCCGGGATGATGAAGATGACGAGGACTTGGAGCCAATAAGCCGGCAAATTAAAATGGACATAGCTTGAATAGAGACTGTCAGTTTCAAGTGATGTCGTTACTACTCACACGCGAATATCGTGTCATTGACCGGTATGCATATCATGTTTTTCCTCCTGTGAAAGATTAAGGGGTCTAAACCTACGGAAATTAAATTCCTCGGGAAAATTCTCTTCCCTCGCGGACCGCCCAGCCGAAGACTGTAACGGCCGCAGCCTCATATTTTGTTTGAATCGACTTTAATATTTATCTGAGCGTATCGATACGGAGTTTCCGTTCGATACGCTCTTCAAAGAAGCCCTTAAGGCTATCGCGCATCCGGACCGCCGTGAGCGTCCACTTATCGAATAGACTAAACACTCTGCGACTCCTTTATTCCATTGTGAAGCGAGCGCGAAGCCCTCAGCTTCACGCCCGCTTCACGACAGTTCAGCTCCGACCGACGACCAGTGCGGTACACTCTCCCTATTTTCTACGACGAATAAAAGACTTGCATATTATTTAACCGACTCGAAGTTCATCTGAATATCATCCTAAGATCCAAGCGGCCGTCCGTCACAAGACCAACCAAAAAAACCAACCGGTCAGTTGGTGCGTCAAACCAATTTTTGACCCAACCTTTTTTCGAACGATTTTTATAGTTGCTTCAGCTAAATCAACCAGATGTCAACCCTTACAGATGGAGCTCAAGGTTGGATTATAGTTGAATTTTTTATAAAGCCAACCCAAAACTCAATCGTCGGGCCGTTCGGTTGGATTTCGTGTCAACTTTATGAAAATTCAACTGTAATTCAACCTTGAGCTTCATCTGTGAGAGTTGAAATCTGGTTGATTTCTGGTTGAACCAACTGTGAAAACCATCCGAAAAAAGGTTGGGTCCAAAAGTTGGTTTGACGCACCAATTGACCAGTTGGTTTATGGTCGATGATCCAAAACCGACCGAAATCCAACGGTTGGGCCGTCCGAGAGGGTTTCTCTGTTCTTTAAAGTCGAGTCTTTACTTCCGCCATTAAAAGGCGTTGAAGAAAGTTTTTTTTTTGTAAAAATAACGATTTTTAACGTATAGACTCCTGAATTCGTTTTTCTTAGTTCTTAATCTTCTTTTCCTCAACTATAATTTTTTGTGGCTTTGAAAATGTTGGCAGTATTTAATGATTTTTTTTGGTTTTTTTTTGTTTCTTTTTTGGTTTTTTTTCTTGCTTTTTTTTTGTTTTTTTTCTTTTTCTTCGTTTTTTGTTTTTGTCTTCAATTTTTTTGGACCTTTATGTTTTTCTCTTCGTTCTTTTTTCCTCTGTTGGGATTTTTAAAAAATGTCTTCCTTTTTTGGGTTTTTTTTTCTTCCTTTTCTGGATTTTTATGTTTTTTTCTTGCAATGTTTAGCCGCGAACACAAAATAAGAACCCAAAAAATTTTTTGGGTTCTTATTTTGTGTTCGCGGCTAAACATTGCAATTTCCAGAAAATGTCTTGTTTTTTTTTTTTGTAAATTTGAACGTGCTTCACATATGATGATGTTGTAGAATGTTATGTAAAAGAAAAATGACGGCTTTTAACGCGTACACTTTTGAAACAGATTTTTCGTTCGTTTTTTTTATTTTTTAAATGTTTTTTTTTGGCTTTTTCATTCGAAATTTTTGCGTTAAAAATTAAAGCAGCGTTTCTAACATATTCGTTCTCTTTTCTTTTCTTTGTTTTTGTCCAGTATAACTGGGGTTTCCGTCAATCGATTAGTATAATAGTTAACCCCCTTAATCTATAACTTTATTATCGCTGTAATTATTACCATTAACAACTGCAGTAGGTTATAGTTGAATATGTCGTGGTATGATTACTATTAATAGTTTAAGTAGGTTATAGTTGCATTTATAATGTTATTATTACTATAATTAGGTTAGATAAGTTACAGTGACATTTATCATGTATTATATAATGTTTATATGAATGAGTATGTTTGGCGTGAATGAGCGGTTCGGATCCCGCTATAAAAAGGAGGTCCACCATTGCGCGTATGCGATTTAAAGAACTCAAGCTTTTGGGGCATTGGCAACCACGTTTGAATCAAGGTGTTTGACAATGTCACACAGTTTGGGTCTTTGTATTTCATGCGCATTAATCATCGAGTAATACAAAAAAATATCATCATCGAACGAATGAATGCTAAAATACTATTAAAAAAGGTGCTCCGACTATGTAGAAGGAAATATTTGTTCTTGTTCATAATAAAGAATCATTTTTTCAGCACTTACCTGCAATTGCAACAATCGTTCACATGCCATCAGTCTGATGAAAAAAATTTAGTCACTCAAAAAGTTGTGTTGAGATAAAATTTAAAATCAACGTACAATTGTTAGTATATTGCATTACTTCGTACAATAACCGGTATTAGAATTAGTTCCATCATCGATTATCTTTGTTGAAAGACGTGTTTTGCGAGTCATCAAAAATCATATTGCATTTTTTTTTAAATGCCTAATATATTACGATACGCAAAAAAATACGCCCATAAGAAAACGATACTTCAGAAATAATCGACGGAGAAAAAAACAAATAACTGAACGTAAAATCTAACTTGCGAAAAGTCTACGCAAATGAGAACATCGTTCAACTGAGATTAAGACAATTTAAGCTAATCTATTCTAAGCTATAGAAATATTATAACAATTATGATATCCCACTTTGCTAATTTTATGTACGAATAAAATAAACGAATATAAATTGAGAAAAATCTGGAAAAAATTTGTTCATAAATTTGTTAAGAAATGGATTCAGTTTTTCCCATCCTTGAATTTTTACAAATCGAAATAAAAATTCTTGTTTCTCTAACAAAGGTGGAAATTTACAATTTCATCTTTAAAAATATCAACCATGGAAAACTCAATGAAAGGAAAAAGTCGAGAAGATTTAATGATTGAAAACATTTTTCGTAAAGTCAAGTTAAAAGAATATTTTCGCTTTTCTTTTATGCAATAGAATATGAACTACGAGCACAGAATTTTACACCAATTATACTGGGACTGTTTCGTCGTGTTATACCGCGAAATTTGACAATTTTCTTTATCGCGCGTCTCGATATTCGCGTTCCTCATTCGTCATGGTGTTCAGACAACCTTGATGAAATTAAAGGCACCTCGCGGTTTGATTTTGTCGATAACGTGCTTTCACAGTTTTCACCTTATCCCGCCATAATCGACAAACAAGAGAGCAACACAGACTTTGTTTCCGTCGCCAACGTGCTGTCACGATTGTCTGCCAATTTCGATCGTACCGACGGCACAACGAGCCTTAATTCTATCAGCGCTGTGCCGTCATATTTTTCCATAAAATCGACTGAAGTAAGGGCACAGCGAACTTCAATTCTGTCGCTACTGTGCTATCGCGATTGTCCGCAAATTCCGGCGAAGCGAAAGCGCAACGAGTCGCGATTCTACCAGTGCTGTGCCGTCATAGTTTTCAATAAGATCGATCAAAGTAACGGCACCGCGAGCTTCAATTCTGCCGCCATTGTGCTGTCGCAATTGTGCGCAAATTTCGGCGAAGCAAAGGCACAACGAGTCGCAATTCTACCACCGCTGTGTCTTCATCGTTTTCAGTGAGATTGATCGAAATAACGGCACAACGAGCCTCAATTCTACCATCAGCGTGCCACTGCTAAATACAGTACGACGACCAGCAATTCTGGCGCCTCTGTGTCGTAAGAGTTATCATCGATATTTTTGCCAACATACTTTCGTACGTGCCGCATTTATGACACTCTTCTGCCGGAACGCTGAGATGCCACGATGTGCCGCCACTGTATACCTTTATGCTGCAGTACATTCTATGTTATTTGATGCACATCGTGGCGTTGCGTGTAGCACTCTTGCCGGCAACTTGCCGACATATTTCTATCTGGGTATATATCAAGATAGCATTCAAGCAGCTATTTGCAAGGTCAATTTGTCCCGCGGTATCCAGGAATGCAATGAAATAATAGTAAAAGGTGTTGCATATAGGAAAGGGGACTGCTTAGTTGTATGTCAAAAAGGCTATCAATATGGCATTGAAGTAGGAAAAATATTCCTCCTGTTAAGCGATGAACAATCTGTATTCGTGGTATGTGAGGTTTTGGAAACTTCTTTCTCTCCGCACCTTCGCGTTTATCAAATTGGAAGCTGTTTGAGATATGAGTGTTTTTCATTGAATAAGCTGCCAAGTACGGAAAAACTGAATATATACAATAGTGGGACTTTCTTGTGCGTCAAGCCAAACTTTGGGCTCGTGGCACACTCTCTGTGAAATCGGATTTGATACTGAAAAGGTCAGTTACTGACAAATATATATATATATTGTAACGAATATCGTAGCTGACTATTCGTTAAGGCACACGGTATTAGTTAGGTTTGACATTAGACGAACGAACGGACGATCGATATGAGATCGATCGTCATGTTAGACAGTCTGGACTGACACGTCGGTCCGAACAGACGTGTGACAGTTCATGCTCGGGATATTTAGATGCGATTGTACTAATAATATCCGCCCCCAAACTAAATACGCGTGTTATTCATTCGCTCGATCGTTACAATATATATATATATATATATATATATATATATATATATTGCCGAGCCGACCCTTGCTCCCAAGAACGTCCCCAAGAATTTTCCCAAGAACATTCCCCCCCCAACCCCCTTGTTACCCCGCCTGTCCCAGCACCTAAAACCCATCGAAAACGCCTTCGTTACCCCCACCCCCTTGTTTCCCCGCCTGTCCCAGTACCTAAAACCCATCGAGAACCCTTTCCCCGCCCCTATCCCCTTGTTTCACCGTCCCCAAGATTCCGAACGTGGCCCACACTCGACCCGCGTGTCCCCTGGTGCCCCGGAATCTACCCTCAGTATCCCAAAACCTTCCCCCGTTCCCCTACTCACCCCATAAGCCCTCGAAGCCCCCAAAGTACATTGAGTATAGGGCCCTCAGAGCGTACATTAAGTACAGGGTCTTCCCAGAGTTCCCGAAGTTCCCAGAGTTCCCAACGTTCCCAGAGTTCAAGATATGGCATATAGAATTTCCCAAAGTACCCCCACCCGACCATTGCACGCCCCCGGATACGATTATGTAAGGCACTGCCAGTGCGAGGCTATTTATTTTCATTATGTTTTTCTTTTAATTTCGTTTCTTTGGATCTCGTGCTAGTTACTTTGTAACACCCGAGAAGTTTCATAAAGAGCTTGTAAATTATACGAGCAGTATTATGTAGAGTTTAATTCGAGACCATACGTGGAGATATCACTTGCCCCCTTTTCCCATGGTTCCCTACCGATTCCCAAACGATCCCGCCTGACCCCCTTCCCCCTCTCACACCCCCCCCCCCCCGGACCTACCCTGCTTGACCCCAGTGTGAATGCGTTGCTCAAGTCGTCAGGAGACGAACTTTCGGCAAGTGGGGGGGAGTTGTGACGTGGTACGTCACAAGTCCTTCCCTAAACTCGGCTCGAGTCCGCCGCTCACCCAACGTTAGACCCGGATATTTTTACGCTTTTTTTCTTCTATTTATTTTGTGTAAGATAGCATGTAAATTCCCGTTTTTTCCCTCCCGTTACCCTTTTGTTTGAATGTGCGCGACTCGAGGACAATATCGACATCCCCCCCCTCGACGGCCCACGATCAAGGAACGAGAGCCGACGTGCTGACGCCGAGGAAGGTAGGAGGATCGTGGACGAGGGGAAAAAGCCGCCAACAAGACCGTCCAAAAGTCCGCCCGAAAAGTCCGTCGAAAAGCCCGCCGAAAAGCCGCCGCTGCCCGCCCGCCTGCCGCCCGCTGGGATCGCCGACGCACGGCATCGATTGACGATCCAGCGGGGCCCCTGTCGCCACCTCTCGCCGCCCGCCCATGACTCCGATTACCGACCGACGCTGACGCACAGGTGCTCTCGTTACCCCACCACCAGCGCCAACGTCGACGAAGAAGACCCCGCCATGTCCCTCACTCTCCGAGCCGAGCGCGTGACGTATGGACGTGTGTGTGAGACCGGGAGTCATTAATTTTAAGTTATAAAGAAATATTGTAAATTCATTGTAAGTCGATTAGACTCCTTACGGAGAGTGAACCCGCCCCTACGACGAATCAGCGATAGCCCAGGGATACGATTTTGGACCGATATACGGAATTTATAACGACTGAGGCTGTCCGCTGATTTGAGGAAATTTTGTAACCGAGATCCAAGTGTGTTGATTGAGTGAGCCCCGAAATTGTTCGTAAGTTTTTGCCCACATTTTTTCCCAACCCGTTCGACCCGTTTTCCTTCCCCGAATACCCGTTATTTTTTGTAGAAATTATTATTGAAAGATTTTTGCCTCGTGGTCGACACGTGGTCGGCATTTTTGCACACGAGCAGAAAGTTATCGCGCGCGTGGTGAGCGGCGTAAAATTCGTTAAGTTAGCTATTAGTGAAACAGTTTTTTCCCATCGACCCCATTAAGATTTTGAGACACTTTTTTTGCGTTAATGATTAAGACCGAGGTAATATTGTAAGAAGCCGTTGATTCGTGTACCCTCCCCCTGAGCACTCTCCCCTCTCCCGAGCTAGCTGGACTGTCCATTGCGACAGAGATATTTTTCAAGTTTTGAGTTTTGGTTTTGAGAGTAGATCCGTGCCGTTTGCACGATCTATTACGGTGCTACACCGTGAAAGTAGCTGGCGCCCATCTGAGTTCATAGTTAGTGTATTGTTGGATTTTCGTGCAACATTTGTCTGACCAGCTCTCCCGTTAGTCCCCCTAAAATCCCCCCCTAACTCCGCCAAATTCATTCCGAATATTTTCCCCCTTTTGCGTCCCCCTTTAGTATTGTTTTTTGAATAATTTGAACCAATTGCATTTTTTGTTTTTCTCCGAGATTATTGTTCAGAATTAAGTATTTGTTATCTGGCCCCCCTTTTTTGCGATTATATTCAGGTTATCCGTTACCGTTTTTTCACTATTATTTAAAACCTGATTTAGTATTATTATTATCTAACCTTCCCGCGACCTTGTTATTATTTCTTCGCCCTCCAAGTCATTATTATCGCTAGTCCCATACTATCTGTAATCTCTCCCCAGTATTATTTTCATTTTTGGTTTTCATTTCTTCAACGTACCCGTACCGGCGTTGAAGCGACTGTTATTCCCGACCATTATTGTTATTTTGCAACTTATTTTTATTTCTGATTTTTGCTTTTTCTCATTTTCTACTGTTTAACTTTCCTTTTTCGACTATTATTAAACGACTGTTATTATTGTCCCCGACGAGTACCATTATTTTGCCCTCCCCCTTCCCACCCGTTGCACGATTTTTAGTTGAAACTTTTAGTTGAAATTTACAAGTGATTTTTCCCTCCCCACGGAGGAAAATAATAACATCACAAAGTGGCGACCAACGTGGGGCTCGAACCCACGACCCTGAGATTAAGAGTCTCATGCTCTACCGACTGAGCTAGCCGAGCCGACCCTGAGCAAGGCGACGGGGCACCCGAAGGACCCCCACTTGACACGCCGATGGTCGAACGTTCTAAAACGTTCGAGAGCGTCGCCCCATTCGAGCGCTCGCGGCGCGCGCTGAGAGGACCCCGCCGTGGGGGAGCCCGCTAGTGGGGACTCGCGCTAGGTAGGGAGAGCGAGTGTGCCGTGCGCAACGCCGGCAGCGGGTATATAATGCGGTGCACAGCATCTGTAAAGCAATTATTATTTCTCGACGGCGACGAAGAGAAGGTAATTCAGAACCCCCTTTCCTACCGGTCCTGTCAGCTTTTGGTGACATTAGCATAGACAGTGTACCATCCGAGAGACTAGGAGTAACCGGTGGTGACGTCGGCCATCCTAGTTTTCTCATCCCGTAGCTAAAACGGTTAGTCAGGTAACCCAACGGAACTAACCCGGAAGCGAGTACCGGTGGGGTGGTGGTGACATCACGAACCACGCAGCTCTCGTGGAAGCGAAGGTTTCGACTGAGGTCCCGGCCGGGGGTCCGCACTTACGGTGCGAATTCGAAGTTTGGAAGATTAGAGGTATGACAACGGTTTAATCACTTCGAAATTAGCAACCATGCAGAAGCATGAAGTAAAGAATTAAATTCCAAAGCGGCGTAAGGTAAATTACAACCTCAAGAAATAGAAAGTTAAAATTGCTGTTTATATTAGAAATCTCAAAAAGACGGAGCTACGCTTTGTCTCTCCCTCGTTAAGAAACGACGCTAAGAAGAAAATTTCATCATTTTGTTTTTGTATCACATTTCTGTATATTTTCAATAACCAATGCATTTCATATTTCAACCGATCGCCTACAAATAATTTCTCGCTCGTCCCGAACCCTAACGTCCACAAGTTCCCTTGCATATAAGCTAGGCTAAAAAGTGGAACGTTACAATATATATATGTAAGGACATTGGAGCACAAGTTTTCTGAATGTTATGAACGGTATACTTAAACCTGTGAACTGTTTGTCCAATGTTACCTTCACTATCCTACCACGGGACCATTCGCGATACAATCTGCATTTTACCACATTATTTGAAGGGAATGATTACGGACCCTTTATGTTGTGGTGTTTTTTTTATCCACAGATTCCCATAGACCAGATTCCTAGATCCTCCAAGAGCATGCCTTTATTTAACGTAACCTCCTTTGGTCGGAAGAGTAAAGTCTTAATAAGAGCAGAAACACTGCAGTCGTTGATAGATGGCGCAAAAATTTAGCTAATTCTGAAAGGAGAGACATATCAGGTTAACCCTTTTACATTATTTTACTTTTGGCATTGATTCGATTTGCATGCATCGAATGCCTGCCTCACGCATGCGCATGAGAACATTCTGTTCAGTTGCCTGTTCCAACTCGACAATGCATCACATCACAAATCAATCTGACAAAGTATGAGCAAAAAACGGTTATTTATCATGCATGTATATTGCTGTATACCCTATTATTAATTGCTTTCTTTATAGTTTTATAAGGCTAAAGCGGCCTGCTAATATAATACTAATATTTATCACAAAAAACATAAAACTTCAAAGATACCATGAAATAATTAGATATTTGTCACAATGAATAGTTTAATTTTTGTAGAGATGTGACGGTGTTACATTTCTTACTAGTTTCACTTTAGGCTGTGTTCGACGGTAGTCATCGTATAAAAAACAGGCCACCATAAACATTCTTCAATTGTTCACTTATTGCGACTTTTTTCCTTACAACAATAATAAACGAGTTGGAATAATAGTATATTATGCCACAAGGGAGGAAAGTGCGTGTTTTCACCGAGCGTGAAGTTTCATCGTTCAAGTTTCAGAAATTCACACGAGGTGAAAATGCACTTCCTCCCTTGTCGCATACGATATTTTTTTCCCGACTTCGTTAAAATAACCACATTTCTTGCGTCGCAAAATCGTGATATTCGCCAATGACCATTACTCCCCGGGAGTAATAGCGCTTGCAGAGGGAGTAATGAGAACTATTACTCCCTAGGGAGTAATGGAACTGTACTGCATATGCGCACAGGTTAGTAATGATCATCGGTCAAAAATAGGCCATTTTCCGCCCGTATTGCACGCAAGAAATGTGGCTATTTTAGCGAAGACGGGAAAAATAGTATATTATGCCACAAGGGAGGAAAGTGCGTTTTTTCACCGAATGTGAAGTTTGATGCCCGAGCGAAGCGAGGGCAGAAATTCACACGAGGTGAAAATGCACTTTCTCCTTTGTGGCATACGATATTTTTTTTCCGATTTCGTTAAAAAAACCACATTTCTTGCGTCGCAAAATCGTCATCTTCGCCAATGACCATTGCTCCTCCGGGAGTAATAGAGCTTCTAGCGGGAGTAATGAGCCCTATTACTCCCTAGGGAGTAATGAAATTGTACCGCGCATGCGCACATGTTAATAATTATCATCGGTCAATAATAGGCTATTTTCCGCCCGTATTGCACGCAAGGAATGTGGTTATTTTAGCCCAGTCGGGAAAAAATTCATTTTCATCATTAACAAAATTTACTTTAAGGTCACTCCCAAAATGTCTTGAACATTTACCCGATTCATTTTCATACTGAACTGGCAGTTTGCTTTGCGAATTAAAAAAAACTAGGAGTACGCTAAGCGTTAGTAAGCTCATATTAAGACTTCAAATGATCAATTTTTTTCACAGCGTATTGAAACTTTTTAAAGATCTATTTTTTAAAATTGATGCAGAATCATTACTGCATACATTTTCGTAGATGCTTGGATTCAATTTTTTCGCGTCATTATTAATGAATAACACAAATAATTTATTTTTCACCTTTTTCACCCGAATACGTAGTATCATCCCGGAGCTTTCGGAGTAGTGTGAGTCAGTCGTCATGTATTTCCTATGATTATGTCTGTGGTTTTCGAAGAAAATTATAATCATTCGCATGTAAATACCCGGGAAAAAATGATCATACATGATCATATATGGATCAGATCTGAATTAGATCTGATTGATCATATCTGATCAGATAAGAGAAATGGCGAGATCTGGTCATATCTGAACATAACTGAACATAACTGACCATACTCGGACAGATCTGTACTGTGACGGGACGCCGCCTGGGCGCCCCGTCGCAGGGTATTAGAAGATCGAGGAGCGGGGGGCGTGATCACTCACGCACGGGGCCATCGATACGAAACACCCAAAATCGATCGATGGCCGCGTCTCACCGGTAGCTCCTCCCCCTCTCTCTCTCCCTCTCGTTGGAGAAGCCCACCGGAGGCGAGGACCGATTTCGACCAGAGGCACAAAGCTCCTCTTTACGAATGTTCGCCTGACACCGGACTCGCACACCAAACTCCCGAACGATCCCACCGGAAACGACGCAACCCCTACGTCACGACGGAGAAGAGAAGGGAACGATTCCCTCCACGAGGGCGCGCGTCTGCCCCTCCGTGGACCTGACCACTGGTCAAGCCAATCACCGGTGAAAGCGTCACACGTGTTCCCTCCTCAAGATAGAACAATCCAAGACGAGTTAATAAAAAGGCCGGGAACGCCAAATTCGTCCTCAGATACATCGTGGACCATCTATCTACGTAGGAGCCGAGCTGCTGCTCGTCATACTAAGTATTAAGGCCTTTATTAACCCGTTCGAACATCAGGCAGGGAGCTCACACACAAAGCCACTGCATTGCGCTAGACCGGGGGAGTGTGTGAGTGCATAATTATAAGCCGCGAATTCGGAAAACTCGCAGTGAACTTCGGTGACAGCTGGCGAGGATAAAAAAGTAGCAAAGACCTACGCACATTGTTAAAGATCAAAGGTTGAGGCTTGATGGGTTTCTAGCACCCAAATTTCGAATCGCGTAGCATCTCAGATAATTACGGAATAGTTTTCTTTCTTGTTTCTTTTTTTTTTTTACGGATCTCGTCGAGCGCTTGGAAGGTTGCTTGCTAGTTTAGCAATAAGCATAGAATCGCGCCAATCTCCTACTCTATCCGATACTTGCGCCGTGCTTTCGTGTGCACGAAGTTTTGAACTGAACGCGAGAGAAAATCACGATTCACGAAACTCATTCAAAGCACATCTCGAAGTTTCGGAGCGCCATAACGTAAAAACGAGCTTTCGTCAGTACAAAGACCATACGAGGACTAAATTAAATTTATTACAAACAATCAGGCATAATTGAGTGTAAAGCTCCCTACGCGCGGATCATGCGTCGCGTAGGAATCTTCTAAATTTAGCTTCCCATCGCGTTAACATACGAAATTTTATTTTGATCGAACGCCGGCTTACAGAGGTAAGAAAGCCAAGGTCTCTCTCTTGTTTACCCGATCGACAATAGGCATTGACATTGTCTGAGGACACAAAATCACAGGTGCGAATAGCATAGTCCCGCGTAACCGCGCTAGCCCACAACATCTCAGCCATTCGTGCGCGCGTACATAGTATAACACGCGACTCTAGCGTTCCCGGACTCACTTCGCCGTCTGCTTACGAGAGGAGCCTATAGTTCCCTTCGGGTCGACTATCGTAAACACGCGAGATAGAACCAAGCGCCCCGGCGTTATAACGGAACACTCTAGTGTGTCCAAGCGAGACCTATACGTTCGAGGAGCACCGACGTTCGGCGGTCCGGAGACCTACGGGGCGTTCGACGCGGAACGTCGGCCTACTCGGATAAAGTCGCTTGTTTTCACTCGAACTTTCTTTATTCTACACAATTTAACGATTATCCGAGGCCCTATGCCGCACAGATAATTGTCTTTTTCGTTACCTTCCCTATTAACAATCTCTAACCAGTAACCGTCTAATCTTTTGAGCTCACCTTTAATTAACAAAATCGGGATCCCTTAACATAACTCTTAACTTCTTTCCTCCCCATACAATTAAAGTCCCATTAGGTCACCCGCTTCTCGGGTGGACGATTTTATAGTAATGGACCCTCCTCTATACAGCCAGTGATGACGGGTCTGATCACTCAAGCGGCGTGAAACGCGTAAGTGACAAACAAACCATCTGAGGCGATCCCGAAATAACTCATATATTCTCCTTCATCCTTCAGCTCCCGCATATTACTTCCTAACTCTGTCCCCGCCTTCCCGTCGAGTCCAGCACTCAAACCCTTTTGGTTCCTCGTTGAGGGGATACAAGACGTGATCGGAGACTCGTGAGTGCTTATCACCGCGGATCAAGGCCATCCTGACTCGCATCGCGCTTCCGAGTATCCGAAACGTTTCAGTACAGATATGGTCACATCTAAAATGACATTATTCTAGCGATCATAGATAATCAAATCTGATCAGATATGATCATATCTAACACAAGATTCTGTCGAAAAAATGGTTAAAAATAGATTTTAATGATGGGTTTTCTCATGAAACAACATTTTTCAGGGAAAAGCTCATATTCGTAATAGAATGTGTGGAAAAAAAGAAAAAGAAGAAAAAAAGATAAAAAAAAGAAGAAATCAGTAGACGGGAATCGAACCAAGAGCTACCGCGTCATGAATCATGTAACTTACCACTCCGTCACGAGGACTGTCGTGATAAAGTATTAAAACAACAAGTATATAGGTACGTACGAATGAAGATTGGACTTAGAACATTTTTCTTTTTAGACGATGTTTGAGAATTGCCAGGATGAGATATAGCGGAACGGGGGTAAAATGAATTCACTCACGATGTTAAACAGTGAAAAATAAACTATTTTATTCAATAACAAAACGATGGTAAAAAGCGCGCGAAAAACACTGTACAATGAGTAGACCGTTGCGCTTGAGCTGTTCCGAATAACAATAATAGTTTATGATGAGTAAGTCCGGTATGAGCGGTCCCGGTGAGCCCATTAAATTATATAAATCGCTTGAGACGACCGGATGAGAAAATACCCGCGGCTGTGGACTGCCGCGAGTTAACCGCCAGGTGAGCTCTACCCGCGGCGCTGTATCACCACGAGGTAGCCGTTGAGAACGCGAGCGATTCCAGTGTACCGACGTGTCGTGTAACTGTGAACGTACACTCGCGCTATGCTCCGGATGAGCTGAACGATATCCCGAAATCGAAGATACGTCTCTCACAGTGAAATATACCGAACCTGAGCGCAACCGTGAGCTTAACCGTGTTGAGAAAACCGAACAAAGTCGGCGATCTACCCGAGCGCGTGGTGACCCGTGTCAGCCATTACGCGTAGATGAGCGCGAAACCTGTTGCACGCGGCACGTAACCCGTGCCGCCTCGGATGAGAGCCGGTGCGCGTGCGTCGACGGCGCGCCGGTCCTCGCCGGTATGTCGTCCTCGCCGGACTCGGCCGGGAGGTGCTGCCGAACAACGGCCTCTCGAGCGAGCGCACGTCGCCGCGCTGATTCTCGAACAGACGATAATAAATGATTTTCACTTCAACCACACAATTATTCGTTATGTTGCAAGCGTAATGCTTAGAAAATGTTAATTTCTTATCTTTATCAATGCACATCGTTCATGAGGATACGAAAATAAACTTGTTTAAATCTGACACCAGATAGCCGATATGTTCGGATATGATTAATATATGATCAGCTGTGATCGGATATGATTAATATATGATCAGCTGTGATCGGATATGATTAATATATGATCAGCTATGATCAGATATGATTAATATATGATCAGATATGAATTCATATCTGAACATATCTGATCATACGGGATCATATCTTACCATATATGAAACACGACCTTATCGTGCATGAACATATATACGATGATCATATATTATCCGATCTGATTCATATCTGTTGCAGATATGGACATATATGCTGATCAGATTAGATCCATATCTGATACAGATATGGGCATATATGATCAGATATTATCATTTTTTCCCGGGTATGTAATAGCTTACGTAGAATGGGAATGTTTTGTAAAATAGCCTATCAGTGGATAGACTGATGCGCCACAGACCAGTTCAGTATGCAATTTTATATCGCTTATATATCATTCCAGAATTGCATTTTTTTTACAGATATAGTCCAAAAAAAAATTATTTCTAAATATAACACGCCCGAATCTTTCAGAATTTACAATTTAACCAAGGTACATAAATAACATAGCATTGAATACTCAACCTCTCTGTCGCACTGAGGCTACAAGAATATTTTCTCTGTACTTGACGAAATTTAACGAAATTTCGGTCGATTGGTTTCGTATAATAATGAATATGCAAGTAATCCAATAATTTGTCCTATGCAGGTAGCATTCGATGAAGACGGTTCGGTCATTGACGAAAATGAAATACCTCTGGACGTTGCTCAACTTTCTGGAAGTGCTGCTCAGAAATTAATTTTGTTGGAACCATATCAATCATGGCAGTCTCCAATTGATCCGGTTATCATCGCGAATAATCAGGCTGAAAAAGAAGTGATATCCATTCAAGACCCGGGTACTTCGGACCCAGTAAATCCTCCACAAACTGGAAACTGCGCCGAGAAATTCACGATAAGCGCCAGTATATGGGAAAAATTCCCATCTCGTTTAATGACGCATTGCGAATCAGGCAAAATAGCCTATGAATCCGACAGGCGAAATCTAGTGGCAAACATTGCAGAACACATGTTGTACGATTTAAAAGATGACTCGAGGAAAACAGCTGCAAGATTCGCTAAAGCAATAACAACTCAATATACCTACCTTTGCGGACATTATCGGAGACAACGTTGTTGGGGATGGCATGGAAACTTTTCGTCACCAGATTTATACTGCCGTCCAGTATCGAAAAAAACACAAGGAACTCAAAAGAAAAGCGGAAATGCAGCAAAGTGACGACAGCGGCGACGATGCTCTTGAATGCGTCGCTAAGAAATCCAGGAAACAGGACGAACACGGTTGTACTGAATACCAACCACTCTTACCTCCGGCTGAGTCAGCAACATCGCAAAAAGAAAAGAAATGACTCCTCATTGATTTTCGCAAGAATGCCCAAAAGGATCATTCGAAAATATTGGCATTGATGGATGATACCTATCCATCTCAAAGAATCGATATTAATAATAAAAAACGAGATTTCGAGCGACTTTTTATGGACTGGCCATACCTTTCTGAACAGCGATACCTGATAAACCACGCTTCTCGGCTACTTGGAAAATCCGTGTCAGAAGTCTGGGAAGAATTCTTGTCCGCAAACGCCAAGCCATTTTGTAAATATATCGCCTTCATGGAAAAAACGAAGGCTGGGAATTCACAGAAAGCAAAGGGGTCTAGCGCGGATGACGTTTCAACGAAGAGCGAAATCCTTGAAATGCTTTCTCAAGCAAAAGAAGCGAGCAAAGCATCAAAAAGTGAAGTACCGATGTTTGCTGTTATCTTCCGGTTGGTCGCCAAATACCTGAATGAGGATCCAGAACTTCTCTGCAGGGTGATACTCGTAAGTTGAGAAGTATTTATTATTATTTTTTAACTCAAGAAAAAGTTATTTTTGCTTAATAGTACAAGCTTAATAGTTTCCCTTGGACTTAAGGGGAGGCTAAACACATGAGTGCTAGAGAGACAGAGTAAACATTTTGAACTATTTTTCTCCGAACGATTCTATAAAAGGAAAAACGAATCGCGAAACGAACCCTGCAATTAGTTTTTACTTTATAAAACCGTTTCAGAGAAAAATGGATTTAAAATATTATGAGGCTACGTTGATCTTTAGGCCCGCCTTCAGGGAAGTCTAAGCCCCCTCTCGCTCGCTCTGACACAAATCCAATCCCTCATTTTCAAGATTTTCAATATCGGTCTTTTCTCCACTTACCTATTGGTATTTGCAGGTACTCTGCACATTTTTTCGAGTACAATTAAAATAAATTAAAGGAACTACGCGGTTTCAATTTTTTGAACAATGAAAAAAGGTCCTGCGACTGGGACAATGATTTTAGTCATTCTACTCATATGAAACAAAAAAAACATTATTGCTCGGTACAAGAGTCGCATGAACCTCTAAAAATTTGAAAAAATTAACAAAATGGCGACCTGCTAAACAATGTGTACGGATTTTCGAAAATCCGTACACATTATTTAGAAGGCCGCTATTTTGTGAACTTTTTTTCTTCGAATTTTTAAAGGTTCATGCAATACTTTTACTAACCACTTTTACTGACCAATACTCTTTTTGGTTTTTTTTTTTTCAGATGAGTAGAATGTCTAGAATCAATGTCCCAGTCGCAGGACATTTTTCAGTGCTCGAAAATGAAACCTCGTAGTGCCCTTAATTTATTTTTATCGTACTCGAAAAAATGTTCAGAGTACCTGCAAATATCAATACATAAGTGGAAAACAGACCGATGTTGAAATATTTAATATAGTACATAAACATTCTTTTTGTCAACCTCGAAAAAATGCTCGTTTAAAGTAGAAGACTGCCAAAATATTTAATTAAAAAATCAATGTTAATTACAACGTTCCTGAGACATCCATATAACTATTTGCATTGAAAATAATGTTTTCATCACACAGTGCGGAAATGGCGACTTTTCCGCCCGCTTCGCGTGCGTAAAACCGCCATTTTCGCACCTTGTGATGAAAAATTTCGTACATCCCTCGTGCGAAACACTTTTTCTAACTCGTGTGATTACAGCCCTCGCCTTCGGCTCGTGCTGCAAACTCACACTCGTTAGAAAAACGTTTTTCGCCCTCGTGGAGTAATGTACTATTTCACTGAAATTACTAAGCGAACAAAAATTGACTAAAAGTGCGTTCTCTCTATTTCTAGGAGGACGTTGAGCTTGAGAAACTTAAAGATTACGCAAGCCACGAGTACCCGCTACTGCTGATCAGAGGCAAGTAACATCTCTACATTTTATCGGCTTGCCATTCTAGAAATATATTTCACTCTGTTCCTCCTGTGTTAAAAGAAATATATTTGAGGATTACTCTTATCATCCGTGTTATTAAAACGATTGGTATGTTGGAGGAAAATCATTATTTGATGAAAATGCCAAATGCGATGTAGTCATCGAGAAGACGGTGACCATAAATGTTCAAGGAGTAGTGAACGGATTCTTAATCACATTTATAGCCTACTACGTCTTCGGCTACGTGTATCAGCGAGCGCTGGCCAAAACGTTTGTAATGACATTTTTTTTTATACATATGTTTATTTATTTATTTACTTTCATTTTTAGAATGTATTTCCGGGTTTATAACATACAATGGGCACTACTTCGTTAAATCAATTTTGAAGATAACGTTAAAACAAAACTGCACATTGGCTTGGAATAAATACGCTATTATTGCAATACCCGCGAGTATCAGGAGGCGAAAGTACCATTCAATTGATAAATCGAGCATTATACCCACTGCCCTTTTATTTCCTAATCGCAACTACGTTGCACATGATAAATTCTTGTCGGGTAAAATCGATTTAAACATGGATAAAATTTAACATGAGTCCGTTTACATTTACATTAACCAGTAGTTAACAATTATTTCTCTCTCCTTCTCTCTCTCTTTTAACTTTATGACTACGTTGTCTTTTCGTGTGTTTTATTCGTTCTCTATGTTCTCTGTTGGAATTACCCTTCTTGTCTCCACATTATTATTATTTCCCATGGAGGGGATTGTACTTAGCTTATCTTAGATTTTCGGAGCTGATGTTTCTCCAAAAAGACTCCATTCGATCGCCAAAGATGTAGGTGTTATTCAATACTCGATGTCGAGGCCACGACCTAGTATTGAAAGGCAGTCAACCGATAACTTTGTACAAAAGTGAGACAGATATAGAACGGGTATGGATATTCAGCCAGAGACAAACACGTCTATACTTGACAACTGACGAAAGAGAAGAGGGCTGTTGCCTCGTTAGTCGAGCCGTCGCGGGCCCCCTTGTCATATTCGGTTGCCCCCGGCTCACATCGCCGACTCTCGACATATTAATCTTCAGCGCCACTCTCGCGGTCTATTCAAATCGATTTTAAATTTCCACACGTTGGAGTTTATACAAAGGTATGAAGACATATCGCTTATTTTTAGACGCAAGCACATTGATTCCATCAATATCCGCTTTCAAAATCCGTTTGAGAAAAATGAATTAGAGTTATTTTGAGAATTGTTTTTTTACTTATTTGACGTTGTCAGATTTCACTTCGCCACATGCGAAATCAACCCCTAAGTTCTACCGTAAAAAGTCGTTGATAGAAAAACTCAGAATTGTCAAATTATTCGGATCCTGGTTTACTCGTGTTGAACTAATACATTTTCCGACTTCGCTACAATAACCACGTTCCTTGGATGCAAATCGGGCGGAAAATCGGCTATTATTGACCAATAATCATTATTAACCTGTGCGCCGTACTATTTTATTATTCCCTTGGGAGTAAGAGGTCTCATTACGTCCTGTGGAGACCCTATTGCTCCCTGGAGAATAATGGTCATTGGCGAATATGACGATTTTGCTATGGAAGAAATATGGTTATTTTAACGACGAATAAAAAAAGTATCGTATGCTACCTGGAACGAGTAGCTTCACCTCGTGAGATTTCTGCCCTCAATTCGCTTGGGCAGTAAACTTCACACTCGGCGAAAATCGCGCATTCCCCTTCCTTGAAGCATAATATACTATTTTCGAATTATGAAATTATTCATATTACTGAATTATTCGTATTCTGATTGGATTCGTATTCAGCGTGAATAAAATACATCGAAATATGTGAGGTAAAACAGTTCTAAGAGCCCTTCGATTATCGAAAAAATAGACGATTACCCCTTTACTATTTTCACGTTTTTCATAACATGGTAACGGGTAAAAAATCGGGTTTTATAATATCGTCAAATACCTGATCTTGTGTGCTTTTTATCATAGAATACAATAGGTACCTGGGTTTACTGTATTTGTCTACGAAAGCAAAGATATCACTGTTTGAAAATCCCAAAACCGCAACTTTTCTCAAAATGGGTAAAGAAAAAAATCTTGTCACTCGTCATTTTGTAGTTATATTCGATATATTTTTTCCCGCTGAGTGCAAATCTATCAATTTATTTTATTTTACCGCATTATCTAATACTGAGACTCACGTCGGATGTAAAAAAATCACTGTTTGAAAATCCCAAAACCGCAACTTTTCTCAAAATGGGTAAAGAAAAAAATCTTGTCACTCGTCATTTTGTAGTTATATTCGATATATTTTTTCCCGCTGAGTGCAAATCTATCAATTTATTTTATTTTACCGCATTATCTAATACTGAGACTCACGTCGGATGTAAAAAAATATATATATATATTTGTACCCATTACCAGCCGTAAATTTTGAGCGCAGCTTCAATCAGATTAAAACATTATCTGTACTTTTTGACTGTGAGTTCCCTGGATGTAATTTATAGTTTTTGGACATTATCAACTTGCAATCGTCATGATTCATAATGCGTATGACGAATAAACGTTGTACTTTCATCGTTATTCGAACACAAAATCAGTATTAATTTATTCGTTTCCGCACGATTTTCTTTTTTTTTTTGTTAGTATCACGACCCAAAGCTGTCAATTTCATTTAGTACCCGTTAGCGCTTGAAAAGGAGAACATGAGATGTCCGCTGCAAACTACATTTGCACGTTTTGCTTCCTCATAGAGGAAGCTTTGTGATGGTGAAAAAAATAATTTTCGAGATTTTAATGAAAACGTGTTCAGAATGTTCCAAAACATCGAAAAATCACATTTAGAAAAAATGTCCGGATGTGTGTGTGTGTGCGTGCGTGCGTGCGCGAGTGCGTGCGTGCGCGCGTGCGTGCGTGCGTGCGTGCGTGCGTGCGCGCGTGCGTGCGTGCGTGTGTGAATTGCCAAATTTCGTCCAAAAATGTTCAGTTGTTTTTTTTGGACGCCATTTTTAATTTCTTCGAAAATGTCTGTACGCACTGTAGCGCTCGCAATTTTTTAGCTGTCGGGCTAAAAATGCGTACACAGATAGAATCTGATCACCCGAGGATCCCATTAAAATTTCAAGAAAATCGATCGAACCGTTTAAATTTTATGTCCTTTTGAATTTTTTGAATTTCGTGCAATTTTTTTTTTTTTAACGCATTTTTTCGGATCCAATATTCATCTGCGAATAAAATAAGTGTCAGATTCGTGATCAACGCGAAAAAATACATGGAATTACAGTCCCGGAGCGACAACTAACCAAAAAGTTTACCAGGCATTTTTATAGCCAAAATTGCAAAAATGAATGATTTTAGGTATTTTTAAACAACGATTTCTTTGCTTTCCGATGGCATCGCGGAAAAACCCAGGTGCCTATCGGGATCTACAGCAAGACATACACAAGACGATGGATATGACGGGATTAAAAAGCTAGATAAAGAGGTATCACTAGGAATTCTGGAATAAAAATCGAAAGGGCAAAAAAAAAATCAGGAGCGCATACTTCCATGTATTTTTTCGCGCCAAACGCAGATTCGACAAAGTGAAACGTGACGATGTTATATTTTTTTACGCACTGAACCTGAATCGGTCAGCCGTTTTGCATAAAAGTCTAAGAGGTTGACGTTGAAAAAAGTTGAAAATTGAAATTTTCATATCGCTTCCTCATAAAGTTGAAAATTGAAATTTTCAAATCGCTTCCTCATAAAAGCTGAAAATTGAAATTTTCATATCGCTTCTTCATAAAAGTTGAAAATTGAAATTCGCGACGCTTCCTCTATGAGGAAGCCAAAAATACAGACAATGCTTCCTCATAGAAGAAGCTTTGCGAATTTCGATTTTCAACTTTTATGAAGAAGCGATATGAAAATTTCAATTTTCAGCTTTTATGAGGAAGAGATTTGAAAATTTCAATTTTTTTACTTTTTTTCAAAATAGTACATTACTCCACGAGGGCGAAACACGTTTTTCACGAGGGATGTACGAAATTTTTCATCACAAGGTGCGAAAATGGCGGTTTTATGCACGCGAAGCGGGCGGAAAAGTGGCCATTTCCACACCGAGTAATGAAAAAGTATTTATGTAACTCATGTATGAAAAGTGCTACTTTATGTAGCTGCCGGCCCTGACATAAAGTGCCGCTTTTCAATAAGCCGTATCGTAAATACTCAAACCGTATCGTAAATACTCAAACCGTATCGTAAATACTCAAACCGTATCGTAAATACTCAAACCGTATCGTAAATACTCAAACCGTATCGTAAATACTCAAACCGTATCGTAAATACTCAAACCGTATCGTAAATACTCAAACCGTATCGTAAATACTCAAACCGTATCGTAAATACTGAAACGGTATCGTAAATACTCAAACCGTATCGTAAATACTCAAACCGTATCGTAAATACTGAAACTGTATCGTAAATACTGAAACTGTATCGTAAATACTCGAAACCGTATCGAAAATACTCGAAACCGTATCGAAAATACTCGAAACCGTATCGAAAATACTCGAAACCGTATCGAAAATACTCGAAACCGTATCGAAAATACTCGAAACCGTATCGAAAATACTCGAAACCGTATCGAAAATACTCGAAACCGTATCGAAAATACTTGAAACCGTATCGAAAATACTCGAAACCGTATCGAAAATACTCGAAACCGTATCGAAAATACTCGAAACCGTATCGAAAATACTCGAAACCGTATCGAATATACTGTGCGCAGGCGCAGACGAGTAATTTTTTACGCGACTCGAGTGGTCTCGCGTCACGTATGGCGTGACTATAGGTTATGTCGAACGACTTCTTTCAATCTAACTTCAGTATTAGCATCTTGTTTCGTGTTTCTCGTGCAATAAAAATGAGTGGAAATAAAAGGAAAATTGAGGGGCTCGATCGAGACGAGACGTCGATGGAAGATGTTGTTACGCCCCCCGAACCCGCCCCCCCCCCCCGGCTGCGTCCCTCGACCCCGCTTGGTCACTGCATCGCTTAACATACATTCGTTACATAAAATATTATGCGATACTCGTGCGGTGCGGCGGAATTTATAAGAAGGCTGCGAGTGAGTCGCACTCGTCGCACTCGTACCACAGAGAGCACTCGCCCGAAACGCATTCGTAGCCCAGAGAGCACTCGCCTTCGGCTCGTGCCTCTGTGGTACTCGTGCGGCTCGTGCGACTCACCTCGCAGCCTTCTCATAAAGTCCGCTTTACCGCACTCGTATCGCAAAGTACTATTTTTCCCGACTGCGCTAAAATAGCCACATTCCTTGCGTGCAATACGGGCGGAAAATAGCCTATTATTGACCGATGATCATTATTAACGTGTGCGCATGCGCAGTACAATTTCATTACTCCCTAGGAAGTAATAGAGCTCATTACTCCCTCTGGAAGTTCTATTACTCCCGGAGGAGTAACGGTCATTGGCGAAGATGACAAGGGAAGGAAGTGCATTTTCACCTCGTGTGAATTTCTGCCCTCGCTGCGCTTGGGCATCAAACTTCACACTCAGTGAAAAGACGCACTTTCCTCCCTTGTGGCATAATATACTAGTTTTGCTTTCACTTCACCTATTTTTGACATCCAGTCATGTAGTTTGATTGATTATTACCAATATACAGTGAATAAACAGAATCATCATCCTGTAAAATATATTCGTGTAACACTTTATGCTGACGAAAGGCAGCTTCGACACCTTGAGTACCTGCTCTTGATGCTCTGGTTTTTCGAAGGCAACTGCGTTAGGACCAGGAGGTGGTTTTCATCATGCGTAGCTGAAAAAAAACTTATCTCTCTCGCATGATCTATAAAGACATCTTTTGGTGCTGACGCAGTGCCTCTGAAGTTCGATGGCATCTGTATGTGGAGCTGGCGATGCCTTTCACCACTATATGTAAAAATGATATATACAGGGTGACAATTATAAAGTGGCCACCCGTATCAACTACGGGTGGCCACCTTATAATTGTCACGCTGTATAATAAATTATAAATTTTCACTGCGAGCCTTTAATTATGCATCGACAGGGGAAAATGTCTCAAATAGAATAATGCCAGCTCTGTCAGGAAAAGATTTATTTCTCGGTTTGGGTATATGTAAATAAGTGCATATTTTTCTGACGCACCATAGATTCCATTTAAAAAAAGCTGAACCATCTTCCTGACAAATATATTTGTGTAACATTTTATTATATATTTCAAAAGCGAAAATAAAACGATACTTGAAAGATAGGTTAGTCATAAAAAGATCGAGAAAAAATTAACTTTACATGTTCAACACAGAATTAAAACAATATTAAAATAATTAACAATTATGAATAAAAAAAAAATACTAGGTATGTTTAAAAGACATTTTATTTTTGTTTACACGAATTACTCCTGTATCTACTGTGACGTGACATTTTGCGTCCCGTCACTTCGCACGGTTTTGGTCGGGCAGTGGGCCGGATTTTCGGCCCTGAGTACGCCGCTCGTCGAACCGCCTAGATCGTCGACTCGCCGAAAGGGATTTTTCCTTTTATTTTCTTTATGTTCTTTTATTTTACTTTTTTTATTTCTTTCGCCTTCTCTGTTTCTTTTGTTGTTGCGGCGTTTGGAAGTTTTTTTTTGTAGGCAACGAAGGAGTCTTGCGACTCTCCGACCCGACCGTCGGGCGGTGTTGCTCTCGGTCGTGCCCATCGGGGAGATTGGCCTAAGTGGGCCGGAGAATCTCCACTCGTCAAGCAGGCGGAAGCAGAAGATCCGCTTCCGTGGAATAGGAGGCCGGAGGGACGCGGGGTCGTGACCGATATACAGTGTTTTCCCGTCCCTCCCGACTACACGGCCTGGAGCCGTTCCTGTCCCGTCGAATCCACGGACGCCGCGGACCGCTCATCACGGCGCCTCTACTTGTGGGATTACGAGGAAAGGATTTGCAGGAGGTGCAGTTATGTGGCGTAATTATGTGGCGTATCGTGTGGGCCCACCGCGGAGGAAGAGGGACGCCTTAACTTCGCGAGGGAGGCCTCCCCTCGTGCTCATCTTGCCCCACCGGATCCTGGGAGGAAGGAGTCCGTGGACGTCGACAATCATCGCTGCGAACGGAAGATTCTCGCGGTTAGCGGGGCACGGCCGGAGGAGAAACCGGTTTCTTCCGGCGTCTTAGCCGTTTAGCGTAGGCTAGATTCGGGAGTCGCGAGAGAGGGGGAAGCGCTAGCGTGGTCAGAACCGGGAGAGCCGTTAATTTATTCCTCAGTCGGTGATTGAGTGCGGTGACGAGTGGCAGTTTGGCGATTCTTTTTGGATTAACCTCCCGGGCTGTACACACGCCGGTAAGCCTCCGTCTCTCTCTCTGTGCTCTGTGCTCGCCGGAGGCGCTAAGCCAGGACCCAATTATTTTATTTTCGAGTCATTTTCTTGTCGTTCTTTTGAGTTTTTTTTGTGTAGCTTCTTGGAAAATTCTCGCGTTTGTCGTCTCGGGCGACGTGTTGGGTCCGGCGAAGCGTGTCCGGCGAGATTCTTTCGCGCTGGTCTTTTTCTTTTCTTTGCTTCGTTTTATTCAATACGCTTGTGTTTCCTCTCGGCTATTTTTCTCCCTGTTATAATTTCTTTATCTTTTCGGGTTTATCTAATTGTTATTTCGTAATTTCGCGTATCTTTCGGCTACATTCTATTCTGGGTTCTATATCGCGTATCGCAATTCGTAATTAGCTGACTATCTCTCGCGTCTTTATTTCGAACATCGGCTATATGTTGCGAGCTTTGTTTTGAATATCGGCTATATCTCGAGAACGTTCTTTCGAATACCAGCGAGGGGACTTTCGTCACCCTCGCCTATTGCGATCGGCTACATCCCGCGAATTTTATTATATCGAGTCTCAGACGATTTCGCCGGTTATCGTGGATGCATTACCTCTTGCGAGACAAAAGGACGGCAAGCGCGTCGTCCGGCGTTCGTTAGGCCGTTCGGCCGCATGTTGGCTATATCGCGCATAAAAGGTCGGGCGCGCCGTGTTTACATCGGGCGGCCCGTTCCGAGAACCTTTTCGTTTACTTCGGCTATCTGGCGTCCTATAGCTAGCGTTCGGTCTTTGTATTTCTTTCTCGCGTCCCGCGGAACGGTGAATCGGCTATATACAGGATAGAATTTAACTGGCAATCGCGACACTGTTTCGTGACTTTATCTTTCTCGAATATTTTTGAGTTTATTATTCGTCGTGGTAAATGCCGCCTTTTTTTTCGTCTCGGTTACCTGTAATTTCGGCAATGTAATTTTCGGCTACATTCAATTTTGACAATAGTTTATCTTTTTCGGCTACATTTAATTTTGGCAATAATTTCTCTTTTCCGACTACATTTAATTTTGGCAATAATTTACCTTTTCGGCTACATTTTATCTCGGCAATAGTATATTTTTCCCCTGGCTACATTCATTTTCGTCAATAGTTAATTTTCCCTGGCTACATTCCACTTCCGATAATAATTTATTTCCTCCGCCTGCGGTTGCTACTTGTCACCGTTTTGCCTACGAGTCTGGTTGCGAAAAATTACATTGTCAAACAAATAATAAATTATTCAATTATTATCTTGCATTTGGTCACTCGCCCGTCCACCCCCCTCTACCAATGTCTCCCAGGTGGGCTGAGCTAGTCGGAGTCTCGCCGGCCTTACCTTTTTCCCCGCTTTCCCCTAGTCCTTCCCGTAATTTGCCGCGAATTAAAATAAAATGCCGTTCTTCGAGCGGTGGTATTTAGGTACCTGGCGCCCAAATCGCGCGTAAAGAAGTGGTCTCCACCCTGCCCTGCGGGAGGGGCTATGCCCGGTCAGTCCCTTGATAATGCGTAATCTCGTCGTGGGTTCGATCCCCGAGAACCGGCACCGAGCGGGGAGAGCGGATTTTTCGGAGAGTTGGGGCCGTAGTGTACGAGAGGTGAAAATTCTCGCTACACTACATAATAATAAACGTCGAGATGCTACCGTGTTTCATGTTACACAAATAATCACTGCTTTAATTGCTTAATTACACGAATCACTGCTTTAATCGCTTACAGAAAAACAATTTTTTAACAAAAAGTTTCCTGTCAGGCAATATCTGACTACTTCAGAGGCGCGATAGAATCCTGAACGCAGCACAGCAGTCGAAAGCCAAGCCAGCTGATATGGCGAACGCATGCGCAGTAGACGCGAGCCGCATGCCTAATAGACGCGAGGACTCACATCACATCACATCACAGGACACTTTTATAATATTTTCGAACCTCGAGAGGTACCCGATGCCCATATCTCGGCATCTACCGCAAAGTTATAATCGGAACACTGCGCATTGAAAAGCTTGTGTCCTATATATTGTGACGTGACATTTGGCGTCTCGTCACTACGCACGGTTTTGGTCGAGCAGTGGGCCGGATTTACGGCCCTGAGGACGCCGCGCGTCGAGCCGGCTCGATCGTCGACTCGCCGAGGGATTTTATTTTTACTTTATTTTATTAATTTCCTTTAATTGCATTTTATTCGCAACATCTGCGACCCGTTGTTTTTTTTTGTGTGTCATTAAGTTTTTTTAGGCCATACCAGAGTCGCATGACTCTTCGACTTAACCGTCGGACCATTTTGCCCCAACCGTGTTCCACCTGGAGATTGGCCTAAGTGGGCCAGAGAATCTCCGTTCGTCGAGCAGGCGGAAGCAAGAGACCTGCTTCCGCGGACTAGGAAGCCAGAGGGACGCGGGAAGTGACCGATATACTGAGTTTCCCGTCCCTCCCGACTACACGGCCTGGAGCCGTTCCTGTCCCGTCGAATTCACGGACACCGCGGACCGCTCCACTTGAGTGGATTA
This sequence comes from Ichneumon xanthorius, assembly GCA_917499995.1. Lineage (NCBI taxonomy): Eukaryota > Metazoa > Arthropoda > Insecta > Hymenoptera > Ichneumonidae > Ichneumon > Ichneumon xanthorius. The sequence goes on from OU824209.1 coordinate 2,938,357, forward strand.
CGAGGGAAAAATGCACGTCGAGGTGCAGTTATATGGCGTACCGAGTGGACCCACCGCGGAGGAAGAGGGACGCCTCATTTCGCGAGGGAGGCCTCCCCTCGCGTTCATTTTTCCCCACCGGATCCTGGGAGGAAGGAGTCCGTGGATATCGACACTCATCGCTGCGAGCGGAAGATTCTCGCGGGTAGCGGGGAGCGGCCGGAGGCAGAACCGGTTTTCCGGCGTCTTAGCCGTTTAGCGTAGGCTAGATTCGGGAGCTACGAGAGAGGGGGAAGCGCTAGCGTGGTCAGACCCGGGAGAGCCATAATTTATGCAGGAGTCGGTGATCGAGTGTGGTGTCGAGCGGTGTTGTTGGCGATTCTTTGGATTGTTCTCCCGGGCTGTACACACGCCGGTAAGCCTCCGTCTCTCTCTCTGTACTCTGTGCTCGCCGGAGGCGCTAAGCCAGGACCCAACTACTTTACTTTCGGATTAATTTTATTGTCTTTCTCTGTAGTTTCTTAAACATTTCTCGCGTTTGTCGTCTCGGGCGACGTGTGGGGTCCGGCGAAGCGTGTCCGGCGAAATTCTTTCGCGCTGGTCTTTTCCTTTTCTCTTCTTCGCTATATTCAATAAGCTTGTGTTTTCTCTCGGCTATCTTTCTCCCTGCTATGATTTCTTTTATCTGTCGGCTGTATCAATTGTTATTTTGTTAGCGTAGCGTATCTTTCGGCTATATTATATCCTGGGCTCTATATCGCGTACCGCAATTCTTAATGAACTGGCTATATTTCGCGACTTTATTTCGACCATCGGCGATATCTCGCGAGCTTTATTCGAATATCGGATATATTTCGCGAATTTTCTTAAGAACACCAGCGAGGGGACTTTCGTCACCTTCGCCTATTGCGATCGGCTAAATCTCGCGAATTTTATTATATCGAGTCTCAGGCGATTTCGCCGGTTACATGGGCTACATTTCATCCGGCGAGACAAAGGGGCGGCAAGCGCGTCGTTCAGCGTTCGTTAGGCCGTTCGGCCGCGTGTTGGCTATCTCGCGCGTAAAGGTCACGGGCGCACCGTGTTTACATCGGGCGGCCCGTGCCGAGAACCTTCTCGACTACCTCGGCTATCTGGCGTACTAGCTTTGCTATAGCGAGCGTTTTGTCTTTGTATTTTTCTTTTCTCTCGCGTCCCGCGTAACGGTGAATCGGCTATATAAAGGATATAATTGATCTGGCAATCGCAACACTGTTTCGTGACTTTATCTTTCTTGAATATTTTTGAGTTTATTATTTGTCGTAGTAAATGCCGCATTTTTCGTCTCGGTTACCTGTAATTTCGGCAATGTAATTTTCGGCTACATTCAATTTTGAAAATAGTTTATCTTTTTCGGCTACATTTAATTTTGGCAATAATTTATCTTTCCGGCTACATTTAATTTTGACAATATTTATCTTTTTCGGCTACATTTAATTTTGGCAATAATTTATCTTTTCCGGCTACATTTAATTTTGGCAATAGTCTATCTTTTCGGCTACATTTAATTTTGGCAATAGTTTCTCTTTTCGGATACATTTAATTTTGGCATTAGTTTATCTTCTCTGGCTACATTTTATTTCGGCAATAGTATATTTTTCCCCTGGCTACATTCCTTTTCGTCAATAGTTACTTTTCCCTGGCTACATTCAACTTCCGATAATAATTTATTTCCTCCACCTGCGCTTGCTATTTGTCACCGTTTGGCCTACGAGTCTGGTTGCGAAAATGACATTGTCAAACAAAGAATAAATCATTTAATTATTATATTGCATTTGGTCACTCGCCCGTCTACCCCCTCTGCCAATTTCTCCCAGGTGGGCTGAGCTAGTCGGAGTCTCGCCGGTTTAGCCTTTTTACCCGCTTCCCCGTTCGTCCCCGTAACTCGCCGCGAGCTTCTTACAAATATGCCGCTTTCCGAGCGGTGGTACCAAGGTACCTGGCGCCCAATCGCGTGCGAGATAGTGGCTTCCACATTGCCACGCGGGGACGGCTTTGTTCGGTCGGCATGAGAAAATTTAGGAAATCTCGTCGTGGGTTCGAACCCCGAGATTCGGCACCGAGCAAGGTCGCGGATCGAGCGGGGAGAGTGGATTTTCGGAGAGTTGGGAGCCGTAGTGTACGAGATGTAAAAATTCTCGCTACAATATATGAAAAAAGTGCCGTCTGAATTCCGATCTGCTGCTTCGTTTCCGAGAAAATCGAGAAGCAAGAATCCACTTCCGGCATTTTGGAGTATATATACTTGGTAGCTTCTCGTCAACGCGCTTAAAAAAAAATCTTTTTTTACGTACTTGGCGTCGAGACGCTACCGCGTCTCTTGATACTTGGTAGCGTCTCGTCAACGCGCTTAAAAAAAAATCTTTTTTTGAGTACTTGGCGTCGAGACCCTACCGCGTCTCTTGATATTATGTTTGCGGAGAACATTTTTCGAACGGCAAAAATCATTACTTAGCATCATTTTTTCCGGAGACCATTCGATGATTTCTGTGTCGCCGATGTATCTATTAAGTTTCGGCGGTATCTCGTAATTGCAGCTTGCTGACGACTCGTCGTTATTGGTTGCGAACGATACTTCGTGTGACGTATGGTCGATTGGTCAGGCACGCGTTAAGGTAGCTCCAGCGAGTGGTGTTCATTTCGCCTAAATTCGAGAAATTCGGGCTAGAATTGCAAACACTTCCCGATGTTATAAAAATCTGAAAAAATTCATACTTATTATAGGCACTGAAAAGACTAATTTTGCATAATAACAATTTCAAAATATTATTAACAAATTGTTGAAAAAAAATTGTTGATCAAAATATGCGGTACCTCAACTTTTTTTTTAATGAAAATGATTCGTTCATTTTTCGGAACACGTATGAATTTTTTCAGATTTTTATCTTTATTTTGATTTTTGCACATTTTTCCATGTAAAAAACAAGAAAAATCAAAATAAAGATAAAAATCTGAAAAAATTCATACGTGTTCCGAAAAATGAACGAATCATTTTCATTAAAAAAAAAAAGTTGAGGTACCGCATATTTTGATCAACAATTTTTTTTCAACAATTTGTTAATAATATTTTGAAATTGTTATTATGCAAAATTAGTCTTTTCAGTGCCTATAATAAGTATGAATTTTTTCAGATTTTTATAACATCGGGAGGTGTTTGCAATTCTTGCCCGAATTTCTCGAATTTAGACGAAATGAACACCACTCGCTGGAGCTACCTTAAATGAGTTGAGTCGAATGAGGTATAAAAAATGATGCTTTATTAGTTGGAGATTCGGAGAGTGTAATAATTAGGAGGTGTACCGCACTGGTCGGTCGTCGGAGTTGAACTGTTGAAGCGGGCGTGAAGCTGAGGGCTTCGCGCTCGCTGTTACAAAGGAATAAAATCTCTGCGATGTTTAGTCTACTAGATAAGTGGCCGCTCACGGCGGTCCGGATGCGCGATAGCCTTAAGGGCTTCTTTGAAGAGCGTATCGAACGGAAACGCTCCGTCGATACGCACGATAAATATTAAAGGTTAAAAGTTAAATAATTAGGCTACGGCCGTTACACTTCGCGTTTCGAAAGAACTTTATAGTGACTAAGGACTGTGTATCATTACAAACAATGAGATATGAGAGATGAGAGAGACGAGAGATAAATTATTGAACGCACCGCTACTTTCGGAACTGCTGATTCGATTCGGCTCATGCGTCGATCGAGGTTCTTTAGTGCCGTAGAACCACCTCCTGATGACAATACTGGGTTGTCCTCTCGCCGTGTCATATTTATCGACACTCCACATCTCGTCCGGTCACTTCACGGCAACTGGAAGATTTCACACACCGCTATCGATGTAGTCACCGTTGGGTAAAGTGATACTAATTAATAATAAAATTTTCTTTTGTCGCAGAGTGCTGCGCGACCGCGTTCAGACGAAAATGCGATTTTCGTGGGATACATCAAAGAAGCCAAAGCCCATCTGCGATAAGCGGAAAATTGTCCGCGAGTGAATCTCGTCGTACTTGAAGAATTTATGACACAGACAAAAATCGCATGATACCAACAATGAGGCAACAGCGCTGGTTGGCTACTAGATCGTCATCTACACAACCGAACTATAACGCTGCTCATGAACCCAAAAAAAAGACATTGTTTAAACTTGCCGAACTCCATCGCACGTTCATGTTCGATGATATACAAGAGAGAACGAGATTGTCCATTGAATTGCTGAAATTGATACTAACTCCGGATTCTCGCATCGAAGAAAACGGTGAGTAGGGTTGCCGGTGAATTACCAGTCATAAAAATGTATTAAAAATTCAATGACGTACTAATAATCCGGTTTTATACCCCCATCAGAAAATATGTCGTCCGTGGATTTTGAAGCCGAATACGAGAAGATGCAATTGTCGACACGTGCCACCGCCTTCGGGAGAATGAAAAGTACCCAAATAGATGTGGATTGCGGGAAGTGGCAAAAGATAAGTTACCCGCTGCGATAGTCAATTATCTGGAAAACATAGCAAGGCTGATAATGTACCGCCATTATCTTAAAAAAGACCAACGAGAGGATGACCGGTACGATGCATTTTTCGTGCAATGTACAGAAACACTTCGATATTGCAGTAAGTAGTCATTCAACATAATACATTAAATAATACATGGCATTATTTTATGTGTTACAGGCACTTTTCATTGGAATACGTTTTCCGAATCGCACGGTGTCGTCCGTGATAGAGACGGAGTCGGTATCGCTTTGACAACTGAAGAACTGCCAACGACCCCGGAATTCCCTCCGATGAAGATCACTTTGACTATATAAAACTATAAGACTATAAAACTATAAGATATATAAAACTATATAAAACTATAAGAGGATCATCGGAATGAAGTGAAGAATCGAGGGGATGTATTAACTCTGTACTGTTCTCGCATTTTTCCTTTTTTACTTACGGTTTATTCAACATTATTGTACAGAATAAAATTATTTATAATCCTCGTCCCATATTTATTGACTTACATACATTTTTGGACAAACTTCCAATACTTGACCAAAAATGATGTAAGTAAAAGAACCATTAGTACCAAAAAACACGAGAATCAACCACTTTGTGACGCGATCGACTATCGAGTCTTTCATGTTTTTTTCCTGACTAATTATCCTTTGACTTGTATCAATTTTAATTGAGCATTGGAAGCAGCCAGCTTTTCCATACTCCAGCAACATCCATTTTGTGGATGCTTGTTTGGGTTTTATTTCCGGTCATCTGTTTGGTAAACGACCGATTTGAAAACAGGTACCCTCCCGGTTTATTGCTCGGTCGTATTTGGTAACACAACCGAGCTTACCGAGATTCAATCAGGTCGTTCCCCGATCGTTTCCTTGGTCGTGGTTAGCAAACGACCGAACATGAAATTATCAAATATTAGGAGGGGAAATGAAGCTCATCCCCTCCCCGCGGCCAGTTTTTAATACTTTCTGACAGGTCAAATCGCTGGTCTTTTGTTAAAAAAATTATCGATAACGTTCTCGCACATCGCTACTGAGTCTTATTTTCGGTCTTCTGCTCAGTTTTCCCGGTTTTTGCATCAGTCTTGCAACATGATAGTGTTTCTTTTATCATTGCAACGACACCTGTATTTTTTTGTTTACAAAATTTATATACACTGTAACGTATCACTTTTTGGAGTCTGACGAGTCTTTGCTCCGAAAGCGTCGCTATGTGAGTTCTTTGCTCACTTTTACTTTGGTGAGGGCAGGTGCTGTGGAATAAAAATTCGAGAGACAGAAATTGATTCTAAATGTCAATTGAAATAGTTTTGTTTTATTTAAATACAATCAATTAAATCATTAGTAAAGAGAATCTTATTATAATTCAATCCGCGCTGAAATAAATTCTATAAAAAAAATATATAAAGAAAAAGATTGCCCAGGGAAACAGACGGCAGCAGTCTCTCCCGTCTCCAGGAGAAGTCGCCGACGCTGCTTTTGAAAGAAGGTTGGAGACAGACGGCAGTATTCACTCTCGTCTCCAAGAGTAGTCGCCGACGCTGCCTTAGGAAAATCGGGTTTACAGACGGCGTCAGTCTCTCACGTCTCCACGAGAAGTCGCCGGCGCTGTTTTAGGGTAAAAGGGGAAACCCAGACAGCAGCTGTTATCCCCGTCTCCAGGGAAGGTTGCCGATGCTGGCGTTCGGAAGGAGTCTTGGTAGTGAGCGAAGTCACTGTTCGGCCAAGAGTGCCCCTCCTGGCTTTCGGACGGCCTTTTATACTGAATCTGGGGTGTGCACACGGCACGAATTCGAGTCCCCTTCCGTCTCGTGTGACGTCAATGTGACGTCAGTCGGTTCCTCTTCCCTCGTCTCCCGCGATCATGCGCGGCTGACGCAATATCTGCGTGGCTGGCGCAATATCGATGGTGCGCGGTTGATCCCGAGTTAGGGCAGGCTGCTCCGTTATCGCTGACTCGTCGGGCAAGCGCCTGTGTCCCTCGCGCTCTTCCTTATCGGCCTGATTAATTTCCGAGCTTTTTGGAGATGACGGCGCAGGCTTTTTGTGAACGTCACAACACTTATATATTTTTTTCTAATCACGAGTTTTTTTTTTCATATTTCTTTGTTCAATATTATCAATGTCAATGTTTTCAGTTATTATTTTTTGGTAACGTATTTTAGTGTTATCCCTTATGTTTCGTTTACAACAACAGATTATTAGCAATCGCTTTCAAATACTCGAGTCTGTCTGTGTACATGGGGTCGTCATATTTCAAGACGATACTGTAGATTCTTTTATTTAAATCACGGTATTTTTTTGATTGAGAAGGTTGAGCAACTCCGCTGCGAATTTCAGCAACGGTGAATTCGGTTTGCGATTGCTCAACCTTTAGAGTTCTGATTAGATTCCATAGCGTTGGGTATTTTTGCCTGACGAGTTCGTTAAAGCCGCGATGCCAACCTTCAACATTGTTGTTTGTGCGAGGAAGGCCGGATCGACACGCGTCGTAGTGGATCTTTTTCTTTGCGCAATCGGTCGTTTCGAGCCATGAATTCCGATGCGAAGGAGAACAAGAAATCTTATATGTTTTCGTCATGAGCGAAAACTTCCTCGGCGATCCGATTAAATAAGGCTACCACTTCGTTGGGCTTGTTATATATATGCTATATATTCCCCTTACAATCGTTTTATATCCCTCACCCATGTTCTACCGTGAAATAACTCCTTGGTAACTTTCGGTAAATGACCGAAAGTCGTTTCCCGCCGCTCAGAGGCTCGCATTCGTCTTTCTACTCAGAAAGTACGTAAATTACCAAAAAACGGTAATTGGAAATTCCACCAATCGGAAAGCGACGCGACGACAGGCATCGCATAAGCAAGGGCTCCCAAGAGTTTAATTTTCTGCGCGAATTCGAGGTCTGTTGAACCCTGTTTTGAAGTTGTGAGCGACGACTTTACGGTACAGCGCTTGATTGAAGTGAAAGCCGCAGAAGAGAATCTTGACCTCCGCAAATACTGTAATAATAGTTTTTACGACCGCTTGCTCCATGTCGAGCATTACCGTCTCGGGTTTTAATTCCGGCTCGGCGTCTTTCAGCTTTTCGAAAAGTTCTACATAAACCGCTGAGCTTCTACCCGGCAACAACGAAAACACGAGAGGCACGATTTTCTCGCCGACAATACCGTGGATAGTATAGGGAGGTGGGCAGCTACGCTGTCATGAACGCCAGCCGACGCGGACCCTATTAAGACGTGCGGACTTTCCGACGTGTTCAAAGCCGACTCTTTCAAATCATTTCTAATCTTAATCGCGTCAACTTTTGAAGCTTCTCCGCCGTGATTGTGGCTAGTTTCTTTGAGTATCTCGTTATTTGCCGAAGTTATGACTAGAGCCGAACAATGGGCCTTTTTTTATCTTGATAGATACACTTCCACTAAGTGCTGCCATTCTCTTTATTGACTCCGTTATTATAAAATAGGAAGCCATTGCGTAATAATTGTTGCTTTCCCTTCTTACTTGAAACAAATTGAAGAGTCATTGACGCTTATGGTTGTAAGATATAAATAATTATTTTTTACGAGCAAAAGGATAAAAATACGATCAAAACAAGAAACGAATAAATAAATATAGACGAAATGATTATTCAAACTGATTATTATTTTATTCGTCAAGCTTTCGGAGCCGTTCTCCTAAATGTCTACCTATATTTACTCCCGACTTTCACATAAAATTATTTTCTTTTTCTTGTTGAACAACGTTTGTTAGTGAGTCGGGAGCGTTACGCTGAACAATCATTAAAAAAAAACTTATACAAATCGCGCAACACAATTATTACAATTAAATCTTCACGGCAGGGACACACACACAATCAGATAGGCATTCACGCAGCCACACACGTAATTCGTCAAACAATAAATGAGTTACAAAACCAAATATAAAAACAAATACAAAAGGTACTCAGCTCGATTCTCAGTTTTATCCGCTGTGAAGGCTCGTTTCTCGTCTGGGGCTCGCTGATTGGGATGAAGATTTTATGTCCACCGTGATATGATGTAATCGGCCGGCCGAGCCGATCCAGGACGTCCAACACGAGAGCTGCTCGCTATTTCCTGCGGTGCGATTTGTTTAATCCACTCGACGTCCCCAGAGAGAAAGAGAGCAAGGCATGGCTAATTGTCGCCTCGGAGCCTCATCAGAGATTTTGGAGCACGCGCACGCATTATTATCATTTGTACACACGTAGATCAGCGTGATCGATTGCTGGCGCCCTCGGTCGATATAACTGCCTTTGCGCGTATTTAAAATTTGAGAACTCACATGGTCAGACTATACGGCGATAAGGTGCTTTTTAAAAATCAATATCCAACAATCAAAATGCTAAACGAACTGGTAGAATCTCGAGAGGGACACGTCTTACGCGATCGCCATTGCTACGAAATACACGACTTGGTAGACTCAATCAGAAGGTCAATGTCAGAAAAAACCCGAAAGAAGTCCCACAGAATCTCCGATTCTCCGACTCGTCGACGCACTCGATGACGCTCACGTGGAACGCACTGATAAGACTCAATCCGACGAATTACAAGATATTATTTCATGCAGTAAAAGAGTTTGGTGATTTTCAAGGTATAAACTAAACTCAGATAGTACCACATAGAACGATATTACTCGATCCTCAGGCAAGCACGACGACTAACAACGAAGGACAGGCGTTCAAGAGTTACAACAATAATAATGAAACCGACTTAAGAACAGTCCTTAGAATTAAATATTAATAACTAAAAAAAAAATTGTACCTGTGTTTGATACGAAAAGAGTAATGCGTATAACCCGTCACTCCTCAAAAGAAAAACGAGGGAGCGAGGAATAGACGCCGTCTGCGGAAAAATCGTCTAAAACAATTCGTCTAAAAATGAAAGACGGAAAGTGAAAACGATTCCTTGGAAGACAAATTGTCTAAAAATAACCCGTCGTAATTGACTGTACAATTCACATAGCAATTAATTGATAATCGATCATCGAAAACATGTGATAAATATTTTTTAGGTCTATAAATTTCCGCTCTTTGCCCGGACCCAGAGCCAACGAACGCGGACGTGGCAGATACCTGACTCCATTTTTATTTTTTGTATTTTTTTAAATTGTTTTTTAGAATTTTTTGTTTATTGTTGTTTTTATTTTTTTGTATGGCCATTTCCCGCGATAGTTAAAAAACTATAGATATTTCCCACTGTAGTTAAAAATTTATGGACATTTCCCGCTACAGTTTAAAAGCTTAAAATTATCCCCCATAGTAGCCAAATTATCAATTGTAACGGGAGCGAGGCTTCCTACAATAATTTCCGTATTCGTACGCGTCCTGTGTAGGATCGGCACTCAAACGGCAGGGATTTCTTGAACTCGAGTGTCTAGGAATTGTGGCTGGTGTGTCAGAGACGTTGTTATGTGAGACAGTAATAATTTTTATTTGTACATGACCAACTCTCCTGTGATTACAAGCTTTTCGATTCTTTGAATTAACGCGTTTTATTGATTATCGTTCAAGATATTGAATTCAATCGGTAATGGAATTGGTGAAAAACGATTGTTCTCGTTATTTGTTACTTCACAAAAATTCATACGTCCCATCGGCACTAAATTTCATAAGTTCGAAGTTGCACGATTTTTACAAGTCCACTCAGCACGAAAAATTATAAGTTCAAATTGTCACCAAATTTTATAAGTCCACTTTGGCACAATTTCACTTTTATTTAACGTATTTCACTTTCACTTTTACTTTTCACTTTTCACTTTGGTCCTTGAGAGTTTTCCGCTAGTAAGGTAGATCCGATGAACTGATGATTAACTGATAAAGGACTGTCGAAATCGCCGTTTTTTATACGCCGATTTTGGTCCCCCTCTTTGTCGGTTCTGCAGGGTTTTGGCGGACTCCGATTATTAATTTTCTTATTGGTTACTCGCGGAGAGCTCCCTTCGCCCTCCAATGCCGGGTCGGGATTCCCGTGACGCACTTCCGGCCTTCCCTGCTGGGCTAATGGTGTACCTGTTGGTGCCGTGTGCTTTTTCCAGTGTCGTCACTTTTGGCCAATTATCTGCGTTTGTTTTCCCTCGCTTTCTCCTTTCTTCGACCTTCAGCGTGCTTTCGCCGCGAGCCCGCTCGGCAGCGCCGCGGTGCTTCCGATCTCTCGTCTGCGCATGCGCTCGTTTCGATATTGATCGAGTCGCCGCTCGATCCTGGCAGGTGGCGCCACTTACACCTCACGCTCTCGTATTCGGTGCCGATAGCTGCGGTCTGACTCGGCATCGGGTGTTCGAGGATAGCCAAACAGTTACACAATGTTACCCGCCATAGTCGAAAAGTTGTGTTACGTCCTGTGAATTTTTAGTCAAATTCACTGACGCAACTGGTCGAAAATCGATAAATATTCGATAATAAAATAATAAATTTACAAGGGATTTAGAGACAACGTTTGAGTCAAGTCGTAGTAAAAATCATATTAACAAGTAACCACTGAAAGGTGATGGCACGTTAAATAATTAATAATAGCGCATTTAAATCTCTGGATGATTCTATCCAGTGATCGGCATAGCACCAATCACATGGGTAACAATATGAAACAATGTGGCTATTCGACTCGTTCTCGAAGGTCATCGACAGCGAGAATACCTCGGGTGCATACCCATTGTCTTAATTAAAACGCAAAAGTGATACGAATCTTTCTGATGTGCCGACGACATAAAAGAGACGACACCTTATCGCTCTAACACGCAGAGTGAGGCGACGCACGTACGCATACAGCGGTGCAGCCAAAGAATCAGTGCAACTGTCTCGAGGCGATTGATTGGGAAATTTACCGTTGGCGCTAATGAGTGCAGCACCTCTCGGAGGATAATTAATTAAACTAATGTAAAAACAAATAATAATAAATTATTAATAATAGGCTCATTTCAGTTGAATATTTGTGGAGAAAGACCAGTAAATCAATAATTAAATATTAATTCAGTAAAATCAAGATTGATAAATCATTTGGGTCAAATCGTTGATGTTAATTATTATAAACAAAGGATTAATCGTTAATATTATAATCGGGGAAATTACTTTATATATTAAAACAATATTTTCAAAGGAAAATTTAAACAAATTAAATTAATCAAGGGGGGTGAGCGTGGCCGAGTGGTCTCGGCGCGCGCTTCACACGCAGTAGGCCCGGGTTCGATTCCCGGCAAGCACCAAGAATTTTCTGTGGTGTTTTTATCTGCGAAAAAGTGGTTCGGAACCCACTATAATAGTAGGTCCAGAGGAAAAGAACCAGCGCCTCGGTATGGGAAACCGAAAGACTGGGAAAAGTGTCGCGGGTTTGATTCCCGAGACTGAAGGCCCGTAGGTGAAAGGAAAATGGACGGGGACATAGCTCCGGAGATAGGACGTACACTGCTGTTCATGAATGCCTGGATTTCCTTGCGTCTTCCTGGATGTCTTCCCGGATGTCTTCCCAGATGTCTTCCCGGATGTCTTCCCGGATGGCTTCCGGGAGGTCTTCCTGGATATCTTCCTTGGTATCTTCGACCCCATGAAGACATAGAGCAAGATATCCAGGAAGATAAAAAATCAGAAAAACCAGGCATTCATGAACAGCAGTGTACGAACGACGACTATATCCGTATGTCCAACGCAACGAAGCTCCGGGCCCAAGAATCGAACCGGCGACCGCGGATAAGGAAGGAGAAGGAAGAAAGTGAAGGAGCCCGTAACCCTTAGGGGATCGGTGTAACACACAATACCCAATACCCAAATTAATCAAGGGATAACTTTTGATAGAAACAACATAGAAATTCCCTTAAAATTTCTAAATTCTTCTAATTTAAAATGAAAATTAAGAAAATAAATTGTTAATTCGAAAAATTATTATAAAAGTCAATATTGTAAAGGTATTAAAAGTAAGCTGTGGAAGACTCCCAAAACCGATCGATAATCATCACGGAAGGGGTGCAGCCGATCAGCCGGTAGCTCACTGGACATCAATGGATGCGACGGGGAGCTGAGTGGCAAAGGATCCCCCGGAGAAGACAATAAAAGAAGCTCCGCCGAGGGTGGCACGGGCTCACTCATCCAGAAATTAGCACCTGGGATTGTCATTATTAATTATCGCGAGCAAACAGACATGCACGTCTAATTGTTATCCGAAGTCTTGATTTTTAAGAATAATTAAAATTCAAAAATGTGAATTTTAAACTCAGTATTTAAAAATAAACATTTCCAAATATTTTAACGACTGAACATACCGGAGTTTCGTCGATAAATTATTTCTCAACCTACATTACAACGTCATCAACAATTATTCGTCATCCTCAACATCTATTGTTGATTCCAACGCTTGTTTCTGAAATATCGAAGGAAGGAAGGAGGAATTCGGAATTCGGAATCAACATCTTTCATCCATTTCCGATCGTTTCATTCATAAGTGTCATTCATTGACAATCATCGTATGTCATCAAATCATTTTATTTCGAATTTTCAATTTTATCATTTCAACTCTGCGCGAATATTTTATTCTTTTGTTATCTCACCGGATGTTAATTAACAATCTTGAATCATCATTAATAAATAATCAGGGTTTCGATAAATCATAATTTCGAATTTAAAAGTCGAGATCTTCGATCTTTCTTCGAGAGACCCAGGGTATAGAGCAATGAACTCGACGTTTGGTGATAACGCTGGCCTTCAGTCAGTGACGGGCAGCATTGCGCGACCGTGAGGGATCTAATTACACAGCCTTGCTACGGTGTGTCAGGGTCGAGCGGGGAATCATAATATTTTGAACGTGATACACACCTTATAAGATCATCGAGCTATATTCTTTTCGACATGCAGACTCAGCCCATCCCTGAATAAATTTCCGAAAGGTTAGATTCAAAAGGAGCACTGTTCTGATAAAGCGTCACATGTGATAACCGTGTAATAGGGAAAGAAATCTCCTTTACCGTAGATGTAGGAAAATGCTGATCAGGACGTAACAGTTGTATGGACATTTCCTGCTATTGTTTATAAAACTGTTTAGATATTACCCGCTGCACTAAACCGGTGCGGTGGTCTAGTGGTTAGCGTGCTCGCCTCTAAGACCTAAGCATCGGGAGGTCGACGGTTCGATTCCCGGCTTCGTATCTTTCGACGAGAAGGGAAAAAAACATGAACGAGACGAAGCTCCAGACATATACATCGGTCACTCGCACACGGTAACTCCAAGTGTGAGTGTCGGATGTATTGTGACGTGACATTTCGCGTCCCGTCACTCCGCACGGTTTTTGGTCGGGCAGTGGGCCGGATTTACGGCCCTGAGAACGCCGCTCGTCATACCGGCTCGGTCATCGGCTCGCCGAGAAGGATTTTCTTTTATTTTCATTTATTTTCATTTATTTTCATTTATTTTCATTTATTTTCATTTATTTTCATTTATTTTCATTTATTTTCATTTATTTTTCTTTTATCTTATTTCTTTCGCCTCGACTCTTTTATTTTGTTGTTGTGGCGTTTTGAAGTTTTTTTTTGTAGGCCATGAAAGAGTCTTTCGACTCTCCGACCCGACCGTCGGGCGGTGTTGCCCTCGGTCGTGCCCATCGGGGAGATTGGCCTAAGTGGGCCGGAGAATCTCCACTCGTCAAGCAGGCGGAAGCAGAAGATCCGCTTCCGTGGAATAGGAGGCCGGAGGGACGCGGGTTGTGACCGATATACAGTGTTTTCCCGTCCCTCCCGACTACACGGCCTGGAGCCGTTCCTGTCCCGTCGAATCCATGGACGCCGCGGACCGTTCATCACGGCGCCTCCACTTGTGGGATTACGAGGAAAGGTTGCGCACGAGGTGCAGTTATGTGGCGTAATTATGTGGCGTATCGTGTGGGCCCACCGCGGAGGAAGAGGGACGCCTTAACTTCGCGAGGGAGGCCTCCCCTCGTGTTCATCTTGCCCCACCGGATCCTGGGAGGAAGGAGTCCGTGGACGTCGACAATCATCGCTGCGAGCGGAAGATTCTCGCGGGTAGCGGGGCACGGCCGGAGGAGAAACCGGTTTCTTCCGGCGTCTTAGCCGTTCAGCGTAGGCTAGTTTCGGGAGTCGCGGGAGAGGGGGAAGCGCTAGTGCGAACTGTCCCGGGAGCCATAATTTATTCAGCAGTCGGTGATCGAGTGCGGTGACGAGTGGCAGCTTTTATTTCGACCAGTGATCTCCCGGGCTGTTCGCACACCGGTAAGCTTCCATCTCTCCCAAATACCCTGTGTTCGCCGGGGATGCCGAATCCGGACCCAATTTTATTTCTATTGTATCGGGTATGTTGCGTTGCTCCCCTTTAGCTTTTTGAGTCTTTCTTTTGTCTTTTCTTTATTCGATTTTCTCGCGCTTGTCGCCGCGGGCGACCTATTGGGTCCGGTCAAGCATGTCCGGCGAGATTTTCGCGCTGGTCTTTTCTTTCTTCGCTTTATTTGATATACTTTGTTTTCTCTCGGCTATTTTTCTCCCTGATATAATTTCTTTATCTTTTCGGGTTTATCTAATTGTTATTTCGTAATTTCGCGCATCTTTCGGCTACATTCTATCCCTGGCTCTATATCGCCTATCGCAATTTCGGACATCCGTGTAAAGACTTTTGCCGCTTATTGTCTGAGGTAGTTGGCTATATTTCGCGAATTTTACTACGAACGTCGGCTACATCCCGCGAATTTTGGGTTTCGAACACCAGTGGCGTGACTTTCGACATTTTCGCAAACCGCGATCGGCTACATCTCGCGAATTGTATTATATCGAGGCTAAGTCGATTTCGCCGGTTACATGGGCTACATTTCATCATGCGAGACAAAGGGACGCCAAGCGCGTCGACCAGCGTTCATTAGGCCGTTCGGTAGCGTGTTGACTATATCGCGCGTAAAAGGTCACGGGCGTGCCGTGTTTACATCGCGCGGCCCGCTCCGAGAACCTTCGCGATTACTTCGGCTATCTGGCGTTCTATAGCTAGCGTTTGGTCTTTGTATTTCTTTCTCGCGTCCAGTGTAACGGTGAATCGGCTACATACAGGATAGAATTGATCTGGCAATCGCAACACTTTTCCAGGACTTACCCGTTCTTGAATCTTTTGAGTTTATTATTCGTCGTGGTAAATGCCGCCTTTTTTTTTGTCTCGGTTACCTGTAATTTCGGCAATGTAATTTTCGGCTACATTCAATTTTGACAATAGTTTATCTTTTTCGGCTACATTTAATTTTGGCAATAATTTCTCTTTTCCGACTACATTTAATTTTGGCAATAATTTATCTTTTCCGCTACAATTTATCTCGGCAATAGTATATTTTTCCTCTGGCTACATTCATTTTCGTCAATAGTTAATTTTCCCTGGCTACATTCCACTTCCGATAATAATTTATTTCCTCCGCCTGCGTTTGCTACTTGTCACCGTTTTGCCTACGAGTCTGGTTGCGAAAAATTACATTGTCAAACAAATAATAAATTATTCAATTATTATATTTCATTTGGTCACTCGCCCGTCCACCCCCCTCTACCAATGTCTCCCAGGTGGGCTGAGCTAGCCGGAGTCTCGCCGGCCTTACCTTTTTCCCCGCTTTCCCCTAGTCATTCCCGTAATTTGCCGCGAATTAAAATAAAAATGCCGTTCTTCGAGCGGTGGTATTTAGGTACCTGGCACCCAAATCGCGCGTAAAGAAGTGGTCTCCACCCTGCCCTGCGGGAGGGGCTATGCCCGGTCAGTCCCTTGATAATGCGTAATCTCGTCGTGGGTTCGATCCCCGAGAACCGGCACCGAGCGGGGAGAGCGGATTTTTCGGAGAGTTGGGGCCGTAGTGGCCCCAACCTGGGGCTCTGAGGAGGCCGACCATGTTTCCCTAGCTTGACTATAGATAGGAATGCTGGGGGACGGGGGACTAGGTAATGATACCCTGGCTACCGGCAATCCCAAGAAGGGGGGCGCTGGGGACAAGCGGGAATGGCCATGATACTCTGGGCAACCCCAAAGAAGGCCTGCTGGGGGACGGGGGTCTGACCGGGATACCCTGTGCAACCGGTAACCTCAAGAAGGAATGCTGGGGGACCGGGGACTGACCATGATACCCTGTGTAACCAGTAATCCCTACGCAGAAAGGTGTCAAGTCGCAGAAGTAGTTTGCGATAAAGTCAAGACCCGAACAACGCCTGTCGGTTGTGTTCCGCGTCTGAGGAACACAATGTGGACAATTAAGGCATTGCGAGTGCCCCACGATGCCCGAGTGCAATGGTCCAGCAGGACTGAGTGCTCGTATCGCTCCACAAAACAACAACCCGCTGTACTTCAAAACCGCTATGGATATTTCACGGGGTAGATAAAAAAACTGGATGTTTTTCGTTTTTTGTTTTTTGTTTCATATTTTTAAACGAATTGTTTTAGACGGATTTTCCGCAAATCCCCTGCGTCCGCGTCCTGTGCTACAGCGAGCGAGAAACTGAGGACACTACCGACCTCCGCACATCCTTAGATCGTCGAACTAAATTATCGTGGAGCTCCCAAGTCGATAATGACAATTTCTACTTTAGGAGTGCGGTTTGAATATCGTTTGGGGTACTTTTGTTCCCCATACATGAATTCTAGGGTTAACAGTTTAATGAGGCAAAACACGTCAAATCGGCCAACCCATTTTTTTATGGAGCCAAAAACCGTTCATAATTTTATACACAGTTGTTCTGACTGGCCAAAAAATGCATATATTTTTTTAGATTTTTAAATTGCATATTAAAGCGATTAATAAATAGTAAAGATTATCGTTGATTATTGTTTATGGGAAAACTATTGCTCGTACAAAAAAAATCCGACAACATAAAATGTCGATTTTTTAACGAACATTGTGGAAAAAATATTACCTAATTGTTCGAATCCAATTTGTGCCGGTGACGAATAAAATAAAGATAAAATATTTTTTTTCTCGGAAACGGCGTTCTCGGTTCGTCTGAAATGTTTACATAATTGTCTGCAGTATATTCAGAACCTACAAAAAAAATTGGCGTGATGGGCAAGCAATTTCTTCCCATGTGTTTTAATTTTTAATTATTATTGCTGTCGAATATCCCGGCCATGTAATCAGTAATCGCTCTCCGCGTTTAACAGGGTTGAGACTGCCTATAGATATCATTATCTAAAGCTCGCATAACGTTTTTTTGTTTTTTTTTTAAATTAAAAATTTCTTTTTTTTGTTTTTACATTTTTTTAACAAGTTTTTTTGTGAATTTTTCTTTCCTGAGACCCATGAAGAGAAAGTGAACTATTTTGCTCTCTTGGGATACATCGAACTTTCGATGGCCAACGAAAACCTTTTAAGTTCGAATTGACCATGTTGTTTGAGAATGAAGCAATGGTACCGCTTTGTGCCCGGAATCATTTTTGCACTACCAAATCGAGACTTCAGTCGCAATTTTGTCGCTTCGTGAATTTCCTTATATGTCAAAAAAATGTTTGTTTCTGGAAGATTTACTTTAGCCCATTCGTATAAGCGGTGTACATCTAATATCTGTTCGGTCGCCGATCGTTGTAGACTTGCACGGGCTGCAAGCCTTTTGAGATTTCCACCTATACCATCACATGGTCCTTTACCGTGCGCTGCAGCATGGTAATGCCATTCAGCAGGAATTCCAAAATCGGCTTCGTGATTTAACAAGTTTGAAAAATGGAATTTATTTTTGTAGTGCTGGGGTGCTCCATCCGTGAAGATATTTCACGAATTCACAATATTTTTTTATAAGTCTGTAGCGTTCTTTTAAAAAGTCGATGATTATTTTTTGACAGTAATACACCGCGGCGACATCGTGGTGAAGATTGTCCGACAAGACGACAATGCTGTGATGCTTAAGGTCACCATTAGCTCGGGTATTAATCACCGCCGTGTGATCAGAGGCTTGGTCATTATTCCAGTGGAATGCCTGAGCAGAGTCTTGTGCGACGAAGCCATAATTTTCCGCGAAATCACACTGCACGAGAAACTCACCATCAAGAAGATTATCTTTCATTTTATTTAAGAACATCGATTGTTGAGACGCTATAAAATGATGGCTTCTATGAATGTTCAATTTTTGCCACAAGACGATCAATGAAATCTTCACTGTCCATGACTTCTGTGATGAGCGTGCTTCCGTCCGTCGAGTCCCAAGTCTTAAATTCGACTTTTTCGATAATGTTATCATCGAAAACTTTTCGCAGATAATTCTTAAAGCAGTCTGAGCATTGCGTGAAAAACAGCGTGTCGCTAAAGTTCGACAATGCACAGAAAAACCGTAATTATTGGTTTTTCGGGGCATATGAGGTAAAAAAAAACACATTCATCATCGTGCTCGCGTGTAGTCGCATACACACGCGTGAACACATGAACACTGCCCGTCATTGATGCCTGGCTTTCCTGGATATCTTCCTCGATGTCTTAACGGAATCGAAGACATAAAGGAAGCTATCCAGCAAGACATCGGTCTTGCTAGATGTCTTCCCTGATATCTTCGAATCCCGGAAAAAAAGGCCGTGGAAAAAAAGGCCGCGGAAAAAAAGGCCGATGGAAAAAAAGGCCGTGGAAAAAAAGGCCGAGGAAAAAAAGGCCGACGGAAAAAAAGGCCCCGGAAAGAAAGGCCGCGCATCCTGTAGAAACTCTTTAACGCTTTACTTCACATATTAAATATTTACATATATATCAGTGACTTAAACAATTTTTCGTTTTGGTATATTTCCTGATTTTTATGAACCATGAGTTTTTTTTTTATTTATATTCATTTTCATTTCCACAAGATGCCATCTTGTTTATGTTTATGTTTATGTTCATTTTCACAGGTGGAACCCTTTTTACAAATATAAAAAATCTTAATCAAAATTCAAATTTCAAAATCAATTCTATGGAAACAGATTTTTTTTTTCATCAAAAAATGGTATTTCTGGTGGCAGTCGGGGGGGCTCCGACGCACACGCACACGCACACGCACACGCGCACGCACACGCGCACGCGCCCGCGCACGCGCCCGCGCCCGCCCCCGCGCACGCGCCCGCGCCCGCGCCCGCGCCCGCGCCCGCGCCCGCGCCCGCGCCCGCGCCCGCGCCCGCGCCCGCGCCCGCGCCCGCGCCCGCGCCCGCGCCCGCGCCCGCGCCCGCGCCCGCGCCCGCGCACGCGCACGCGCACGCGCACGCGCACGCGCACGCGCACGCGCACGCGCACGCGCACGCGCACGCGCACGCGCACGCACACGCACACGCACACGCACACGCACACGCACACGCACACGCACACGCACACGCACACGCACACGCACACGCACACGCACACGCACACGCACACGCACACGCACACGCACACGCACACGCACACGCACACGCACACGCACACGCACACGCACACGCACACGCACACGCACACGCACACGCACACGCACACGCACACGCACACGCACACGCACACGCACACGCACACGCACACGCACACGCACACGCACACGCACACGCACACGCACACGCACACGCACACGCACACGCACACGCACACGCACACGCACACGCACACGCACACGCACACGCACACCGTTAAGACATCGAGGAAGATATCGAGGAAGATATCGAGGAAGATATCGAGGAAGATATCGAGGAAGATATCGAGGAAGATATCGAGGAAGATATCGAGGAAGATATCGAGGAAGATATCGAGGAAGATATCGAGGAAGATATCGAGGAAGATATCGAGGAAGATATCGAGGAAGATATCGAGGAAGATATCGAGGAAGATATCGAGGAAGATATCGAGGAAGATATCGAGGAAGATATCGAGGAAGATATCGAGGAAGATATCGAGGAAGATATCGAGGAAGATATCGAGGAAGATATCGAGGAAGATATCGAGGAAGATATCGAGGAAGATATCGAGGAAGGTATCGAGGAAGGTATCGAGGAAGATATCGAGGAAGATATCGAGGAAGATATCGAGGAAGATATCGAGGAAGATATCGAGGAAGATATCGAGGAAGATATCGAGGAAGATATCGAGGAAGATATCGAGGAAGATATCGAGGAAGATATCGAGGAAGATATCGAGGAAGATATCGAGGAAGATATCGAGGAAGATATCGAGGAAGATATCGAGGAAGATATCGAGGAAGATATCGAGGAAGATATCGAGGAAGATATCGAGGAAGATATCGAGGAAGATATCGAGGAAGATATCGAGGAAGATATCGAGGAAGATATCGAGGAAGATATCGAGGAAGATATCGAGGAAGATATCGAGGAAGATATCGAGGAAGATATCGAGGAAGATATCGAGGAAGATAGAAAAACCAGGCATCAATGACGGGCAGTGAACACCTCTTTAGACGCCAAAAACTAAAATGTTGCTGGACATTTAATCCACCTTCGAGAACGAATATTGTCGAATTAAGGCATTGCACAGCGGTTCAGCCCTCGTAATTGTTATTGTGACGGATGGCCGCTTGGGTCTTTGGATGTTCAAATGACTTCACGTGGGATGAATAATATATAGATCTTTTATTCGTCGTAGAAGATTAATAGGGAGTGTGTACCGCACTGGATGAGAGTCGGAGCTGAACTGTCGTGAAGCGGGCGTGAAGCTGACGGCTTCGCGCTCGCTTGACAATGGAATAAAGAGTCGCAGAGTGTTTAGTCTAGTCGATAAGTGGACGCTCACGGCGGTCCGGATGCGCGATAGCATTAAGGGCTTCTTTGAAGAGCGTATCGAACGGAAACTCCGTATCGATACGCTCGAATAAATATTAAAGTCTTTTGAAACAAAATATGAGGCTGCGCCCGTTACACTCCCTCTCTGGGAGGAAACGATGCCCCGCATCGGATATTACGGATTTTACATTTGACATGATTTGTTAAGTGTGACCCGATTTAATTAAAAAGTTATTTGATTTTCTAAGATATTTTCATTTTGTGTAAGTTGTGTAATGTTTTCCAAGTGTGTGTTTTGATTGTTATTTTATTGATGATTGTTGATTGATGATTGTTGATTATTGAAGAAGTAAAGCTCCTGGTTGTTGTCCATGTTGGTTTGGATGATTGAAATCCCTTGGTTTTTATGTTTGTTGCGGTACACTCCTGTTGTTCTCTAATAGATGAGGGTCGTTGATGTCTGTAACTAAGTAAAACTTTTTAGTTGTTCGTGTTAGTGGGAGTGGTCTGGTTATGTTGGATGGGTTTAAATTTGGTGTTAAAAATGGTTAAGAAAAAATAAATAAAAATGTTGTCCTGTTTCGTTTGGTTCATATGGTTCCATTTTCCGTTTTTTATATATACCGTCTAATTTTTGCAAATGTTCCTGGTTGTCCATTGTTTATTGGTATAAATATTCTGTTTTCCTACTGTTCCTTCTTTTCCCTGGTATTTCGGTTATAAATTTGGAATTTTGATGGTATTGTAGTGCCTGTAACATTCTAAGTTCTGATTAGTGGTGGTTAGTGGGTTAGGTATGTTATTTGGAAATGGTTTGTTGGTAAAAGATGGAAATTGTTTCTGGAATAGGTAAAATAATTAACACGAGTATTTATAGTATGAAAAAAAGCGTTGCATATATATTAGTCGTAGAGAATCACAAAAAAAAATTGAAAGTAAGAAAAAAAACAATAAACTGAAATATGTTTAAAAAAAAATAATAAGGAGGGTTTCTTTGTCTCCCTCTATTCTCTCCGACGCTACGCGACGCGTGTCGCGCTTATGCCTATGATTATTTTGATATATATATATATGTGTGTGTATAGTTATTGTATATTATGTTATATATGTATGGTGCAAATGAGGTATATTGAGGTATAATGAGGTATGTATGTGGATTAAAGTACTGTGTTTTCTTGGGTCGAAATGTGTTTCGTTCTTGTTGTCGTTGTTTTCGTTTCCGTTTGGTTTTTCGTTTGTCTCGTCTGTTTTTCCGTTCGTATCGTTTGTTTTGGGTATCTATGTTTTTTGTGTTTATGTTTTGAGTGTTTGTGTTTTCCATGTTTCCATCTTGGGTATCCTCGTCTTTTGTGTCTTTGGCTTCTGCGTTTTCTTCTTCTGTGTCTTCTTCTTCTGTGTCGTCTTCATCTGTGTCGTCGTCTTTTAGCGGTGGTGGTGGTCCTTCGGGTGTGTGCGGTGCATAATTGGGTGTTGGTTGTTGTTGTTGACGCAGCTGCTGCTGGTATTGGAGAAGTTGCTGCGCCTGGTGTTCGTATTGTTGTTGTGAATATTGTTCTAGTGTTTTTTGTTGTTGGTCGCAGAACTGCAGCTTTAGCAAATAAGCGACGCACTTGTCAATGTGCGCCGTCAATCGGTTTGCTGGGAACACACAGCAACATATTGGGCATCCCGTGTGCCGTGATCCCAGGTTCGCGGTCCGTTTTTGCAGTGCCGCATAACATCTGGCCGTATGGTCCGTCAGCTTGTCCATCCTGATTTTTTTTTGGGCAGAGGAAGCATTCGATGTTTTTCAAATTTGCGGTGGATGCTGGCTGACCGTCCATTGCTGCTGTTGTTTTTGTTGTCGTTTATTTTATCTGTCGGGTGTGTATGTATTTGTTGAAATAATAAGTGATAAGATAATGGTATTAAAGCAATCGTTTTAAGCCGTGCATGATGCGGTTAAAATTACTTGTATATTGTGATAAGATAAGAGAGTAGTGTATGTGTGGTTAATTTCCCGTTAGTAAGCGTATATACCCTTACTAACGGGAAATTAACCACATATTCATAACGGGAATAATAACCGATATATTCATAACCATCTACATATGTAGATGGTTATGAATATATCGGTTATTATTTATGATTATTAACGTGATTCTTTTTTTTTATGGTATTCTGTTCCGATCGTGGCAAGTCAACGCATAGACTGGTCTACGGGCTGGCTGCGGTGTGTGGTTTGTTATGATTGCGACCTCTCTGCAATCCGTAGTTGGTTGCGTTTGGGTTTCGATTAACTCTATTGGTTGCCTGTGGTAGTCAACGGTCGGTTCCGGAGCCTCGGTGGCTTGTTGCGTTATCGTCGTTTGACGTTTTGCTAAGCAAGACAGAATTTTGTATAAACTAGATATTTTGCCGAAGAGAGAGAGCTTCCACCCAACTACTAGTAGCAGCACGATGGAGCTCAAAGAGATTCCGCTGTATTTTAATATTTTTTCGAGTGTAGAGAGTCTGTTGCTTATGTAATGAGTTTTCGAAATTTCTCGTGCTTTGGCTATAACGGCCTTTAACGCCACTTCGTTTTTTGTCAAATCGTCGTGTACGGAGTCTGGATTTGATAGGCCTGTAAGTGTCTCAGTTTCTGTCATAATTTCTGTGTAATTTATGTTTTCGACATTTTTTATTGATTTCCGTATCATTTCTGTAATGTTTAGGACTGGTGTGTGTGTGAGTTTCACTTCGATCGTTGATGTTATTTCTACTGATGGAGTTAGTGTTATTGTACGTGTTTTTACTTGACAAGTGGGTTTGATTTTCAGTATTCCAGTGTTTTATATTGTTTCGATAGCTGATTCGTGATTGTCGCAAAGAAGATACAAGGTTTCTGGCTTAAGTGCTGCAAATAGCCATGCGTTTGCGTTTCGGATTTTTATCCAGTAAGTTTGTTTCAGCGTTTTTAGTCTGATGTCGCACAACTCCAAATCGCTGAGCTGTGGATTAACGAGGAGTTGCACCTCGCACTCGGTTTCGTCGCTGATTCGTCCCACTGGGTGGTTTTGTTTGCAGATGTACCGATTGGCTATAAATTGACATTCGTTTTCGTTTTTTAAGTTAAAGTAACTACTAAAGTCTTCGGCGAGTGCGGTGTACTGGACTGCTGGTTTTATGTATGCGAATCTCGCGCCTTTGGCTGTGGAGAGCTGGCGTACCGGGACTGATAAATGCTGATATAGTTTGTACGGTGTTAGGTCCAGAAGAGGAATTTTGATAACGTAAATGAGTCTTTCTCCGTTATGAAATGCTGTAAGATCTATTATTTTGGTTAGCTCGGGGACGTATTGTGTACTAAGTGGTATGGGGAACATCGTGTTCGGTGTTGATTTTCGGATTGCTTCCGCGCAAGTTAGTATTTTTTTTGCTGAGAGTACTTCGGGGTGTATTTGACCCATTTTTGCGAAGAGTACGGCGTTTATGAGTGTTTCCAAATCGATTTCGTATTGTATAAGTGTTTCGTCAACTAGACTGGTGAATGTTATGAGTCTCTGGATAATGTATAGTTCGTGTTGCAGTGATGCCTGTGTCAATTTTATTTCTCGTAATTCGGCTTTAACTGATTCTGCTAGCGAAATAATCTGATTTTGAGTGAAGTTGAAGCCTGATTTGATTATGTGTGTCTGATTTTGTACGATTTCTGCGAGCTCGACAGTACTATTTGCTAATGCTTTTATTTGTGAGTCGATTCGATTTGCGTCATCGCTGTCCATTGTTCCAAAAAGTATTTTGCTAATTTTCCCTATGAATTCTAATGGTGCTCGCTTTCTACGTTTTTCGGTTGAGTTCAATTGAATTGATGGGATCAATTCTTCCAGAGTTGCTTCTGTATTAGCGATGTTTTTCAGTCGTGCTTGTACGTTTCGTAGCTGTCCTCTTGTTAGGCAATGTCCTTGTAACGAGTAGCAAAATGCGTTGGCGGCTTCAAGGTTTTCCTCTATTTGCCGTCGTCTGGAAGTGAATCCGTGCGTGTCTATGTACGTGATGAGCGTCCATGTTGTATGGGATGAATGGAGTGATCCCAGGGATTCTGAATATAATCCCGGGTTTTTCGTCAGTGGAGTAATTTTGAAGGCGTCTGGTGCGGACACCTTCATGGTATCGGCGTGGCATCTGCAACATATGCCAGTTTTATTTTATCGACGTGTACTGTTTTAGTCGTACTATCGTCTAATTGTATTACTATGTTGCGTTTACTTGGAATTTCCAGAATTTTGTATGGGCCTAGCCAGTCCCTAGCGAATTTGCTTGTTTTGCATTCATTTTTTATGAGTATAAGTTCGCCTACTTGGTATTTTGGTTCTACGACTCTTTTGTCGTAGTATTTTTTGGTTCGTTCTTTGAACTTTATCGCCTTTTCCAAAGCGAGTTCTTGGACGTTTTTGAGGTTTCTCATTAGATTTGTCATGTAATCGTCGTAGGTTACTGTTTTTTCGGGCGGTGGGAACTCTGAGGGAGTTCGAGCCTTTCTTCCGAAAATTAGTTCGTATGGGGTAAACGAACTAGTAAACAAACCCTGTGCTTTCGTGTATACTGGTGTTATATGAGAATGTTGCGAACGTTAGTAGTTCGTCCCAGTCTCGATTACTGTCGATAAAATGTTTTAGGTATTCCACAAGAACATGGTGACTGCGTTCGATCGCACCGGTCGATTGTGGATGATATGCGGTTGTTCTATGCTGCTTAATCTGAAACAGCTGCGCAAAATCTCTGAACATTTCCGATATGAAGTTTGTACCTTGGTCGGTTAATATTGCGCGAGGTGCGCCGAAAGTCGATATCAGCGTCTTACAAAGCGCTCTCGCTACGTCTATTGACGTTTGATGTTTTAGTGGTACTGCTATACTGAATTTACTGAATAGATCGAGCATAGTTAGTTTGTACGCATGTCCGTTTTTTGTTTCGCGTAGTGGACCTACGATATCGATGGCTACTTTGTCGAAGGGTTGCGCTGGTGTGTCCGTGATGACCATAGGAGCTTTATTTTTTACTCGGACTAGTTTGTTTTTCTGGCAGTCGAAGCAGTATCGAATGAACATTTCTACGTCCTTTTTTAATCCTCGCCAGTAGTACTGCGAGAGAATGCGCTGGTATGTTTTCGTTACGCCTTTGTGGCCTCCGACTGCGGATCCGTGTAATCCTCTAATGATGTTTTGCCTATTTTCCTGATCTGGAACGGGGCAATACGTCAACTCTACAGGTTCCAACTGAACACAGACCCAACTGAACACGCTCCAACCCTCACGACGGTTTCCAAGAGTGTTCCAATTGCACACGAACTAATTGAACACGAGCTCAATTGAACACAGCGCAACTGTACACAACGTAAATCGAAAGGAGCATAACTAAACACGTCTGAACTCGACACGCCTAAACTCGACACGACAAAACTGAACACGCCGTTACTCGACACGGCTAAACTCGATACAGACCCAACTGTACACGGCACGACTCTACACAGCCGCAACTGCGCACAGCGAGACTCTCCACGAGTGACCCGCAAAAGGATACATCGCGGACGGGTGAAGCTTTACCTACCTGCCTAAGGGCGCAACCGCACACAATTCGTCCACGGACTGTACACAGTTCTGGAGGGATTCACCCAACCTAGCTTTATTACCTGTGAATGCGAACGAGATGCCCCGGTTAATCTCGCATATTAATTAAAAGTATTATCACGGCCACCTACATAACACGGAAATATTTTTCAAAGGTTTAAATATAAATAAAAATTTCAAATATTGGAAATATTTCACCGATACGTATTAAAAAAGATTTGTGAAATATTTTTAAAACACTTTGAAAATATGTTTTGTCCGCTCATAAATCTTATATTGAAATATTTCAGAAATGTCAATGTCACTCTAGGAGTAAAATAATGTGGAGATTCGTTATCAGCGGGGAAAAATACATGAGACATAGCCTCACAATGACGATCTAACCAAATTTCAGTTAGCGATTTTTTTAATAACAGTGATTCGATTGGATTACATTTATGATAATTACAACTACTCTACGAGTGTGTTCACCGAAGAACTGTGGTTACTATATTTTAAGCACGAGCTACATTGGTCGCAGCTTGTCGACGATGCTCCATTATACCCCGTAAAAACTCATCCATGGGGATTCTATATTTAAAAAAATTAATATGTTTATTGTCATTATGATCAGTACTTTAAAAAACCCGTATCTCAAGATAGGATCGTGAATACAAATTCTAACCTCCCGGTGGTTAGTCGGTCTTGCAGATCTGCAATTCGAGCCTCCTCCTCTGCTCGAACTTGCGATAGGCTCCGGCTGATGGAGCGATTAGCAGTCGTTACTTGTTGCCAATTAATCTCGTGACCCTCCATGAGGTTGTACAGTTTCTCTGCAATGAAGAAGAAATATAAAGATATATGTTGATTACAGATAAACTTCAAATGTTTTCATCTTATACACACCTAAGAAGGTCCAAATATTCGGATGGATTCCACCTAGTTTTCCGACGAGGTGCCGATGGAACGTTTCGCAAATATTATTTGTACGCAGTGATGCTGGTCCCACCACTACAACGTTGGCTAGAGGCACCCACTGGTTCCGCATGTAGCGAAAAAATTGAACGATCGGTGGATACTCGGCTCTGCTCTGATCCCCAACAGCCGCAGCTACTTCCAAGCTTTCTACGAATCGAGCGACTGGCACAAAGGGTATCGACATAGCCATCCATAACGATTCTCGACGTGCCCGCGTTAGCCTTAGGCTCCGCCACTTTTTAAATAGAGCCTATTTCGAGATTAGAACGAAAGCAATATGAATATGAAGACACACATTTGCAAATTTTTCCAGTGTTCTTACTTGACAAAAATGGAACCAACATCCTCGAATGTTACTGTTTGGGAACACTTCTTGAACTGATCGGATGAGTGCCCTTTCGAAGTCGCTGATAACAGTTGTCAAATGAACCTGCAATCCGGGTGCCAGATTCAGGATACACTCCCATATTGCTACGTACATCTGCGTAGTCTTCCGTTCGCAAAGCACGTATACTACTGGGAACGCCTTGCGTAAAAAAATCTGATTGAGTCAATTTTACGAGAGAGGTCGTTTAATAATTTCTGAATGGATAATACAAAAATCCTTCATTGTAGTCACTCATACAAAATTCTAAAAGTAATTATTCTAAGAGAAGCGACCTGAGTACCAATAATAACAAATATTTTGAAATTACCACATCCATTTTGCGTATATGTATTGTGAGCAGTTGCCGGGCTCTTGGCTTCCTAGGCACAATCTGAAAGAACCGTGATTTGCAACTCGCAGTTACCCAGCATAATAGTGGATTTCTAAAAACGGTTATATATATTGAGACGTTACTCAAAGTCCGCTCGCCTCCAAAACCCTTTTGGAGTACCGCAGGAATTCGGAGCAGCGACGATCATCGCGAGGAGCCCGAGTATGTCGGTAAGGAGGAGCGCTCGAGAGTCAGGCTGATATCCGGGGAGTCGGCAGCCGGGAGCGGCCTGTCTTACCCCGAGACTCAACGCGCATTTTGGAGCACGCGCCCAGCACGCAGCGATTGTGTCAGCCTCGCGTGATTGCGGGAGACAAGGGAAAAGGAAGGCTGCTGACGTCACATTGACGTCACACGAGACGGAAGGGGACTGGAATTCTTGCCGTGCGCACCCGGCGCTCCGATATAAAAGGGGGCCCGGACGCATGGAGGAGCACTCTTGGCTGAACAGTGACTTCGCTCACTACCAAGGCTCCTTCCGAACGCTAGCATCGGCAACCTTCCCTGGAGACGGGGATAACAGCTGCTGTCTAGGTTACCCCTTTACCCTAAAACAGCGCCGGCGACTACTCTTGGAGACGAGAATGACTGCTGCCGTCTGTCTCCAACCTTCTATTCAAAAACAGCGTCGGCGACTTCTCCTGGAGACGGGAGAGACTGCTGCCGTCTGTTTCCCTGGGCAATCTTTTTCTTTATATATATATTTTTTTTTGGATATAAAATTTGTATCAGCGCGGATCTAATTGTAACAAGTTTTTCTCTACCAACGATTTTGATTGTATTTAAATAAAACAAACTATCTCAATTGACATTTAGAATCAAAAAGGATCTATTTGTAATAAGATTTTCTCTACCAGCGATTTTGATTGTATTTAAATAAAACAAACTATCTCAGTTGACATTTAGAATCAAAAAGGATCTATTTGTAATAAGATTTTCTCTACTAGCGATATTGATTGTATTTGAATAAAACCAAACTATTTCAATTGACATTTCGAATCAATCTCTGGCTTCGAATTTTTATTCCACAGCACCTGCCCTCACAAGAAAATAAAAATGAGCAAAGAACTCACATAGCGACGCTTTTGGAGCAAAGATTAGTAAGACTCCAAAAAGTGATACGTTACAATATATATAGTTTCTTACAGCAAAAGTGGCATCCACAAATATTTCGGTAGCATCGTTTAGCCGATCGAGCATAGCACGCCTCGCGAATATAACCGCCACTGATCCGTCCGTCGCTCTCGCTAAACCATGGTAAATTTCCCGAGTTGGGGCATAATCACGAAGTACGGCATCCAATCCCAAATATTAGCTGCAATGGGTGGGCGAGTTCGGGCTCTTGCACGTTCCATCGAACTTCTCATCGACTGCAGCGTGACATTAATTGTAGCCTCATGATATCTGTATCGAAATTATATGGATGAGAAAACGAGTGACAATTTTATGTGCATCGCAATCTAATAAAAGTATGGAAAAATGGACCATTTGAAAGTTGTTAAGAACAATGTTGTTTAATAATAATGCCGCAAAATGATCAACAAATTGCTAATAAAAAGTTAATAAAAAATAATCATTAAATATCCAGATAATTAATTTTTTCTGTTAACAAATAAATTTTCAAAATACATATACATTTTCCACAATTCACTAATGTTCTAGAAAATCACAGCTTCAAACAAATTTGAAGCATGTACGTATAAACGATTAAATTCATCAATCGGACATTCTTTGGGTACAATGGAGAATGAAGACAAGAAATTTACGATTGTACTTGTATTTTCTAAAATTTCGAAAAATAAATTTGTGGTTTATAACGCCATTTAAAAAAAACTTAACGATTTAAAAAATTCGTATACATTTTTTCTGCTCCGTAAGTAATAGGAAGTGTTACGTTCTGACCTGCGAATTATGAGTTCGCTTTCGGTAAGAACCATAAACGTAGAATAGTCTCGCTTTTGAGTCAAGGCGTTAGCCCTTTACTCGGGGACGGAGACCTCGCCGTACTGCCGTAGATTTAATAAAGGAATATAACGGTAGAAGGTATCGAGCCTCCTGAGAGATTATCAGAAAGACCAGAGTGCATGCAAATAAATGTTCGAAATAATGCGTCGGTTTTGAGTACTCACAAGTAATGTATATTGAATAACTTCGACGATACATAAATGTTTGGTAAAGAGCCGACTTGCTCAACTATTATTTTTATTGAAGTGCTCTGCCTCGCAGGGCCAGAGTTTAACAAGAGCTTTGCGCGCTCTGTGTAGAGTCGTTGAAGATGCAGCAGGTTCGTAGATTGAAGAATAACTAATTTGATCCGGAAATTCGTGGACTATTTATACTAAATCTATGCCTATGCTTATTAACGTTGAAAAAGGGTAGCGATATAAAGCTAGACAAAAGATAGGTTAACGTTGAAAAGCGAGCCAGAAGATGGGTTCTCAATGCGTGGGAGAAAGAAAGTTTCCTCAATGCGTGGGAGAAAGAACGAAGATTTCCTCAATGCGTGGGGGAAAGAACATTTATTTCACTCAGTGGGAAAATGGCGAGTTTTTCGCACGCTTCGCGTGCGAAAACCCCCATTTTCACAACTCGTGAAATAAAGTTTTGTTCGATACTCGTGCGAAAAAGGTTTTCTGAACTCGTGTGATTGCAACACTCGCCTTCGGCTCGTGCTGCAAATTCACACTCGTCAGAAAAAGTTTTTTCGCACTCGTATCGAAATGTACTATTCTTTAAAGCGTGGGAGAAAGGAAGGACGTTTTCTCAATGCGTGGGGGAAAGAACATTTTCTCAATGCGTGAGGGAAAGAACATTTCTTTAAAGCGTGGGAGAAAGAAAGGACGTTTTCTCAATGCGTGGGAGAAAGAACATTTTCTCAATGCGTGGGGGAAAGAACAGGAGCGTTTAAATTGGAGTAGGGATTGGAAGATAGAGAAGTTGCCGTAGACACTTCTGAAAGATGAAAATATATTGGAATCTTGAGTGTGACGTATTTTTGTGGTTGACGTTATTTAGTATGAAGGGCTCAAATGGGAGAGCGAGCGAGATAGAAGAACGGGTGTTTAGGCTTTAAATAGAAGTAAATATCTCAGGGTAAGGTTATTGCCCTTTCGAGAGGACCGTGGAAGATTTTATGTGACGATGGTGACGGAACGATGGGGGAAATGACCTGACTTAGAGCAGGTCGTAAACTCTTGCAGGCAAGGGCCGGTGCGGTAGAACACTGTAGTGAAAGAGTGAGAGTAAGAGCGAGAGACGGATACATGGGCGTAAGCCTATGCTTTTAATGCCTGTCGTCGAGGCTTCAATTAGGTTAATTATTAACCGAATTAATAGTATGGTTAACAATCTTATTAAAAATATGTTTTTAAGAATTACGGAGAACGTAACAGAAGATTGTGAAGATTGAGCAATGGGTGTGTTTCCCTGTTTTCGCTCCGAATTTGAAATACTATTGCAAACCAAACTACATGTCCTCTCCTAAAAAGTTGTTGAGTAACAACGAGATTTTTTATCATATAATTTTATAATATTAATCCCTTTACTGTCAGGGGACCCTATAGGAGCAAAAACGTATAGAAAAATACGTTTCTTTTACAGTGAAGGAGTTAATCCCGACAAATCTCGAACATATATCGCATTGCGAGTTTCGCATTGTTGTCGTTTAACCGAGCGGACGTGTGACAGACTGAGATTGAAATATTTAGAAGTCATTCATTCTAAATGCGTGCACGAAGCGCGCGCAGTCGCTCTAATAAGTGCATAAAACGTTTAAGCTTGATTATCCAGTTCAACGACAGAAGAAAATCGTGCGAACTGCAGGTAAGTAATATTACGTACACACAATCTACAAGAATGGTTCGTAGTAAATAAAATTCATAAACCGTTAGGCTCTTATAGGCTGTTGAATTTAATCTACGCATTGAATATATATATATATATATATATATATATATATATATATATATACTAGCGGGTTATTGTGGCTCGCGCGCTTCGCGCGCTCGCACCCATTTCTGGACGTAAACCCTTATTATTCTAAATACTTCAAAAGACGGACGGAGGGTCCCCCCTCCCTCCCGTCGATTCTTGACACGGCGGCGACGGCGGCGAAATTTTTTTATATTATAGAGAGATATATACATATTTTTTAAAAAATACTTAGAATAATAAGCCCTTATTATTCTAAGTCTTTTACCCAACCCCCCCCCCCCCCCCTTATTGTTCCAAATCCCCTTCTGCTAAATGGACTTAAGCCCTTATTATTCCAAGTCCCTTCAAGCTAAATGGAGTTGAGCCCTTATTATTCCAAGTCCCTTTAAGCTAAATGGACTTGGGCCCTTATTATTCCAAGGCCCTTATTACTCCAAGTCCCTTATTACTCCAAGGCCCTTATTACTCCAAGTCCCTTTAAGCTAAATGGACTTAGGCCTTTATAATTCCAAGGCCCATTAAGCACGGACTTAAGCCCTTATTACTCCAAGGCCCATTAAGCATGGCGCCCTTAAGGACGGCGGCGGCGGCGGCGGCGGCGGCGCCGGCGGCGGCGACAGCGGCGAAATCTTTTTATATTATAGAGAGATATATATATATATATATCTGAGGTATTTCGTACTAAATCGACCTGAGTCTGACCCTTCACTGTTTTTTTATGTGAAGGGTTGACTCAGGTCGATTTGGTATGGAATACCTCATATATATGGACCATTTCTTAAAAAACGACACATTCGAGGACCTCATGGTTTTTGATCACGTCGTAACTTCGGTAAACGTTCACATATGTTGAGGAGATATTCAGGAATTATTTCAGATTTTTCAATAAACCTATTTGGCTATGATGCAATATTAATTTTTCACACTTTTTCAAGAACGATTTTACAAATAAATTTTTTTCAGCAAATTGTATATTGTCAGGTTCACGAGTGTCGATTTTTTAATGGATGACCCATACGACTCTTTTAAAGAATGACCCTTACCTCAATGACACTTCTCGGAAAATCTCATCGAATGACCGCAACGATTCTGTACACAATCGTTAGTGATGCCGCGAGACAAGACAAGACGAGAATGTGTATTCTCTCGTATTGTATCGAGGGTTGTATGAAAATTATCGTCTCGTCTCGTATCGACTATCGAGAGAAAAATCATTTATCGTCTTGAATTATTCTCGACAAGAAATGAATATTCTCGTCTCGTTTCGAGAATTTCATATTTTTCAAATTTTCCACGTAATGATCCAATGCAATTACAAATAATAATAATTTCATTTTCTCATCAAGAGACGCGGTAGCGTCTCGACGCCACGTACTTAAAAACAGTTTTTAAGCGTTAGCGAGACGCCACCAAGTATATATACTCCAATATGCCGGAAGCGGATTCTTCATTCTCGATTTTCTCAGTAATGAAGCATCGCATCGGAATACCGACGACACTTTTATAATATAATTCGGGCACAAGCTTTCCAACACGCCCTAGTGATGGGCGATACAGTATCGATATCTGGAATATCGATATTTTTCGACCCAAATATCGATATTTTGTATCGATTCTTGGCGTACCGATATTTTCAAGTATCGATACTCAATACACAATCGGAATTTCGATACACCCGTTTTTTATTTCCTGTGTCCGAGTTCGTAAAGGAGGCCGAGGTTCGGTATTAGAGAGCGAGTACTGCGCGCGGTTAGCAATCCGCAGAGCCGCAAAGCAGAGCACTCATTGGCTATCGCCAATCGCGTACAGTGCCACAGTGTTCAGAATCAGAAGCTATAAGCTATAACCTGTATAACCGCCCGCACGACTACGGTTACCGTACGCCAAAGTACGGTAATCACCAGGTAATTTACGTCAGTGTACGATAATTAAAAAAAGTGGCCAAAAAGCAAGCAGGCAAAAAACAGGCAGACAAAGAAGCAAGCGGCGAAAAAACAGGCAGGAAAAAAGCAAGTGTCGAAAAAACAGGCGGGAAAAAAGAAAGCGGCCAAAAAACAGGCGGGAAAAAAGCAAGCGGCCAAAAAACAGGCGGGCAAAAAACAGGCAGGAAATAAGCATGTGGCCAAAAAACAGGCGGGCAAAAAAGCAAGCAGGCAAAAAAAGGCAGGCAAAAAAGCAAGCGGACAAAAAAAGGCAGGCAAAAAAGCAAGCGGCCAAAAAACAGGCGGGCAAAAAAGTAAGCAGGCAAAAAAACAGGCACGCAAAAAAACAGGCACGCAAAAAAAACAAGCGGCCAAAAAAGCAAGCGGCCAAAAAACAGGCGGGAGAAAAGCAAGCGGGCAAAAAAGGAAGCGGCCAAAAAACAGGCGGGCAAAAAAGTAAGCGGCCAAAAAACAGGCGGGAAAAAAGCAAGCTGCCAAAAAACAGGCGGGCAAAAAAGCAAGCGGACAAAAAAAAGGCAGGAAAAAAGCATGCAGCCAAAAAAAAGGCGGGCAAAAAAGCAAGCGGCCAAAAAATAGGCGGGCAAAAAAGCAAGTGCCGAAAAAACAGGCGGGAAAAAAAGCAAGCGGACAAAAAAAGGCAGGCAAAAAAGCAAGCGGCCAAAAAACAGGCGGGCAAAAAAGTAAGCAGGCAAAAAAACAGGCACGCAAAAAAACAGGCACGCAAAAAAAACAAGCGGCCAAAAAAGCAAGCGGCCAAAAAACAGGCGGGAGAAAAGCAAGCGGGCAAAAAAGGAAGCGGCCAAAAAACAGGCGGGCAAAAAAGTAAGCGGCCAAAAAACAGGCGGGAAAAAAGCAAGCTGCCAAAAAACAGGCGGGCAAAAAAGCAAGCGGACAAAAAAAAGGCAGGAAAAAAGCATGCAGCCAAAAAAAAGGCGGGCAAAAAAGCATGCGGCCAAAAAATAGGCGGGCAAAAAAGCAAGTGGCGAAAAAACAGGCGGGAAAAAAAGCAAGCAGGCAAAAAAAAGCAGGCAAAAAAGCAAGCGGCCAAAAAATAGGCGGGCAAAAAAGCAAGTGGCGAAAAAACAGGCGGGAAAAAAAGCAAACAGGCAAAAAAAAGGCAGGCAAAAAAGCAAGCGGCCAAAAAACAGGCGGGCAAAAAAGCAAGCAGGCAAAAAAACAGGCGGGCAAAAAAGCAAGCGACCAAAAAAACAGGTGGGAAAAAAGCAAGCTTGCAAAAAAAGAGGATAGGCAAAAAAGCAGGCAGGCAAAAAAGGAAGCGGGCAACCAAGCCTGTTTTTTGGCCGCATGCTTTTTCCCGCCTGTTTTTTGGCCGCATGCTTTTTCCCGCCTGTTTTTTGGCCGCTTGCTTTTTGGCCGTTTGCTTTTTTCCCGCCTCTTTTTTGGCCGCAACAGGCAGGAAATAAGCATGCGGCCAAAAAAGCAAGCGGCCAAAAAATAGGCGGGCAAAAAAGCAAGTGGCCAAAAAACAGGCGGGCAAAAAAGCAAGCAGGCAAAAAAAAGGCAGGCAAAAAAGCAAGCGGCCAAAAAACAGGCACGCAAAAAAGCAAGCGGCCAAAAAACAGGCCGGAAAAAAGCAAGCGGACAAAAAAGGAAGCGGCCAAAAAACAGGCGGGCAAAAAAGCAAGCGGCCAAAAAACAGGCGGGAAAAAAGCAAGCGGACAAAAAAGGCAGGCAAAAAAGCAAGCGGCCAAAAAACAGGCGGGCAAAAAAGTAAGCAGGCAAAAAAACAGGCACGCAAAAAAAACAAGCGGCCAAAAAAGCAAGCGGCCAAAAAACAGGCGGGAAAAAAGCAAGCGGGCAAAAAAGGAAGCGGCCAAAAAACAGGCGGGCAAAAAAGTAAGCGGCCAAAAAACAGGCGGGAAAAAAGCAAGCGGCCAAAAAACAGGCGGGCAAAAAAGCAAGCGGACAAAAAAAAGGCAGGAAAAAAGCATGCAGCCAAAAAAAAGGCGGGCAAAAAAGCAAGCGGCCAAAAAATAGGCGGGCAAAAAAGCAAGTGGCGAAAAAACAGGCGGGAAAAAAAGCAAGCAGGCAAAAAAAAGCAGGCAAAAAAGCAAGCGGCCAAAAAATAGGCGGGCAAAAAAGCAAGTGGCGAAAAAACAGGCGGGAAAAAAAGCAAGCAGGCAAAAAAAAGGCAGGCAAAAAAGCAAGCGGCCAAAAAACAGGCGGGCAAAAAAGCAAGCAGGCAAAAAAACAGGCGGGCAAAAAAGCAAGCGACCAAAAAAACAGGTGGGAAAAAAGCAAGCTTGCAAAAAAAGAGGATAGGCAAAAAAAACAAGCGGCCAAAAAAGCAAGCGGCCAAAAAACAGGCGGGAAAAAAGCAAGCGGGCAAAAAAGGAAGCGGCCAAAAAACAGGCGGGCAAAAAAGTAAGCGGCCAAAAAACAGGCGGGAAAAAAGCAAGCGGCCAAAAAACAGGCGGGCAAAAAAGCAAGCGGACAAAAAAAAGGCAGGAAAAAAGCATGCAGCCAAAAAAAAGGCGGGCAAAAAAGCAAGTGGCGAAAAAACAGGCGGGAAAAAAAGCAAGCAGGCAAAAAAAAGGCAGGCAAAAAAGCAAGCGGCCAAAAAACAGGCGGGCAAAAAAGCAAGCAGGCAAAAAAACAGGCGGGCAAAAAAGCAAGCGACCAAAAAAACAGACGGGAAAAAAGCAAGCTTGCAAAAAAAGAGGATAGGCAAAAAAGCAGGCAGGCAAAAAAGGAAGCGGGCAACCAAGCCCGCCTGCTTTTTTGTCCGCCTGTTTTTTGGCCCCCCGTTTTTTGGCCGCTTGCTTTTTTTCCCGCCTGTTTTTTGGCCGCATGCTTTTTCCCGCCTGTTTTTTGGCCGCTTGCTTTTTGGCTGCCTGTTTTTTGGCCGCTTGCTATTTGGCCTGCCTGTTTATTGGCCGCTTGCTATTTGGCCTGCCTGTTTTTTGTCCGCTTGCTTTTTTCCCGCCTGTTTTTTGTCTGCTTGCTTTTTTCCCGCCTCTTTTTTGGCCGCATGCTTTTTTCCCGTCTGTTTTTTGGTCCGCCTGTTTTTCGCCTGCTCGCTTTTCTCCCGCCTGTTTTTTGGCCGCTTGCTTTTTGTCCGTTTGCTTTTTTCCCGCCTCTTTTTTGGCCGCATGCTTTTTTCCCGTCTGTTTTTTGGCCGCTTGCTTTTTTCCCGTCTGTTTTTTGGCCGCTTGCTTTTTTGCCCGCCAGTGTTTTTGGCCGCGTGCTTTTTGGCCCGCCTGTTTTTTGTCCGCTTGCTTTTTTCCCGCCTCTTTTTTGGCCGCATGCTTTTTCCCGTCTGTTTTTTGGCCGCTTGCTTTTTTTCCCGCCATTTTTTTTGGCCGCTTGCTTTTTGGCCCGCCTGTTTTTCGCCTGCTTGCTTTTTTCCCGCCTGTTTTTTGGCCGCTTGCTTTTTTGCCCGTCTGTTTTTTGGCCGCTTGCTTTTTTGCTCGCCTGTTTTTTGGCCGCTTGCTTTTTTGCCCACGGGTTAGAATAAAGTCATCATTAAAATGGATTCGTATCCTTTCTCATCGCGATTATAGCTTACACCTAAGTACACGTTGATAAGAGGCAGGGAGTGCGAGAGAGAAAGCTTAGGTGGTGTCATATCTCGTACCGATGTGAGCGCTACGACGGTAGTCGAAAGACTGCAGACGTGCATGTCCCCACCTCCCCACGTTCGACGCTACCTTTGTTCGCTCGCATTTGCCTTCCTTGTCTCGACGCGCGCGATCCCTCTTACAAGAGAAGTTCGCGCACAATATGGCGTAGAATATTTTCCGCCGGGCAACGTGTTTTTTCGTGTCTAACTCGAAGCTGCATCTTATAGTGAGAGAGCGAAAAGACGTGTGACGTTTTAGCGATGAAACGGGCAAGAACAGGCGATATTATTCGCGGAAACAAGCCGTCTTCATCCTCAAAAGGAGATGGAAACGACGGTGACGGCGAGGCATCGATGACGAAAGGTTATGTCGCAGATTCGACTAACGAAAGCGGCTCGGAAGTTCCTTCAGATTCCACATCGATCGCCAGAAGTAACAATCGTTACGGTGAATTCTTCGAATTTCAAGTCGTTGACAAAGTAAAAATTGGCATCTGTAAGCTGTGCAAAAAAAACGAAAACCTCGTCGAAATAAAAATGCAAAATTCGAACACGTCGGGCATCAAATGGCATTTGAAAAATAAACACAGAGCTGTCCATGATCAGCTTTTTTCGGCGACGCCACGCGGAGACAAACAACAGAAGACTCTCGAGGATGCCTTTCGTCAATCGAAGCAAAAGCAGGTAAAAAAAAATGAAAAATCCTCGCGAATTCATTGGAATGTAAAAAATAAAAGTCGTAGTCTGTGCCTTTGAGCGAATATGATCTCTTAATATTTGTTCTATTCTTTGACTTTTTATGTATTGAAAAAATGTTTCATATATAGATTCGGTACGATCTAAACATGTTGTACATTGTACATACATTCCAAACCGAAAGTTTAATTTTCATTTAAATTTCAGTGCTTTGTGATACGTTGAAAATTTGGGGAGAAAGTCAACCGTATTAACAATGTCAAGAACACTCAATTTCCGTTGTGTTAATTATACAAAGTTATTACGCAATTACCATGGAAATAAATGGTTTAAAAAAATATGAATTTTCAAAACCCATAAGTAATTTTCAGAAATTTCTTACATTGCGGAATTGTTTCTTTTTTCTGGAATTCTTGAAAATCGATCGATCGAATAACATTTTGGAATTATTATTGTGCAAAATGTTATTAAGAAATAATTGAAATGAGAAATTGTGCAACAAATTACCCGTCAACCAAATTTTTGTTTGTTATGAAAATGATTTGTAAATTTTTCTGAATTTCATGTAATGTGTGAAAAATGCGATTTTAAACAAATTTTACCATACAATTCTGAAGAAAAAAAATTCATACGTATTCAAAAAAGTACCAAATCATTCTCATGAAATCAAATAGGTTGCCAGGTAATTTGTTGCATAATTTTTTACTTTAGCATATTTTCAAAACAAAATATGCCGAACTCATCGACGAGACTCAACCGTCCATCGAACGTGAAAGTGACACCGACTCAGACGATGACTACACGAAAGGAGTAAACGCATTGTATGCGTCGGCGAGGAGTAATCGAAGTTGGCGAATCGAACTCGACAACTACCTCCGATTGGACCGAGCTGATCGACACGTCAACATTTTGGAATGGTGGAAACAAAATCAAAAATGTTTCCCGAGACTCGCGAAAATGGCTCGAGATTATCTCGCTATTTGCGCATCAAGCGCGCCGATAGAACGCCTATTTTCAAAAGCTGGATTCATCATACGGAAGCACAGGAACAGATTGAGTAACCAGAATGCAGAAATCCTTCTCTGTTTGAACTCCTGGTTTCAATGCACTTTGGCTTCTATCATCAAAGCTAAACTACAATAAGAAGAAAGGTTTATTCTCGGTTTACTTTTTATTTCTTGAAAAGTTTACTTGCCAGACCAAAAATATCGAAGCCAAAGTGTCGCGTACGATAAGCTTAAGTGTATCATCCTATTACAATTTCTGATTAGTGATAATACAAGCATATTAATCATCTTGAGTTTTCTGTACGAATAAAAGTTTTATTTTGTATTTGATTATTTTCCAATTTTTATGTCTTTTGTTTCTTCTCAAACTTTTTTTTTTAATTTCTCGATTTATTGTATCGACTCTCGACGTTTCTCTCTCGTCTTGTATCGCCTCAGCCGAGAAGAAAAAAATGTTCTCTTGTCTCGACTCTCGACTTTTTCGTCTCGTCTCATCTTGTTTCTCTCGTCTCTCGCGGCATCACTAACAATCGTAGAATTTCTCTTCTCATGTGTGCCTCTTGCAAAATAGTAAAATTAGGAGGATGTTTATTATGTGGGTGCACCACATTGACGACGTTCATTATAACTCTAACGACCCCGCGACATCCTAAAGTTGAACGAGTGGCGCAGCGGTATACATTTCTATACGGCGATGAGCGGTCCAGGTGGTACATATAACCTGCGTGGTAAAATTTGCTCGAAAACATTCTCTCCCCCGGCACCTCTTCCATCTGCGAATGTTATTAACCTTAGTGATTCGGCGCAAACGTTTCGCTTGTGAAAATATTACAACGTGCGAAGTGCATGAAATTTAATGCGGTTTTTTCTCCCTTAAGGATACTTCACACGTAAATTCCCAGCCGAAAGTGAGATTCAGTGAGAATTTGGACACATCATAATAATATAAAAATCTGAAAAATATCAACTGTATTGAAGGTGTCAAGAACTTTAATTTTGCATAATAATAATGTTAATAAGATATTAACAAATTGCTAAGAAAATTAATTGTTCAACAAATACAAATCAATAAACCTTTTTCAAACGAATTCATTGATTTTCTAGAAGCCACATGGATTTTTTCAGAATTTTCTTACATTTTTGAATTTCCCGTATTTGAAATTTTGTTAAGCAAGTGTTGGCACAATCGCCTCGAAACTTTTTATGTGTACTGTGGAATCTTGATACGATCCGAACATATCCAACATTCATCCCTCTACATCGATTTTTCAAATATCCAAAAAAAATGTTGAAATGTAAGAAAATTCTGAAAAAAATCATATGAATTCTAAACAATCAAGGAATTTATTTAAATAGAGAAATTAAAAGGTTTTCTGATTTATTTTTTAACGAATTATTTTTTAAATAATTTGTTAATCTCTTTTGTTGGCATTATTATTATTATGCAAAAACAAAAGCCTTGACATAACTAATACGGCTGATTTTTTTCCTTTATATTTTTGGCATATCGCGATGTACTAAAATTTGTATCGAATTACACTTTTGGTTGGGGAAGTATGTGAGATGCATCCGTAAACACAAGAAATCATTTATGCTGATTCATCAGCTCATATGTGAAATGTACAAGGAGATTGTGACTAGCATTTTTCGCACTTACCATTGATTACGTTCTTCTTGAGGAGGGTCGAGCGCGAGACTCGGAGGGGATAGGCTCGGTGGGGCGCAAGGTGCGGGGCAGGTCGTGTGCGAATGAGAGGTCCGCTATGCGGTCTCTCACTCGCACGCGCCAAACGTGCCGAGATAAAGCCGTAAAGTTCCATGTAATTGCTTATTGTTAACTAACGGTGAAGAACAAGTGTCTACATTTTTATACAGAGCTTCCCGATAATATTCTTTACAGTTTTCAATAATTTGTTTGCAACGTTTCCGCATGAAACTTCCCTAGAAACCTTAAAATCCGTCGCTTATTTTCAATCTGCCATAAGAATCAATGTTAAATGGTTCAAATTAAAAAAAAATATTTCTCGAAAACGGTGAAGACGAACGCATTCAAACTTTGCAGTTACACTTAGACCGTTCATATCAATTTTTACTTTAAATTTCGATTTTCCGAAGATTGTAATTTTTTAAATACTTGGTAGAGACTTCTAAAAATCCATTAATTTCGGAGATCCGTCTCACATAGCACTTTTATTTTATACCTCACAATAATACGAGGTGGCCTCCAGAAAATTCAAAAATGTTCAATTTAAGGACCACCCTAATTACATACATGTAACATACATACATACATACATACATATGTACATATATGTTCGACTGATTTACCAATTTTCTTGCAGAGAAACTTCAAGTTGTTATGGACAAACATGAAGCCGATTGGCAAATTGTTCAACCGACTCCTCGCAGCCGAACCGAAGTTCGTGAAGAGGTGCGAATTTCAGGCCTGCAAGAGCGGCTATCAATCGAA
The DNA here is from genome assembly GCA_917499995.1 of Ichneumon xanthorius. Taxonomy (NCBI): domain Eukaryota; kingdom Metazoa; phylum Arthropoda; class Insecta; order Hymenoptera; family Ichneumonidae; genus Ichneumon; species Ichneumon xanthorius. The sequence continues at coordinate 2,980,470 of OU824209.1, forward strand.
AGGTACGGAGTAAAAACGGTTTTTTTTATGTTTGCTTTAATTTACATCTAAGCATTTATCTATAGTAACTATAAACAATGACGCGCGCTCACACATGTTAGTTCAAATTCAGTAGCGTTCGAATTAAAAAAAAAATATTTCTCGAAAACGGTGAAGACGAACGCATTCAAACTTTGCAGTTACACTTAGACCGTTCATATGCGTACAAAAATGCGTACAAAAAAAATCAGCATACTTTTCTTGATGACGTTGTAACGCTCGGCCCTCCTTAATCCAATAAAACGCTAATATTCAACGCACGGCACACGTATTACATATTTTTGTATAGCGTTCTTCTTTTTTATTTTGTATAAACCTATGAAGATAAAATCAAGAATTTTGAGTCTTACTAGATTTGAATTTACAGACGTTTATTATTCGCGACAAATTATATCGAGTCTTAGCGTTCGTGACGAATGTCGAGAAGCACAAGCGGTATGACCGTTTGTATGTATCGTCTATAATGAGTCGCTGAACAGAGCTGAGACAAAAAAAATCAACGAAAGCCACACGTCTCGAAGCTTGTAATCGAGCGATATCGAAGCTCAGTGTGCTACGGATTATTTCGGAATAAACACGTAATTAGAGAACTGTCGCGATCGAAAATTCCCGAATTAAATTGGAATCAATTGATTATAATAATAATATCGAACGTTCACGAATACAATGGATGCACAATTCGCATCGTATTAAAAATACTCGGCGTTTATTTATTTATATGTCAAGATTAACGTGTCATAAGTGTTCGCCAGAAAAATAACAGTGTTAAACGTGCGTGTTACAAAATTGTGCGTACGCAACAATCCGCGTTACACGATAACGGTAAGATATTCATAGTTGATAATAATTTTATACACGGGTAGTATTCCACACACTTACCATTTCAACGGCAAAGCCTATTTTCTTCTGAAAACCCCGTTTGTTTAAACTTACACTCACTGAAAATACATCGTGGGTTAATGATTTTCAAACAACGCTTCTTAAATTTTTATAAATAAATGAATAAACAATTTCAAGGATGCGTTTTCAAAATTAATTTTTTACAGTACACTACTATTGATATTGCCATCACTCTTGGTAATTACGTTTTGTTAAATTCTTCAGGAATTTTTTATTCTTAGTTTGGAAAGGATAATTTGAAAAATTATCCTAACAAAAGTGTTTAAAAAATGTGAAAATGTGTTTAAATGTTTATAAAAGTATTCTTCAAGACAGTCTCCTCGTCTAAATGAAGATTTTTTTCGAAGTTAAAAAAAATTCCTCGGTACTATTAAGTATTTAAATATCGTTTTTTTCCACTTACTTATTGATACTTCCAGATACACTGCCCATTTTTTCAAGTACAATAAAAATTAATTGAGGGTGCTACGCGGTTTCAAGTCGAGCCCTGAAAGAAAGGTTAACCAACTGGGACCATGATTCCAGACGTGCTACTCATCTAAAATAAAAAAAACCAAATTGATTATCGATCAGAACACCAAACCTCCAAAAATGGAGAAAAATACAAAATGGCGACCTTTTAAAAATGTGTATGGATTTTCAACATTTTTTGAAAATCCGTAAATTGTTTAGAAGGCTGCCATTTTGTGATTTTTTAAAATTTGTCGAGATTCATGCAATAGCCACACTTGTCCTGATCAATAATCGTTTTGATTTTTTTGTTTCAGCTGATTAGAACGTTTGGAATCATGGCCTCAGTCGCAGGACCTTTTTTCAGTGCTTCACTTGAAACCACGTAGCACCCTTAATTTATTTTTATTATACTCGAAGATATTTGCAGAGTACTTACAAGTATCAATCATAAGTGGAAAAAAGACCGATGTTGAAATATTTAACAGTACCCAGGCATTTTTCAACGCGAAAAAGGTCCTCGTACTGAATTTGGCGCACAATCTCAATGCGTAAAAAAAAGTCATTTCAATCTAATTCGTGACAGCTGTTCATCAATCATCGGATAGGTCTTGATAAATATGTAAAATTACCAGATGGAGGAAGTACCGGGTGAGAGAGCCGGAACTGCACGTTTTTTCCACGGAGGATATGCGTATCATCTCGACCGCCGAATGGGCATCTACGATGTTGAAGACGTATACCGCTGTACTTTACGTACATCATTGCGCTGTCACGGACAGATACGAATGGAAGGAGGGGAAATCCGCATGATTCGTGACCATAATCGACACGAGCCGAATCCGCGGATACTTGTTGAGGCTCGCATGAGAGCAGAGCTTCTAAGATTGTGTCGAGATTCTCTGCGCCCGATCCGAGAAGTCTACCATGATGTATCTCTCCGGTAAAATTTAAACATTATTTGAATCCTTTCTGCACGGTAGGATATACGGTGTTTCATTTTGAGTCGCACACTTCTGGATGTGTGTACTATATTCATAACGTTACGTATCGAGTTTTTTGTTCCCTAAATAAAATGTTCAACACTTTTCAATTGACGAATAACGAATAACGAGTAACAAATAATAATGGACATCGGATCTCAAAATGTATTCGTCCGATTGAGATGAAATTTGAACAGACCCTTGATTATAACATTTTCTATCTAATGACCGGATGATTCTAAAAAATGTTCATTTATTTGTTAATAACAAACTATTAAGGTCGTTTGTTATTCATTATCATATTATCTGTCCAATTTTAAACTCAATCGGACGAAAAGTTTTTGAGATACGAAGTCCATTGTTAATTGTTATTTGTTAATAAGTCCGGTGTTAATTGATACTTTCCAATTTTAAAAAATTTTAACTTGATAACACCTTGTACTAACTGTGCATAAAAACCCGACCTTGTCCTTGTAATACTTGCGTAAAAAAACGTTTAAAGTCAACCTGTTTTTTTGAACCAAATTCTTATGCAAGTGCCTTAAATCTTTTACTGCTTACTTACACAGGTATCATCGCGAGGTCGTTGCCGCCGTTAGTTTGCGGTCCATACGGAGCGCCATGGATCGGGAACGATTACGTGTTCGACCGCAGATTCCACGGGATTTAATTCCGATTGGATTAATATTTAGGGATTCTCCCTTGACGCGAGATATTTATCACGGTTCTGCGCATGGAACAGACGGATCTGTTGGTCTCGTCTTTGCCACCGGAGCCATGCTCGAAAGGCTAACCGGAGCGAACGGGATTATTATCGATTGCGGCATACCTGTAAGTACGCATACAGGTGAAACAAAGTTGAAAATTGAAATTTTCATATCGCTTTCTCACAATGTTTCTTTATTCGCGAAGCTTCCTCTACTAGAAAGCCAAAAATACAGAAAATGCTTTCTCATAGCAAGAGCTTCGCGAATAAAAAAACATTATGAGAAAACGATATGAAAATGTCAAATTTTTGTTTTTACCAAAACAAAGCTCAATGCGGAAGCAAAATGCAGTAATGTATCCGAGTTTCTCCGGTATTTATATGCTATGGACCTCTTAATTTGCAGATAGAAATAAGACACGTGTCAACGTATGAAATAGCTATCGTATCCGTAGAAAGAATGGACACGGTAAGCGATTTTATCGTCTGCTTTTGATCGATGTTGAAACTGTGCTCTTATCATATTTCGTGTTTTTATGCAGATTTTTCCGGTATTCTATGTACTGTACGAAAAAACAAGTACGCCACTTTTTATTGCTGTGTGGCAAATGGTAACCCTTCTCGTACCTGGGATGCTAGGGAGCATCAGTAACGTTTGTTGTGCGTACCACCCGGCCATAGTCGAGTCGATTAGAGAGGTATTTCGCGGCGTCACCATCCATGGGAATTGGTTTTTTTTTCGCCAGGTACAGTGTACTTGCAGCTTTGCTTCTATTTTTACTTATTTTCACTTCCTAAAGTACTTGAAAAGTCCTTTAAATTATTTTAAAAAATGCACAAGTTGTGCGATAGGGCATATTAAGGCTCTAGCATAAGCATTTGGACCAAAAAATACGTCGACTTTCAATCTTTTTTTCACATGCGTACCGGAAAAATGGCCCTGTTACATACCGTAGTACAAGGTCTTACGACATTTCAGTAAAAATAGAAAAAAAAACTTGCATATTGAAATTATGAGAAAGCTACATGAAAAATTTATTTTGCAAGTTTTAGTATTACGAAAATGATGAGCCGTAAAAAATCGAAAATAAAAAATCAACATTTCTTTGAACGGGTCGCCATTTCCGCAATATTCAAATCTTCAAAAAAAGTATCCGATCATTTCCAAGTTTTATTGCTCTTCTGACAATATATGTTTTGCTTCTTTAGTTGACATAACTGTAACGGCCGACATGGGCACCGTAGAACTACGCGAAGGCCGAAGTTCCTTTGCTTTTATTATTAATAAAGGTCTTTGTATGACCTCGTACTAACCGTGTAAAAGTCCGGGCTTTTTCTTCCAAAGCCGCTTAACAAATTGAAAACCGACGAGTTTTTTTATACCAAAAGCTTATTCTAGTGCCTTAAATGGCAGATAATAAACAATTTCACCACAAACTGAAACTTTGATGATTTCTACCGATATTCTTTGAACAGGCTTTATACGTGAGGTGGCGGTCCCTTGGATTGATCGACGCTCCTCAGCAGGCGTTGTGGATGGCAACGTCTATGCCCCTCGCTCCTGTGGCGCGGTTTGCGGAAGGGGTTATCGCCGTAACAGTCGCTGCAGATCTCGTAGCACCTGACTACCCTGCCATATTACAATTTGCTATGTACCTCCGGACCCAGTGGGTACCTCTGGCAGAGGTAGTATCAGTTACAAGGGCTTCGTTACATACAAGTAATGTGTGCGAACGAGTCCATCGGCACATCGATACGCGTATCGGAGGGATACATCGATTGATGTGGCAAGTCATCGGTAATTATGTTATGGCGCTTGTTATCTTAGATATATTTTGCAAAACTGAGGATTTGTTTGTTCGTTAGTTTAGATTTCTGTCACCCCCCCCCCCCCCATTTGTTTGTTGATTTGGATGTTTGCTCCTCCCCCCCAGATAAGACCCCCTTCGGTGATGTAGGCCCACGCTTGGTTAATTTATTGTTAACATACCGGAAATACGTCACTACGGGTTTGGAAATCAAATTTTTCGACTGGAAGTGACGTCATACCGAAAAAATGCGATTTTCAAACTGGTATGACTATTTTCGGTATGACGTCACTTCCGGTCGGAAAACTTGTTATTCTGCCATAATGCATGTACAATATACATTGGGGTGTTCCTTAAATTGAACATGTTTGAATATTCTGGGACGCCACCCCGTATTATCTTGAGGTGTAAAATAAAAATGCTATGTGCGAAGGATCTCCGAAATGAATGGATTTTTAGAGGTCGCTACCGGCTATTTAAAAAATTAACAACTTCGGAGAATCGAAATTGAAAGTAAAAATGAAATATTTGAGATTTCCTTGGAGCCACCCCGCACTTCCAAACTACAAAACGAATACGAAAAAACTCTGCGAAATACTTATGAAATCGAAGCATTTTTAGAGGTTGCTATCGAGGGTTAAAAATCAAAGTTTTCGACAAATATAGCTAATAGTTTTTAAAAAGTTGTAAAAGGTGAAAATCTGCCGCGTAATAAGAACTGAATATTTCATTTTAAAAGATGTTTGTTGTAAAAAGTTACATAAAAAAACCGAAGATTTGTCGTTTCTGGTAAAGGGAGTCGGCAAATTCCTGGAATGTTTAAAAAGTTTTAAATATCTCTATATACGAATGAACGAAACATTTTATTTACCTTATTCTATTCAGAAGCTGAAACAAGAGTATGTTTTTTTCAGCTGTTGAAGAAAATTAGGTAAATAAAATGTTTCGTTCATTCGTCGATAGAGATATTTTATACTTTTTGATAATTACAGGAAATTTTCGACGCTGTTTACCAGAATGAGAAATCTTCGCTTTTTTAAATTTAACTTTTGTTACAACAAACATATCTTTTCAAATCAAATATTCGGTTATTTTTCTCCGGCGGATTTTCACCTTCTACAACATTTTGTAACAATTAGCTATAATTGTCGAAAACGTTGTTTTTTAAACAACGTTTTAAAAAACCTAAATTTTCTATCCCACGATCCCTAAAAATGGTTCGATTTTATGAAATCGAACCATCGAACCATCGATTTTATGAATCGATTTTATGAATCGGAGTTCGCAGAGTTTTTTTATTCGTTATACTTTGGAAGTGCGGGGGCGCTCCAAGGACATCTCGATTATTTCATTTTTACTTTAAATTTCGATTTTCCGAAGATTGTAATTTTTTAAATACCTGGTAGAGACTTCTAAAAATCCATTAATTTCGGAGATCCGTCTCACATAGCACTTTTATTTTATACCTCACAATAATACGGGGTGGCCTCCAGAAAATTCAAAAATGTTCAATTTAAGGACCACCCTAATTACATACATGTAACATACATACATACATACATACATATATACATATATGTTCGACTGATTTACCAATTTTCTTGCAGAGAAACTTCAAGTTGTTATGGACAAACATGAAGCCGATTGGCAAATTGTCCAACCGACTCCTCGCAGCCGAACCGAAGTTCGTGAAGAGGTGCGAATTTCAGGCCTGCAAGAGCGGCTATCAATCGAAAGGTACGGAGTAAAAACGGTTTTTTTTATGTTTGCTTTAATTTACATCTAACCATTTATCTATAGTAACTATAAACAATGACGCGCGCTCACACATGTTAGTTCAAATTCAGTAGCGCTACAGCGCTGATTGCATCGGCATAACCATACTGCTGGATCGTCGAACTATGAACTACTGAATATGAACTAGATGATTTTGATTCCAAGGCCAAGGTCAGATCGAATGAAGGTGATAAGCGATTCCGAAATTCACCCTATCGCGTGTATTTCTTCCCGTTGAATATGATAGGCATCTCGAATTTCAAAAAATATCAACGTGGGGACGAGATATCGCGAATTTACTTGTCATATTTACTTAAATATATCATATAAATGATTTTCCCGAAAGCGGAAAAATGAACAAAATTGTCAAACAGATAGATAATATCCAATATCGAGTTCCTATTCTGAGCGATATAATACTTCAAAATTTAACGCTAAGTATTGAAAAAAGTTGGCAAAAAAATTGTAAAAAATGGTAATAATACGGGAAATAACGCCACTTACGGTTTGAAAATCTCATTTTTCGACCGGAAGTGACGTCATATGTGAAATACGTCACTGTCGGTTTGATAATCTCATTATTCGACCGGAAGTGATGTCATACGGGAACTACATGATTTCTGGCCGAAGAGATCAAATTCAAACAGACATTTTATTTTGACCAGACTTACGATGGAGGAATTTTTAAACGGACTCGCCGACAACAATCGGTGGTTCGAAGTCTCGTCGTCAATCGGGATAAGTACAGGTAGACGTTATGTCTGATTCAGCCTTTTTGATTATTATCTCACAATTTCAAGCGTTTTCGTACTCGCCTTTCAGGCAATAGAGATTTCGGGTACGACAGACGACTTAACGTAGGCGATTTCGTTCTCGATGGTGCCATCGCTGGACTGCCACAAGATGGACATCTTGACGACGAGGCCGAAGATACAGGTATGAATAAAATATTCAACATCATTATAAATATCAACTCTAAAAGAACTATTAATTACGACGTGTATTATCAATTACAGATCCTTCAGAACTCGGTGAACTAGAGCTTCCAGAGATCGAACGCGCTCGAGAAGCTTTGAGGGATGTTGGAATAGAAGAACTTGGTAATTTTTCCTATATTCTCGAAATTGCTATGAATACCACGTAACAAAAAAAACCATTCTGTGTTTTTACAATAGACGAAATGCCAATGGATCTGGCATTGAGGCCATGTTCGGTGTGTTTAGGTGGACGCCCGAATATGGTTTTTCTTCCATGTCGACATTTAGTGACATGTCAACCGTGCAGCACGCAGTTGCGCAACAAATGCCCGGTCTGTCGAGGAGATATTATCAGTGCGCTCTCAGTTTTTTATGCTTAAAAAGTACGATCCTTAGTTAGGATCGTAACTTTCATTTTTGTTTTAATTTATCTACTACTTTTTCAAAGGATATACACTAGGTGTAAAATATATTCATTTTTATGTGCAGCTGTACTTTATAGTATTGAATACTATAATATTTTACTGAACATATCATTCCTATTCCGAATTAGAAATAATACATTTTATACAACAATAACGAATGAAATATAAACGCTTATATGGGTGAGATGCTTGGTTTCTCTAGGCTATGTGTTGAATCGCGCCAGAACTGTGTACAGTCTGTGGACGAATTGTGTGCGGTTGCGCCCTTAGGCAGGTAGGTAAAGCTTCACCCGTCCGCGATGTATCCTTTTGCGGGTCACTCGTGGAGAGTCTCGCTGTGTGCAGTTGCGGCTGTGTAGAGTCGTGCCGTGTGCAGTTGGGTCTGTGTCGAGTTTAGCCGTGTCGAGTAAAGGCGTGTTCAGTTTTGTCGTGTCGAGTTTAGGCGTGTCGAGTTCAGACGTGTTTAGTTTTGCTCCTTTCGGTTTACGTTGTGTACAGTTGCGCTGTGTTCAATTGAGCTCGTGTTCAATTAGTCCGTGTGAAATTGGAACACTCTTGGAAACCGTCGTGAGGGTTGGAGCGTGTTCAGTTGGGTCTGTGTTCAGTTGGAACCTGTAGAGTTGACGTATTGCCGTTTAGTTTTGCTCCTTTCGATTTACGTTGTGTACAGTTGCGCTGTGTTCAATTGAGCTCGTGTTCAATTAGTCCGTGTGCAATTGGAACACTCTTGAAAACCGTCGTGAGGGTTGGAGCGTGTTCAGTTGGGTCTGTGTTCAGTTGGAACCTGTAGAGTTGACGTATTGCCTGGAACGGTTATAAGACCTTCGCATAGCCTAAAGGTGATGTTTGAGTTAATCACGAGTACTCGTAGGTATCCTTTGATGTTAGTCCACAAAAATGTATCGATAATTTTTGGGTCTTTGGATAGAGTACAGGATGTGATTTTGTTTTTTACTAAGGTCTGTACAAGAGATTCTAGACACTTCTGAATCGTAAGTGTACTAGTCGCGTCTGTTGATTTATTTTTGCAAATCATTGTGAAGTAGCGTCTTGTTTTATCGCGTGTTATGAAAATGTGTCCGATTCCTGGATTGGACTGCGAAAATACCGATTGGGTGAGTTAACCCTTTTCTGCGAGTATTCTCGAGACCATTGTGTCCATGACACCGTCGGCTGACAGGAAGTGTGCGATGTTATCTTCCTGTGCCAGGATGTTTTCCTGCGTTACTACGATATTATTTTTTAGTTGCACGTCTTCTGTTATCGTTGTTCCCCTTGTTGTTGGTGGAGTTTGCAGTATTAGACGTTTTCGTTGATATTGCGATGGTTGGTACGCTGAATCGTCGGAATCACTTTCTGATGATGGTGACATATTGTGGAATTGATTTGTTAACGCTCGAGAGGGTTCTCGAGGTGTAGTTGGTCGCGATTCATCCGATTTCGAATAGTCTGTTTCGTGTGGAATCCAGGGTGGTGATCTGAACGTTGGTTCGATATCCACTGCTGGTGTGGAGTCGTCGATTTGCCATGAGCACTCTGGCGTGGCGACTGGTTGTTCTGGTGTGTAGTCGTCGATTTGCCATGAGCACCCTGGTATGGCGACTGGTTGCTCGATCTGTTTGGAAGTGCTCGGCACTGCGATTGGCTGCTCGATTCGTGGGGTAGCTGGTTGTTCTATTGATGGTGTTATATCTGGAATGTCCATGACTTTTGAGTCCCAATAGTCTCGTGTCATTTCGGGTGACATTGACACAGGTGATTTTGTTTTTTGTTGTGCTTTTTCGGGATCTGGGGGAGTTGGAGTGTCGTTAGTGTAAGTGACTCTAGAATCCCAATATTCCGTTGTTAATTCTGGTGATGGTTTTGGTTCTGGATCTGAGGATGTTGAGTCGAGAGGCTGAATGGAGTTTTTATTTTTGATTGTGGAGTTTTTGTTATAGGATATGTGATTTTAGAATCCCAATATTGGTCGGTCATTTCGGGTGACAGGTTTTCAAGATCGTTTGTTTCTTTTGTAGTGGGTTGATTTTTAGGTGGAATGTTTGGGACTTCCGGATTTTTTTCATTAGCTGACCTTTCGCTACGCCTAGTTGGTTCTTTTGGCGTTTTTCGAGTTCGCTTTTTCGCTGGTATAAGCATTCGTTTCCCTGATCGCTGACGTGTTGTTGTTTTGTGAGAATCTGGTGAACGAAAGTTCGGTGGTACTTTCCGTTTCACGCTTTTTCCGTAATTTTTGTTTAGCTGCGATAAGCTTTCTATTTTATCTGGCCTGGTTGGGCTCTTTGTTTTTTGCGGCCTCATTAGGCTCTTGTTTTCTTGCTGCCTCGTTGGGCTTTTCATTTTTTGTGGCCTCATTGGGCTTTCGTTTTCCTGTTCTTCTTCCGTTGTACTATCGTCTATGTCTGTATACTTATATTTTGTTTCAGTGTCATCTCGTTTCCTATGTTGTCTGCGTGATTGTCGTTTATCCTCCTCGTCATCCGTTGTGTCGGTTGGACGTTTTTTGGAGAGTCGCCATTGTGGCTCCGTATTTTTCTTTGAGTTCAGCTCCTCAACCATTTTTTTTATTGGTTGCATAAATTCTCCTTCGTTTTCCGATAACTCGGTGATTGATGTTTCGGTATCTATTATTAAATCTTTTGTTTTGGGTACACTCTCCGTTTTTTGTTTTGATTTTGTCTTTTTGGGTGGTTGATTTGTTTCTTGTTGGGTTTGTTTCTTCTGTTCCATTACTTGTTCCATTGGTTCGTCAGAGTCTGATTGGTATGTTCTCTGATATGCGGCTTGACTGTCCTCCGATTCGTTGGACGACAGTTCCCTTGTATTTCATTTTTTTCTAGGTGCTGGGTTTCCAGAACCCGTATCGGTTGTTGATCGTCCGCGAGTTTGATGTGGCGGTTCAGGAGACAGTTTTTGTTTTTTTTTTTCTCTTGGTTTTTTGCGTTTTCTAATGAGCTATCCTCACGTTGCCTGATTGGCATGATTTCCGCGGGATTTTTCGATAGAGCGTCGGCAACGACGTTTAGTTTTCCGGGTTTGTGTACGATGTCGTAATCGTACCCGTTCAATATTATTTGCCATCGTTGTAGCTGTTGCGGGATGTCGGGTTTGTTTTTTATATATGTTAGTGCTCTGTTGTCTGTGACAAGCGTGAACCGTTTTCCGTATAGATACGTTTTAAAGTATTCTACCGCGTTCACTATGGCTAAGAGCTCTTTTTTCATCGCGTCATACGCGATCTCGGTTTTCTTTAATGCTCTCCAATAGAAAGCTATTGGATGATCGAAGTCACCGTGCTTTTGACTAAGAACTGCGCCTATGGCGTAGTTTGATGCGTCCGTGGTGAGCGTACACGGTTTGTCAAAGTCCGGATACTTTAGGACTGGGCGTTCGATGATTTTTGCCTTTAGGTATTCGAACGCTGATTGTCATTCGTCCGTCCATTCGAATTTTTCTAATTTCTTTAGTTGTTGGGTTAAAGGAATCGCAATTTTTGCGAAGTCGCGGATGAAGCGTCGATAGTAGCCTGCAAGTGCTACGAATTGTTTAATTCCTTTTTTGTCTTTTGGTATTGGGAAGTTTTTAACTGCGAAGATATTGCTGGCATTCGGTCTGACGCCTTGGTCTGAAATTATATGCCCTAGGTATGTCACTTCTCGGTTTAGGAAGTGGCATTTTCCGGTTTATAGCGTTAATCCCGCCGAAGTCAGTCTGTTCGCTAAACTCTTAAATTTGTTTTCGTGTTCGGTGATGTCTCTTGCGTATATTACAATATCGTCCAGGTAGACGAATAGGTCTGTGCCTTGAAGACCGGATAGCACGACGTCCATCAACCTTTGAAAGGTTGCTGGCGCGTTTTTAAGTCCGAATGGCATTCGGTGATATTCGTAATGTCCATTCGGGGTCGAAAAAGCTGTTTTGTGTCTGTCTGCTGGATGCATTTCTATTTGATAAAAACCGGACGCTAGGTCGAATGTTGAAAAGTACCGGGCGTTTCCCAGTTGATCTAATATGTCCCTGATGTTTGGGAGTGGGTACGCGTCTGGTGTAGTTTTTTCGTTAAGTTTTCGAAAGTCTATCACGATTCTCCATTTTTTGTTGCCTTTCGCATCTGGCTTTTTGGGAACAACCCAAACTGGAGAATTGTAGGGGGAGAGAGATGGTTTTATTATCCCCTTGTTTAACATGTCGTTAACCTGATTTTGTATTTCTCTCTTGTGTACTTGTAGAAATCTGTATTGTTTAGTGTTAATTGGTCTGTCGTCTGTTGTAGGAATTTCGTGTTTTGCCAGTGTTGTGTGACCCAATCGATCTCCGGGTAAACAGAACAGGTGTTGGTATTTTGAGACCAACTGGAGAACGTGATCTCGCTCTATTTCGGTGAGGTGATCTAGTTGCAGAAGAGCTTGAAGAGCTTCAAGTCTACTCTGTAGGGATGTGCACGGACTTGATCGGACTTGATCGGACTCGCCCCTTAGAGTCCGGCACATGTTCGAGCCGTCCGAATAGTTCGAACTGTCCGAACTGTTCGAACTGTCCGAACTGTTCGAACTGTCCGAACTGTCCGAACTGTTCGAACTGTCCGTGTTAGCGGCAGTCGGCTAATTTCATTATTGGCATGGGTTTTTTTTTTGTTTTTTTAAGGAAAAGATTTTTTCCTTCGTTAGAAAAATTGTTGGCCCTAAAAAGGGCCGTTTTAATTTTTTTCCACCTGTCCTCGCTTAGTTTTTAAGGGCCATCATCTCAGCCTCTTCTCTCGGGGAGAGCCGGATAACAAGAGCCTCTTTTTGGCCGTCGATCCTCTGTGGCGGATTAAAAAGAAGATCCAGCTTATCGGCGCGCCGTCGAGGATCCCGCCGATGCGGGCTCTGGTAGTAGGCCCGAAGATCGGTGTAGGATTCCGGTGCTACCCGGAGTACCCAGGGCCGATAGCTTGTGCGGACTCTCGGCCGTGTCTCCCAAGATTCGGGATGGCTTGCTGCAGGAACGGCTGGAACGGATGCTGGTGCGGGTAGGGGTGTGGAGGTACTGGAGATAGCTGCGTGTTGGAGATCCGGTAGGCTGGGAGGAGATGTGGCGGAAGGGGCGGCTATTGTCGGTGCGATTTCGTTTTTGTTCTTCGGTTTTAGATCGAGTCCGGCTTCTTGCAAGGCCTGCTTGGTAGCCCGGTAGGCCAGGAGCCTGATCAGGCGCTTCTTTCCAGCTCGCTTACTTGGCATCTTCGATTCTTGGTCCGTTGATATGCTTCGCTCGGATGCTGGCGGTGGACTGATCCTCGGTCCATATTTAGGCTGTCTTTTATACCCCGGGGAAAGGCGCTAATTGGTCCGTCCATCCGGTGGGACCCGCTAATTGGCCGGCGCCTGAAGGTTCGCTGATTCGCGAATTGGTTTTATCGGAGCCCGCTTATTGGCCGGGCCTTGTCCCGGTACTGACTTATAGTCAGTACCTTAGTTCGCGGATTCGGGGGATGTGGAAAATGGGTTAGGAATAGGCGGAGGATGAGGCACGTCAATCAGTGCTCTCAGCCTTTCGCCCTGTGCGAGGAAAGAAATGCAGCACGGAAGTCGTGGCTGCCCTCTCCCCGGCAGCCACGACTCTGTGCGGGAGAATAAGGCTAAACGCCTTATTTCTCGGCACGGTCTGTTCACGCGGAAACGATTGAGGCACGTTGGTCGGTGCTCCCAATCCCTTCAGCGGAGTTCGGTGCGGGAAAGGCGAGACTAAATGTTTCGCTTTCGGCACGCGGTTTAAACGCGGAGAAATTGAGGCACGTCGGTCTGTGCTCTCAATTTCTTCCAGCGAATATCAGTGCGGGAGACGTATGCTCGATCTCACGGCTACTCTCGGCACGGGATCTGTCGTGCGGCGGTTGAGGCACGCTAGTCTGTGCTCTCAACCGGGGCGCGCGTCGGCGAGGCAGAAGGCCTATTCGGGTTGCTACGTTATCTAGACGAAACTTTCGCTCTGAAAAGAGCGAAAGATTCTAGCTGTGCGGCGAGGTGCTCTGAAAAGAGCAGATCGAGAGAATATTTGCTCTGAGAAGAGCAATTGAAAGAATAACTGCTCTGAAAAGAGCAAGTGAGTATTCTTCTACGTTAGTTAAAAAATACGAATCTGTTCGTTCTGAGAAGAACGAAAAGATCGTTGTGCGACGCGTTGTTGCTCTGAAAAGAGCAGTGGTGTAATCCCGAAGTCCCTCGGTGAGCGGTCTAGCTGCCGAGTGAAAGGAATGACGGGAAGGAATAAAATAAAACTTGGGATTTTATCTTAACTTCGTTTATTTGATGCTTATTGTACCTCGAAAGAGCGGTTGAATGCTCCTAGGGAGCTCCGTGCTCGGAGACTCGCCGGAAAGAACTGGAGCTCGCAGCAGCGATGCTGCGCCTTTTATAGCCGGCCGTCGAGCCAAGCGCGCCGAGTTCCCCCCACCCGCGATCGCCCGGCCAATGGCGCGCGGCGCGCGGGAGCTCGGAGATATCGTGACTGGAGCCTATCGGCGCGCGAGGCTCGACGCTCGACTCGGTGATTGGCTGATCGTCGGATTTTTACAGATATTTTATTTTATATTGATTGCGGAATGCTGAGATCTTTATATCTCGAAGCTGGGAAAAAATTACGTCATAACGTGGCGTATAACATCCGAACTGTTCGAACGGTCCGAACGGTCCGAACGGTCCGAACGGTCCGAACGGTCCGAACGGTCCGAACGGTCCGAACGGTCCGAACGGTCCGAACGGTCCGAACGGTCCGAACGGTCCGAACGGTCCGAACGGTCCGAACGGTCCGAACGGTCCGAACGGTCCGAACGGTCCGAACGGTCCGAACGGTCCGAACGGTCCGAACGGTCCGAACGGTCCGAACGGTCCGAACGGTCCGAACGGTCCGAACGGTCCGAACGGTCCGAACGGTCCGAACGGTCCGAACGGTCCGAACGGTCCGAACGGTCCGAACGGTCCGAACGGTCCGAACGGTCCGAACGGTCCGAACGGTCCGAACGGTCCGAACGGTCCGAACGGTCCGAACGGTCCGAACGGTCCGAACGGTCCGAACGGTCCGAACGGTCCGAACGGTCCGAACGGTCCGAACGGTCCGAACGGTCCGAACGGTCCGAACGGTCCGAACGGTCCGAACGGTCCGAACGGTCCGAACGGTCCGAACGGTCCGAACGGTCCGAACGGTCCGAACGGTCCGAACGGTCCGAACGGTCCGAACGGTCCGAACGGTCCGAACGGTCCGAACGGTCCGAACGGTCCGAACGGTCCGAACGGTCCGAACGGTCCGAACGGTCCGAACGGTCCGAACGGTCCGAACGGTCCGAACGGTCCGAACGGTCCGAACGGTCCGAACGGTCCGAACGGTCCGAACGGTCCGAACGGTCCGAACGGTCCGAACGGTCCGAACGGTCCGAACGGTCCGAACGGTCCGAACGGTCCGAACGGTCCGAACGGTCCGAACGGTCCGAACGGTCCGAACGGTCCGAACGGTCCGAACGGTCCGAACGGTCCGAACGGTCCGAACGGTCCGAACGGTCCGAACGGTCCGAACGGTCCGAACGGTCCGAACGGTCCGAACGGTCCGAACGGTCCGAACGGTCCGAACGGTCCGAACGGTCCGAACGGTCCGAACGGTCCGAACGGTCCGAACGGTCCGAACGGTCCGAACGGTCCGAACGGTCCGAACGGTCCGAACGGTCCGAACGGTCCGAACGGTCCGAACGGTCCGAACGGTCCGAACGGTCCGAACGGTCCGAACGGTCCGAACGGTCCGAACGGTCCGAACGGTCCGAACGGTCCGAACGGTCCGAACGGTCCGAACGATCCGAACTGTCCGAATAGTCCGAACAGTTCGGACTGTTCGCATTCGGACGGACGATCCATGATCCATGGTCCATGGGGGGGGGGGGGGGCGAGGCTGTTGACGGTCGATCGACGTAGGAGAATGATTTAAATGGGACAAAATGGGGCAAAAAATCGGGATACATCGTTGGGGCAAAACGGGGTAAAAAAATCGGGATGCATCGGTGGGGCAAAAAGGAGCAAAAAAAAATGGGACGTATCGACGGGGCAAAAAATCGGAAAATGTATCGGTGAAACAAACGGTACAAAAAATCGGGCTGTATAGATGAGGCAAAATGGACCAAAAAATTGGGATGTATCGACGGGGCAAAAAATCGGGGAATGTATCGGTGAAGCAAACGGTACAAAAAATCGGGATCTATCGATGGGGCAAAATGGGCCAAAAAATTGGGATGTATCAACGGGGCAAAAAATCGGGGAATGTATCGGTGAAGCAAACGGTACAAAAATTGGGATGTATCGATGGGGCAAAATGGGCCAAAAAATTGGGGTGTATCGACGGGGCAAAATGGGCCTAAAAATTGGGATGTATCGACGGGGCAAAATGGGCCAAAAAATCGGGATGTATCGGTAAAGCAAACGGTAAAAAAAAATCGGGATACATCGATGGGGTAAAACGGGGCAAAAAATCGGAAGATATCGATGGGGCACTGGGGCGGTCGGGCAAGACGGGGAAAAACCGAATGTATCGATGGGGCAAAAAATCGGAATGTATCAGTCGGGCAAAAAAATCGGGATACATCAATGGGGCAAAATGGAATCTCCTGAAATCATGGGAGGCAAAACGGGATAGAGCAGAATGGGGCAGCCAGACAGCATTTGCCTGTCTGGCAGTCTGGCTGCCCATTCTCCCTTACCCCGATTTACCTCCCACGATTTGAAGAGATCCCAGTTTGCCCCACCGATGCATCCCAATTTTTTGCCCCGTTTCGCCACATCCCGATTTTTTCCCCCATTTTGCCCCACCGATGCGTCCCGGTTTTTTGGCCCATTTTGTCCCATCGATACATCCCGACATTTTGCCCGATTTTGCCCCATCGATACATCCTGATTTTTTGCCCCGTTATGCCACACCAATACATCCCGATTTTTTTGGTCCATTTTGCCCCATCGATACATCCCGATATTTTGCCCCATCGATACATGACGATTTTTTGCCCCGTTTTGCCACACCGATATATCCCAATTTTTTGCCCCGTTTTGCCCCACCGCACCATTTTGCATCTCTACCGTCCGACCGTCCGAGCATCTCGACCGTCCGACCGTCCGAGCATCCGAGCATCCGATCGTCCGGATCATCCGATCGTCCGGATCATCCGATCGTCCGGATCATCCGATCGTCCGGATCATCCGATCGTCCGGATCATCCGATCGTCCGGATCATCCGATCGTCCGGATCATCCGATCGTCCGGATCATCCGATCGTCCGGATCATCCGATCGTCCGGATCATCCGATCGTCCGGATCATCCGATCGTCCGGATCATCCGATCGTCCGGATCATCCGATCGTCCGGATCATCCGATCGTCCGGATCATCCGATCGTCCGGATCATCCGATCGTCCGGATCATCCGATCGTCCGGATCATCCGATCGTCCGGATCATCCGATCGTCCGGATCATCCGATCGTCCGGATCATCCGATCGTCCGGATCATCCGATCGTCCGGATCATCCGATCGTCCGGATCATCCGATCGTCCGGATCATCCGATCGTCCGGATCATCCGATCGTCCGGATCATCCGATCGTCCGGATCATCCGATCGTCCGGATCATCCGATCGTCCGGATCATCCGATCGTCCGGATCATCCGATCGTCCGGATCATCCGATCGTCCGGATCATCCGATCGTCCGGATCATCCGATCGTCCGGATCATCCGATCGTCCGGATCATCCGATCGTCCGGATCATCCGATCGTCCGGATCATCCGATCGTCCGGATCATCCGATCGTCCGGATCATCCGATCGTCCGGATCATCCGATCGTCCGGATCATCCGATCGTCCGGATCATCCGATCGTCCGGATCATCCGATCGTCCGGATCATCCGATCGTCCGGATCATCCGATCGTCCGGATCATCCGATCGTCCGGATCATCCGATCGTCCGGATCATCCGATCGTCCGGATCATCCGATCGTCCGGATCATCCGATCGTCCGGATCATCCGATCGTCCGGATCATCCGATCGTCCGGATCATCCGATCGTCCGGATCATCCGATCGTCCGGATCATCCGATCGTCCGGATCATCCGATCGTCCGGATCATCCGATCGTCCGGATCATCCGATCGTCCGGATCATCCGATCGTCCGGATCATCCGATCGTCCGGATCATCCGATCGTCCGGATCATCCGATCGTCCGGATCATCCGATCGTCCGGATCATCCGATCGTCCGGATCATCCGATCGTCCGGATCATCCGATCGTCCGGATCATCCGATCGTCCGGATCATCCGATCGTCCGGATCATCCGATCGTCCGGATCATCCGATCGTCCGGATCATCCGATCGTCCGGATCATCCGATCGTCCGGATCATCCGATCGTCCGGATCATCCGATCGTCCGGATCATCCGATCGTCCGGATCATCCGATCGTCCGGATCATCCGATCGTCCGGATCATCCGATCGTCCGGATCATCCGATCGTCCGATCGTCCGAGCATCCGATCGTCCGAGCGTCCGATCGTCCGAGCATCCGATCGTCCGAGCATCCGATCGTCCGAGCGTCCGATCGTCCGAGGTGACGATGAAGCGGACTGACCTATCCGAACTGTCCGAACTGTCCGAACTGTCCGAACTGTCCGAACTGTTCGAACTGTTCGAACTGTTCGAACTGTTCGAACTGTTCGAACTGTTCGAACTGTCCGAACTGTCCGAACTGTCCGAACTGTCCGAACTGTCCGAACTGTCCGAACTGTCCGAACTGTCCGAACTGTCCGAACTGTCCGAACTGTCCGAACTGTCCGAACTGTCCGAAATGTCCGAACTGTCCGAAATGTCCGAACTATCTGAACTGTTCGAACCTGGTTCGAACAGGTTAGAACAGTTTTATTTCGAGTCAGACATCGAACTGTTCGAAGTTTGTCGGACTCGTGCACATCCCGAATACTTTGCTTGTCGAGTTGTACCGAGCGTACTTCTGCACGGTCTATGTTTGAGAAACCGTGAAGGTCGCTCGGTGTGAAGTTGTCGATTGGTTTTTCGCTGATAATCTCGACTGGTATTAATTCTACCGTCGGGACTATCAGGTTTATCTCGCTGTTTTGCGCGTTAATCGCGCAAAGGTACGCAATTCCGTTGTTGTTTTTTACTAAAGCGTTACCCATGTAGAGACGTGGACCTCCGTCGATTCTCGGGATGTATCCCTCCTCGAGATCGGTCGGTTTCAGTCTGATGGGTACAATGAGTTTCGATCTGCCTGGTATCGTCACTCGCTCGAACGTTTCGAACGGGACTGTATGACCAGCAAATCTGATGCACGCTTCGGTGTAGAGTATATCGCCTGGCGTTCCTCTAAAGAAGACGTCACCGAGTATGGCGTCCTGCATAATCGGGAATAAATCGTCGATTACGTGGTATTCGATGTTAAATTCCTTGATTCGGATGTAGCATCTCCCAATTGTTTTTGCTGTCCCGTCGGTGATACCACTAAGCTCGTATATGAGCGTCGGGTCTATCTCCGTACTTCGGGCGACAAAGGAACACGGAGAGAAGAATATGGGGAGAATCTCTCGACTTCACATAGCAATCGAATTATATTCCGGCTTTCTGGCGATTTACGCTATACGTCGATATATTTTTACTCTGCGTGTGATGTCATGTGATTGACGAAAGATAGGAATTATACCGATTTTCTGGCCTCTCGACATTGTTATAATCCTCTCAATACATATTAAGAACTACATTAGTTGGTGTCGTGAAAACGAACTGAAAATTCAGTGATCGTACGACAAATCATGAGTTTCGTTCACCATTTGAATTTTAGGCAAGCCACGTATTAAGAATAGTTTAATAGTATCTATAATTTTGGCAGCGTTTCCCAGTATACATTGAAATCACGAACATATATAAATGACAATGTATACAATTATCGGTGTCGATAAGACAAGCCTACGCGTTTATTACTCTTAGCTATACGTGCGACGGACGGTTCCAATACAATGTAGATTATAGCGAAACGGTATGGCGAGAATTCCTATACGATTGTGGGCGCCCGCCCATGTACTTCCACTCTTCCAATATTTCGCTCTAATCCCACAGTGCGCGACTGTATCCCGAGAAGCGTCGATCTCAAAGCCAGCCAGAGCGATTGGCTGGAACGTTGTATACCGCCTGTGAAATCAAGTACTTGGGACATAGGATCGTTCGAAATAGTGTTGTGCATATTCCAGCGGAAATCGAGCCATCCTTTTATCTCATTCAAGAAATCTTGGTGGATAATAAGAACACATTTGTGTTAATTGCGAAGAAAATGTGCGACTGTATATTCGATGGCCATACAGAGTCATATAAAGTACATGACTTAAACAACTTTGATTGGGAATGTCTGTCCCTCGAAGATTGAAAAAGCTGCAATGTTTCCCAGCTGAACAGACTCAGCGATGGCTATTTTTATGTAACGAAACGGTGGACGTAAAAATAAATATGTTATATACAAAAATGCTTGTGGAAATTGTTATTCCTTCAGAAACCTTCATTTTCTTGTCTCCGAATAATTAATGAATAATTAATGAATAAGTCTCAAGTAAGAAAAAAAACGACGCCTTTAATTATGCTCATTAGTCTTATGTCGTTATTTATTGCTACGTTATTTGCCATACTTATGCAAAAAATACTTTTGCGAAAAATGCCATACTTATTAAATATAAGTATGGCATTTTTCTGGTTACCATACGTAGAAGAATCCTGCACAGTATTATAATATAACCTAAACGCACGCGTGAACATATGAATAGCCGTGTGCTGAATTTGACCATACGAGATGGTTATTTTCGTAGAATCTACGGCGACCTGAGTACAAAATGTATGGAGACTATTTCCATACTACATTGTACTCACGTATAATTCATTTTCACTCTACAGTATGGGGAGAATCCCTAAACTGCCGGAATATGTTCACTTTGCTATGCTGTTTGGAGTTTTCTCCCATATTTTTATAGGGACCATAACCGAAAAATTCTCTCCGTGAATCTTTTATGAGATTTATCTCTGCTCCAGTGTCAGAAAGAAATACTGCTTGGTTTGAATGTAGGTCTTGTGACTCCAGGGTTACGCTTGGTGGCTTATGTCTATTAGTTAATCCTAATTTTATTCTAGCTTTTCTAATTGTTATGCTCCCGTCTGTTTTTTTTCACGTATGCCGATCCTACGTGTTTTAGGAGTTCGGGCTCGGTGTGCGCAACTTTTGCGTCTTTTCTTAATTCGGGTTGGACGAGCGCTCCGGTGTCCTGCCTCTCGTTGCGCTGTCGCGAGAGGCGGGTCGCTCGTTTTTTTGGAGCACGCGCACGAAAATTTGCTCGATTTGCGCTGCATCGAGGCTCGATTGATGATCTGATTTTCGCGAGTTTCGAGTGCTGCTCGGGTTCTGTCTGTCTCGCGAGTTGTCTCGGCTATTTTGGTCGCGCGAATTGTCTCTTTCGCGTGAGTTATCGCGATAGTTACGATCTCGCGAATTATTTCGGTTGTCTCTATTGTTATAATTATTGTCCCACGAGTTGTTTTGTTGCGGGTTATTTTGATAATTGTAATCCCACGAATTGCTTTGCTGTGGATTACTCTGATTGGCGCCCGAGCTATCACGATAATTCTCACGTGAGTTGTCTCGATAGTTATTTCGCGGGTTGTTTTGATAATTTCCGCGCGAATTGTTTTGATAACCCCCACGTGGGTTATTTTGGTAGGCTCCGCGTGAATTGTTTTGGTAGCCCCCACGTGAATTACCTTGGTAATTCCCGGGTGGACCGTTTTGATAGTAGCTGTCTGGATTATTTTGATAATTACCACGTGAGTTGTTTTGGTAACAGCCACGAGTATTGTTTTGGAAATTTCCGCGAGAATTGTTTCGGAAATTTCCCGGTGAGTTGTTGCGATATTGACGGCTGTTGACGCGTGTGTTCGTGTTTTCACGCAGTCGTTGCACAAAGTAGCATTCTGATGTGGAATATGTAGGGTTTTCGCGGTGGACTTCGCAAAATTTTAGTCCGTTGTTGTCGGTTAGTTGCGTAAACCGAACTTTCGCTTTTTCTGGACTTTTGTCCCTAGTTTCCGATTTATCGCGTTTTCGTCCCTGGTGTACCGTTTGTCTACGGACGAGTTCGTTTTCGATGTTTAGCGATTCGTCGATTGCGCTGTCGAGGGTTATAAAATCTTTTTGCATAATAAGATTCGCAATTTGATCGAAAAGACCGCGAATAAAGGCTCTTATGACGGTTTGTCGAACTTCGTCGGTGCGGTTTTGTAGATACTGCTGTTGGGCTTCCGTTCGGTAGACTTCTTTTAGTCTATTTTCGATTTTTGTTGCAATTTTTCGCGTCCGGGTTGCGTAATCGACTACTGACTCGTTGTAATTTTGAGAATTTGATTTTAATTCTAATTCGAGATCCGATAATTCTACCGGTTTTTCGAGCGCATTTCTGAGATCTCTCAGAAGTGGCTCTAGTGTGTTATAAGTTTTCGCGTCGGCGATATCGGCGGCGACTCCCGACAATTTAAGTTGAATAATTTCGAGGACCTGCGATTGGTCGTGATCTGAGATGATTTTTGCGGCTTTTTTGCAAGCGCGTATGAAATCATTGAGCGGTACATTTTTCCCGTTAAAATTAGGTATAAGATTTTGTACGTCGCGGAGCGTTATCGAGCTAGGTACGGGGTGATTATTGTCCTGATTGGCCATTCTTACCTTTGATCCCTCAGACAATGCTGAGCGGAAAAACTATTTGCACTACTTGTTCGTGTGCGCCTAGGCCTTTTCGGCGGACTTATTTTAATTGAGTAAAAGTGAGGAAAGAAGAAATATCCTTCCTCTGTTTTATTATTATTATTATTATTATTATTTATATATAATTAAAAATGACTAAATTATTATTAATAATTGTTGTTTCTCTTTTTTCCTTTTTTGCTTCCCCATGGAGGAAGCTTTGTTTTCGTGAAAAAAAAATTTTTCGAGATTTTAGTGTCAGAGTACTTAAAATAGTCTGAAACGTCGAGAAATGTGATTTTTAGCTGGCGTCCGGATGTGTGTGTGCGTGCGTGCGTGCGTGCGTGCGTGCGTGCGTGCGTGCGTGCGTGCGTGCGTGCGTGCGTGCGTGCGTGCGTGCGTGCGTGCGTGCGTGCGTGCGTGCGTGCGTGCGTGCGTGCGTGCGTGCGTGCGTGCGTGCGTGCGTGCGTGCGTGCGTGCGTGCGTGCGTGCGTGCGTGCGTGTGTGTGTGTGTGTGTGACAGACTTGCGTCGTTTAAAACGACTATAACTTGGAAACGGTTCGAGATAGCCAGTTGAAATTTGGTACACTAGTAGAGTGGTCACGTCTCTTCCCCCGGTGCAATTTTCATGATGATTGAGGCCTGATTCGAGATTTTTGCGATTTAGACATTTTTGAAAAAGGTCGTGGTAGCTCTAACTTGCGTAAATTTTGAACAATCGTCCTGAAATTGCACATAAATATAATAATATGACCAAAGAACTTTGGTATTGAATTTGGCCGAAATCCATCGAAGGGGTAAGATTTTATGGGATTTTGAGTTTTTCTGAGTTTTTTGAAAAATTATTAAAAACAGTCTAATTCGAGTAAACATGGAGGTATCGATCGGAAATTTGACATGAGAATGGACTAACACTGTACAATGTTTGGTATTAAATTTGGCGAACATGGATCGAAACGTTAAAATGTTATGGGATTTTTTAATTTTTCAATTTTTTTGAAAAATTGTATTTTTTGTCCGTCACGAGTTTATGTATCAAGTGTCGCCTCAGGAGTAAAATAATTTGGAGACTTGTCATCCGTGGGGGAAAAATATATTGGACGTGGCCACAAAACGGTGAATATTGGATAATTGACTTGATAATTTCAAAAAAAATCTTTTTCTAAAACTCTGTATTTTCGTTAATTAAAAAATAGGTGCACGGATGTAACAAAGCGAATACATCGGTGTATTTTTTCGCGCTGAACCTGAATCGGCCAGACGTTTTGCATAAAAGGCAAACACGACGTTGACGTTAAAACAAGTTGAAAATTAAATTTTTCATATCGCTTCCTCATAAAAGTTGAAAATTGAAATTTTCATATGGCTTCCTCATAAAAGTTGAAAATTGAAATTTTCATGTGGCTTTCTCATAAAAGCTGCAAATTGAAATTTTCATATGGTGTTCTCATAATGTTCCTTTATTTGCGAAGCTTCCTCTATGAGGAAGCCAACAATACAGAAAATGCTTCCTCATAGAAGAAGCTTCGCAAATAAAGGAACATTATGAGAACGCCATATGAAAATTTCAATTTGCAGCTTTTATGAGAAAGCCCCATGAAAATTTCAATTTGCAACTTATATGAGGAAGCCATATGAAAATTTCAATTTTCAACTTTTTTTAAAAATTAATAATAGCTAAACGTTGTCAGTGTTGTTTTTTTTTTTGAAAATCGCGAGAAAAACATGAAATGACATTTTCTATACTGGATTTTGTTGTTCTTTTTTTTTGTACATGTATTTTATTTTGTTTGGATTAATAGAAAAGAATGGACTGAGAAATTAATTGTTTATTTGTTTCTAGTTTTTTTTTGTGTGTTCGTGCGAATTGTATTATTATTATATTTTTTTTGAACAAAAAAGATGAATTTAATTAATTTGTTATTATTTGCATGTAAAAATTTTCTTGTATAACTATAAAGGAGAGAAAACAAAGAAAATTTGAAAGTAAAAAAAGAAAAATTATTTATTTTATTTATATTAAAAGGAGTTATTTATTTTTGCATATGTATATTCGCTGCCGTCTGGTATGAGGCGCGTTATTGTTTTTTATTTATTTATTATATTAATATATGTGTGTTTTTTAAAAATAATTATTAAGGAGGGAATAGGAAAATTGTTATTATTATTTTTTTTATGTGTGTATATCACATGCTCTCGACGGTCGTACGCCACTGACACGCGTCGCGTCAGCTGTCGGCGCTCGGTTCCCGCGGGATACTAATTCTCTTTTTAAGAAGAAGTATTATATATTTTTTTTTTTTGAGAAAAATTTTGCTACGCTTTTTTTTGAAAACAAGGAAATAAAATATATATATATGTTGGTACTTACATTACCACGCTGATAAGGAACACTAATAGTATGGATTCGGTTTCGGATTATTACTATTATTTTTTTTTCTTGTTTCGTCCTTCCTTCCTTCTATTTAATAGTATTTTTGGCGTCCTTCCTTATATTTTGAGTCGATAGGGCGGGTCGCGTCGGTGCGGCGGGTCACGGCGACGGCGGATCTATGTCGCGGTGAATCGATGCCGCGGTCGATGACGGCTCGCCGATGGTAACGTTGGCGGCTGGTCGGTCGATGACATACCGTCGCGCGAGGATTTTTCGGCGGTCGGTACACCCGACGTCGTTCGGTCGCTCCGTACACTCTCGCTCACTCACAAAACTCTTTTTTTTCATTGTTGTCTCTTCTTTTTTAAAAATTATTATTCGTAGGTTACTATTTAATAAATGTGTGTATATATATTTAATGTCTAAGTTAATTATCATTCTATTAAGTGTCTTGGCACTGTATTGTTTTTTATTTTTTCACTGTATCCACTTCGTTTTGTTGTCACTTTTTGTTGAATGTCACTTTTTTTTCACTGTTTCTTTTTTTTGGTGTGTCACTTTTGTTTTTCGCTGTTGATCACTGTGTTTCGTTCGCTGTTAGTTTTTTTTTTTCCACTGTCGTTTTTTTTTCCACTGTTGTTCACTTTTCGTTTTGTTGTGCGAGCACGGCTCGAGCACAAGTGTCAAAGAAGATTTTTTTTTTTTTTTATAAAATCTTAGAAATTTTTTTTTTTTTTTTTAATGCAGGCGTGTTTGGATGGTTCCAACGCTTCTGACACCAAATGTGACGGATGGCCGCTTGGGTCTTTGGATGTTCAAATGACTTCACGTTGGATGAATAATATATAGATCTTTTATTCGTCGTAGAAGATTAATAGGGAGAGTGTACCGCACTGAATGAGAGTCGGAGCTGAACTGTCGTGAAGCGGGCGTGAAGCTGACGGCTTCGCGCTCGCTTGACAATGGAATAAAGAGTCGCAGAGTGTTTAGTCTAGTCGATAAGTGGACGCTCACGGCGGTTCGGATGCGCGATAGCCTTAAGGGCTTCTTTGAAGAGCGTATCGAACGGAAACTCCGTATCGATACGCTCGAATAAATATTAAAGTCTTTTGAAACAAAATATGAGGCTGCGCCCGTTACATTATTCCTTGAATGGACGCAACTCGAGAGAGCAAACATCACATTTGGCCCGTAGGGGAGGGTGGGGTACAATGTGTCACTTTTTTTCTTATGAATTATTGCCTTCACCAGAATAGTATATTCAAAAAATGCCTTTCATAATCAATTTCTATGGACTTTCGGGCATACATTAAGCCTGACATAATTACTGCCAAAAGATCGACAATATTTAAATAATTCGATTAACAAATGGTCGCGAAGTGACACATTGTACCCCACTGGTGGGGTACAATGTGTCAGATAGTTGGGTTCAATGTGTCAAGTGATGCAAAAACGTGGGGCACAATGTGCCAAGTTATGCAAAACGTGGGGTACAATGAGTCATGTAAGGACTGTTCTGTTTTGAGGTTAGACCGACGAGCCGTAAGTTTCCGACGGCGCCTATAGCTGTCTCCTCCCTTCGCCGTTATTCTCTTCTTCTTGCATGTTTAATTTGAAAGACAGAAAAAAATAATATTCTATACGTGAATTCAACGTTGGAGTGACATTATATACTAATAACATCTAGGGATGACACATTGAACACCACAACTCTGTGACACATTGTGCCCCACAACTCAGTGACACATTGTACCCCACAAGCAATAAACGATATTAATGTTAAAAATTAATTATTTATCGAACTAAATATACTGTAATATGGACATTCAGCGATGCACAGATCATTAATCTGTCTATTACGACCGAAAACCTGAACTGCGTAAAAAAATGATGGAAAGTTTCACATTTTTTCTAAGAGCAAAAAATTTTTTTTCCAGGAGCCCAAATCCATTATTATTTTTTATATTTTTTTACGAGCTGTCATCTAAGTTTTCTTAGGTCTGACAAAACTCAATTTAGCTCACGGCCCAACACAAAAAGTTTCGAAATTTATGTACTACAAACCTCTGAGAAATCGATCGTGGTTCACTGTGCCCCGTGACACATTGTACCCCACTCGCCCCTATTCCGCCCGCAAAACAGGGTGTCGCCGAAGTTGGAAAAATGCACATAAAGGCCAAAATGATTTATTTCTTGTGCGTGTACTCGCATACACACGAGTGGATAAATGAACATAGTTCGCGCGGAAACTGTTTCGAGAGGCGAAAAAGCAAAAAAAATTGCCAACTTTGAGAGCAAATATTTTCGGATTAGTACATTTGGCAACGATTTGCCACTCATATTCGTTGTTCCTCAGTCGGAAGGTACTCGAAAATGCAAAAAAAATATAGCGGTCACGAAAACTAATTATATTAATACAATACGATACGGTATTAATTTTATTATGATTATATTTGTTCCGTTTTTCCACCGTATATCCTTCTGGGTTTTAACGGAACCCCATCTCGCTTCCCCCTTAGCACTCCCTACCCGCACTCATCTAAGCTACCTAACTTCCAGTGCGTCCGTAACCGACTGCTACACTGTACCGCATTTGCCGGGGACACGGGGAAACTACGGAAAAGCCGTGCCGGTACAGACGGTCATATTCTACTGACCCTCCGGAATTTTTGCACTTTGAGTAAAGTGCAGAAACACCAAAGTTTCAGAAGAAAGCGCCTCCCGCTCAACGGTCGATGCGCCGGCTAGCGCACGGCTAAGCGGTCACCCATCCAAGCACTGACCGTGAACGATTTTGCTTGACTTGGGATACCACCGGAGTCGTGCGCCCACCGCGCATCCACCGCTGTCGGTTATGATGATAATAATTAAAATTATATTTTTACGAATAATACTATAATAACGAATACTAGTTACAGTCAATATATCTCATGTATCTTCACTCCTCTATAATGTTATGTGTCGTTTAACATAAGCCGAAATCAATGTTCTTGATTAATATACATTTCAAATTCTCTTCGTTGATATATCACGAAAAAAGTAGAAACAGTCAAATCAAAGTAGCCTCGGAAATCGTACATCTGCTCCGAATCGATAATCTCAACAGTTTGGCAGTGTTTCATGTTTTCCTCACAGAGGGCGACAGCTAATAAAGGACAAAAGAGTTCGACAGCAAAGCGTAGTATCAATGCTCTCGTTGCCGACGGCTGGAATGATCGGGACATTCAAGAAAGTAAGATCTTGGGAATCTTTACATCGACAATCGGACTTACGCATGGTTAGCGTTTCCTAGTTAATCGACATTTTAGCTGCGTTTACTAGTTTCCTGCGACAGGTATGGATGAAAACGCCATCCCATACGTAACCCATACGATATGAAAGTTAAGTCAAATATATTTACAGGCTTTGTCAATAAAAAAAATTATCGCAGCTGAATTGCTAAATTTTCGACCATTCCAACGTTTTGTCGATGAAACGAAACATATCATCTCAATATCTGGACTAGTTCCCAATCTTTACAAAAATAAAATTCATGCCAAGGATCTACAAAAATACAAAAATAGTTATTAAAGAGTAATTAAGTTTTAACTTCAAGAAAGCACGTTTTAGGAGAGATTAGATATTCTTTGAAAATCATAAATTTTATATCATGCATCAGTTTCTCATTTTATAAACGTTACATTTATTTGTATCTCGATTAAGTATATCTAGTAGACTAAGGTAGTCTAGTAAATTAAGTTTCAGAGAGATGAGAGAGAATTGCAAACACTTCTAGATGGTATAAAAGTCTGCAAAAATTAAGCTATTTTTATGGTAAAAAGTCAGTATTGTTGTTTTTACTATGTAATTTTTTCTCAGTGCATTTAGAAAAGTGAACGAATCATTTCTATAAAAAACAAAGTTGGGTTTCCGGAAGATTTGTTGAACAATTTAATTTTTCATCGATTTGATAATAACATTTTGGAATTATTATTATGCAAAATTAATCGTTTCAGCACCTTTAAGAGGTTTGATTTTCTTCAGATTTTTATACCATCGACAAATGTTTGCAATTCCCTCTCATTTCTCTAAAACTTTTCGCGACGTGAACACTATTCGCAAGGACTACCTTAAGCTTGATTATTGTTTGCTCAAGTTAACCTTGCAATGGTCCTTTTTCAAGAAATAAACAATTGTAAAACACTTGAAAGATTTTATAGCTTCTTATCAAACTCAATCCCAAACATCCTTGGTGGAAACTCAATATGTGTGCAAAGTTTTAATTCTATACCAAATCATAATTCTATACTGAACGCCTCTGGACATAACATGACTTGTGTGCAAAGGTTCAACTTGATTGCAAAATTTGCGACAGGTATGTTTCAACAGTTATAACAATTAAGGCCTGTGAAACCGAAGATGAATTTATCATCGTTTTAACGTGATGTAAAATCTCCTTCCGTTATTAATTAATTTATTTTTTCGAGTCTGTTTCATCGTTCTCCAGAAATACATATTCTCACAACCGATTATATACACTGTAAAAAAATGTAAATTTAATGTACCGCACTGGAAATTTTTCTACAAAAACTGGTACATAAAATTTAATGTACAATTACGATGAAAAATTAATGTACTTTTTCACTGAAATTAAAGTAAATTGTTAAAAATCAAATATTTCCAATATTTTTAATACAATGAACATTAATTTTTCATCACAATTGTACATTACATTTCATACGATTTTCTTTTACAGTGTATAACTGATACCTAACTCGCGGTTACGTGTCCGTTTATTTAATTGCCAACCATCTTTGTGTATTTTTTGGTTTCAACATCTTTCCTGTTTTTTCTTTAATTCTGTTCCCTTCCTATAGTTTCATCTGGATATCGATTGCGAACTCCATGTAATAATGGCCAAGTAATAATGAAAACTGCTTTATCGTTATCTATATGTATATCGGTCAATGTTTTTCAGCCATTTTCTCCGGCAAATGATTCCATCCTAACTTTACAACGACATAGTCTTATTTTCCTGAAACGATAATGAATTTTCGTGTAATCACACGGCATACTATCCCGTCGTATACATACCGAGGGTAGAATAGCAGCGTTCTGGATATGCGAAACTTTGGACGTTACGACGATCTACCGCGGTGGAAACGAACTCTCGTTCAATTACACAACTGTGAGCTCGTGGATAGTGTCACGCGGGTTTCTAGCTCGGACCAATGCGCTTGGGTTTGCCGTTTACAGTCCCGAATGGCTCGACTTTCTCAACGATTCACTGCCTTTCTTCCGTTTACCGTGAGCATTTCAGTGCTTCGTGCACTGAACCTCCAAAGCTCACTCCTCTCCCGTTCGTGCACGCTCGTGGCAGCTATAGAGCATAAAATTCTACGATTATACTGGCATCAAGCTCAACTCTCTTCTGGCAATGTTATACTCTCTATATACTTTTAGAAAACTGCCAAGTCGACCCCCTTTGTTATTGTAGGCGAGCCACGACATTGCCTTAGAAAAAAATCATATTTATGTCACTCGGTGGGAAAATGTCGGTTTTTTCGCCCGCTTCGCGTGCGAAAACCCCCATTTTCACACCTTGTGAAATAAAATTTTGTTCGATACTCGTACGAAAAACGTTTTCTGAACTCGTGTGATTGCAACACTCGTCAGAAAAAGTTTTTTCGCACTCGTATCGAAATGTACTATTACGATCGCTGATTCAACTTTCTCATTTCGCGAATGTGTCCAAAAGCTTCATTAATCTTTTTGGTGAGTTTTTATCGTAACTCTACGCGCGGTTTGTTGTCATGTGAATCGTCAGAAAAGTCATGTACTTCATATTTATATAGATGTTGAAAGGCAGTGGCTGATGAATGAAGATTTTTCCTTCCGTTAGTGTTTTGGCACGACCTTGTAAACTTGAGGCCCAAAAAACAGGTCCGTTTTCAATATTTTTTTCTGATAAGTGTATTGTAATTACGAGGTTGGGAATTTTGCACTCAGTTAATACATAGCCTTATCAAGTTGCAGATTTTTTAAATTGAAAAATATTGATAAACAAAGAAGTCATTCGAATCAATAAAAACTGTGTTTTATTAAACGGTGTAAAGCGCATGGCAAAATCTATTTGTCCGATTCGCTTCAAATTCGGATAGAGCATAACATATTCTATCATAAGACCAGATGCTTTTTTAAAATTTATTTATCCATCCGTTAATAAAAAATTAAATTTTTTAAATCGGAAATCGATTTTTTTTCTACAGTTTGCCATTTTCATCATTTTCAAAACTTCGAAAAAGTATGTGGTCATACGAAAGTTTGATTATTATACTAAAAGTACTTTTTATTTTTCATTTCCGATCACCCTAGTTGCCAGAACCACCTACACCGATTGGCCACGCGACGTCGGTAAAACTTTGTGTAAATAACAATAACTGCATGGTTTATCAATATTTATCAATAAAAAACATTCTAACTTGGCAATACGTGTGTTGATTGTGTGTAAAATCCCAAGCTCGTCATCCCAGTACTCTTAACACAAAAAATATTGTAAATGAACCAGTTTTTTTTACCCCAAGGTCTGCAGACCACTTAATGTCAAAGTTTTTTGAGAATTTTTACGTTTCTATTATTTCTCTTACATCTATTATTTGCTCTTATATACTGGTATGTTAATGAATAATGAAGTATAAAAATTGAAGCGGAATAATTTCTATAATTTCTACGATATCGATTGAGGTTCGCATCAAACATTTGTTCGGAGAATATCAATCTTTTTCTCACCGGCAGAAGCGCTTACACTTGTACAAGTTTGCTGCGTCTTTATATTTCGAGCTGCAAATACAACCGTTCCGATTTTAGAGTGAACGGTTTATGTTTCTATTAACTTAATTTTAATTAACTAACTTATAATGATATTAAAAAATAAGTAAATTAACTAATAAAGGTAATGTTTATATGGAGTGATGTGTTATTTAAAAAAATATATAATAGAAGTACAAGTTTGAATTGAGTATGTTATCCGTCTTATCCACGATTTCATTTATCCGACGAACGCTCTCCCCACATTATCTCGGATGAACGGGATTCCCCTGTAAATGTATTGCTCGATGGGCACAGCTCGAGTGCGCCGGATAATAAAAACCAGAACAGCATTTGTTTGGTTAAAAATCGTTAGTTGTCGACAACTTCCTAATCGCAAACCCGATTAGTTGCCACTCGATATCCCAAAGGTTGTACCTTTCAAACTTTTGTTTAAATCGAAACTTTGCAACTAAGATATTAAGGTTTTTCCTTGGGTTGCCGTTTTATGTCCGCGCTCCCCTACTTGCTGAGCTGCACTTTCGATAAATAGACTTCCGACCGAAAATCGTCTCACGATTTTCGCATTTTGGCAACACGGTGTGCGCTAACCGGTATAAGGATGCTGTCCTATACAGACCTTTTTCTTCGTTTGTCTGTTATCAGGAAGACCCCCCGCTCGCTTCGAGGAGTGTGGCGACGAAACGGATTTTCGAGATGGGCCTCTTCGCGCAATTGGATTGCAAACTAGCCCCGGAGCAGCCGAAGGTCGGATCATAGTGGTCAGCATGCCTGAAATGAAAGCCAGGCGTGTCGATTGGAAACTTTTTATAGGTGTGAAGAAAAAGGTTCCCTCGTCTTCCTCTCCAGCGGCGGATTTGTTCGTGGTTCGAGTATCATTATCATGGCCTTATTGGACCTCGAGGATTGATCCTAAGAATTTCTTCTTCTTCGGTATATATATATATAGCAACATAACATAACACCCCACCCACTACTAAAAGCTAAAACTAAAAGCTACTACTAAAAACTTAACTACTACTAAACTACTGAACTACTACCCAGTGCCAAATTGGCGGACTACTGAAAACTACTGGAAATCTGGAACACTTAACCACTGAAGATTACTGGGTATTTTGCGTAGTTAACTACCCCAAATTACTACAAATCTCCAGTAGTTAAATACTCGAAACTACTATGAGTTCCCAGTAGCTAACTACTGGGAATTGCTTATAGTTTTCAGTAGTTGTACTTATAAGTAGTAATTACTAATGCAGGAACCACGGCGTCCTCAGTAACAACTACTGACTGCTGGAGGAGTAACTACTAAGAAGTAGTAACAACAGTAGTGCTAGTGGTGACTGCTTAACCTCCAGTAGTCCCTACTGAACCTCTAGTAGTTCCTTTTGGTGAGGACAATTTGCTTACTCTCATCTCGGCAATGGTCGGTAGACCGAGATATGAAAATATAACGATTATTATTGAAGTTAGTTACTGTCTAATAAAATCATTTAGCAAAGCCGATCGAAGCTTACGAATGTCGATTGGTTAAAGTAGCATCAACTTGGGATATTCAGAATATTGACGAACCGTTCTCTCGTTGTAGGAACTCCGCGTTGAAATGCGATCGTGATGAGGGACGTTAGGACTTTTCTCGCTGAAGAGCATCGGAACCTACTTCGCCCAGGTAATAACTGATATCGAATCAATTAAGCGGTTAATTTACGATCCGAAAAAATATGTACTTCTGTCAGTCGACGCCCGTCGCGCCGGTGGGCTTCGTTAAAATCGAAAGGTCGCGTTGACATCCAAAGCGTTCCGAATGTTAAGTGGTTGGGACTATATATACGTAATAAAATATATATACGTAAATATATATACGTAAGAGGGGAAATATATATACGTAAGGGAATATATATACGTAAGAAAATAAATAAGTCGCGCGAGAGATGCACGCAAAATGGGTCTCTCGCTGCTCCTTCTTCGCTGCTCTTTCTCCGCTGGTTCGTTCAATTTTTTTTCACCATCTTCCTCATTTCTCGTTCTCTAATTACTCAGAGATAAAAGAGGCTCGAAAAACCGGCTTTGGAATATTTTATCACGATCGCGCGTTTCGTTTCCATGAGTTCTTTCGCGCATGCCGAGAGGAGGTTTCCGCGGAAATTTACACCGAGTGACCGGCCGTGCGAGGTATATTCACAATTACCACGGGGGGAAATCTGACTCCTCCGATGCTCACGGTACGACCCATCGAAGAAACTATCGCGAACACCGAGGACAGCAGCGCACGGAAGTCGTTCAACACATCCCACCGACATCGTAGCAGATTCTGTTAATAGCGAGTCCCCTCCTTCCCAATCTCTTTGCCAAGTGCTAATCTCATTAATTAGCGAGATAGGTTGATAATTTATTGACGTAAGCAATTTCAGGGCAACGATTTGCCTTTTAAAAAAACCCTCGCACGAGATTCCCTTGCATTGATATGCCGTGACGTGGACGGGATTATTATTTCGAGCAACTATTGAGAAATATCTCATTGCCAGGAAAGATGATCAGTTCAGCTTAAGAACGGCTTGAAATTTTTTTAAATTGTCACATTTATTTTACATAATTTTCTTCCTTGAGAAATGAACTTCTGCAATCCTTGGCAAAATAGGTTTTATGTATTATAATTCTTTTTTTTTTGCATATGCTATGTATAGTTTTGTTCCATGTCGGGTATTTCGTCTCTGTCATACATTTGCACTAATTTTCGGTTCGATATCTCGAGATTTAGTTGGCAAAAGTGTCAAAATCTTATCGAATTTTATCGACTCAATTGACGAATGGATATGCATGGAACAATATATTGTTCGTCTAATTTTGACAAAATTAAAAAATGTTATTATTGCAATCACTTTGATCGAAATCAGTGGAAATAAAAGGGTTTTAAGCTTAAAAATAAATCGCTCGCGAATTGTCACGAAATATGTATTGTTATTTTGTCTCTACTTATAATTCTTATAATTCATTACACGATTGAAACAGTACCGGAAACACGCCGAAGATGATATGTTACTGTTGCAATTTTGCAGGAATCTAGGAATTAGAAGTAAGTTTGAAAGAACAGTATATTTTTTTCTCAGCTCGCAAACACAATTTTTGAGTCATGGTTACTGATTTTTCAGTGCCCTCTTTTACCTAACTATCCATTTTTAGCTCAACCGATTAAGAGGTTTTTTCCATGA
Organism: Ichneumon xanthorius; assembly: GCA_917499995.1. Lineage (NCBI taxonomy): Eukaryota > Metazoa > Arthropoda > Insecta > Hymenoptera > Ichneumonidae > Ichneumon > Ichneumon xanthorius. The sequence goes on from OU824209.1 coordinate 3,015,700, forward strand.
ATATAAACAGATTATTGATTTTTTATCACGTTTGTATTAAACTATTCAGTTCATCATGAATCATAAAGAGATGCAATGTATAATAAAAAAAAATAGGAAATGTTCGCATTAAAAATATTTTTAGATGATCAGTCAATCCTCATGTGGCTGGAAAAATTTCAAAACGACACGGCGACGACGAAAGTCCCTCCGTCGCCGTTGCGAATATATACATTTACCCTGTACGATGAGAGCCACGACAAGACGTGTGTACACGAAAACGAACCGTCGACGAGTATAGCGGAGTGGGAATGGCGGACGCGAGGAAGAAGAGCGAAATGGTCGTGAAGCGTGCGGTGCGCTGGGCGAGAGAGGATGCAGACAAAGAAGCCCCCGTCACTCGGCAATGATGGACGCCTTCATGAACGACCCTACGGAGCCCCGTACATCACTTTTATTACTACCGTCCTCATTTTCATATTTCATATTTACATTTCTAGACCGACCGTAAATCAGGGAATTTATGGGTAATTAGGCCTTTGTGCGTTCCCCTGGGAGTAGTGTGAGCACAGTGAAACCAGCGGCGAACCTCCTGTGCACTGCGTCGTTCAGCTTATCGAACGTTAGGGCATCCCCGTGCGTCCGTAACGCGGGGTGACTCTTCGCGATGGCACCCTTGCTTTGCATCAGCTATTTCCCTGGTACAAGGTAAACTGCGACAAAGACAAAGCAGCAACGCTACCATCACTTCACGTTACATCTTTCGTGCTCGTCTTCGTATCATTGTCATCCAACAAGTACTTTTTCACGTTGTTACCCTAGCAAGTTGTGCGACCGTTTGTTTTTCGGGAAAAATCGTAAAACGGACCGAAAACGGATCACATAAAGTGGATAAACGGACCATACCTTTTTTTGGTTTAGCGCTCTTTTCTATTGCAAAAAGCGAAAAAGGACCGAACTAATTTTAATGAAAACTAAACATTTTTTTACTGAATTCGACTCGTTCCGTTTTTTTCAGAGCCACAAAAGGCGTCAAATCAAATTGCGGGATGATGCTGCCCCGCTGGTCGCTTGTATTAAGGATGTATTACACGTACATTCCCAACCAAAAGTTCTTTGTGGAGAAATGAAAGAACTGAGAAGTTTTTTTTTACGAAATTCGATATTTCTCGATTACAAAAAAGACCATTCGGCACGTTGGATCCGGTTTCGGTTCTCGCAACCGGAAACGGACCGAATGAAATGTTGGTTGGAAACGGTTCAGTTCTCTTACGGCTTTCGCGACCGAAAACGGAGGGAGCGCTAATCAAAAACGTTACGGTCCGTTTTTACGGTCCGTTTCTTTCCCGAACGTACGTGTCCGTTTTTCGATCCATCTTACGGTCCGTCAACGTGCTAGGGTAATTTCGATTCTCGTTTTGCAAACTCTAGAGAAGCGAGCAATCATCGGGAGCAGCCGATTAGCGATCGGTTGCTTTTCCATAAACAGGGACGAATAAGAGGTGCAAAAAGGATGTGACAACAAGGGAAGATTAGGTGGACGTTAAAACGATTATACGACGACTCCACCAAAATCCGCCTTGTAATATTTTTTTATTTTATTTTATTATTATACACGGGATGAAACCTTTTTACATTAGTTACATTATGTGAACGTGCATACATATTAAGTAACACAGTTTTAGAACTTACAATAGAAAGTACAGTAGAGTGAATGAGTTTGTAGATCGCATCTGTCAGAGCCTGGCACGGAGGACGGATTGACGGAATATCGACCGCGGAATACCGAAAATGTCGCTGATTTCATCGAATTCGTTAGCAAAACGCAAAACCCTGGGGACTAGGCTATGATGTCCATAGTCAGTACGATGTGTCGGAATGGTGAAAAGCTCGCGGTTTCTTGTCTGACGGACTTGGACCCTCCTCACAAACTCTCGCAACACTTTCGAACAGTCTAAAAAACTATTCAATATGTCTTTTAGTTGAGTTATTGCGTAGATGTTTCGACCGGAAGTCAACTGCCGACATGTTGTTGCGTAGATGATGTTCTTCAAACAACATATAGTCGAGTACTTTCAAATTATTCAACACACAGTTGAGTTGACTCAATGGCAACCAATGATTCATCTTAATGTTAACAGCAGACTCGACTCGATGTCAATAGTTGAATTACCTGAATGTCAACAGTTGACTTGACTCGATGTCAATAGTTGAATTATCTTAATGTCAACAGTTGAGTCGACTCAACGTGAATAGTTGAATCGTCTCAATGTCAATAGTTGGATAGTCTCAATGTCAACAGTCGGTTCGACAAAATATCAATAGTTAAGTTGGCCCAATGTCAATTGCTGAGTCAACTTTATATTAATCGTCCAGTCTACTCAAATGTCAACACTCCAGTTGAATTAAGTGTCAACAACACCTACGACTCAACTGTCAACAGTCCAGTGGACACAACTGTTACGACTCAATGATAAAAGCTGTGTCGATTCAATGATAACGGTTGAGTGGCACAAAATGTCGATAATAAGATGACTGAAAATTGACGGTCAATGATAAGTCGGTTAAAAATCGTCTGTTGATGATACGTCGACTGAAAACCGACTGTCAACTACAAATCATCTCAAAGACGACTTTTATTATCGTCAATCAAATCCGTCAAAAATTAGAGATACCTTTCATCGTTTAACGATTCAAACTATCGATAGGGTACGAAAAATGTGATTTTTCGGGCTACAAATAATAGTGTGTTTAATCAAAATGGACAGTCTTTTTGCTTGGAAAGAGAATGCAAGACAGGAAGAATAAAAGCCGGAGAGCACACAGTCGCGGTGGCCTCTATATAACTGCAGAAGTGCTATACGAGCCGTTGAGGGCATTACGACCTCGTAAAAGTTAGGCGTTATAATATTCAACGGTGCGTGTTTTAATGACGCCCGCAGGTGCGAACTGAGAGGCGCCCACGCTATTCGGATGCGAAGCTTACGACTCTTGACTACCTGTTAATGACGCTTTACAACAAAATGTTGTCGTAATGGGTAACACACTTCGGTGAATAATATTGCTACATCAAATATTCAGACATTCACTTGTTATTACACTGGATGAAGATGCTCTCCGTCGTTGCGTACGACTTTATGACTTTCTCATGTTTCTAATATTTACTAGCGAGAAACGGGGCGCACTATGTCCACCATTATATATTCTTACGCTCGTTACATCCAATACACATAGTTAGAGTTTCAATGGTTCTGTCGCATGTGGGATTGTGGGCATAATCTGGTCCTATAAACCCAGTGAAATATCTTGATATCTTAATATTTTTTATACGAAGTACAATTTCGCAAATTGAGCCTATTCGAAATTAAAAAATTTTGAATGGGCTCAATTGGGTATTGGGGTAATTATGGGTCCACTTCGAGTTTTCGTAGAGGAAATTTTGTTTTTGCAACTTTTTTAAAAAGATTTTTACGTAAACGTTTTCAGAATGTTCTAAATAAAAAAATCATGTGCGTACTGCAAAAAGTACGCTCGCACGATAACTGTTATAAATTTGGGGCCATCGAACTGAAACTTTACACACACGTCGAGTTACCACATAGGCTGTTTGGTATTGAATTTAGCGCGAAACGGAAACGGGATTCGGAGGTTATGAATATTTGCTTCCATACATTTTTTTTGTAAAAATCTTTTGTGTGTGCTGCAGTTTTATTTACGAGTAGTGTTACCATCGAGGATGTTCGTCATCCTATTTCGCAAGGATTAATAAAAGCGTTTAAACTTTATAAAATTTAAACCTATCGACTTAAAACTGCACACTGTAAAAATCCATTGTAAATTTAATGGATTGGAACTTGAAATTTGCTCACATTACTTACATTAATTGACCATTACTGTACTTCCATTGCGAAATAAAAATACCAGATATTAAATTTACAAATCGTTTTTCAGAAGTTTACAAAAATGTTCACTAAAAATAAGAATTTTACTGTAAAATTGCAACATACATGTGTCTGAAATTTGATAAACAGTTTATGTAAACAAGCTTCCAATACCGTTAATTAATTTTCAGAAAATTCTTTTTACATTATAAATATAGCGCTAATTAAACAATTTGACAGCGAATTTTTGTAACTAACATTGTTAAAATTATCGAGTTTAGATAGTTCAGTACAGCCGAATTTTTGGGTCCTGATCGAATAGCAACAAAAAATCGTATCACGTTCTACTTTAAAGATACACAAGAAATTGTGAGAATTTCAATAATTCCCATACGAAATTATTATTATTATTATTATTATTATATATAATAATAATAATATATAATAATTCGCTATAATCTACATTCGATTTTCTTCGAATTTTTTGTGTTTTCGAGTTTGCCCGAGCTCATAAACGACGAATATAGCAATTAAACGGTTGCGGATTAGATATCTTCGTCAAAATTTGAGATCAAAGTGAGTTCGAAACCGACATGACATCCAAGTTTTTTGGTGTCACCCAGTAGTTTTTGGTATTTTTTGGTTCGCCCGAGCTCACAATCGACGAATCTGACAATTAAACCGTTGCGGATTGGATATTTCCGCCAAAATTTGAGATCAAAGTGAGTTCGAAACCGACATGACATCCAAGTTTTTTGGTGTCACCCGGTAGTTTTTGGTATTTTTTGGTTCGCCCGAGCTCACAATCGACGAATCTGACAATTAAATCGTTGCGGATTGGATATTTCCGCCAAAATTTAAGATCAAAGTGAGTTCGAAACCGACATGACATCCAAGTTTTTTGGTGTCACCCGGTGGTTTTTGCTATTTTTTGGTTCGCTCGAACTCACAATCGACAAACATGACAATGTCCGTTCGAAAAGGACAACATTCAAATTCGTTAGTATTATCGGGCAGTTCTGGATAATTATATCATAAATTATAAAAATAGATATATAAATAATTATATTATAATATTATATATCATATATATATATATAATAAAGTTAATAAGTTTTTGTGACCCCTATATTTATTGCATTTTCAAGTACCGTCCGTCTAGGGAACGACGAATATTAGTTCCAAACAGTTGCCAAATGTACAAATCCGAAAATATTTGCTCTCAAAGTTGGCATTTTTTTTGCTCCTTCGTCTCTGGAGACAAATTGCGCGCGAAATATGTCCATTTATGCACTCGTGTATATGCGAGTAGCCGAGAACACTCTACTGGGTGCATTTTTTTCCTCTGGTACTTAAAAAATCTTTTTTTTCGGCATTTATGTGTTTTTTCCAACTTCGGCAACACCCTGTTTTTCGTGTTTCGGGCGCAATACGGGTCAAATCCCGCTACGAATGTCGAACCGCTACCGAATGTCTTAATTTGAAAATATTCGCTCTAAGATGGATTGAATGTCCGGCGGCATTTTGGTTTTTAGTTATCATGGCGTATTACTCGTGAAATATGTTCATGTGTTCACGCGTGTGTATCCGACTACACGGGAATACTCTATTGAATGTATTTTTTACCGGATATGCTGAAAAAAAATAATTCGGCATTTATGTGTTTTTTCCAACTTCAGCGACACCCTGTTTTTTGGTATTGAATTTGGCCAAAATCTATCCAAGCGGTCCGATTTGATGAAATTTTGATTTTTTTTGGAAAATTATTTAAAATTATCTAATTCGAGTAAATATGGAGGTATCGAGCTAAAATTTGATACGGGAACGGACTAATACTGTATAATGTTTGGTATTAAATTTGGTGAAAATTGATCTAACCGCTCAAATTTGCTGAGGTTTTGAAATTTTTGAAGTTTTGTGAACATTTTTATATTATGTTCAACGCGAGTTTATGTATCGCCCTAGGAGTAAAATAATGTGGAAATTCGTCATCAGTGGGGAAAATTACATAATTTTTGCCTCGTTCTCCCCTATAGGGGAGACCGAGGCAAAACGGGGACATGGGGCAAGATGGGGACATTAAATGTCATATCGACTCGAGGAAAAACGGGGTACCCAAAAATTATCAAATAAATCCATTCATGGGGGCCAATAACCGGCGAAAACCGGGGCAAAATGGGGATATGAAATGTCTTATCGACGTGGGGCAAAATGGGGATATGAAAAGTCCTATCGACGTGGGGCAAAATGGGGTAATTTGATTTTCTGCACCGGAAATGACGTATCCCGCAGATGACGTCACTGTTAGTCGAAAATCGTATATTCTCGAAACCAGAAGTCACGTATCCCGTATAGCACGTCACTGCCAGTCGAAAAAATTTGAGTCTCTAAACCGGAAGTTACGTATCCCATTCATCTCGTAGATGACGTCACTACCGATTCAAAATCGTAGATTCTCGAAACCGGAAGTCGCGTATCTTTACGGATAATTTAACCACATTAAATTAAATTAAAATAAAGTAACCTAGCCTCGGGCGCGAAGCGCCCGATCGCTAGTATTTATTAATCTTTGAAAACAATAGAAAATAATTTATGTGATAAAAAAGTTCTACTTTATTCTCGACTATATCGTGTATTTGAAGTCATCAATTTTCGAATTTTTGCTTCATGCATCAACTAACAATTGTAACCCCATTACTTATCTTTTCATTTTTCGTACGTTATTTTACGTTCAACATAATTATTTATCTTTTTGTTTTCTATACCTCGCGACATCTCGTTAAACATAACCCGTTCCGAGTAAGACAAAACAAAAATTCTTCGCACATCGCAAAAGAAACTATACAAAAATATTGAATTCCAAACAACACAAGGATATCAAAGTACTTATTTAATAACGGATCCCGGGAAAAAAACCACAGCTAAAGAGGAAATAAAACCTCCGGCAATGTATCCGGTATGTATGTAGTTCGAGTTTAAAGCCTAGATAATGCTTTTAATGATTTTAAACCGACAGAACTACCTTAATCGCGTATGCAACAATGTAGCAGTTACGGACTACTCCGCGTGCGGGCATACTGCTTTATCCGTTTTATCCGAGCTTTCCGTATTATCCGAGCCTACGCTTCGGATAACGCGGAGGGCTCCGATGAGTTGGGTGCTTCGGATAACGCGGAGGCTCGGATAATCGAAGGTCGGATAAGCGCGGTCCTACTGTATGCCATTGGAAGGTAAGATGTTTCGTATTCGACGAAAAGCGATTACTTGGACGAGTCAGACGTCAGACGGCCCCTGAGTTTCTCACCAAGCCAGTTATTTAACTTTGTTACACTTTAACTTACACAAGCCTTCAAGTTGCAGAATCTTCGAAGTGGTCCAGACGATATCAAAGAGGCTAAATTTTTTTTTAGAGAAACCGTGCGGATTCTAAATTCGTTGTCGCCAAGGAAGAGCGTGAATCTCGAGCCGTCTTGCCATTTGCGCGAGACTATGGACGGCTGCGGTGCCGCGGGGAGAGAAGCGAGCACGACAATGATGCCGTTAGCTCGCTTCATATCTTAATGAGCCCTTGTCGTTTAAACTTTGCTCACGCCAGCGTCTCCAACGGAGACACGGTGGGAGAGCCGAGAACCGTCGCGCTCTTCTCGGTGCGAGGCGGTGGAGCAAGAGCGCGGGGAAAATCAGCCCTCCAGATTCTCTCCTTAATCCCTTTAATTACCTCCTATAAATTACAACTATATAGGTTGATAATGCTCTTTGTGGTTAATTTATGTATCCAGATGTTTGCCTCACCCGGTGTATTGACCCGAAGGGGTTGAGAGTTTGGTAAAAAAAAAATATATATATATATATTCATGATTCAACGGTAAATCTCTTTATCGCATTTGCTTAGCGATTGTTCATTCTTGGGAGGGGAATTTATAGTTTAACTTTACGATCCGATTGTATTATCTTTTCTACGATTCTTGCGGCTCGGGCACTACTTGCGAGATCGGACGTTCCGTCCATAGGAAATTAAAATTTCCCCGACTCCTGTTTGCTTTAAGTCGCACGAGCAGAGCGCGAATGACCGCGCGTAATGTGCGTATATTTACTTTAGTGCCCACCTGTTGCATTAACCCAGTTTCTTACGTTCACCTCTATAGCGTTTACTTTTTGAACTTTTTTTTCGTTGTTCCGGAGCTCAACTCCCCCTCCCCCGGCCCCAAGCCGCCGCCTCCGGTTCACCGCCTCGCGCGGTATACTTGAAGCTCCTGCTTAAAGCATCGCTTATAATCGTGAAATTTCTTTCGTATAAATTTAATCTTAAGCGATATTCAAGAGCGGCGATATTTTCAAAGGGGAGAATTCAAAGCGTAATTTGTAGAAACATTTTTTTTTTCATTCAATGCACCTTCCGTTCGATTAACAGGCAAAATAGCGAATTATGAAACAATTAAACAGTATTAATTTCATAGAGTCTCCATTAAATCGAAACCGTTATTAATCCTTTGTCTTGTTAAACAAAAATTCTCTACTGTCTGAGACTTTTCCGAATGAAAATTTATGAAAAATTGGTATTATCCAATTGATCAATTTGTGCACGTTCATTAAAAAATGTTATGGTGAAATTACACTGTAAACAAACTGTGTTTGAAAATTAATGAATGGTATTGGAAGCTCTTTTACATAAACTGTTTCTGAAATTTCAAACACATGTGCGTTGCAATTTTGCGGTAAAATTTTTTTTTAATGCCAATATTTGTAAATTTGAGGCAAAAGATTTGCAATTTTACCAAAAAAAAGTACATTAATATTGAATTAATGTAAGTAACGAAAGCAAATTTCAATTCCACTACATTGAATTTACAATGAATTTTCACAGTGTACGTTTGAAGATTTTTCTTAAGCATGCATTACTATTTGTCAAGTTAAAATTTAAAATTGTTTTATTTGCACAAGCTTTCGTTTTAATAGCTCTTTCACAAAAGTGGAAAATATGGTTGGGTATTAAACTGTAAAATTTTTTACGAGTAAATAAATATGCCATGCTTGACGAGCTTATATTTTTTTGTTTATTAATTGTTAAAGAATTGCGAACCGTCGAGGGTTGCAAGGTTTTACCAACAGAACCACCCCAATTTTTGTCGCCGGTTCGCCGCTTCTCTTGAAGATGGCGTTCGCGGGCCGTATCTGAGCTTTCGAAAGAATATATGTATACGGTACGCGCCATTCTCGCAATTCCCCATAATTTAAGTAACACAAAAATGGCACGTGAGTTCATATCGGAGTATGGTCTCTTGAGTAGACCCCAGAGCGACACGGGGGAATCGGAAAGAAAACGCTCGCGGGAGCTGCTGTCGAGCGAGTGTCTTGAATTTGCATACAATCGATGTCCGCGAGTCTGCTCGTACAAGATACGCTGTGGGATTTTTCGGCTCTCTTTTCCTCCGGCGTTTCTCATTCGAGATCTCCTGGAGCTCCCTTTTAAATGGTATGCTACCCGTGCAGAAATTTAGGTAGGGATCCAGCTGGATTCTTACAAGACTCGTTACTCGCAACTCGGGATCCAGTCCGATATCCAGTCAGGTTCCCGAAGTGAGATGTAAAGGTCGCAAATTGGATTCTGATCGGGATTCCAAACCAGGATCCTGATCTGGGATTCCGATCACAATCCAGTTTGAATGTCAGTTAAAAAATTTTTAAATTGAGTAAACGGTACCTTGAACTATACTTTTCGGGGGTAATTTTCACGTTTAATTATATATATGAACCTACTCTACTGACAGGCATAAGAATATCCCGGAAAAACGCTGATAATTTTGTCACTCGCTGGGGATCGGACCGTGAACCCTGGGTCGTACAGTACGAACGTTGTGCCTTAACCCACTCGGCTACCCAGATCTTAGAAAAAATAAATTTTTATTTGAAACTTAAAGCGTTGCACACATATGATGGCCCTAGGCTGGACGCATATATGTTAATGTCAATTTAATTGTTAATGTTAATGCAAACGTTTCTATTTCATATTGCAAAAAAATATATATTGCGTCGACAATGATTTTTTTAACCTGAATACCTATAATAATGCTTATGAACGTAAAACGTATGCACAGAGCCCAAAGCGTTTTTTATATTCGTATACAGTGAGGCACATTTGTCAGTCTACCATAGTCAACACATTTGGCACATTTGTCAGTACCATAGTCAATAATTATTTATCTACTATGAGTAGCCGATCAATTAACTGTTGTTGATTAATTATATATGCTGTTGGATTATGAATTAGTTAACAGTTAACAATCCGTCACGCATTGTTATTTAACAGTTTGAGTAACAATGAATTGATTAACAATTGGTTAAGCCAGAATTAATTTTCGGTTTTCCTTTATTATGACTAATTAGTTGATAATAGATAATCGACAATAAGTGAATTTTGTTTACATTTCTTAAAGTTGATAAAAATTTTCAATTGGGATCCAACTGGATTCTTATCAGGACTCCCTGCTTAGGATGTCCCTGCAACAACCCTAGCGGCGTTGATGCCTGATTTTAACTTCCAAATCGGGATCCGTCTGGATTCTTATAAGGATGCCCTGCTTAGGATGTCCCTGCAGCAGCCCTAGCGGCGTTGATGACTGATTTTAACTTCCAAATCGGGATCCGTCTGGATTCCCACAAGAACGCCCTTTTTCGGGAATCTCTAAAAAATCCCGATCGGAATCCGATCGTAAGTCGGGAACCCCTACCAAATTTCTGCACGGGTAGTCTAATTCATCCGATCTACGCTATCGCAGCATCTTGGGTTGCTTCGGGCAGTATGAAGCCTTTATTTATGTGTTGTGTAATTCAATTTATCTTCTCGTATTTTTCTTCCTTATAAATCATAGGAAAGATTTTCAAAATAAATAAATTCATAAATAAATTAATAGCTATATTAATTTATTTGTAATGTATCAAAATTTGACCGCCGTCGTTGCCGCCGCTGCCATGTTAAGAATGGGGGGGGGGTCAACAATGGGCTCAGAGAGGGTGGGGTGTCAATAATAGGGCCAAAGGGGGTCAATAACACGTTCAGGCAGAATCGATAATAGGGTCAGAGAAGGCGTCAATAGTAGGGGTGTGAAGTTGGTCAACAATACAAACGTGAAATTGGTCAATAATGCCAATGCGAAGTTGGTCAATAGCAGACTCGCAACCTGATCGAGAATAACCTTCCCTGGTGAAAATATTTCTATGAATATCTCTCAAAATCTATCTGAAAGTCTCAGAAAATTTCTCTGAAATTTCTCTGAAGTCTTCTGAATTTCTCTCACTTTTTGCACTTTACAAAGAAAGTCAAAGATTTTTCTGATTCTGAATATTTCTAATTGTTTTGAAAATCACTGATTTTCCCTGCCAACTTCTATGAAAACTTTTTTAATATTCTAAGCCTCTTTCTCTTCTATATTCAGAAACTATTTTCTGAAAAAGTCTAATTTTCGCTGAATTTCTTATACAAAGTACACATAAATTATTGTTTACTGTTTACTGTTCGTACGAACACGTACACGAAGCATTACTATTTGTACGAATACCAGAACGAGCATATCTTAGAGTGAAATCGCAAGTTCGTTGAAGTTCTCTAAACCCGCGTTATCCAAAAAATTCAAGCGATTAGCGATTTTTTAAAATAAAAGAATTAGCAATTTTTTCCAAGAGTTGTGGTAAATTTTGACCGTTTAAATTTGATGAAATATAAACATTTTTTAATGTCGCGAAAAAAAACTGCAAAGGCTTCCTAATTTATTGTAATTTTGGCCATAGTTTCCCCTATCAAGAAGCTAAAATCGATCAATGAAGTTGTTCATAGACAAAGTTATGCGCAAAATTGTAATCAATGAGAGAGCAATGTGCAAATTACTTTGCACCTTTTCGAGTTTAAAGCCTAGATAATGCTTTTAATGATTTTAAAACCTAGATATGCTGAACGCACGAACCTGCTTACAAAAAGTATTTTGAAATAGTATATTATGCCACAACGGAGGAAAGTGCGTCTTTTCACCGAGCGCGAAGTTTGATGCCCGAGCGAAGCGAGGGCAGTAATTCGCACGAGGTGAAAAGGCACTTCCTCCCGAGTGGCATACGATATTTTTTGCCCGACTATGCTAAAAAATGGCCACATTTCTATGCCTGCAATGGGGATGGAAAGTTGTCCGCCACAGTAGCTACTTTTCGGGACTACTTTTCGGCCCGCTGTTGCTACTTTTCGGCCCGCTGTAGCTACTTTTCGGCCCGCTGTAGCTACTTTTCCGCCCGCTGTGTTACTTTTCGGCCCGCTGCGTTACGTTTCGGCCCGCTGCATTACTTTTCGGCCCGCTGCGTTACTTTTCGGCCCGCTGCGATACTTTTCGGCCCGCTGCGTTTCTTTTTGGCCCGGTGGTCAAGAATCGATAACTCTCCGCCCCCGTTGCACACGGAAAAAACGACTTAGTTGTGACAACAAAAAAAATAATTAACCCAACCAACTATCTTAGTGCTCTGAGCGCCAGTCGATAAATTGGTTGGGTCAACGAGTTTTAGATGGCTAGTTTCGTAATCGCTGGACCAACTAACTTATTAGTCAGGCCAACCACGAGTGAAATAGTTGTATCAAACATGTACTTATTTGTTTCGAGCATTTTCTTGGTTGCTCGAACGATTTGCTTGTTTGGTACAGCCAGTCACCTTAGTTCGTCGAACGAATGACTTATCTGTCTAAATAACCAAATTTATTATTTGTGTCAACTTCGTTGAGGCAACCAAGTAACTTATAGGTGCGACGAAACGACTTAATTGTTGCAACTAATAAGCTTTTTGAAGTAGCTACACAACGTAGTTGATGTCCCCTTGTACCTTGTCGGAGACAATTATGCAATACAAGAGCCTCCGACGAGGTACGAAGCAAAAATATCTTTGTAATGAATTATCGACAAGTATCAAGCTACAAATACTTAATTGTTTTATTACGCATGGTTTATATTTCAAGTCTTTGCACCTTGTTACTTGTCGATGAATTCATTATGATATTTCTTGTTCATAGCTTGTTGAAAGCTTTTTTACAAGAGCCTTCAACGAGGTATGAAGCAAAAATATAATTGTAATAAATTCATCGACAAGTGTCAACCTTCAAAAGCTTAATTGTTTTCCTGGGTATGGTTAATCTTTTAAGTCGTTGCACTGTTTGCACTACGAATCCTGTTTATTACAATTATTATAATTGGCATGTATGTAGTATAGTAATGGTTTATTTTCTATGTTTAACCTGTCTACTGTGTATGTATCCGCCCCGTACTCGAAGGCCGGTCGGCAACAGCTTAGCAACTGTGTATATTTTCTAAAATATAACTTGGTATATTATTACGGGTACGGATTACGATTGACGGTATTTCGAATAGGTAAATGTAATATATGATAAACAATAAAAGCACGAAATCAACAACTTGGCCACTTCCGACAACCGGTCCTTGTCAATTACTTCCGGCGATAACGACATCCCGACAAACTTTAAAGCTCGCTTTTCGAACCTTCAACTTCGATCTGATATAATTTATATCCTACTCAATAATTTACTAGTTAGTTGAATCGTTTAGTCGGTAATTTGCAAAAATGTTCGCTCTCTTACACCTCCAGGGTTTCGACGAGTAATAAAATGGCAGCTCACTCATTGGTACGCCAGCACCAGGCTTGACTTCTTACCTAAGTTGGTCTTCTTAACTAAGTTGGTGTGGCAACCATGCAAGTTGGTTGCGTGCAGTCGATAGCCCTTTGGCAGAGTGCAACTCACCCGCCTTAGCTGCAGTAACAACTGTACTTGGTTAGAGCGCCTACAAAATCCGTTGTCCATGCTTTACGATTTTGAATACGATTTCAGTAGTTAGACTAACTAATCGAGTTAGTTGTGTTTACTATTCGCGTCAACTAACTATTAATAGCAGATGGAACTAACGCTAGATCGTTATTCTAACGAAACAGATTGTTATGGTAACCGATATCTACTCAACTAATAAACTGTTAGTTGACCCAACCAAGCATTTTTTTCCGTGCAGGCATGGAATGTGGACTTTTTAGCGTAAGCGGGCAAAATTGTATATTTTGGTACTTTGGCTCCGAAAGAAAAAGAAAAAGTACTGAAAAGATTAATTTTGCATAATAATAAATCCAAGATGTTATTAACAAATTAATCAAAAAATTAATTGTTTAACAAATACCCCGGCAACGAAACTTTCTTTTAATGAAAATGATTCGTTGATTTTTCTGAATATGTATGCATTTTTTCCGATTTTTCAATCAGCTTTGATTTTTTTTTTATATGGAAAAAATGTGTGAAAAACACAAAAATGAAAACTAATTGAAAAATCTGAAAAAATTCATACGTATTCAGAAAAATGAACAAATCATTTTCATATAAAAAAGTTGGTTTGCCGGGTAAATTGTTAAACAATACATTTTTTGATTAATTGGTTAATAACATTTTGGAATTAATATTATGCAAAATTAATATTTTCAGTACCTTTAATATGCATGCATTTTTTCAGATTTTTATACCATCGAGAAGTCCTTACAATTTTCTCTTATTTTTCTTGAACTTATGCGAAATGAGCCCGAAGCGACATAGCTACCCGTGAAGAAATTTGTTAGGGAGTCCCGACTTACGATCGGGATTTGTTAGGGATTCCCCAAAAAGGGCTTCCTCGTAAGAATCCAGACGGACCCCGATTTGGAAGTGAAAATCGGTCATCAGCGCCGCTAGGGCTGGTGCAGGAACATAAGCAGGGCATCCTTATAAGAATCCAGATGGATCCCGATTTGGAAGTTAAAATCGGTTATCAATGCAGTTAGGGACATTGCGGGGAAACCCTAAACAGGGCGTCCTTATAAGAATCCAGATGTATCCCGATTGGAACTTTACTTCTCGCCCAACTTATAGTTAGCTTTTGTCAGGAAATATTTGTTTTTAGATCTTTTCGATAAGACACCCATTTGACTTTTTAGTAAGCAAGGTGATGCATCCATTTAACTTTTTAGTGTGCAAGGTGATGCATCCATTTAACAACTCGACAAGATTAATAGTTATACGAAAATTTGTATCAACTTTGAAAAATATAAACAAAATTCCATTTGTTGATAACAAAGAAAAACCGGAAATTAATTCTGGTTAAACCAATTGTTATTCAATTAATTGTTACTTAAACTGTTACATAATAATGCGTAACAGATTGTTAACTGTTAACTAATTCATAATGTGACAGCAAATATAATTAATCAACGACAGTTAATTGATCTACTCATAGTAGATAAGTAATTATTGACTATAATAAACTGACAAATGTCATTTTACGTTCATAAGCATTATTATTATCAGTATTCAGATCGAAAAAAAAACATTGTCGATACACTATACATATATATATTTTTTGCCTTATGGCATAAAAACTTTAACATTAACATTAACAATTAAATTAACATTAACGTATATGTGTCCAGCCTAGGGCCATCACATGCCTACGACACTGTAAGTTTCAAATAAAAATAAAATTTTTCTAAGACCTGGATAGCTGAGTTGGTTAAGGCGCAATGTTTGTCCTGGACGACCCAGGGTCGACGGTTCGATCCCCAGCGGGTGACAAAATTTAACAGCGTTTTTTCCAGCATATTCTTGTACCTCTCGATAGAGTAAGTTCATATATATAATTAAACGTGAAAATTACTTCCGAAAAGTACAGTTTCAGGTACCGTTTACTTAATTTTCAAACTTTTTAGCTGAGATTCAAACTGGATTCTGATCGGGATTCCAGATCATGATCCTCGTCTGGAATCCCGATCAGAATCCAATTTGCGACCATTACATCTCACTTTGGGAATCTAACTGGATATCTGACTGGATCCCGAGTTGCAAGTAGGGAGTCTAGTAAGAATCCAGCTGGATCCCTACGCAAATTTCTGCACGGGTACCTTAAGCATGAGGCTGAAGTTCGGAACGTTCGGCGAACGATATTTTTTCCCCTTCCCAAATATAGAGAAACGGAAAATAAACCAAAAAACAGAAGCTGAAACATTCTTTCCGGGAAGTAATCATACGGTGGTGAAATCTGTGAAAAGAATTAAAAATCGTGGATTTTTTAATGGCTCAGATCCGAGACGACTTTTATATAGATTATATCGAAAAATTGCGTCAACAATTTTTTTAAATAAACCGACTTGATTTTTATTGCATGATTTTTTTTCAATACTACGCCGCAGATTGATCGACACGTCGCTTCCTCATAGGATGATCGGTGAGCGATGTTTAAACAACGCCGAATCGGCGTGCAAAAATCCATAACAGCCTTTTTTCCAATGACACGCCGCGTCTCTCACAGCGGAATGCGTAAACAGCATTTGAAAATGCGTACAAAATCTCCGGTGCGGGAAAGACAGGCGAAAGCTAGAATTGATAGAAGTATACAGATGCGAAGTCGAGAGGGAAAAGGATAGTAAAATTTGTGCTGGTGAACGAGAGATCGTCGGGGGCAACGCGTCATTGCGCGCACGTGCATTGATACCGATATTTATGCTTGCCAGTTAATCATGTCAAAGTCGTTTGATTTGTCGTTGGCTTTTATGGAGGGGAATTAAAACGTTCATTTCGCCACAGACACTCGCCAACAGTGACTGTCCTCCTGTATACAGTACGTACATGAGTGAGTTATTCGCGTTCATGCGTACGCCAGAATGGCACACGACCTCCCAACTGCCTCCCCACTTTCTCGTTCAAATCTCTCCTGCACCCCCGCACCGATCGCGAGCTTTTTGCAAAATTAGCGGACGTTCCACGTTTCCGACAAACGTACATATAAAAAAAAAACACACACACGAAACACGAGAGGACGAGAGAGAAATGGCAAGAGGGATGGAGTTGTTTTTTCCGCGTGTGAAAGTATATAATTCCGGTAGGACGGAAAAAAATATTTGGGTAACCGTTCCAACATGAAAGTGTGTTAAGCTGAAATAGTGGTGACATCGGCAATCTTTTTCCTCCACACGACCGCATTAAGGTGAAGTATTACGGCTGTGAGTGCGAGAGAGATATAGCTGCGATTTCCCAATGAACGTTTTCATTGGTGCTAATTTTTTCGGAAACATTCGCAGCATCAAAAAAGTACATTACAGTTTTCTATACCGGTCGTGGTATTTCACTTTATCTCAAAACTACATGAAACACCGTACTATACACCTAATCTGCGCCCCATCGGAATCAAAATCTTTAATCAAGTTTTTTCACGGTCCCTGGTAGTGACGGTCAAAAGAAACGTGATTGGCGTCCGTGATTGGCGTCCGTGATTGGCGTCCGTGATTGGCGTCCGTGATTGGCGTCCGTGATTGGCGTCCGTGATTGGCGTCCGTGATTGGCGTCCGTGATTGGCGTCCGTGATTGGCGTCCGTGATTGGCGTCCGTGATTGGCGTCCGTGATTGGCGTCCGTGATTGGCGTCCGCGATTGGCGTCCGCGATTGGCGTCCGCGATTGGCGTCCGCGATTGGCGTCCGCGATTGGCGTCCGCGATTGGCGTCCGCGATTGGCGTCCGCGATTGGCGTCCGCGATTGGCGTCCGCGATTGGCGTCCGCGATTGGCGTCCGCGATTGGCGTCCGCGATTGGCGTCCGCGATTGGCGTCCGCGATTGGCGTCCGCGATTGGCGTCCGCGATTGGCGTCCGCGATTGGCGTCCGCGATTGGCGTCCGCGATTGGCGTCCGCGATTGGCGTCCGCGATTGGCGTCCGCGATTGGCGTCCGCGATTGGCGTCCGCGATTGGCGTCCGCGATTGGCGTCCGCGATTGGCGTCCGCGATTGGCGTCCGCGATTGGCGTCCGCGATTGGCGTCCGCGATTGGCGTCCGCGATTGGCGTCCGCGATTGGCGTCCGCGATTGGCGTCCGCGATTGGCGTCCGCGATTGGCGTCCGCGATTGGCGTCCGCGATTGGCGTCCGCGATTGGCGTCCGCGATTGGCGTCCGCGATTGGCGTCCGCGATTGGCGTCCGCGATTGGCGTCCGCGATTGGCGTCCGCGATTGGCGTCCGCGATTGGCGTCCGCGATTGGCGTCCGCGATTGGCGTCCGCGATTGGCGTCCGCGATTGGCGTCCGCGATTGGCGTCCGCGATTGGCGTCCGCGATTGGCGTCCGCGATTGGCGTCCGTGATTGGCGTCCGTGATTGGCGTCCGTGATTGGCGTCCGTGATTGGCGTCCGTGATTGGCGTCCGTGATTGGCGTCCGTGATTGGCGTCCGTGATTGGCGTCCGTGATTGGCGTCCGTGATTGGCGTCCGTGATTGGCGTCCGTGATTGGCGTCCGTGATTGGCGTCCGTGATTGGCGTCCGTGATTGGCGTCCGTGATTGGCGTCCGTGATTGGCGTCCGTGATTGGCGTCCGTGATTGGCGTCCGTGATTGGCGTCCGTGATTGGCGTCCGTGATTGGCGTCCGTGATTGGCGTCCGTGATTGGCGTCCGTGATTGGCGTCCGTGATTGGCGTCCGTGATTGGCGTCCGTGATTGGCGTCCGTGATTGGCGTCCGTGATTGGCGTCCGTGATTGGCGTCCGTGATTGGCGTCCGTGATTGGCGTCCGTGATTGGCGTCCGTGATTGGCGTCCGTGATTGGCGTCCGTGATTGGCGTCCGTGATTGGCGTCCGTGATTGGCGTCCGTGATTGGCGTCCGTGATTGGCGTCCGTGATTGGCGTCCGTGATTGGCGTCCGTGATTGGCGTCCGTGATTGGCGTCCGTGATTGGCGTCCGTGATTGGCGTCCGTGATTGGCGTCCGTGATTGGCGTCCGTGATTGGCGTCCGTGATTGGCGTCCGTGATTGGCGTCCGTGATTGGCGTCCGTGATTGGCGTCCGTGATTGGCGTCCGTGATTGGCGTCCGTGATTGGCGTCCGTGATTGGCGTCCGTGATTGGCGTCCGTGATTGGCGTCCGTGATTGGCGTCCGTGATTGGCGTCCGTGATTGGCGTCCGTGATTGGCGTCCGTGATTGGCGTCCGTGATTGGCGTCCGTGATTGGCGTCCGTGATTGGCGTCCGTGATTGGCGTCCGTGATTGGCGTCCGTGATTGGCGTCCGTGATTGGCGTCCGTGATTGGCGTCCGTGATTGGCGTCCGTGATTGGCGTCCGTGATTGGCGTCCGTGATTGGCGTCCGTGATTGGCGTCCGTGATTGGCGTCCGTGATTGGCGTCCGTGATTGGCGTCCGTGATTGGCGTCCGTGATTGGCGTCCGTGATTGGCGTCCGTGATTGGCGTCCGTGATTGGCGTCCGTGATTGGCGTCCGTGATTGGCGTCCGTGATTGGCGTCCGTGATTGGCGTCCGTGATTGGCGTCCGTGATTGGCGTCCGTGATTGGCGTCCGTGATTGGCGTCCGTGATTGGCGTCCGTGATTGGCGTCCGTGATTGGCGTCCGTGATTGGCGTCCGTGATTGGCGTCCGTGATTGGCGTCCGTGATTGGCGTCCGTGATTGGCGTCCGTGATTGGCGTCCGTGATTGGCGTCCGTGATTGGCGTCCGTGATTGGCGTCCGTGATTGGCGTCCGTGATTGGCGTCCGTGATTGGCGTCCGTGATTGGCGTCCGTGATTGGCGTCCGTGATTGGCGTCCGTGATTGGCGTCCGTGATTGGCGTCCGTGATTGGCGTCCGTGATTGGCGTCCGTGATTGGCGTCCGTGATTGGCGTCCGTGATTGGCGTCCGTGATTGGCGTCCGTGATTGGCGTCCGTGATTGGCGTCCGTGATTGGCGTCCGTGATTGGCGTCCGTGATTGGCGTCCGTGATTGGCGTCCGTGATTGGCGTCCGTGATTGGCGTCCGTGATTGGCGTCCGTGATTGGCGTCCGTGATTGGCGTCCGTGATTGGCGTCCGTGATTGGCGTCCGTGATTGGCGTCCGTGATTGGCGTCCGTGATTGGCGTCCGTGATTGGCGTCCGTGATTGGCGTCCGTGATTGGCGTCCGTGATTGGCGTCCGTGATTGGCGTCCGTGATTGGCGTCCGTGATTGGCGTCCGTGATTGGCGTCCGTGATTGGCGTCCGTGATTGGCGTCCGTGATTGGCGTCCGTGATTGGCGTCCGTGATTGGCGTCCGTGATTGGCGTCCGTGATTGGCGTCCGTGATTGGCGTCCGTGATTGGCGTCCGTGATTGGCGTCCGTGATTGGCGTCCGTGATTGGCGTCCGTGATTGGCGTCCGTGATTGGCGTCCGTGATTGGCGTCCGTGATTGGCGTCCGTGATTGGCGTCCGTGATTGGCGTCCGTGATTGGCGTCCGTGATTGGCGTCCGTGATTGGCGTCCGTGATTGGCGTCCGTGATTGGCGTCCGTGATTGGCGTCCGTGATTGGCGTCCGTGATTGGCGTCCGTGATTGGCGTCCGTGATTGGCGTCCGTGATTGGCGTCCGTGATTGGCGTCCGTGATTGGCGTCCGTGATTGGCGTCCGTGATTGGCGTCCGTGATTGGCGTCCGTGATTGGCGTCCGTGATTGGCGTCCGTGATTGGCGTCCGTGATTGGCGTCCGTGATTGGCGTCCGTGATTGGCGTCCGTGATTGGCGTCCGTGATTGGCGTCCGTGATTGGCGTCCGTGATTGGCGTCCGTGATTGGCGTCCGTGATTGGCGTCCGTGATTGGCGTCCGTGATTAGCGTCAATTCAACTTCAACTTCAATCAGGGATCCCTGCTCCATATAATTCACCTCCGGCAGCTGCGTGAATATCGTTGGCCTGTTTTTGAAAAGAACTACGAGTTTGGCGAGCAACTTCCGGGCCTTTCTGAGCACGTGTCCCCGCAGTGTTGCAACACTTCGGCCAATTACTATTTCCGAAGAATAACATTCGCTGAGACGAAGATTCGGATTAATAAAGTTTCGGTAATTTGACAATTCGGAAAAATAACGGGTTGGCAATTTGACAATTTGGAAAAGTAAAGTTTCGGCAAAATGATGAGCCTCCCGTCGACCTTTATACCTAGAAATAGCTATAACTTCTGCAATTTTGTAAATTTTAATATTGGCAACGGCTTAAATTGTTGGTGAATCTTCAACGGGCAAAACAAGGAATTGTAAGGACAAAACAATCTGTTTACTCCTAGGCGGTTGGATCACTTAAAAAGAATGTCCTTGAGCGACTAATAATTGCGTGAATCCGGAGATGTCATCAATCGTCCGAGAATTAACATGTTTGCCTTTCTGTTCGATATACATTTTTATGTCACTCGGTGGGAAAATGGCGGTTTTTTCGCACGCTTCGCGTGCGAAAACCCCCATTTTCACACCTTGTGAAATAAAATTTTGTTCGATACTCGTGCGAAAAAACGTTTTCTGAACTCGTATCGAAATGTATTATTATACCATGTTATTTGCAGTGTTTAGGTATTCGAAATATTTGAAAGTGAGTTACATCGCCTCAGCTCATGGGCCGATCAATTACACGATCAGTTCGGTGACTTTATCTATGACAAATTAGAATAAATTGCATCTACGGGAACTTTTGCCAATTTCATCGACGTCGTTCATATCGTCGACTCGCCGTTATAGGATGTTGAAAAATAACTGAAAAAAAAAATTGCTTTGTGTTTGGCATAGCCCGGCATGGAAAATGTACGGCGTCGCGCGGCGCGTCAAGGAAAGTCGATGAGAGTGGGGAGCGGAATAGAGGCGGACGAGGAGAGAAACCCTTTGACGAAAGGATCACGTACCGACTCTATGGTCGACGAAAGTCGTATACATAAAGCTTTATTGCGCGCTATCGAGAAAAACTTTGCTGATTGTATAGCGATCGATAAGGGCTCTGTGCTATTCTCTACTACACACTTTTGTATATACGTGTACGAGTATTCGGCGTCGAGACGCTGCCTCGTCGTCACTCGATATCCAGGGCTATGTGTAGAATGGTCGTGTCGCAACGATGGTTTTCTCTTGCGTTTGCCCGCTCGCGCTCCGAATTGACGTATTGAAATTGGAATTCTCTTTCAATCTCGTCCTTTTCTTGCCTGTAGCAGCTTTTAAGCTTATTACGAAGAAACAAAAAAAATGTATGTAGAGATTTGTCTTGCCTTGTTTAATATAGATATTTGCTATTACGTCAGTCCATTTAATTTTTATGCTTGGCACAGTTTTTTTTACATGTGAAAACATCTTCAGTGGGGCTCGTACGTGATACGCATCCTGAGAAAGTGTTTGACGACTAAAGGAGACTTTAACCCAGAAGGGACTTGGAATTATCAGGGTATTGGACGGCTTTTGAATCGGCTTTGACCGTGGGAGGTCTTACAATAATTAGGCTGGAACCTCTTAGGTGGCTTAGAATAGCTACAATCTGGCGATGGATCCTGGGAAGACTTAGACCCGAGAGGGATTTAGAATTATCACAATCTGGGACAGCAGTTGGAGAACTTTGTCCCCGGGAGGTCACATTAATCCCTGGTCACATCAGAGCCTGTGAAAATAACGTAAGTTTTTTTAAAATTTCTACGCGATCTTAAAACTATTAAGCTATTACACAGTTTTATTTAGTACAGTTTTAAACTATAAGCTATTAAAACTATTAAGCTATTTTATTAGTCAGAATACACAGTAGTGATCACCTTCCTTTTTTCCATACCTGTTACTACCCTTACTACGTTACGACCCCTTTTTGCTTCCTCATAGAGGAAGCTATGTTTTCGTGAAAAAAAAAATTTTCGAGATTTTAATGTCAGCGTACTAGAAATGGTCGAAAACGTCGAGAAAAGTGATTTTTAGCTGGCGTCCGGATGTATGTGTGTGTGTGTGTATGTGTGTGTGTATGTGTGTGACAGCGTGCATCGCTTAGAACGACTATAACTCGGAAACGGCTTGGGATAGCGGGTTCAAATTTTGTACACTAGTAGAGTAGTCACGTCTCCTCCTTCGATATAATTTTCATGAAGATTGCGACCCGTTTCGGAATTTTACGGGAATTCGAAATTTTTGAAAAAAGTCTGTGGTAGCTCTAACTTTCGTAAATTTTGAGCTATCGTCCTAAAAATGCATATAAATACAATACTATGAACAAAGACCTTTGGTATTGAATTTGGCCAAAATCTACTGAAGGGATCAGATTTTATGGAATTTTGATTTTTTTGAAAAATTACTAAAAATCGTCTAATTCGAGTAAACATGGAGGTATCGAGCTTAAATTTGCCACAGGAATGGACTGACACTGTACAATGTTTCGTATTAAATTTGGCAAAAATTGATCTAACCGTTTGAATTTTATGGGATTTTGAAAATTTTGAATTATTCAATTTTTTTTTGTCAGAAGTTTCTGAATCAAACATCGCGCAAAGGGTAGAATGAGTTATAGTTTCGTAATCAGCGCTGAAGATTAGATTAAAAATTGCCTTAAAACTTTTTTTGTGTTTTAATTATAGCTTCCTCTATGAGGAAGCCAAAATGGCACGACGGAATTATCATAGAGGAAGTTATGAGGAAAACCGTAAAACATGAGGAAGTAATTGTGCAAATCACTTTGCACGCTTTTTACATATCAGTTTGAATCATTTCTGGGTTATCATCCTTATCGGCCGCGTGCCACATCGAATTTATGTATTATTTTTGTGTACTATTGTTATGTATTACTTTGTGACACACGATTGAAGACTACGAACATGGGACGGGGAAGAATAGGACAAACAGCCACAAGCAAGCAGGATTCGAACCCGCTACATCGTTAACTATACCTCCCTCAAAAGAACTACTCGAAACTAGTGAAAAATACTACTTGGGATATCCAGTAGTTAACTACTACTGAATTACTGCCTGGTGTTAAATTGCCGGACTACTGAAAACTACTGAAAATCTTGAGTACTTAACTCCTGAACGAACATTGCAAGGCGTTTTGTATAGTTAACTACCACTGAATAGTTAATTACCCGAAACTACTACTAAATTTCAAGTGGTTCCAGTGGTAAAAAGTACTATGAATGTCCAGCAGTTAACTACGCAAAACTACGATGCGTGTCCAATAAACTACTGGGAATTCCCGTAGTTTTCAGTAGTTTACTACTGAGTATTGCCTGTAGTTTTCAGTAGCTCCCTAGTGAGTATTTATTGCAATTCGCCAAATTATTAATAGAAAACCTTCAGAAGTCCTTATTAGTTAATTGCTGAAAGCTCCCAGCAGTAATTCGATGGAAACTTAAAAACGTTGGAAACTACCGTAATCAACAACGTACGTATCTGGTCACATAAGTTCACATTTCTTTTATTAATATTCAAATAAACAATACATTTAAATATATGTTAGGTACAGATTAGTTTTTTTACTGAGTCGCTGTATCCTCATGACTTGATCAAAACAGTGGCTTTTAGGATTTCGTACGTTGTTGCATTTCTGCATCACTACCTATTTGAATGTTTTGTCAAGATCGTTATGCAAACCAAACTTGCGGACAGAAATGTTGAGTCATAACTATTGATCAACAGTCATGACTAAAGAACTTCGAGCTTCAAATACTACAGCTTTCTTATACATTAACCACTGAAGCCTGGAATAGAACTCCATATAAATAGTAATTACGGATGCAGGAACTATGTCCTCAGTAATAACTACTGACTGTTGAGAAGTAACTACTAGGGAGTAGTAGGGAGTAACTACATGTAGTAACTACTGTGAAGTAGTAACTACATGTATTGCCAGTAGTAACTACTGAACCTCCAGTAGTCACTACAGGACCCCCAGTAATTCTTTTCGGTGAGGGAGAGGCTATCGATCTACCCAGTAGGCGACGCGGTTTCCCTCATCTGAGCAGTTTCGCTTTACCGTTGTCGACCCGTTTTGAAATTTCGCAAACGCGCGACTGCACCTTATCCCCAGATGGCACGATGAAATTTCTCTGATCATATCTCATATGCCTTCTGGTCCTCGCGGTGCAGTCATTGGGGGATTCAATCTTTGTCGTTCTCCGCACTGATACCTGGAGGCCCAGGAAGGCTTCTGTTCAGAGATAAGGCGCGAGATGAGGGGCAGAGAAAGCGGGGGAGAGAGGGAGAGAGACAGAGTGAGGAGAAACTGCGACAGCAATAGAGTATGATAGAGAGAAAGAGAGAGAGAGAGCCTTTGCGAACTTGACTCTCGATTCTCACTGCCGAAGGTACTGGAAAATACGTTTCCTTGCTAATTAATTGACGTCTCCAACCTTTGTCGACGAGACGTCAGAGCTACTCTCCTGAGCGCTGACGCCCGAGGGTTTGCGTTTGCGGTCTCGGGCTTCTTAGCGCAGTAAGGCTCTTTGTCGTCGCGGGATTGGGTCCTCCTCTATCTCTTGCCGGTTATCTCTCTGATTTTCTCCCTCCCTCTTCTCTCTCTCTCTCCTCGGCGAGGTCGTTAACAAGGCAAATCATCCGCGGGCGAGTAATGTCGCTTTCCTCCGCCTCCTTTACAAGTACATACTCAGACCCTTTGCTTTGCGGTACGCATCAGGTTCAGCCACCGTTTCAAGCCAATCATCCTACCAGTAAACAAGTTTAATCGAATCGAAATTGGATCCTGCATAAAGCATTGATATACTACACGCATATAGAGAAAATATACAACTACACGAAGATGTATCTATTACTATTACTGTATGGCGAACACATCGGCGAATGAACAAAATGATGTACTCCTCTTTGTACTGGAGCACGATTTCGCAACGACTGAAATCGTCCACGCTTAAATGTTCCCGATTTCCTATCTCTTTGATTTCTCCCTTACGGGATGGGCGCCAGCTGCGTCGGAATGCACCGAGAGAGGAAACTCACCGGTTCCGGCTGAACTGCTGTCGTCTCGAGGGCAGAGTGGCTGGGCAAGCGATTAAACGTCCGGTACAAATAAATTGAATAAATAAAACTCCAGACACGAAAATACGGGAACCAAACAAACTATTTATTGCACTTCAAAACGAAACTCTAAGAGGGAGAAACCGAACTGCACCCTCCCGGGTACACAATGTAATATTCATTCTCAGAATGCGCAATTACATAAAATAAACTATCGAAGATTTTACTAGCCCTGGGACGAAAGCTTACCGGAACCCAGATCGTAGAGGGCGTAAATCGGCGGAGATGTTCTTGGCCAGGACTTCCTTCCGTACATCCTGTCGTTGAATAAAATCGTCTCCTCACGACAGGATCGCTCGATCTCACAACGAGAAGTGTCCCGAATATCATTACGCTATCCCTACACCCCTGCCTAATCAAGGCATGGAAGTTAGCAACGTTGATCCAACGAAATTATTGACAGCTGTCATGTTTCGCAGAATGTTGCTTTCTATTTAATAATATAATGTAATTTAATATCTCTCTATAATATAAAAAGATTTCGTCGCCGCCGCCGTCGCCGCCGTGTCAAGAATCGAGAGGGGGGGGGGGGTCAATAATAGGGACATGAAGTTGGTTAAAAATGGAACCGTAATAGTGGGGCTTAGAATTGTAAGGGTATACTTCTTATAAAGGACTTAGAATAATAAGGGCCATAAATAAGTCCATAACGGAGTGCGAGCGTACACCTATATAAATATTTATAATAATAATAATTATATGTATATAATAATAATAATATTATAAAATAGAGTCAATTTTGTTTATCATTTAGGCGGAAAATAAACTTTTTGAGACAAGTGACAGGTCAATGATACCATTAGAGCAACGTTGCTAACTTTCATGCCATGCCTAATCGCTCATTTCGACCTATTTCATCGTCGCTCGGCCCTTTCGGTCAAATTTGCTTATCGCTCGCGCTGATGTCCAGTCTCGCAGCGATACTCGGACCTCACTCTTGAAACCGAACAATTCTTCGTTCTTCGTGTAGCCGGGGACTTCGGCGGGTACTTTGCCCGATGCGACGATTACGGCGACTTGCTTATTTTTCGGGACGATGACTGTCCCGCGTCGATCTTCTCTTCGCGACTTAAACAGCAGAGAGGTGGAGCCTCGATATTCCCGCGATTTCGGGACTGGGAGGTTATTCTCGAGTCATTCGTTTGCAAAACGTGCCCGAGTAGAAATTTTCGTGCGTTACATCGGGCCCTGATAGGGTCCTGATAAGGCCCGACAAGGCCTGATAAGGTCTTCTCAGGACCCTATCAGGGCCTGATGTAACGCTCGAAAATTTCTACTCGCGTATACGGGCTATCGTTGTATGAGAATAAACGTATGAATGAATACAGCGACAGAACGTATACGTTTTGCAAACGAATGACTCGAGAATAACCCCCCTGAGTATCCTCGCTTGGACGGAAATTCTCTCCGCCGACGTCTCTCCTCTAGGGATGTGCACAAGCACGCTCGAGCGAGTACAAGCGTCGCCTTAATAGCTCGAGCAAGTTCAAGCGCAGTAACAAGCGCTCGAAAAGCTTGAAAACTCGAACGGCTCGAGCAGTTCGAGCGCTTGTTCCCTTCAAGCGCTCGATCGTATTGAACCCAGGTTTCGAACGTTCGATCATTGGTCAATTTGAACTTTTGACTAACGCGATCCTTTCTAAACGCATAAGTCGCATTGAGGCCATAACCAAATAATTTCGTAGACTAAGAAAATGATCTAACCGTTTAAATTTTATGGGTTTTTGAAATTTTTAAATTTTTTGCACAAATTTTTTCTTATGTTCGCCGCGAGTTTATGCATCGAATGTCGCCCTACGAGTAAAATAATGTGGAGATTCGTCATCAGCGGGGAAAAATACATTAGACACGGCCACAAAACGGCGAATATTGGATAATTGAATTAATGGTTTACGAAATCTTTGTCTAAAACTCTGTATTTATATTTTGGATTTCACAAAAAATTAGTATTTTATTTTAGGCGCAATTTTTTGTATTAAATATTCATCTATGAATCAAATAAGTGATAGATTCGTGATCAGCGTGGAAAAACATATTAAATATAGTCCCGGAGCGACACTAACGAAAAAAAGTTTATTGGGCATTTTTATAGCCAATATTGCAAAAATGAGTGATTTTGCGTATGTTCAAACAGCGATTTCTTTGTTTCCCGAAGGTATCGCGGAAAACCCCATCATGCCCATCATGTTCTACGGCAAGAAAAACAAAAGATGATGGATGTGACGGGGTTGAAAAAGCTATATAAAGCGGTATCATTGGGATTTCTTGAGAAAAAATCGAAAGTGTCAAAGAAAATTGAGGAGCGCGTAATTCCCTGTATTTTTTCTCGCCGAGCGCAGATCCGACATAGTGAAACTCGAGGTTGGTGTATTTGGTGTATTTTTTCGCGCTGAACCCGAATCTGCCAGCCGTTTTGCATGAAAGTCAAACACGACGTTGACGTTGAAAAAAGATGAAAATTGTAAATTTTCATATGGCTTCCTCGTAAAAGTCAAAAGCTGAAATTTGAAAGCTGAAGTTTGAGAGCTTAAGTTTGAGAGCTTAAGTTTGAGAGCTTAAGTTTGAGAGCTTAAGTTTGAGAGCTTAAGTTTGAGAGCTTAAGTTTGAGAGCTTAAGTTTGAGAGCTTAAGTTTGAGAGCTTAAGTTTGAGAGCTTAAGTTTGAGAGCTTAAGTTTGAGAGCTTAAGTTTGAGAGCTTAAGTTTGAGAGCTTAAGTTTGAGAGCTTAAGTTTGAGAGCTTAAGTTTGAGAGCTTAAGTTTGAGAGCTTAAGTTTGAGAGCTTAAGTTTGAGAGCTTAAGTTTGAGAGCTTAAGTTTGAGAGCTTAAGTTTGAGAGCTTAAGTTTGAGAGCTTAAGTTTGAGAGCTTAAGTTTGAGAGCTTAAGTTTGAGAGCTTAAGTTTGAGAGCTTAAGTTTGAGAGCTTAAGTTTGAGAGCTTAAGTTTGAGAGCTTAAGTTTGAGAGCTTAAGTTTGAGAGCTTAAGTTTGAGAGCTTAAGTTTGAGAGCTTAAGTTTGAGAGCTTAAGTTTGAGAGCTTAAGTTTGAGAGCTTAAGTTTGAGAGCTTAAGTTTGAGAGCTTAAGTTTGAGAGCTTAAGTTTGAGAGCTTACGTTTGAGAGCTTAAGTTTGAGAGCTTAAGTTTGAGAGCTTAAGTTTGAGAGCTTAAGTTTGAGAGCTTAAGTTTGAGAGCTTAAGTTTGAGAGCTTAAGTTTGAGAGATTAAGTTTGAGAGATTAAGTTTGAGAGCTTAAGTTTGAGAGCATAAGTTTGAGAGCATAAGTTTGAGAGCATAAGTTTGAGAGCTTAAGTTTGAGAGCTTAAGTTTGAGAGCTTAAGTTTGAGAGCTTAAGTTTGAGAGCTTAAGTTTGAGAGCTTAAGTTTGAGAGCTTAAGTTTGAGAGCTTAAGTTTGAGAGCTTAAGTTTGAGAGCTTAAGTTTGATAGCTTAAGTTTGAGAGCTTAAGTTTCAGAGCTTAAGTTTCAGAGCTGAAGTTTGAGAGATGAAGTTTGAAAGCTGATGAAATTTGAAAGGTGAAAGTTGAACGCTGAAAGCTGCAAGTTGAAAGTTGAAAGCTGAAAGTTAACATTTTTATATCACTTTCTCATAACGTCCCTTTATTCGCCAAGCTTCTTCTATGAGGAAGCATTTACTATATTTTTGGCTTCCTCATAGAGGAAACTTTGCGAATAAAGGGACGTTATGCGAAAGTGATATAAAAATTTCAACTTTCAGCTTTCAACTTTCAGCTTTCAACTTTCAGCTTTCAACTTTCAGCTTTCAACTTTCAGCTTTCAACTTTCAGCTTTCAACTTTCAGCTTTCAACTTTCAGCTTTCAACTTTCAGCTTTCAACTTTCAGCTTTCAACTTTCAGCTTTCAACTTTCAGCTTTCAACTTTCAGCTTTCAACTTTCAGCTTTCAACTTTCAGCTTTCAACTTTCAGCTTTCAACTTTCAGCTTTCAACTTTCAGCTTTCAACTTTCAGCTTTCAACTTTCAGCTTTCAACTTTCAGCTTTCAACTTTCAGCTTTCAACTTTCAGCTTTCAACTTTCAGCTTTCAACTTTCAGCTTTCAACTTTCAGCTTTCAACTTTCAGCTTTCAACTTTCAGCTTTCAAATTTCAGCTTTCAACTTTTACGAGGAAGCCATATGAAAATTTCAATTTTCAAGTTTTGTGAGGAAGCCATATGAAAATTTACAATTTTCATCTTTTTTCAACGTCAACGTCGTGTTTGACTTTCATGCAAAATGACTGGCCGATTCATGTTCAGCGCGAAAAATACACCAACGTCGCGCTTCACTTTGTTGGATCTGCTCTCGGCGACAAAACATACATGGAATTATGCGCTCCTGAATTTTTTTGGCACTTTCGATTTTTTTAAGAAATTCAAATGACACATCTATATCTAGTTTTTTCAACCCCGTTATATATATCATCTTATGTATTTATTGTCATACAACATGATAGACACCGGACTTTTTCCGCGATGCCATAGAGAAGCAAAGAAATTGTTGTTTGAAAATACGCAAAATCACTCATTTTGGCAATATTGGTTATACAAATTCCCGAAATTCTTCTTTCTTTTCTCATCACTCGGGGACTATATGTAACCTATTTTTCCCACTGATCATGAAGCTGCAATTTATTTTACTCTTAACTGAATATTTGATACAAAAACTCGCGTCAGAAAGAAAATTACTAATTTTTCGTAGCATTCAAAAAATTTCAAAATCTCATAAAATTTGAACGGATCAATAGGGATCACCGGCCGATAATAGTCCCTTTGTGTACAACTTTTTGTCCCGATAGCACCAAAATTGTAATTGCTAGCGTGCGCACAAGTTTTATGCAAACTTAAAAATCGCGTAAAATTTTTATGAGTGAAAGCATTTTATTAGAAATATAATCAAACGTTGAGGATTCACCCCTCTACCTACTTTAGAAATTTCAAGTCGATAGCTCAAGCCGTTCTAAAGTAATAAGAGTTAAACATTTTTTGGATCTGAAACACGCGCGCGCGCACGCATTCAGACATTTTTTCTAAATATGATTTTGCGATGTTTTTGAACATTCTGAAAACGTTTTCATTAAAATCTCCAATTTTTTTTCACGACAACAAAGCTTCGTCTATGAGGAAGCAATAACAAATAAATAGATCGATAGTGCCAGCGTAACTACGCACCGAACTCGACAGAGTTTTAAGTCTCACAGACTCAAAAAAAAAAAATTTTCAAATAGCTGGATAGTCCCAGCTTAACTACGCACCGAACTCGACAGAGGTTCGAGCTCGGCAAGCGCTCGAGCGCTCGAGCGGAACGAGTTTTCAAACACGTCG
This sequence comes from Ichneumon xanthorius, assembly GCA_917499995.1. Classification (NCBI taxonomy): domain Eukaryota; kingdom Metazoa; phylum Arthropoda; class Insecta; order Hymenoptera; family Ichneumonidae; genus Ichneumon; species Ichneumon xanthorius. The sequence goes on from OU824209.1 coordinate 3,046,750, forward strand.
AGCGCTTGACGTTCAGCTCGAGCTTGCTCGAGCATTCAAATATCGAGTCGAGCGCACGAACGCTCGAGCACATTAGTGCTTGTGCACATCCCTACTCTCCTCGATGCTGGCTGGCGTGGATGAAATATTTCGTAGAAATCAATTTAAAAAAAATAACCCTATCTTCATAAATGCTCTCTGGAATCGCTTTGTGTGAATTCGAACGAGCCGGAAAGTGACGCAAAAAATTGAGCCGCTTTTTCGTACATTATCTCAATCATCGAAACCAGTTTCTTTAACTCTACCTTAGTCTTCGAACATCGTGCTGTTATGTTTGTTGACCTTCCGGGGTTTAGACAACCTTCGAAAATTAAGAATAATCTAGAGCTCATTAATTGTTCGATTTACTGGAGGAAATAGTATTTTCATCACTCGGTGCGGAAATGGCCACTTTTCCGCCCGCTTCGCGTGCGTAAAACCGCCATTTTCGCACCTTGTGATGAAAAATTTCGTACATCCCTCCTGCGAAACACTTTTTCTAAATCGTGTGATTACAGCACTCGCCTTCGGCTCGTGCTGTACTCACACTCACAAACTCACACTCGTTAGAAAAACGTTTTTCGCCCTCGTGGAGTAATGTACTAATTCTATGTTCCTTTATCCCCTTCTTTGATTTCGATATTTTGTACAGTGGAAGTCTCTATAATTTAATGTTCATAATTTAATTGTTTACTTAATTAATCAGTTAAATGCATAATTTAATTGGAACTGTTCCCATGTGTGATTACTGATTGTCATTATTACTAATTCTCATATTTTAGCTTTTTCTGTTATCTTATTGTACATTTTTTTACCCCCTTCCACTTAAGTACCGTACCTCTCATATATTCCCAGTCGAAAGGAAGATTCTGTGAGAACTTCGTGTGCACTCCAATGGAATAAAAATCTGAAAAAATCAACTGTTTGATAGGTCCTAAGATCATTGATTTGGTCTAACAATTATGAAAAAGAAAAGTATGAAAAGTATGAAAACGATTAATAAAAACATCATTTGCTTAACAAATAATCCGGAAGCCTTCTTTTTATGTTATATAAATTTGTTGATTTTTTACTCCCGACGGGCCAAAGACGTCGCCTACTGAAAAAAAGATCAATAAATAATTACATAAACAGTTGAAAATTTCAAATTATAATTAACCCATTAGGTTATGCCACGATTTTATTGGCATTTATTTATTACTTTTTATTACGTATAATCTAAAGTTTTGCTACGAAAACATCTCCAAAATTCGACATTTTTCATCAATATCTTAAAATAATTAAATAAAAATTTAACAGCCATAATAACATTTTGTAAAAATGTATATGTATTCAAAAAATCAACAAAATCATTGCGCATAAAAAGAAAAGTTCCCTTCTAATTTTTAAAACAATAATTTTTTAATAACATTTAAACATTATTGTTATGCAAGATTAATAATCCAAATATCTTTAAGGGAATACGTCACACAACGACTTTTCTACTTTTGGAACTAAAAATCACAAGTGTTATAAAGCAACGAATAAGGTTTGTAAAAATAATTTCTAATAATTTTTTTCCTCACATGAATTCCGAGATACACGAGCTTGGAACCGTGTCAATTAGCATGAGCTGCACATGGTGCTGCGTGAAAAGCAATGTATTTTTTTTTTTAATATATATTTCCAGATTAGTGTATTTGCATTTTTTTCTAAAATAACATTACAACATTATTAGTGACGCATTAAAAAAATAAAATCGCGCTGTGCCCATAGATTTTCGAAGATATTACTAGTTGAAAGAGCTTCGAACCTGTATATGAATAGATACCTAAGCTTCAACCATTACTAGCAACATACCTCCCACCACGCCCCACCATTAAGAAACGGCGACCTGTAACGTATTCACTTAAGGTAGTACTAGCGGACAACCTGAGCCCACGTGAGTTCAATGAGAATTGAGAGAGAATTGCAAACACTTCTCGACGAGATAAAAATCTGAAAAAATCAAGCATATAGCGGGTGCTGAAAAGATTAATTATGCATAATAATAATTCCAAAATGTTATTAATAAATGAATAAAAAAAAAGTTCAACAAATCCCCCGGCAACTTAACTTTTTGTTCGTATAAAAATAATTTGTTAATCTTTTTGGACACGTATGAATTTTTTCAGAATTTTGTGTGATTAAAAAAAAAAATTATTAACTATACGTTAAAGTCGTTTTTTTATTAACTAAAAACGCGATTTTCAAAAATTACACGAAATTCTGAAAAAATTCATACGTATTCAGAAAAATTAACAAAGCGTTTTCATTTTTAAAAAAAGTTAGGTTGTCGAGTAATTTGTTGGGACATTTTTTTTCGTTACTTTGTTAATAACATTTTGGAATTATTATTATACAAAATTAATCTTTTCAGTACCTTCCATATGGTTGATTTTTTTCAGATTTTTATCTCATCGAAAAGCGTTCGCAATTCCTCTCTCAATTCTCTCTGAATTCACGTGGTCTCAGGCTGGCCGCTAGTACTACCTTAATATGGCCGATTTCTTCAGATGTTTGCGGTTTCAGGAAGTATCTGAAATTTTTACCGAATCAAACTTTCGGTTGGGCGTGTATACTTGGACCATTCTTAATCGCTCGTGCGCTCAAAGGCATACATGCACTCAACCGGCAAAGCTCGTGCGTTCTTACACGGATATGAAATACATTTATCAATGGGGACCAAAATAAAATTTTAAAAAATAAAAAATAAAAATCCCGTAGACATAAGTGAAGGTACCAGAATCCGTCACATTGAACCTCAAATCTATTTGCATCAACGTAAAATAAAGTCCCGACTTTCTTCACTCTTGTCCATTTTGTTCGATCGAAGAATACTATCGGCTACCAGTGGAGGAAATTCCGGTAATTCTTACGGAATAACAGCGGCACACTGTCGGAGGAGAAACAGTGTTACAAATAGAGGAAGGTGAAAGAGACGGACGAGAAAGAGACGAACGAGACAATCTAGAAACTACAGGCTGCGAAAGTTCGATGGAGCGTCCCGCACGTCGTACTCTTCGTTGGGGATGGTTCCCTGAAGAAGACAAAGTTTCAACGTACACAGACCTGCCCTAAAAACGTGTGTACACACACCCACACACAGAGAACACGGAAACATGTACAGAACTATCGAGCAGTGAGCGAGTACCAACTAGGATGGTCCCAGGTGGTTCGACAGGCGTCCATCAAGATGGTTCGTGGTCAGGGGCACGTAAGCATGATTCAGGTTCTCGCAATTCTCTTCACAGTGAAAGACGACTCTGTGCAAGGGGAAGATAGAACAGCCGGGGAAAAATAAAAGAACAGTGGAAATAGCGAAAGAAGAATAAGAACGAGAATAAGATGGAATGAAGACGAAGAGGAGATAGTTGCAGAGATAGGAAAGAAAGAATGTGAAGAAGAAGACGCAGCAGCAGCAGCAGCAGTGACGATGGTCATAGTGCGATGGTGGTGACTGGCGTAGGTGGAGGTCACCATCGAAGAAGTGAGGTTGGCGCGTCGGGTGTTACGAGGAATGGCCGATGGTGGTAGTAGTTGGTGAAGAAAAAAAGGCACATAGAAGCAAGGAACGAAAGAGAGATGGAATGAAGGCTGACGAGGTTCGGTCGCCTTTCTCACCCTTGGGACCAGTCGGCCAGGAGCTCTACTGCCAGTGGAGAGGAGAGCAAAGGAGCAGGAGAGGAGAGAGTCGAGGAAAAGGAGCGAATTGAAGACAGGAGAGAAAAGCAGGACCCAGAATCGCTCGCGCGCGCGTTGCCGCTTCACCTCGGTTTCTCTCTCTCGGTCCGCACTTCTATCACGTCGGGCAAACGGGCGGACAGCTCCGAGGCGATTTGTCTTTCATTTCGGGCTAATTTATTGCGCCCGGGCAACTCTAGCAGCCCCGCGCTGCTATTCTCGACTCCGCGCTCCATTCAACCACGCCCCACCCAACTAATGTCCCACATAAAACTTGGTATCAGCGATCCTCAAACGGGGATTTACAATCCCTTCAAGCGCCCGGCGCTGTCACTATAAATTCTCTTGGACGACGTCGATATATCTCGTCTGCGAATACTTCTGTCCCTAATGGATACCCAGCAGCAGCAGAAGCAGAAGCAGGAACAGGACCAAGGACTATCCGCGGCACTCTGACGATCGACCTGAAACAGTCTATGTGTTTCTCTATCTCACCAACCGTGGGATTTCCGGAGTCGCGCAAACAAACTCGGACTACATCGTGCCAGTTGGTGCAACATGTCAACCCATGCAGGTTTCGCCGATCGAATGGAAACGGACAATGATCTGGCCACTGCCGGTATTGCGATTGTCAATTTCACAGCCATTGACCAGTGTTTGGCTGAGTATTGAGTCGCCAATCGGTGGCCTGACAATTCGTAGCCAATGTTCAGCAGAGCGACGACACGTGGCTGGTTTGTTATTTTGAAGCAAACCATCGGACTATAGGTAGTAGCAGTAACTATGTGCTTATTGATCCTAGAACTCATGTATCATTTTTTTCTACCTTCTAACTCATGGCTGGGGTACATATGTACCCCACGCGTTTCTTCAACGGACAAGGGTCCTATGAGCAGTAAATGGGTTTTGCCGTGCATGAATCTCTACGTTTTTTCATAAGGAAGAGAATGGTAGGCGCCAAATTTGATTTTATTAACGTTTAGGGGGTGAAAATCACCCTTAAAGGCCAACACGTAACGAAAATTGGCAAAAACCGCACTTTGTGTGAAAAAAATCATAGTTTTTTAAAAAATTGTCATTGTACATGGGACAGATCAGGCTATTAGGCAAAAAATAGTCCCATTGCATTCCGTTCAAAAAGTCTATTTATTTTGACATCTGAGAATAGGGAAAAGCCAAAAACTTATAACATGGAAAGCATCAATGAAAACGCAAACAAAATTGGATTGGCATGGGTTTTAACATTTATTTTTCTTGAAACCTTGTAGGTAATTAAAGATAATGATAATTATTATAAAAAAGTATCAAAATTATGAAATTGTAAAAATTTAAAAATTACAAAAAATAAAAAGCTGACTTTATACCTCCAAATTATATGATAGTAACTTACATTTGACAGTTCTAACAAAAAAAAAAATCACTTACATAAAACACTAACGGGAACTCCTGACTGGGGTATTTTGGTACCCCAAGCGCGACAGCCAGCGAGTAACTGAGGCTACTACCGGCCCCCCACATCCTCAGATCATGGAACTAAATTATCGTGGAAGCCCCAAGTCGATAATGTCAATTTCTACTTTAGGAATGCGGTTTAAATATCGACTGGGGTACTTTTGTACCCCACACATGAGTTCTAGGGTTAACAATATACACAATGATTTAACGATCTTCGGGTCTTCATTTGACGTCATCGGGTCATTGTCGGGTCATTATGCGATGCATCACAAAAGCATTGATCCGTATGTGATGTTTGCTATATATTGTTATTCATTGGAACATTCAAATATGCGGGCAACGAATTTATTTTCGTACTATCCTCGTCCACCACTTTCCAATATCCTCGATTTTGGCTCCTAAGTTGACGCTCCGAATCCCACCCAGCCTTGTCCAGTTAGCATAGTCTTAATAGGCTTTACTGTCTTGGTTTGCTTTGATCGTGACAACCGATCATGGGGCTGCCAATATTGACCACGCTTTTGTCATCCAAGAGTCGGTCGACGATCGCATCAAACTCGCAAGGCCACGTTGGCATCATTAGCATTGAGGTTCAGCCGACCGTCGGCCCGATCCGGTTTACCCTGGATGGAATAACCGCATCGCGTATTGGCCTCTCTTATCGTTTTCATCGTTCCAAATACAATGTGACATATAGATGGCCCAATTCCATAAGGGCGTGCAGGCTGCGTATAAGCATTTCTCATATGCCCTTCCGGCCTTAGGCCCTCAATATCACTTGCCCGCAGCTTCGCGGGCCATCGTCCATACTACGTTTAAGATTAATCTGCCCTCAGACTCATACGGGAGAGATGGAGCCGCAGAGAGGGATCACAACAAGTATGCATCATAAGGATTTATGTTTGTTTTTGAAGGAGTTGCAAGAGCGGGTTCGCGGATGCCGCGCGAGCTGGTAAAAGATGCAGGGGCGCCAGAGGTATAGCGGACGTGAGTTAGATTCTTGACGCCGGGGTTATATCTCGTGGCTGTTTCCACCGCCGCTCTCTCGCTTTCGGCATAGACGAGAGACGCGGTGTTAAACGGGGTGGAGAACCGGCGCGTGGAATTAGCGAAGGAGAAACCGGCGGGGCGCGTCGCGGCCCAAGACCGGCTTATAGCGTTGAATCATAACGAAGAGGACTTATGCCGAAAGCCTCGACAAGAATCCTAGGAGGCTCTCCATCGGGTATAAGTACGACTGGGGAAACAGGCATTAGAATATGACGGTACGTATACCGTTGACACTCCTCCATATTCATGATTGTCCTCTCAAAGGTAAAAATTAAGTCACACCCGGTAACTGAAGGAAGAAAACCGTTCACCGTTCGCGAAGATGAGTCCGCAAACATTGTTATTTGTGTCTATTAAATTCATAGGCTGTATAATGAATAAGCCATCGGTAAGAAAAAAGAAAAAAAACATGAAATTGCCGTCGCTATTGATTGTTAATAATATCTCCGCTTATCCTCGAAAGAAAATAACCAGGAAAAAAAGAAATTATTCCATGTATCGTATTATCCGCTGGTCTACTCTAATCGTACGAGGCTTTGCGAACAGAGAGTCGAGGGTATCGTTTAAGCGCAAGCTTGTAAGAGGACCAGAAGGGGGATTAGAGAAGGTTATTGGTAGATTGTGAGCCAGGATTCTTTTCATCGAACCATAGCGAGACTACGTGGAAAGGGGGGGGGGGGTAAAAGTCAGGTCCCTAATCGAGATCCCAGGGCAAAAGCTCCAAGGGAACGGCTATACGGGTTTTCTCCTCTCGCTAGTTTCCACCGCGTTTCGCACTAGTACCTCGTATTAATACTCCTTACAGGACAGTAGGTAGTCATACGTTTCGTTAGAGTCTGTTCGAATTAGGCGAAGAGGATGGGCGGGTAGGACGGCGTTACGCGAAGCATCTTCCCGCATGTGGATTTTAATATGCCCAACAGCAGGCAGTAGCCGAGATAATTGTTCCAATGTCGTTAGCGTGCCATTAGTAAACATCTTATTAGCCTTAAGGCGTTTATTACTTTTCTAATTACACGTACGCCCTTATTAAAGTCCTTCATTAAGTGTCGTCTGGGACGACGACGCTCTTTCTAATAGGATACCCTCCGTTATAACTATCTACCTCCGTTTTCACGCGATAATGCACCCTGTATTGCGACCTTTTCCTCGCTCCTTGCTCGGCTAATTTTGTTTTTTCCTCCACTTTGCCAGTCTTGAGTCGTCGCAATGGTTACATTTTTTCGAAGGGTCGTTGTTCCGTTGAAGCAAGGCATTATCAGCCACACATTGGTGGTCATCGTCAGATATTGTATTTTCTTTAATTCACTTCCATAAGCCCATCTCGAGAGATACAATATATGCGCGATTTTAGATAGATAGATAATTTATTGCTTATACCCAGAAAAAATATTTATTAAAATCAAATAAATTTCGATCTTTAAATGACGTTTATTAAGATAACTGAAATATTTCCTTGCCTCAACAAAATCCTTGTTAAATTCAAATAACAGCTATTCGTTAGTGTAAGTAAAAAAAAATATTCAAAGATTTGCACCTTAATATAAATGGTTAATCGCGCGAAGGAAATCATATACTCGACGTCAAGCGCACATTACAGTCTTCGACGCGTTAGTGGACTCAAAACATCGTTCGCTGATAGTACACTGCTGTTCATTAATGCCTGGATTTTCTTGCGTCTTGTCGGATGTCTTGTCGGATGTCTTGTCGGATGTCTTGTCGGATGTCTTGTCGGATGTCTTGTCGGATGTCTTGTCGGATGTCTTGTCGGATGTCTTGTCGGATGTCTTGTCGGATGTCTTGTCGGATGTCTTGTCGGATGTCTTGTCGGATGTCTTGTCGGATGTCTTGTCGGATGTCTTGTCGGATGTCTTGTCGGATGTCTTGTCGGATGTCTTGTCGGATGTCTCGTCGGATGTCTCGTCGGATGTCTCGTCGGATGTCTCGTCGGATGTCTCGTCGGATGTCTCGTCGGATGTCTCGTCGGATGTCTCGTCGGATGTCTCGTCGGATGTCTCGTCGGATGTCTCGTCGGATGTCTCGTCGGATGTCTCGTCGGATGTCTCGTCGGATGTCTCGTCGGATGTCTCGTCGGATGTCTCGTCGGATGTCTCGTCGGATGTCTCGTCGGATGTCTCGTCGGATGTCTCGTCGGATGTCTCGTCGGATGTCTCGTCGGATGTCTCGTCGGATGTCTCGTCGGATGTCTCGTCGGATGTCTCGTCGGATGTCTCGTCGGATGTCTCGTCGGATGTCTCGTCGGATGTCTCGTCGGATGTCTCGTCGGATGTCTCGTCGGATGTCTCGTCGGATGTCTCGTCGGATGTCTCGTCGGATGTCTCGTCGGATGTCTCGTCGGATGTCTCGTCGGATGTCTCGTCGGATGTCTCGTCGGATGTCTCGTCGGATGTCTCGTCGGATGTCTCGTCGGATGTCTCGTCGGATGTCTCGTCGGATGTCTCGTCGGATGTCTCGTCGGATGTCTCGTCGGATGTCTCGTCGGATGTCTCGTCGGATGTCTCGTCGGATGTCTCGTCGGATGTCTCGTCGGATGTCTCGTCGGATGTCTCGTCGGATGTCTCGTCGGATGTCTCGTCGGATGTCTCGTCGGATGTCTCGTCGGATGTCTCGTCGGATGTCTCGTCGGATGTCTCGTCGGATGTCTCGTCGGATGTCTCGTCGGATGTCTCGTCGGATGTCTCGTCGGATGTCTCGTCGGATGTCTCGTCGGATGTCTCGTCGGATGTCTCGTCGGATGTCTCGTCGGATGTCTCGTCGGATGTCTCGTCGGATGTCTCGTCGGATGTCTCGTCGGATGTCTCGTCGGATGTCTCGTCGGATGTCTCGTCGGATGTCTCGTCGGATGTCTCGTCGGATGTCTCGTCGGATGTCTCGTCGGATGTCTCGTCGGATGTCTCGTCGGATGTCTCGTCGGATGTCTCGTCGGATGTCTCGTCGGATGTCTCGTCGGATGTCTCGTCGGATGTCTCGTCGGATGTCTCGTCGGATGTCTCGTCGGATGTCTCGTCGGATGTCTCGTCGGATGTCTCGTCGGATGTCTCGTCGGATGTCTCGTCGGATGTCTCGTCGGATGTCTCGTCGGATGTCTCGTCGGATGTCTCGTCGGATGTCTCGTCGGATGTCTCGTCGGATGTCTCGTCGGATGTCTCGTCGGATGTCTCGTCGGATGTCTCGTCGGATGTCTCGTCGGATGTCTCGTCGGATGTCTCGTCGGATGTCTCGTCGGATGTCTCGTCGGATGTCTCGTCGGATGTCTCGTCGGATGTCTCGTCGGATGTCTCGTCGGATGTCTCGTCGGATGTCTCGTCGGATGTCTCGTCGGATGTCTCGTCGGATGTCTCGTCGGATGTCTCGTCGGATGTCTCGTCGGATGTCTCGTCGGATGTCTCGTCGGATGTCTCGTCGGATGTCTCGTCGGATGTCTCGTCGGATGTCTCGTCGGATGTCTCGTCGGATGTCTCGTCGGATGTCTCGTCGGATGTCTCGTCGGATGTCTCGTCGGATGTCTCGTCGGATGTCTCGTCGGATGTCTCGTCGGATGTCTCGTCGGATGTCTCGTCGGATGTCTCGTCGGATGTCTCGTCGGATGTCTCGTCGGATGTCTCGTCGGATGTCTCGTCGGATGTCTCGTCGGATGTCTCGTCGGATGTCTCGTCGGATGTCTCGTCGGATGTCTCGTCGGATGTCTCGTCGGATGTCTCGTCGGATGTCTCGTCGGATGTCTCGTCGGATGTCTCGTCGGATGTCTCGTCGGATGTCTCGTCGGATGTCTCGTCGGATGTCTCGTCGGATGTCTCGTCGGATGTCTCGTCGGATGTCTCGTCGGATGTCTCGTCGGATGTCTCGTCGGATGTCTCGTCGGATGTCTCGTCGGATGTCTCGTCGGATGTCTCGTCGGATGTCTCGTCGGATGTCTCGTCGGATGTCTCGTCGGATGTCTCGTCGGATGTCTCGTCGGATGTCTCGTCGGATGTCTCGTCGGATGTCTCGTCGGATGTCTCGTCGGATGTCTCGTCGGATGTCTCGTCGGATGTCTCGTCGGATGTCTCGTCGGATGTCTCGTCGGATGTCTCGTCGGATGTCTCGTCGGATGTCTCGTCGGATGTCTCGTCGGATGTCTCGTCGGATGTCTCGTCGGATGTCTCGTCGGATGTCTCGTCGGATGTCTCGTCGGATGTCTCGTCGGATGTCTCGTCGGATGTCTCGTCGGATGTCTCGTCGGATGTCTCGTCGGATGTCTCGTCGGATGTCTCGTCGGATGTCTCGTCGGATGTCTCGTCGGATGTCTCGTCGGATGTCTCGTCGGATGTCTCGTCGGATGTCTCGTCGGATGTCTCGTCGGATGTCTCGTCGGATGTCTCGTCGGATGTCTCGTCGGATGTCTCGTCGGATGTCTCGTCGGATGTCTCGTCGGATGTCTCGTCGGATGTCTCGTCGGATGTCTCGTCGGATGTCTCGTCGGATGTCTCGTCGGATGTCTCGTCGGATGTCTCGTCGGATGTCTCGTCGGATGTCTCGTCGGATGTCTCGTCGGATGTCTCGTCGGATGTCTCGTCGGATGTCTCGTCGGATGTCTCGTCGGATGTCTCGTCGGATGTCTCGTCGGATGTCTCGTCGGATGTCTCGTCGGATGTCTCGTCGGATGTCTCGTCGGATGTCTCGTCGGATGTCTCGTCGGATGTCTCGTCGGATGTCTCGTCGGATGTCTCGTCGGATGTCTCGTCGGATGTCTCGTCGGATGTCTCGTCGGATGTCTCGTCGGATGTCTCGTCGGATGTCTCGTCGGATGTCTCGTCGGATGTCTCGTCGGATGTCTCGTCGGATGTCTCGTCGGATGTCTCGTCGGATGTCTCGTCGGATGTCTCGTCGGATGTCTCGTCGGATGTCTCGTCGGATGTCTCGTCGGATGTCTCGTCGGATGTCTCGTCGGATGTCTCGTCGGATGTCTCGTCGGATGTCTCGTCGGATGTCTCGTCGGATGTCTCGTCGGATGTCTCGTCGGATGTCTCGTCGGATGTCTCGTCGGATGTCTCGTCGGATGTCTCGTCGGATGTCTCGTCGGATGTCTCGTCGGATGTCTCGTCGGATGTCTTGTCGGATGTCTTGCTTGGTATCTTCGACCCCGTTAAGACTGCAAGATATCCAGGAAGATAAAAAATCAGAACAGCAGTGTATACAAGACTATATTTATTCCTTACGGGGAACCGCTACATTGTAATAGAGAGACAACTCATCGGTTTGTTTTCATAAAACTTTGTTTACTTCAAGCTGTGTCTCTCGATCGAATTGTGGTTGTGGGATGAGTCCTGGAAGAACCAACGTCGAGATCGGTTATATTATGAGTATACAATTAATGTGAGAGGTGATTAGTGAAATCGTGCATCGATAACGGATCTGTATACTTATTTGATAATAAAACATTGCTTGTTGATGCTGGGTCGATAATAAACATCACTTGTTCAACAAAAAATTCGTTTCTACGTCATTCATATATTATCCTATTCGTATACGATCACAAGTAGCAGGGCTGTCACGATATAAATAAAAAAAATAATTTAACATAAATTGTGACGGTATCAGTATCTTACCAATCCCTACCTTACCGACTCGAGGCCTGATCCCTCTATTATCGACCCCAGGTTCGATCCCACTCTCGCGACGTTCAATTCCCGCGATATCGACCCGAGATCAAACAATCCAGCGGCCGCACATCGGGCCGCCGAGCGAGCCGCCGGGAATCTCGTGCGTCACTGTTCGATAGAAGGGGCACCTCGTAGGGCCGTGCGCACACGGCCAACCGGGTATAAAAGGCGCACGTAGCGCCGATAAGGCACTCTTGATCCGACCGCTCTCGGGCCTAGACGTCTCTCAAACCCATGCACGGCGGAACGCACGTGAACTTGGTAAGAGAAAAATTAACAAGAGGGAACCTCTGCGCCAGCAGACCCTGAAGAGCAAACGTGGCACCTTCGATACGAAACTCTTCCGCATCGAAGGAACTCATAAAAAAAAAAACACAATTTTTGCTACATTCTATTGAAGCTAAGCTTCAATAGACAGAATCCCGTCGCCAAGAAGACACGAGGACGGCCCGTCACCGATCCAGGATTCCCCGGAGCAGCATCCATCAAGGACCAACCGGAGCTTGAGCCCTTCTAACATCCACCCTTCTTTCTGTTTGGAGGCATAATTTAAATTTTCTTTTTCTCTTCCAGCTTTTAAACCTTTCCAAACACCAGCGCCGGCAACTGCCTTTGGAGACATTGGCGACCGCTTTCGTCTGGAGTACCCTTTCCCAAAAAAAAAAAACGAGCGCCGGCGACTGCGTTGGGAGACCTTCGCGACAGCTTTAGTCTCCGTTTTTCCACCTTAAGAACGAGCGCCGGCAACCACCTGGGGAGACCTCGGTGACCGCTTTCGTCTCGTCCCCCACACCTATAAGATAGGACCAGCGAGTAGAGTCATTCGGAACAAAATCCACCTTTCCCTCCACGACAGCGCCGGCAACCTCCTTTGGAGACATTGGAAACCGCTTTCGTCTCGTGGTGGACGGACAAGGGATAGGAGAAGTAGAATCATAGAGAGACGACGTATTTCCTGGCAACAGCGCCGGCAACCGCCTTTGGAGACATCGGCAACCGCTTTCGTCTCGTTGCTCAGGGAATCACGATTGTCAAGGGTACCACAAAACCCAGTAGAGTCGTGAACATAAATTTCAAACCTCCACCAGAAAGAAATTTTAAAGTCAACCCGTCATCCAATAGAATCAACTTGTAAAATCAGTGAACTCAATAAACATCTTTTATCGTATAGATTTTCTTTACAGCACCTGCCCTCACACATAAGTGAGCAATAAGACTCACATAGCGGCACTTCGGAGCAGGACTGTAAGCCTCCAAAAGTGTAACGTTACAAAATATTTGTTTATTAGATTCAAATAAACATTATTAAGTAATAAGAATAATACTATCAAACAAATAAATATATTAGAAATTAATAAATGCTGTATTAGGTTATGAAGCAAACAAACATTTTTCTTCGACCGTCATAAATTTTCTTTGATTGGTATAAACTTTTGTCTGGGTGTATTGAGAGTAGCAGCGTGGTCTCTTATAGCAAGGGTTAACAACCGGTAATACCACATAGCTTAAAATCACAGGGCTTGTGATGGAGTTCTTATACATTTAGCGAGAATACTCTCAACCTGAGGCTTTTTTCAACAAAGTAGTATATGGATTTTATCGTGTTTTTATCTTGCGTTCTTAGTAACATTTTTAACCCCTGGTTATCGCGGCTCGCTAAAAGAAGACGGCCGAGATCGTTAATCCCATTTTTGTAATTGTGTTTTTTCCTCCACTTTGCCAGTCTTGAGTCGTCGCAATGGCTAACATTTTTGTCGAACGTTCGTTGTCCCATCGAAGCAAGGCCTTATCAGCCACACATTGGTGGTCATCCTCGATTATTGTATTTTCTTCAACGCACCCAACAATCCCATCGCCCGTGATACAACATATGCGCGATATTGATCCGCGACATTATCCACTCGAGCTGCGATTAATTATTCGAACGTTATCGTATCCTCGTCATCGGATCTGTGGAAACGAAAAAGAAGAGAAAAAAAAATCTATGAGCATCGAAAGATAGGGGATCAAAGTGCGAGGGAAGACCGTCGACACAACGGAGTGTATCGAAACGCGTTGGTGTGCCAATCGGCTCGCACAGACACTCAACACACAACCGCCGATACTCGCGCCAGTCCGCAGAGCGCCCATAATAATATCCCGGACGCAGTGTGTGGCTAACGAAGCGTGCCTCTGCTGCTTCAGCTCTGGAGTTTCAGAAGCACCGACGGTGTTCGGATATAGGCTCAATGGCATCGGCACTACTGCGGACCGCTCTCCATCCCTTGACACTTCGGTCGTCGCGCCGGGGCCCCCGTAACAATTATTAACCTGATTGTAATTGCACCTGATCATATACGCGGAATAACACGCGAAACCAGGGTGAGGCGGAGGGGACGGACCGAGCGAGATAGAATTGGGGTAGATGGTGGTAAACGGGAGAACGTAGGAAGCGGAAACGAGGAGGACCTCTCTCTGTCTATCTATCTCTCATCCCCTTCGGCGCCACACATGGCGGGTTGGAAGTGAGCGCTCGGCGGCCTGAGCGGTTGCATCGAAGGGACGTAGAACGGCATTTCCCGAGCCGTGCTTAATCCTGCCCGCGCGCCCGCGTGGATTTCGGGATTTCGGAATCGCCGGGAATACACCGTCGTTCTCTACACGGTCACAATGTATCGGGCAATCGGCACAGTGGATGGCCTACGAGTAATATAGGCCATCCCCGAAATACCTCGCGAAGTATCTTCGGCGGAGAGAGATACATGCGTGACGATAACTGGTGGTCGACCGTTTTCTCGAAAGGCCAGTGACTGCACCGAAGACGCCGCAAACTGTCTCGTTCACGTCTAGAGTAAAACACAGTAAAATAGGTACCAACTTTTCTTGTCCACAACTGTCTATAATTATTTTTTTTCATGTTCATTTTATATAACAATCTTGTCTATTTTAACACAAATGTCTATCAATTTTACAAATATTTTCATTGAAATTAACAACGAAATAATTGTGGACGTTTGTGGACAAAAAAGGTTTGTTAAATGTACAAATCTTTTTTACCGTGTACGGGCCGAATTTGTAAGCGGTCATTTTTTTTTTGCTGTCAATTGACGAATTAAAAAGAGATCGCTATGCGATGAGAGCGCCGGAAATTCCGAACATTTAATGTAAGCAGCGTTCGCAATATTAGCGGCAACGAATTACGATAAAAAATGTCTACCTACAAATATGTCGGACAAGAAACTGTCAAACTGTCAACCGTCAGATTAAAATGATAATTAACCTCAAAGTCATTGGTATTCATGATTGTGTTCAACAGGCGATCAAAACCCTTTTAAACATTTTTACTCCCGACTGCCCGCTAGGGCAAAAAGACGGGAGTTATGCGTTTCACTGCGATCCACCGGCGCGGCACGTTTCGCAAGTGCCTACAAACGTCGAAACGGCAAAAAATTACTTAACAGATTTTGGTATACTGAAATTTCATAGCCTGATCTATGTTTGTGTCAATACATTTGTGAGCGGACGTATGAACTGAAGGTAATACACCATAATTGGAGAAATCCGGTTAAAAGTTCGCGGTGACATATCGAAAAATCACGTCGGCGATCCCCACTTCTACGTACAATCGCAAATGATGCCGCATACTTCACGCTGCAGCCGAGATTGTGCCGAGTTTCCAATGCCCCATGAGAAGCCTGGAATTGTTGTTTATTTATAATCGCAGCGTTTTCTATTCGCGTTTTTTTACGTTGTCGGTGTTTAGTGCGCGATTAGTGTGTGAAAAAATTTATGCGATGCCGTGTCTATAATATCTGGTGCAATAATCACCGAACACATTAATAATAAAAAATTATCATAAACTATGCACTTAACCTAATTTATAATTTTTTGTTTTATCGAGATTAATTATATACTTTTAACTCGATTACTGTAGTGTAACGTCATATTTGCAAAGTGATATATACCAGCAATATAATTTTCTATGTGTCTTTCTTCTTCGATGAAATTTTGTCTGTGTCGTTCCTCTGGAATATTATTTTTTATGTGGTGTACCATCTGATATATGCCAGCGCTATAATTTTTGATGTGTCTTTGTTCTTCGATGAAATTTTTTATGTGTCATTCCTATCTGATATATGCCAGCGATATAATTTTCTATGTGTCATTCTTCTTCGATAAATTTTTGATGTGTCGTTCCTATCTGATACAATTTTCTATTTGTTCGTCCTCTTCGATATAATTTTCTAAATATTGTATTTCCATGACACGATTTTTTTATTCAATACTGTTGATGATTTTTATTCAATACTGCGCACTAGTCCAGGATGATTTTTAATCAATACTGCGCACTAGCCCAGTATGATTTTTAAAGTCTTCGCAGCCTACGTAGACAGTGCAAATAATGGCAGGACCATTCGAGTCCCTCCGTAGAAGTAAAAAAACTTCTTTCAGAGCTGCACACTAGATCTGAATAAAATATTAATGTTTTGCAGCGTGCGTAGATATTGCAAATAGAGACGGTTATTACATATTTAATAAAATTAGGATATTCAAGTCAAGCTTACGAAGAAGAATCAGTTTTAGATGGTAACTGATGTGATGGTTTGATATTACGTTTTTTTCGGTTTCATTTTTTTGTACTTTTTTTTTATTCGTTTTTTCTCGAGGCTTCACAGTGAGAACTGTCCCTAATTATGTTGGCATCGGTCAACCGGACTGTCTGGGAGAGATCGTGAATTTTTTCAAATTGCCGCAATTGCTCGTTGCACATAATCATGGATATGAATAATTTTGAGGTTATTTTGCTTCCTCATGGAGGGAGCTTTGTTTTCGTGAAAATTTTTTTTTTCGAGATTTTAGTGTCAGAGTACTTAAAATAGTCTGAAACGTCGAGAAATGTGATTTTCAGCTGGCGTCCGAACGTGTGTGTGTGTGTGTGCGTGTGTGCGTGTGCGCGTGTGCGCGTGTGCGCGTGTGCGCGTGTGCGCGTGTGCGCGTGTGCGCGTGTGCGCGTGTGCGCGTGTGCGCGTGTGCGCGTGTGCGCGTGTGCGCGTGTGCGCGTGTGCGCGTGTGCGCGTGTGCGCGTGTGAGCGTGTGCGCGTGTGCGCGTGTGCGCGTGTGCGCGTGTGCGCGTGTGCGCGTGTGCGCGTGTGCGCGTGTGCGCGTGTGCGCGTGTGCGCGTGTGCGCGTGTGCGCGTGTGCGCGTGTGCGCGTGTGCGCGTGTGCGCGTGTGCGCGTGTGCGCGTGTGCGCGTGTGCGCGTGTGCGCGTGTGCGCGTGTGCGCGTGTGCGCGTGTGCGCGTGTGCGCGTGTGCGCGTGTGCGCGTGTGCGCGTGTGCGCGTGTGCGCGTGTGCGCGTGTGCGCGTGTGCGCGTGTGCGCGTCCGCGCGTCCGCGCGTCCGCGCGTCCGCGCGTCCGCGCGTCCGCGCGTCCGCGCGTCCGTGCGTCCGTGCGTCCGTGCGTCCGTGCGTCCGTGCGTCCGTGTGACAGACTTGCGTCGTTTAAAACGACTATACCTTGGAAACGGTTCGAGATAGCCAGTTGAAAATTGGTACACTAGTAGAGTGGTCACGTCTCTTCCCCCGATGCAATTTTCATGATGATTGAGGCCTGTTTCGAGATTTTATGCGATTTTGAAAATTTTGAAAAAAAGGTCGTGGTAGCTCTAACTTGCGTAAATTTTGAACAATCGTCCTGAAATTGCACATAAATATAATAATATGACCAAAGAACTTTGGTATTGAATTTGGCCGAAATCCATCGAAGGGGTAAGATTTTATGGGATTTTGAGTTTTTCTGAGTTTTTTGAAAAATTATTAAAAACAGTCTAATTTGAGTAAACATGGAGGTATCGATCGGAAATTTGACATGGGAATGGACTAACACTGTACAATGTTTGGTATTAAATTTGGCGAACATGGATCGAAACGTTAAAATGTTATGGAATTTTTAAATTTTTGAATTTTTTTGAAAAATTATATTTTTTGTCCGACACGAGTTTATGTATCAAGTGTCGCCTCAGGAGTAAAATAATTTGGAGACTTGTCATCGGTGGGGGAAAAATATATTGGACGTGGCCACAAAACGGTGAATATTGGATAATTGACTTAATAATTTTAAAAAAAAATCTTTTTCTAAAACTGTATTTTCGTTAATTAAAAAATAGGTGCACGGATGTAACAAAGCGAATACATCGGCGTATTTTTTCGCGCTGAACCTGAATCGGCCAGACGTTTTGCATAGAAGGCAGACACAACGTTGACGTTAAAACAAGTTGAAAATTAAATTTTTCATATCGCTTCCTCATAAAAGTTGAAAATTGAAATTTTCATATGGCTTCCTCATAAAAGTTGAAAATTGAAATTTTCATATGGCTTCCTTATATAAGTTGCAAATTGAAATTTTCATGTGGCTTTCTCATAAAAGCTGCAAATTGAAATTTTCATATGGCGTTCTCATAATGTTCCTTTATTTGCGACGCTTCCTCTATGAGGAAGCCAACAATACAGAAAATGCTTCCTCATAGAAGAAGCTTCGCAAATAAAGAAACATTATGAGAACGCCATATGAAAATTTCAATTTGCAACTTATATAAGGAAGCCATATGAAAATTTCAATTTTCAACTTTTTTTATTTGAATCTGACTTTGGTTACATAAAACCTCCACTCACTCAACTTTTTAAAATGACAAGATTCGTGTTTCACTCTTCACTTTTTCACACATGATGGTTTGTTTTTATCTCATTCGAGTGACTTAGTATAATATTGACGGCACCGCTCTACTATAACACTCATTTGTTGATGGTTTCTTTGATGCAAGTCTGTCTGCAGAAAAACAAACTTTTATCGGAATTAAGCAGAAGTTTTTTTTGTTCATGTTTCGACAATTTTGGTACCTTGTTCATTTTTTTTTTTTTTTTTTTCATACGTAAGATCAATTACCAGAAGAGATAGATGCATTAATTTGAAGATCAATATGAAAATTACATTTTATCGATGATTTCATCGATAAGGAATTGATGAACAAATTTTCAAGAGTAAATCGACATAGTAATCTAAAATCAACGTTAGCTGCTTAAAAACCTACCAAATTTGTGTAAAAAAAATCTTAAATTCCAAACTAGAAAGGTGATTATATTTATGACTCAAGATGACTGTCACGACAGATCAGAAATATGGTTACAGCGAACTTAACGGTAGATTGACGGTCATTGTTTTTTTTTTTTTTTTTTTTTTTTTGTCGGATGTCTCTCACAACAAATGACCCAATCACGGAACCTCTCCTGGTATCAATTATTGAGCTTGTAAGATAAGCGATACCCACATAGCACGGAAATATTTCTGATATGTTTCGAATTTTTTTTTTATATCGAAAATATTTTACCAATATTACAAAATATTTCTGAAATGTTTCAAAAAATGTTTTTTTTCCGCTCGTAAATCTTACATTGAAATGTTTCAGAAACATTTCGCAAAATATTTATTAGATATCTTTCTGAAATATTCACTATATTATTAATATTCTATCTATGTATCTAATATTTCAGCGCTGTAGATGCTGTTCATTATTTTAAACATGTCTGCCTCCAGTAGTTCATGTATGAGATTCCTGTGAGCCCGTTCAAGTATGCCAATAACATGTACTGTTATGACACATTGTAAAGCGGAACTGTATTAAAATAAATCCACGAGCCATGGTATTTTTTATTTTTCGTTCGTTCTGAACATAGTTCAGTACACATCTGCTAATATTCGCTTTCAAAATATTTTAGAAATATTTCGATGGAATATTTTGATAGAATACTTTGAAATATGATTTCCATATATTTAAAAAATATTTTGTAAGATTTGAAATATTGAAAATATTTCCGAAGAGTTTCAGAAATATTTCGTTACAGAACTTCGTGAGAATATTTCAAAATATTATTTCCATTTCCAAAAAAGAGATATATTGATTACTTCCCATTGAATTTTATAAAAACTGTGACACTATCCACAATAATGAAAGTTAAAAATCAAATAAAAAAGGGAATTGGGGATTTTTCATAAAAAAAAAGGGATTTTTTAATGAATAATCGATCTTAAACGGAGCATAGCTATCAAACGGGCGTCTCACGTATCCAAACAAAAATATTAGATCACTCTATACACTTGAGAGTATATTCTGGAATTTTTTAAGACAAAACAAACATGACGTATTGGCTGAAAAAAAAATTTCAGTCTAGTTTTCATAAAAATGGACGTTTATGGCATTCAAAAAAATCTAAAAAATTTAGTTTTCGAAAGTGCGTTTAAAACTGCAACTTTTATGTCTTAAACGTTTTTTTGCAAGGGTAATAGTTTTTAAGATATACGGGTTTAAGAAAAAAAGTTCAATTTTTCGATATCACAAAAGATACGATTCAAAAATTCTGAAAAAAAATTACAAAAACCCCTTGTAAATAATCACAAATTGTGGTGTAATTACAACTTTTTTTGGAGAGGATCGAGTTTTTGTCCCTTCGAAACCGGCTGGAATACCTCATATATTTCAGAAATATCCCGAAATATTTGAAAGATTGCAAACATTGCTGAAACTTTTTCAAAATATTTCGTGCTATTGTTAAACATTGACCCTCCGAAGTGTATCGGCAGTCGGCGTACCGATTCGGATCATGTGCACACTTTCCCGTTCCTCTCACGGGACTGCCAACGTTTGTCGGAGGGCCAACAATTGTGTCGTCCCGCTTGCACGAGAGGCTGGCGGGATCCAGTCGAGTCCGCTCGCCTACAACAAATCAATTGTCGCCTCCCTGGCCAACATCCGCGGCCACTTTCGGTCCGTTCATATTCGACCGTTCCGTCTCTATCCACATGCGCGGCAACTGCGCGTGCACTTCAGCCCTCGGGCTGCTTTCTCAAGCGCCCGGTCCTTCTTTCCCCACACCACGCTGTGCACTCGCTTCCCTCCCTTCCGATTTACGCCGACAAAACTTACACCTACCCCGGGGTACCGTTTGCCCGATATAGCCGCAGTACTCACGCATCGAGAGACCGTGCGCAATGTGCAACTGCGAATTAGGGTGCAGTCCTAGGGCAGGGGGTAAGCGAAAACATGAGGGGCGAGAGCCGTGGCGCGGTACACGATTCGGCCTCACTGTTTTACCGTAAACAGTTAATTGCATTGCCAATAACAGATAATGCAACAATCAATGATTTAGAGGGGACCGGAGGGGGCGAGCGCGGAGAAGTCGGTGGCCCGTTTCTGTATAGATATGTAAACTAGTCAGTCGGTGTATATAGGGCTAGGTCATGTATACAGATAATCATTGGTACCGCACACGTAGGCGAATCTCCGGACTGTGCAATGATGTTTGGAGCCACGCCTCTCGTTTCGTCCCTCACTTTCTCATTCACTCTCTATATGCCCCCTCTAATTTAAACAGTCCCAGCAGGCTCGCGGCAGATTATCCTAACAATAATTGGCGAACGTTCCGCGAACTGGCGAACGGGAGGGCGCGAGGTCGCTCCTGCCTAAACTGGCTGCGTGCGATACGCGTACGTTGTTCCGTTGTATAGCTCCCCCATCGGTGTATGTACGGTGAACTATAGGCAGGTGGGCAGGTGTTCGGGGGCGACAGAGCTCATTGTCGAATCTGCACGGGATGCCGTCCTGTATAGAGTGTATTTCGGTATGCTGGATACTAGGTGAAGAATTATGTGACAATAATCGTATCGGTGTATCTGCAGCGGTGATAATAATCTCCGTTATAATGATGACGATCATTCAAATAAATACGTCCAGTTTTCGAATATTCGACGATAAAGGACGATTAATCATTCACATAGGTGGCTCGTTCGTCGGTGGATAATAATTTTTTCGTTTAGCCGAGATATATTTTGTTTTATAAGAATTCTCAGCATTAAATGAAAAATTTAAAGGCCTGTATATGCGAGTTGGCGTAGCTATTTGACCACTCGTATAGGCGCTTGCGTCTGTAACTGTGAGCGTAGGTGGGGAAGTTCGATCGGTTTGTTAAAAAATTCTTCGGCATTTTTTTTTAGTTAAAGAAAAACTGGATTCGATGGAGGTTCTTTTTCAGCGAGTGGATTTTAATTTGTAATGGCTGGTGATAATAAAAAATCCTTAAATATTTGGATCGATGGCAGTTAATGATATCTGAATGAAATTTTTATTCGATTCACCCGACGTGGATGTATGAATCGGGTCAAGCGGGACACAATGTCTGGAAAAGTCATGAATATAATCATAACGTAGGGACAGTCGGGCAAAATGGACCCGTATCCTGCATTTGGGATGACACTTTTTAAAAATGTTTTCCAAAAATATTTGTAGAAATAGTTCGTTTTGCCATATATATTAAATTGGTTTGTAATTGTCACCAAGAAATGTAGTTTGCCGAAGACAATAGTGTTCATAAGCAATCACTATTGCAAAAGACGTTACTGGAGATATGAATATGAAAAATGTTTGCAAGGCATTTGTGTCTCGGATATTTTGGAAATTGTTGAAATGCTGTCGCTGATTTAAAAGAAGATCCGATTCACGCGATATTACGCCGAAAACTGGGATTTCAAAATACTAGTAAACTAAATCAACCAATGTGGTATTTTTCAACCAATGTGGGTTGTGTAAACTTCGAAGTAGCCTACGAACTTGTGTGATATATTAATCGGAATTTCACGATTTTTCTACAAAAAGGACGCTTAAAAGAATCGTTTTTTTTTAAGTGCGACGAGACGCTACCGAGTTTCTTGATTTTAAAAAGTCCTGTAATGCGATACGGCATACAATTGAAGATATAAGGGTGGGTGGAAGATTGCTGGTCATCCAAGAGAAAATCTTAATATGTTAATTAAAAAGTGAATTATCTATAAGAAAATCTCCATTAGATGAAACCTTTCGCTTCTCGATTAGCAAATGTCTGACAACAAAGTGATCAAAAAAAAATTGAAAACAAAGTTTATCTAGGTAGTGTTACCTGCGCACTCGAAATATGCCAGCTGCCCAATTAGAAAAAATTATTTAATGTTCGTAACAAACCTGAAAATGATTCTAGAAAGCAATATTTAATAAAGATACCCTGGTAGAAATGGCCGTACGCCCGAAGTATGGCCGGTTCGCTCTTTTGGCTTTAGGCCGTTGATATCTAAATTTTCTACATTTGATAGCGATAACAAGTTGACCATAAGTGATTTACAATAGAGCCGATCGATGAGTGAACATTTTTGATATTGGAACTTTCTTTTTCGGATTCCCCATCGAACTTCAGATGGTGGTTAAGTTCGAGCATAAGTTGGAACTTAAATCTTAAAATAAAACTTGAACTTATGTTAAAACTTGGGACTACAAATTCGGCCCTTGCAACAAACCCGCTGAATATTTCGGTCTGTACCGTTACTATTTCCGACTCAACATTGTAACACCCTTCTTACGTAACAGTTACATTGTCGAGTAGGAAATTATAAAACGGTAAAGTAACCCTTACATCACGTTAATTAGATAAAATATCGCTTCGTATATTGCGCTTGATTAATGTCTGGTCTTTATCCATATAACTCTTCTATCTGGATCTTCCACGCGTTATTGACAGACATGGCACTACTAAGTAGATGGTGCTCATAATTTTGCCACTTTAACTTAAACGTTCGTTTATTTTTAAACGGGTGTCAAACAACTTTTCGAATGACCCGATTCAACTACCAACCCAATTCGTCTATCCTACCGGTCCTTCCTGTTGTATCTACAGAAATACGAGTGGTAGTAAGTGTGGCTTAAGGAGACGATACTCCGTTACACTTGGGAAATGTTGTCGCGCCGAGTAGGAAATGATAAAACGGTAACGTAACCATTATATCATGTTAATTATGTAATATTTGGGTGGTTTGGTCAATAAGTGAAGATAATATTTGTGTGAACATAATTTGTTATATGGAGCAGGTTACTAGTACGACTGACTTAGTGGCCATCTTAACCACCGACTACACGCCAGTACTCAGGCGACATCTACATCCGCTTATAGCGGTTGGTGAAAGTATTTAATATATAACAAATTAGATACAATAGCGATTCGTATATTGCGCTTCCTTAATGTCTGGTCTTTGTCCATATAGTTCCTCTATATGGATCTTCCACGTGTTACTAAAAGACATGGTACTATGCAGTAGATGATGCCCATAATTTGTCCACCTTAACTTAAACGTTCGTTTATTTTTAAAGGAGTGTCGAACAATTTTCTTCGACGACCCCGTTCAACTACCAACCCAATTCGTCTATCCTACCCTACCCTACTGTTGAATGTACAGAAACACGAGTGGTAGTAAGTGTGGGTTAAGAAGTCCCCCTCCCGTTTCTGACATGACGATTCCCCGTTACACTTGGGAAATGTTGTCGCACCAAGAGTGCCGTAATGTCGCCTCCCCGGTAGTTTCCGCGTGTGTAGGTGGACAAGGCTCTACACGGGAAGAGCAGTATTCCGCTATATTTCCCTTCTTGCTCTCTCACCATTCTCTAAGTGCGTGCGTAATACGAAACCCCGTATTTCGCCGTGGCGACGTTTTCATCGCGCAATTTTTCCCCACCGGTGCTTCGTCGTCTATACTACACCCGAGAGTTATGCCCGTCAGAGAATTAATATAGGCAAGATTTGTTGTTATTACGAGAACGAGATGGAAGGACCGGGGGGCGCGAGGGGAGGGGAGAGGAGGTCGGGTAGAGAAAGAGACCGGAAAGGGGTAGCGACTCTCGGCGACTCGAATGGCACAGTGGGTTGCAGCGGTTCACGATGAGGAGAGGGTGGTCCGGAGGCTTTCTCAGGGGGCACAGAGTAAAGCCATTACTTACTATAACTGCCCGAGCCCGCTGCCTGGCTGTGCCTGGCTAGCAGGACTTGAGCGCGCGTTCCTCTGTCAGGCATCCATCATCGCGACTAATGGCTCCACTCTCCTGCCAATAACATCCGGTCTCGCGTGCTGCCTCGCCGCTCGATGGAAACCTCTGACTCAACCCTACTCCTGCTCCTTCAACCATACTCGCTGCCCCGCTCCTCTTCTTCCTTTGCCTATTACAACTAGGTTTTTGCAACATAGATCCCGTAACTTCGATGTTTTTCACCGCGATAGACGCTTGAAAAACATGAGGCGGAATCCCGGAAGCTTCGTAAAACTGCTTATGGTAAAAGTGGTTAATGTGACGTAACTTAGCACGTGAATTCACGATAAATAGACCGAACCATACTCACCACCTTTAAGCTACTAATTATTTTACGTTTCTTTCTGCTGTCAACGTAATCAAGTGGTTGTTGAAAACATAAAACTAGGAACGCAGATAGAAAAGGGCAGTGGGTAACCCAGCGTGTACTCATTAAATTTTTATATGAAGACATCTTCGGTAGCATCCGAACTGAATCTTCAGTAGGATTATTCGAAGCCCCCCTGGATCAAAGTCTACCCAAGAGCCATCTCAGGCGCTGATCGATCTAAGTTATCTCAGAATGAAGTTGTTCCCAGAAGCTGTGATTATTCCAAGTTCCCTCCGAGTCAAATTCTCCCCATGAGCCGTCCCAGGACTCGAGTATTCTAAGCTGCCTTCAGTCAGTCTCTCAAAGACACATCCCAGGCCCCGATTATTCTAAGTCTCTCTTGGGCCGAAGTTTCGTCTTGGGAGACTAACGCTATTTTGGTGGACTTTACGCTTAGATGTCTTGCCAAAAATGTTTTCACATAAGAAACAAGCCCCTGCGGAGCTCGGTTAGGGGGCTGCGCCCTCCCCCCCGTCCCCCGTTCCTCCAAAAAGATCTCTTCGGGACATTTTTTAAGGCACTCACACAGTGGATGCACGTGGCGTAAATAATTGAAACGTTGATAAATTGGAATAACTTCATATAAACTTAGTTTGCGAATTAAACAATAGTGTTACACTGTAAAAAAATTTCGTTTGAAAATTAATGAACAGTATTGGAAGATTTTTTCTTACATAAACTGTTTCTGAAATAACAAACACATGTGCGTTGCAATTTTACAGTAAAATACAGTAGTATTTTTCATGACATTTTTGGTAAGTTTTAAGCAAAATATTTGCAATTTTAATATCTGATATTTTTATTTTACAAGCAAAATACATTAATGTTTAATTAATATAAGTAGGGTAAAAGTGGTGAATATGGCCCACCTCGATGAACACGTAAATCAATGATATATGGACCGGTCCATATTGCCCACTGTTACCCTAATGTTAGCAAATTTCAAGATCCAGTATAGTCAATTTACAATTTATTTTTATAGTGTACCTCATATCGAATTCGGGTATCGCCAGAGCCCTCGTGTGTTCCGACGCAAGCGTCGCCCCGCAGAAAAAGAAGTTTTCCTAGTTGACAGCTATAATTGCGAGTGTTTTGTTTGGTGTAGAATAAATAACAATTATTGTAAGTGTTGTGAGAATTTATTTGTGAATAATCTTAAAGATTTTTGTAAGTGTAATGGAAATTTTTTTACATTAAATTCATTTATGCCAAGAAGACATTTATGACGTCAAAATAAAATTAAAAACGGTAAAAATCGTAGATTGTAATTGGATATTAGTTTATTATGTATTTAATTGTTCGATAAATATCATGGAAACGTTTTCCCTTTTATTGGCGTAAAAAATGACCACAAATTCTCTGAATTAGAGGGCTGTAAAAAAAATTATTTAAAGTTGTTTAAATGGTTCAAAATTTCATGGACAAAATTTCTGGATGTTAAAGTTACAAGGAATGAAGAGTCGAAGGATATTTTGATTCGTCCATAAGTAGTTTTTAAGTTTGACCACGACACGGATGCCCAGGAGATATTACGGAGATCATTTATACTTAATTAGTGTAATAAATTGTTTATAATAATTCGAATTGGTTAACATTTTCCGGGATCCATGTCAACAGTCAACAGAAGGTAAAGGCGCCATTAACAATGGATTCGGTGCATATATATCGACATTACGATATGACACGGACGTTCGATGGACAAGTGACTGACAAAAAGTTTTTTTTGTGTTTTTAGCTATTAAATCTAGAAACATCTATATTTATTATTGTTTATTTTTTAATTGGTTTTAGTTTTACTAGGCTACATGTCAACAATCCAAGGATACTACCCAGCACATTTAAGTTGCAGCGGCTCATTTATTGTGAAGATTTACCATGACACCAACGCTTGATGGGATCAAAATATTGAAAACAGTGATTTCAACAGGCACTTCTTACACTGAGAAAGATCTAGTAAATACGACTATATCCCCTGGTGAAAATATTTCTCTGAATAGGTCTGAAAATTTCTCTGAAAGTCTCGTCAAATCAATCAGCAATTTCTCTGAAAATTCCTCTGATTTTCTCAAAGTTTTCCCACATTTCAGAAAAAGTCAAAGATTTCTCTGAATCTTAACATTCCTGATTGTTCTGAAAATCTCTGATTTTCTCTGCCGACTTCTCTCAAAAACTATGAATTTTGTTATTTTGCTCTGGCTTATCATTTTCTATATTCATGAACAGTTATCTGGAAAATTCAAATTTTTGCTGATTTACACCAAGTAACAGAATGAGTAGATCTTAGACAGAACTCGTAAGTTCTCTGAAACTCTCTGAACCAATATTATGTAGAAAGATCATAGCATTTCCGAAAAATAAAAAGTTTTTTTGTTAATGTCTTTGTTAATTTATCTGACAAATTGTGACTGCTGGAGGTTGTGCCGGGAAAATGGTAGAGCTATTTAGCAAACAGCAGAGAAACTCAGAGAATAAATTCGGAAAATCTCCGAATATCGCTGAAATGGTCCGGTTAGATAGTATTTCAGACAAATTGTCGCATCAGAGATATTACTATAGCACATAGTAGTAAAGAACTAGAGCGCCACCTATGGTAGGAAGTATCGGATTTATAAGAATTTTTCGTAAGTATTATGATAAAAACCCTTGGTAAGTCTCCCATTAATTACCATTGAAATTTCCATTGATTACCATTAACTATTCGTTAAAGGTAATTCAATGGGGTTTTGCCAATGGTATCATTCCCACTTGTACTACCATTTAATATACCATTCGATATACCATTCAGTTTCCCATTCGTTATATGGTATTTTTAACCCGCTGGCATTCCCATTCGCGAAAAAATAGACTGTATATAATTATCCACTTTTCTACTAAATATCTAATACATAATATGTAATCTAAATATACAATAAATAAAAAAGCTGTAATGCCACCTCAAAAAGTTTCCTATTATTAATAAATAATATCGATCCCTAAGTTAACAGCTACTATTGTGGACTCATTTATTTGCAATTCATTATCCCTTATACCATTTAAGTAAAAGTCCCTACTCACCCTAGTCTCACCCTAGTAATAGTGTTTGTCGACTCGATTCTCGTTCCTCGCGAATTAAAAATAGTTAGACGTGCCATTAAAGATTCTCTAGCTTTTCACCGTTCGATTCAGTTCCGATTTATTCCGAATGGTAAGAAATACCATTTCAGTTGTCCCAGTTATGCTCCAATGGACCACCAATAATAACGAATGAAAAAAGTACCACTGGTTACGTCTCATTGACTTATCAGTGAACTCCCATTAATAACGAATGGGAGAAAGTACCACTTGAATTTTCCCAGTTATTTGGAATTAGACTCCCATTAATAACGAACGGGAAAAAGTACCAGTTGAATTTTCCCAGGAAATTGCCATTGGTATCCTATTGGTAACAAATGGGAAAAAGTACCGGTTGAATTTTCCCAGGAAATTGCCATTGGCATCCTATTGGTAACAAAAGAGGACATGTACCACTTAAAATTTTCCACTGATTTGCCAGTGGACTCCCATTAAGAATGAATGGTAGAAAGTACCGTTTCAATTTTCCCCATGAATTTCCACTAGGATCCCATTGATTACCTTTCGAAACCATTAATTACCATTAAACGCTCATTGGGAAACTTTGACAAGGGAATTCTTGGAAAATCTGATACTTTCCGCCATAGGTGGCGTCCTAGTTCCCTACTACTATGTGCTTTAGTAATTCTTCTTAGATGATCGGTACTATTAACTTGATCCTTCTCTCAGTGTAAGTGTAAGGAGCGAGAGCCTAAAAAAAGTCTTGATACAAATGATGAATTCTCAACTCTCTTAGCGCGAAATGCAGATGAAAAGTGTGGATCAGTTTCTCGATCATTCGGCGCCGTTCTCTGCACTCCCCCGGGCACTTTACTGAAGTCCGATTATCTTGCGCTTCCCGCGCTGCACACTCTTCGTTAATTTATATACTCGGGAAATATAAAACTGTATGCGCGCCCCCACAGCTCTCACGGACGTTTCGGTTCGACGAACGATTTATCGATTCGCCTTTTGCCAGACACGTTTAAAGCCAGGATCATTTGGACGGACGATAAATCATCGAAGGCGGGCGCATGAAAGCGCGCCCGGCTCCGCTCGTTGCTGTCCGCACTCTTTCTCTCTCATTCC
Organism: Ichneumon xanthorius; assembly: GCA_917499995.1. NCBI lineage: Eukaryota > Metazoa > Arthropoda > Insecta > Hymenoptera > Ichneumonidae > Ichneumon > Ichneumon xanthorius. The sequence goes on from OU824209.1 coordinate 3,076,096, forward strand.
CATTTTCTCTCTATGCCGAAGGTTCGTTTCGATAAAAGTTCTCTCGATATGCAATCCTATTGCGGTTTATCTCAATCGTCACGCATGATCGGGTCGTTGTTCTTTTTTTTTCTTCTTTCTTTTTTTTGCTTGTTTTTTTCTAACGATATATTAAATTAACGAAGAGGTCACGTGTCGCTCCCAGGTTCATTTTATTTTAGTCAATATCGTCCGTCATTCCAGAAGAAAAAGGGTCGACTAATAACCTTAAAGAAACGCCCATGCGGAAATGAATATGTACTAATCAATATTGTGCCATTCAGCCGGAGGGAAAACACGTTGTTTTCGTTTTTTAAAAAAGGAAACTGTTTTTTGTTTGTTTTCATTTGATACAGCTTCAAACATGTTGGTAATTTATCGTACCATCGATCTGTAAATCTTTTGTAAATCACTGTGCGTCGTAATTATTTCCCGCAAAAATGTATTATAATAACTGGCAGGTGCCAAAATTGTGATAAGCAAAAAAATGTAACTGCCCGTCTGGCGCGGATTCTGTTTGAAATATTGATCTTGTGTCGGATTTGTGATTAGCGGGAAAAATCTCATTGGGAAAAATCATATAACGTCAAAATGATATGAAAAAAACAATTTTTTTTTCTATCGTATCCATCGTATTTTTTTAATGCACGCGTTTCCATATACAATATTAATGAATAATATGCTTTAATGTTGAATATGATAATAATATATTATAATAATAATTGAATAATATTGTATCATTAATATTGAAGAATAATATTCTCAGCGTGAGAAAGAGGGTTTGGTCATTTCGATACGTTTGGTGAGTTTCGCGTTTTTGACTGTGTGTTGAAACGAGTATTGACTCGTTTCAACTGTTAAAAGCGCGAAAAATTAAATGTTCATTGGTTCCTCATGTAATAGAGGTTTGTTTACAAAGATTTTATGAGGAAGGTTTTACTGTGATTATTTGGTTTCCTCGTAGAGGAAGCTTCGTGAGAAATAGAGAATAAACTGGAAGCAATTTATAGTTCTGCAACGACCTGCAAAAAATAATGTATTTTGAAACTCAGCTATATATACCGTATCGTGTTTATTTTTCGCGTAGAACCTTATCGGAATTTAGAGTATTCCATGATTCCATCGGAAAACAATGATTTAACTGTTTTAAAATACCAAGAAGCGCTCATTACCGAAATATTGGCTATAAAAAATCCGTATAACATTTTCCGTTTGTGATCGTTTTGGGACTAAATCTTACCGTATTCCGTCACGCTGTTATACCTTTACGGCTTGCTGAATATTGGATGCAGAAACTTGTGTCTGAAGGGAAACATTTATATTGTATAAAATAAAAATAAAACTTAAAATTCACATCCAATGGAAACAGTTTGGTCTATTCTGGCCAAATTCAATAACGATCATCGGTCGATAATACACCATTTGTATTGTTCACATCTACAGCATGTATCGAGAATGATTTGGCAACATTCAAAAGCGCGTAAAATCTTAACGGCTGAAAACATTGAACCAAAAATTTCCGTGAACGAAGAAGATCGACTTCTCTACCTGTGTGACAAATTTCCGTTCGAAAACTCAAGCCGCTTTGAAGTCATAGGGCTTCCAATATTTCGGGAATGTCACACAAAGTCAGATGTTTTTTTTTCGAAATATGATATTTCAACGTTTCCGAAAATGAAAATCATGGAAAATGTTTTCCCCTTCCCTCCCTTTATGAGAAAGATAAAGGGACCTTGCGTGAAATTGAATTAAATTCTCTAATTATCGCTGGCTCTTGCTAAAATAAATCTACAGATTCACGAGTCATTGTGGTATATGAGTGGTGAAATCGAGCTAGTAAACTACGCTAGAAACCCCTTGATGATTGCGACTAAGCCGAGCTCTGATGGTGTAACCGTGACCAAGCGGGATTCGGGATAGCCACTACAGCGGCTCTACACGGTCAGATAGTTATTGCTGAGCGATTTGATAGGTGGATAATGACGAGAAATGACACACCGCGCGCGGTCATAGCCGTCCGTGCGAGCGACAGAGACAGATATATCGTAAGTGAGAGTGTTAGAGGGACAATATGGGCGAGATAGAGCCCCGCCGTTTCTCTCTGTATGCACTATATACTGCATATAGTGACCAGGGTGCGGATGTGGATATGAGATTGGGTCATGCATATGCAGGTGCATTTGGCATCGTTCTCCTGGCCAATCACTGACGTGAAACTTGATTGTCGACGATTATTCTCACGGCTGCCCTCCCAGAACGCGATCGTTTGCATTTAATAAAATCAGAATATTTTTCGTTATCGTACAACTGTTCCATAATTTGTTTAATTGTTACATACATAACAGACGTCATTCACATATATGCTGCCAATTGGCCATCGACCGAAGTCCTTCAGCCACGGTTTTGCAGCTTTTTACAATTTTTTTTTTAATATTGTTTTAAATATTGGTGCTAAAAATGGAAAATGTCAGTTTATTTTGTCGTTGTTCATTCGTTCGAGTTGCTGGTAAGTTGTAAGTGTTGGGGTGTTTGAATGTGTATATTGTGTTTGGTGTGGGTTGTATGCATAATGGTTTATGTAACTAAAGTTCGCAACGTTGTAGCAACGAAATGACCTCAACTGTCATTCGTATATTCAATGTAGATAACCTACAAATTGACCTCGTATTTTAATATGACTAGAAATGGATGTAGTTACAAGCCGTGTGCATGCTCCAAATAATTATTAAGCATCCTAAGCAATTCACAACTGGTTCCATACAAATGGTTGTGGTTCCATACAAATGCAACGATGGACTTGCGGTCCCAGCGGATTTTCAAAGGCGATTAATTTTTTTTTGTCAAACATTTACGAGCTAGATTTGATTCGATAATTATTGTTGAGCATCCACGAAAATATTGACCAAGTTTTATGCGGGTCTGTCGTGCGGAAAACTTTCTATGCGAAAACAACGATGGTGTTGCGGTTCCCATCAGATATTCAAAGTCGATTAATTTTTTTTTTTGCAAACCTTTACGAGCTAGATTTGACTCGATAATTATTGTTGATCATCCTCGAAAATATTGACCAAGTTTTATGCGAGTCTATTGTGCGAAAAACTTTCTAGGAGCCAATAACGACAAGATTAAAAGTCACCTGACTTTCAAAGCCCCTTAATTTTTTTTTGGCAAACATTTACGAGCTGCATTCAACTCGATAATTATTGTTGAACATCCTCGAAAATATTGACCAAGTTTTATGCGGGTCTGTTGTGCGGAAAACTTTCTATGCGAAAACAACCATGGTCTTGTGGTTCCGATCGGATTTTCAAAGTCGATTAATTTTTTTTTGGCAAACATTTACGAGCTAGATTTGACTCGATAATTATTGTTGACCATCCTTGAAAATATTGACCAAGTTTTATGCGAGTCTGTCGTGCGGAAAACTTTCTAGGAGCCAATAACGACAAGATTAAAAGTCAGCTAACCTTCAAAGCCCCTTAATTTTTTTTTTCAAACATTTACGAGCTAGATTTGACTCGATAATTATTGTTGATCATCCTCGAAAATATTGACCAAGTTTTATGCGAGTCTATTGTGCGGAAAACTTTCTAGGAGCCAATAACGACGAGATTAAAATTCACCTAATATTCGGAGCCCTTTAATTTTTTGTTGAGAAACATTTACGAGCTAGATTTGACTCGATAATTATTGTTGATCATCCTTGAAAATATTTACCAAGTTTTATGCGAGTCTGTCGTGCGGAAAACTTTCTAGGAGCCAATAACGACGAAATAAAAATTCACCTAATATTCGAAGCCCCTTAATTTTTTGTTGGCAAACATATACGAGCTATATTTGACTCGATAATTATTGTTGATCATCCTTGAAAATATTGACCAAGTTTTATGCGAGTCTGTCGCGCGGAAAAGTTTTGCGCACAACAGACTCGCATAAAACTTGGTCAATGTTTCCAAGGATGATCAACAATAATTATCGAGTCAAATCTAGCTCGTAAATGTTTGCCAAAAAAAAATTAATCGACATTGAAAATCTGATGGGAACCGCAACACCATCGTTGATTTCGCATAGAAAGTTTTCCGCACGACAGACCCGCATAAAACTTGGTCAATATTTTCGAGGATGTTCAACAATAATTATCGAGTCGAATCCAGCTCGTAAATGTTTGCCAAAAAAAATTAAGGGGCTTTGAAGGTCAGCTGACTTTTAATCTTGTCGTTATTGGCTCCTACAAAGTTTTCCGCACAATAGACTCGCATAAAACTTGGTCAATATTTTCGTGGATGTTCAACAATAATTATCGAGTCAAATCTAGCTCGTAAATGTTTGCCAAAAAAAAATTAATCGACTTTGAAAATCTGATGGGAACCGCAACACCATTGTCGTATTCGCATAGAAAGTTTTCCGCACGACAGACGCGCATAAAACTTGGTCAATATTTTCGTGGATGTTCAACAATAATTGTCGAGTCAAATCGAGCTCGTAAATGTTTGCCAACAAAAAATTAAGGGGTTTCGAATATTAGGTGAATTTTTGTTTCGTCGTTATTGGCTCCTAGAAAGTTTTCCGCACAATAGACTCGCATGAAACTTGGTCAATATTTTTAAGGATGGTCAACAATAATTATCGAGTCAAATCTAGCTCGTAAATGTTTGCCAAAAAAAAATTAATCGACTTTGAAAATCTGATGGGAACCGCAACACCATCGTTGTTTCCGCATAGAAAGTTTTCCGCACGACAGACCCGCATAAAACTTGGTCAATATTTTCGGGAATGTTCAACAATAATTATCGAGTCGAATCCAGCTCGTAAATGTTTGCCAAAAAAAAATTAAGGGGCTTTGAAGGTCAGCTGACTTTTAATCTTGTCATTATTGGCTCCTAGAAAGTTTTCTGCACAATAGACTCGCATAAAACTTGGTCAATATTTTCGAGGATGATCAACAATAATTATCGAGTCAAATCGGGTCTCTCAAGGTCAAGCTATTTCTCAGCTCGGCGTTGTAAGCCTGTAGAAAGTTCTCCGCACGAAACATTCTCCTAAAACTTGGTAAGAATTTTCGTTGACGCCTGAGGAAAATTATCAGGACAAATTGGGCTCGGAAGTCTGTCCCAAAAACCAAATTACGGGCCTCTCAAGGTCAAACTATTTTCCAGCTCGCCGTTGTAAGCCTGTAGAAAGTTGTCCGCACGAAAGATTCTCTTAAAAATTGGGGAGCATTTTTTATAAAGGCTAAGGATAATTATCAGAACAAATTGGGCTCGGAAGTCTGTCCCAAAAAACAAATTACGAGCCTCTCAAGGTCAAACTATTTTCCAGCTCGCCGTTGGTAAGCCTGTAGAAAGTTGTCCGCACGAAAGATTCTCTTAAAACTTGTTGGGAATTTTTTATGAAGCCTAAGGATAATTATCAGAACAAATTGGGCTCGGAAGTCTGTCCCAAAAAACAAATTACGGGCCTCTCAAGGTCAAACTATTTTTCAGCTCGCCGTTGTAAGCCTGTAGAAAGTTGTCCGCACGAAAGATTCTCTTGAAACTTGGTGAGAATTTTTTATGAAGCCTAAGGATAATTATCAGAACAAATTGGGCTCGGAAGTCTTTCCCAAAAAACAAATTACGGGCCTCTCAAGGTCAAACTATTTTCCAGCTCGCCGTTGTAAGCCTGTAGAAAGTTGTCCGCACGAAAGATTCTCTTAAAAATTGGTGAGCATTTTTTATGAAGCCTAAGGATAATTATCAGAACAAATTGGGCTCGGAAGTCTGTCCCAAAAAACAAATTACGGGCCTCTCAAGGTCAAACTATTTTCCAGCTCGCCGTTGTAAGCCTGTAGAAAGTTGGCCGCACGAAAGATTCTCCTAAAACTTGGTGAGAATTTTCGTTGAAGCCTGAGGAAAATTATCAGGACAAATTGGGCTCGGAAGTCTGTCCCAAAAACCAAATTACGGGCCTCTCAAAGTCAAGCTATTTTTCAGCTTGCCGTTGTAAGCCTGTAGAAAGTTGTCCGCACGAAAGATTCTCCTAAAACTTGGTGAGAATTTTCGTTGAAGCCTGAGGAAAATTATCAGGACAAATTGGGTTCGGAAGTCTGTCCCAAAAACCAAATTACGGGCCTCACAAGGTCAAGCTATTTCTCAGCTCGCCGTTGTAAGCCTGTAGAAAGTTGTCCGCACGAAAGATTCTCTTAAAACTTGGTGGGAATTTTTTATGAAGCCTAAGGATAATTATTAGAACAAATTGGGCTCGGAAGTCTGTCCCAAAAAACAAATTACGGGCCTCTCAAGGTCAAGCTATTTCTCAGCTCGGCGTTGTAAGCCTGTAGAAAGTTGGCCGCACGAACGATTCTCCTAAAACTTGGTGAGAATTTTCGTTGAAGCCTGAGGAAAATTATCAGGACAAATTGGGCTCGGAAGTCTGCCCCAAAAACCAAATTACGGGCCTCTCAAGGTCAAGCTATTTTTCAGCTCGCCGTTGTAAGCCTGTAGAAAGTTGTCCGCACGAAAGATTCTCCTAAAACTTGGTGAGAATTTTTTATGAAGCCTAAGGATAATTATCAGAACAAATTGGGCTCGGAAGTCTGTCCCAAAAAACAAATTACGGGCCTCTCAAGGTCAAACTATTTTCCAGCTCGCCGTTGGTAAGCCTGTAGAAAGTTGTCCGCACGAAAGATTCTCCTAAAACTTGGTGAGAATTTTCGTTGAAGCCTGAGGAAAATTATCAGGACAAATTGGGCTAGGAAGTCTGCCCCAAAAACCAAATTACGGGCCTCTCAAGGTCAAGCTATTTTTCAGCTCGCCGTTGTAAGCCTGTAGAAAGTTGTCCGCACGAAAGATTCTCCTAAAACTTGGTGAGAATTTTTTATGAAGCCTAAGGATAATTATCAGAACAAATTGGGCTCGGAAGTCTGTCCCAAAAACCAAATTACGGGCCTCTCAAGGTCAAGCTATTTCTCAGCTCGCCGTTGTAAGCCTGTAGAAAGTTGTCCGCACGAAAGATTCTCTTAAAACTTGGTGAGAATTTTTTATGAAGCCTAAGGAAAATTATCAGAATAAATTCGGCTCGTAAAAACATCAAGGCATTCAAATAAAAATGTCAAGCAATATGGAGGTTATCTACAGCTCGTAACATTGACAGTTGAGGTCATTTCGTTGCTGCAACGTTGCAAACTTTAGCGGCATGAGAAATTCGTGTAAACAAAAATAAAATGTCTTTTAAACATACCTAGTATTTTCTTTTTATTCATAATGATTAATTATTTTAATATTCTTTTAATTCTGTGTTGAACGTGTAAAGTTAATTTTTCCTCGATCTTTTTATGACTAACCTATCTTTCAAGTTTCGTTTTATTTTTGCTTTTGAAATGTTACACAAATATATTTGTCAGGAAGATGGTTCAGCTTTTTTCAAATGGAATCTATGGTCCGTCAGAAAAATATGCACTTATCAAGAGACGCGGTAGCGTCTCGACGCCAAGTACTTAAAAAAAAGTTTTTTTAAGCGACGAGACGCTACCAAGTATACCAAAATGCCGGAAGTGGATTCTTGCTTCTCGATTTTCTCGAAAACGAAGCATCGGATCGGAATTCCAACGACACTTTTACTATATATATAGGACACAAGCTTTCCAACGCGCCCTGTTACGATTATAACTGTTCGGTAGATGCTGAGATATGGTCATCATGTCTCTATCGAGGTCCGAAAATATTATAAAATGTGATGTGATGTGACTCTCGTGTCTACTGCGCATGCATTCGCCGTGCCAGCTGGGTTTTCTAGCTTCTCTCTCTAACATTCGCACCAAGGCAGCACTCTCGCTTGTTTTAATACCAAAGTAAGTTTTTGAACGGGCCCATGCAGTTAGTCGGTCCGCAAAATATATATTTTTTTTCTACTGACGGGAAAAGTTTTGTTGCAAAATTGTTTTTTTTTCATGTTTTCTAAGTGTTAAATTTGTATGTGATACGTGATATTTTTATGTGATGTGATTGAAGCAGTGATTTGGGTATTGTGTAAAAAAAACTCAAAAATATAATAAACAACGTTTCGTCAATATATTTAGTATTTGCTTTTGTGTTACAATACAATACTGACTCCTAAAATTATTTTTTCCGCGATCTTTTTAACTAACCTATTTTGAAATTCCGTTTTTTTTGTTTGTTTTTACATATACCCAAACCGAGGAATAAATCTTTTCCTGACAGAGCTGGCATTCTATTTGAGACATTTTCCCCTGTCGATGCATAATTAAAGGCTCGCAGTGAAAATTTATAATTTATTATATATATCATTTTTGCATATAGTGGTGAAAGGCATTGCCAGCTCCACATACAGATGCCATCGATGCTCTAGAACTTCAGAGGCACTGCGTCAGCACCAAAAGATGTCTTTATCCACCATGCGAGAGAGATAAGTCTTTTTTCAGCTACGCATGATGAAAACCACCTCCTGTTCCTAACGCAGTTGCCTTCGAAGAACCAGAGCATCAAGAGCAGCTACTCAAGGTGTCGAAGGTGCCTTTCGTCAGCATAAAATGTTACACGAATATATTTTACAGGAAGATGATTCTGTGTATTCACTGTATGTTGGTAATAATCAATCAAACTACATGACTGGATGTCAAAAATAGGTGAAATGAAAGCAAAATAGTATATTATGCCACAAGGGAGGAAAGTGCGTTTTTTCACCGAGTGTGAAGTTTGGTTTGAGCAGAAATTCACACGAGGTGAAAATGAACTTCCTCCCTTGTCGCATACGATATTTTTTTTTCCAATTTCGTTAAAATAACCACATTTCTTGCGTCGCAAAATCGTCATCTTCGCCAATGACCGTTACTCCCCCGGGAGTAATAGAGCGTCCAGCGGGAGTAATGAGCCCCATTACTCCCTAGGGAGTAATGAAATTGTACCGCGCATGCGCACATGTTAATAATGATCATCGGTCAATAATAGCTTATTTTCCACCCGTATTGCACGCAAGGAATGTGGTTATTTTAGCGTAGTCGGGAAAAAAATACTTTTTGGAAAAAAAGTAAAAAGGTACGCCAAGTACTTAAAAATTGTATTCTCGTTCAGAAAATGTTTATAAAAAAATACCTATTAAAAATAAAAAAATCTGCCAAAACAGATGTTTATCAAAACAGTCTCTTAACAAAAAAAATTCTTCGAAAAAGACGTTCATCAAAATAATTTTAAAAAAATATGTGTATCGAAATCTCAAAAAAAAAATCGAAAAAATCACATCAAAGTAACCAAGTAGTTGTACATACAAAAAATTCTTCAAAAAACATGTTTATCAAAACAATCTAAAAAAAAACAAGATGCAAAAAATCTTGACAAAAAAAACTTGGCATGCCAGTTTTTTTTTTTACAATAGCTGTCGTACATGGTTCATTCAAATAATCAAGGGAGAGGGAAAGTAACTGCAATAACTGCAGTAACTGTAATTGTGAAAAAAAACTGGCACGCCAAGTTTTTTTTGTCAAGATTTTTTGCATCTTGTTTTTTTTTTAGATTTTTATTATTACTGCAATAAAACTCTATTAAGCTTATATACAAACAAGCAATTTTATTTGTCTTAAATAAATTTTATTTGTTTTTAATCAACTTTTTTTTTGGGTGCGTAAGTTATGACTTAGGTAGGTTATGACTTAGGTAGGTTATGACTTAGGTAGGTTATGACTTAGGTAGGTTATGACTTAGGTAGGTTATGACTTAGGTAGGTTATGACTTAGGTAGGTTATGACTTAGGTAGGTTATGACTTAGGTAGGTTATGACTTAGGTAGGTTATGACTTAGGTAGGTTATGACTTAGGTAGGTTATGACTTAGGTAGGTTATGACTTAGGTAGGTTATGACTTAGGTAGGTTATGACTTAGGTAGGTTATGACTTAGGTAGGTTATGACTTAGGTAGGTTATGACTTAGGTAGGTTATGACTTAGGTAGGTTATGACTTAGGTAGGTTATGACTTAGGTAGGTTATGACTTAGGTAGGTTATGACTTAGGTAGGTTATGACTTAGGTAGGTTATGACTTAGGTAGGTTATGACTTAGGTAGGTTATGACTTAGGTAGGTTATGACTTAGGTAGGTTATGACTTAGGTAGGTTATGACTTGGGTAGGTTATGACTTAGGTAGGTTATGACTTAGGTAGGTTATGACTTGGGTAGGTTATGACTTAGGTAGGTTATGACTTAGGTAGGTTATGACTTAGGAAGGTTATGACTTAGATAGGTTATGACTTAGATAGGTTATGACTTAGATAGGTTATGACTTAGGTAGGTCATGACTTAGGTAGGTTGTAACTTAGGTAGGTTATGACTTAGGTGGGTTATGACTTAGATGGGTTATGACTTACGTAGGTTATGACTTACATAGGTTATGACTTACGCAGGTATGACTTACATAGATTATGATTGACGCAGCTTATGAATTACGTAAGTTATGATTGACGCAGGTTATGACTCACGTACGTTATGATTGACGCAGGTTAGTTTCTAAGATATGATTCCCTTCGAATACCCAGATTATGATTGCGTGAGAGTGTCTATTTGAGCTTCGCTCCTTCTCACACGTTGATGACTCTGAGTCCTCTTGACAGCTCGTTCCCTTGACAGGCTTTGATTTTACACGCTTCCAAACTGGACTTCGAGGGACCTGGAGGAAGGGCTCCGGAGAGACGTAGAATAATCAGGGTTTGCAGCAAGGTTTCCACGAAGCCTCCTCTTGCTCGCACGCATTGATGACTGGTTTATTAGATTTCGCACGCAAAAGAATCGACTTTTTTTCTAATAATCTAATAATTTATAACTAAACACAAAACATAGTCAATTCATTGGGAATACCAATTCGCATACATTTGTAAATAATCATCAAATAAAAAATTTCATGTATATAAATTTGCAAATACTTATACATTTTAAATCATTACGTGTAGCAATTGATGTAAATATTCACTAAACCATTAAAATTATTTTAGTCGATGTTTTTATAAAAATAAACATTCAGAAATGAAACAAACGTGATTGTTCGCGATAGTTTTCACTTCGTACTTTGAAATAATTTTGCGTCGATTATGTTTCAATATTTTGTTAAACCGTTTTTTAGCGCTGCAATTATCTTTGATTTATTAAATTGTTCAACGTCGATAAGGCTCAGCGTGTATAGTGTCAACAGCGGGGGCATAAAAAAAACTAAACAAACGTTCCTTTGTCATAAAATATTTAAATTTCTATGTCCTTTGCCGTTAATGTACGAAAATTTGCCGGATCTTTGTTAATAAAAGTACACTGTAAAAAATGTTGGGTAATTTACAACACGTTTAATATACAAAGTTATATGAAATATACAAACTCGGTATATAAAATAAAAATTCATATACATTATATTTGAATTTTAATGATTTAATCTTAAATGCAATACCTGTATATTAAAATTACCGGCATTGAAAATTAAAACATCCGCATATGAAAATTATGTTATTATTACAAATATTATACAAATAATATGGTTTTTAATATACCGGTAATGCAACTTCTTACATACGTTCTTACATACGCGTTAATGAAATTTCATATACTGTATATGCATAAAACTTCAAATACATTAATGAATTTTCAAACAGAAATTTTTTACAGTGTATCCTTATTCTGTTGACGCAAGATTAAACAGAAACAGCGTGTTCATTGCCAGCTGAACTCGCAATTGCGCGGAGTAAACTCATCCATCCACGCTCGGGGGTTCGCGAGAATCGGGCGAGTCGGTCAGCTTATTTTATATACGCTGAGTCGCTCCGTTGTCGAGCACGTAGAGTCATTTACACGAAGAGCACATGCTTATGTACGAAAAGCTGCGGATCTCCGAAACAGCCAGCGAGCAGGCGCAGATATTCCATACGACGTCGCATACGGAATCCGCGCTACAGTCTCTTTACTCATCCCCATTAAATATTGTTCGACAAAACTCTCCAACTCGTTCGACAAAGCCTCGACGAGAAAGAAAAGATCGTGCACTATGCTCGATACCGGGATCGCAAGTTTTGCAAAATGATGCCAATCGCTTGTTTGCACTATCGGCAAAAAAATATGCCCGTTCGAAACAATAAAAGTATCGCATAAGAAAGAATACCTGTTGCACAGGTCAGCGATTTTTGGGAAAACAAAGCGCATCCTCGAAGCTTGTAAGTACACCCAGAAAAAAATTTATTTGACGGCCATCATTTATTTGTTTTCAATATTTCTTTGATGTCAATAAATATTTATTTGATTTAAATAAATATTTATTTCATTTAAGTAACTATTTACTTAATTTAAATAAATATTTATTTCATTTAAGTAACTATTTACTTAAACCAAATAAACGGTGGCCGTCAAATAATTTTTTTACTGGGTGTAAAATTTGAAAGACAGGGTAAAGTGGGGAATATGGTCCATAGCGTTCACATGGTTTTTCCACAGTAAGTCGGACCGCCATGCCTGGTTAAATTTTTTTTGTGCCACCTTGGACGCCGATCGGAGGAAAATGGTTTAGCTGCTTTAAGAAAAATAGTTTTGCTGACAATGACCTCGTTGACAATGTCGACAATGGCCTAACAATTTTTTTTCGCCGTGTATTAACCGGTGCTCAGTTGCGCATGGTCGACATTTTCCACGTTCAATCTACGTTTGGAACATACAATTTAATCTTACTTGTTACACATGCGGCTCTGTTAATACGGAAAAATTGAAACCATTTACTGCACAGAGTTCGCGCGGGAAAAAAAAATTGTTTACTTAGGACACCGACGCAAGCGAAGAGGAATCAACGAAAATCTGAGTCGTTGGACGCGTAGGCCGTAAATGGCGCAGACTGCCTAGGGACAAGGTGTGAGGGGTCGGAAGGGTTGGTACTGCCGTCGAAGCAACCGTTATCTCGGCAATTAATATGATTGAGGAGACATCTCTCACGTCTCCGTAATATCCAGCAATGGCCCAAGTTCTGATTGCTTTCCCTCCTCTCCTCCGGTTCCGCGCAGCTTCAACCCTCTCTTGCGCCCGCTTTGCCTTCCTATCTTGGCAGTCTCCCATAACCCTTGTGCTCCACTACTATCTCTCCTTTCTCTCTATCTTGCATTCGCGCCACTACTCGGCTCTTCTTTCCTTGCTCATTTCCCCTGACTGTAACGAGTTAACGAAACTGAGTTACGACCTCTCGAGCTCGTGACTACAAGTGATCGTGACTCTTAACCCAGTTCCCTCGCTGCATCCTGCGATATAACATCTCTTAGCTAGAGTGGCTATAAAAAATATCGTTGATCTACGCGAATATTGCAAGACATAGATAATGATTCAGAACATTGGAAGAAAGAAAGTAACCGTATGTATGAACCGTATGTGAAAACATCTGAAGTAGTCACAGGATCTAATTATTATTTTAAGGAGGATCGACTGTTTCTTTGGAGTCGAAAAAGTGATTGAAAAAAAATGGATCACAGCTGTCTCAAATCGCGTGGAATATTGGTCAACTGAATTGTGCATGTCATTTATGGGGTATATTTAGCAAAAATGTTCCGTGTATGATTAAGAAGAACATGTAGTCAAGTTTAAGAATCTCAACGACTTCGGAATCGTAATTATGTACTCCTGGCCAACATTATGAAATGAAAACCGAAATCCCAAATGATTTCCTAAAACTTGTATGAACAATCTGCAAAGAATATTTGAGATATAAAATGGTTGATAGATTGATAATTGTATGTCGTGACGTATGTTAAAATACTTAGAATTGAACATGTATTAAAACGGACCCAAATTGAGGTTATGTTTGGTTTTCTGAACGCATAAGCTTTCGATCGGAAAGGTTTCAAGCCTGGCACTGATAATTCGATTGAATTGATAGACTGCGAGAACAAAGTACACTTTGCATCGATAAATCATTGAGTTTACACGCTAAAGTGCAGATATCGCATTTTTTTACATAATATTTGATGCTTCGTCCGATCAAAGCTAGTTTTTCAAAGCTCTAACTTGTAAAAATGTTCCTGGTAAAAATTTTAGACCATGAGGCCCTAATGACGACTAGAAACGGGCTAACAAGAGCCTGAATTGGCTTAATAAGGCCTGGTAAGCTCTTTTCAGGGACATATCACAGCCCAAATTGACGCTCTACAATTTCTACTAGGGATCATTCTATTCCCCTAGATCAAATTCTTGCCAGCAGCGGCTCTAGGCCCTATAAGTACTGAAAATCATTAGGACTTGTGGCCGTTTGGGGGGGGGGGGGGAGGACTTTGTCCCAAGAAAGCTCTGGCGATATAAAAGTTTTCACATTAAGAAGATGGATGTATTCCGTGTCACAAGTAAATAATGTTGCATCTTCACTTCACCGTGACGATCGATAGATCTTCACAGTGAAGTGAAGATCTTCAAACTAACGAAAACCAGGTACGAGACTCGGTATGACGTCGATGCAGAAAAATAATGGCGGGCAATCGGATGAGAACAAAAGGACAACGATAGTGGAAATACGGAAAAGCGAAGAAAGCTCGTTTGACTGGCGTCGGCAATAGGGTTCGTATATTGCGTGTGAGGAGTGGAGGAGAACCATCACACTCAAACCGGGACGTGACACCGTCTACGGTTCTCTTATCTGCCCTACCCGTTTCCCCATGTTCTCTCCACCGAACGCTCGGCGTTTGGCCCGCGCACTTTACCCCGTCGAGTTCTCCAAACGAATTCCACGGTTTCTCCTGATAATCCGAACATTCCGTCCTTCCTCCACGTTTGCGAACCGGCCCTCTGCCTTCATCTCGACTTTCCGGCGACTCACTCCTCTTCCACCGCCACACCAGCGCGACGCAGCCTTCGGAGGCGTCGGCTTGTGTATACCTTATAACCGGTATGTGACATTATAATCGCGCTGGTGTGAATCCCGCCTATATCCGCGAACACACGTGGAAACGTGTTACACGCTGTAACGTACACCAATGTACCGGTATCGCTATCCGCGTATAGATACACAGATTGCGGTGTATCTATGGTATAGCATCTCGTAACGAACAAGCGTTCCCAACATCGAGTGTGCTTGTTTGAGTTGGTAAAGTCGCCGCGAAGCTGTGTGAGACAGCGGCGGAAGCGCTCGTCAGTGTGGTTGTGGAGACTCGAAGCCCCTGGTTTCTCTCGGAGCGTCACGAGCCCCTCGTAAACAAGCTCTTGAATCGGATGGCACCTACGGACGGGCGTGTGTAACCCGCGTGTGTGTTCACGTTCTCACGGGGACCTATCTTGAAAACGAAAAGCGGAACTGAAATTCATTTCTCGCGACAACCCGAGACCGCCCGAAATTGTCGTATCGCGAAAGGTATCGCTGAAACGGCGCGAACTTCCTTCTATTTTTGTAATAACTTTTGCTGGTACTTTTGTCACGATTGGGTCATGCATTGGTCAGTATTGGGATAAAAGCCTTTTTGTAGCCTCCTGAGAGGAAGAGAGAAGGGGGGAGAGTGAGAGAGGGGAAAAAGCTCGAGATGTCTGAAGGATTGCGCCTCAGGAGTCTCCGAGATATTTGTACTGTACTGTTTCTTTTCGCATCAAAAAGAAGTTCGTATATTACTTGCCAAGGCTCTCTCTGCTTTGTTTCACGAAGAAACTGGACGAAAAGACGCGCAATGAGTCTTTATACGAGACCGCCGGGGTCTTCGGGCGTAAGAAAACTTTTCTCGCGGCGCGCTGCCTTTTTCTTTCTTACAATTTTGCGCGAATTGGAAATATAGCCGGCGGTATCGCGGTCTTATTAAGGCCAGAGGTCACCGGGATGAGGTACGCCTCAGCCCTTTATAGTTCAACTTTCGGAAAGACGAAGGCTATCGTATTTTTTTGTCGCACAATAACGTATTATCTAAAATTTGACACAAGCTTTACATAGCTGTGGCCGTTTGTATGAAATGAGACTTTGTCAGTTCGAGGGTTCGAGAATTCGGGTTTTTCGGCTGAAGTTCAAATTGACAATTTTTACTTTCTCGTCGTATGCGGAATGTAAAGGTCAATTATTAGTATACACGAATTACGCCAGGTAAGTTTTGAAAATAATACTAAAACTAAATTGGACGATTCCTTGTAACAAATAAATTATAAATGCACAGGACAAAACAGCAGAAATTCGTGCAAATCCAATAAATGGCAAGTCGATTATTTGATTAATAACGAAGAAAAAAATCCAATTTCAACTATTGGCAAATATTACGGCCTATCGACAAATAACTTCATGTTCGCCTTTTACGATCGACACTTTCGGCAATTGTGTATCTGTTATTAATTTTTATTTATGTAAAATCAAAAATATTTCATATCCTATTTCGTCCGTAATTGTGATATAATATTTTTTATCCTTTTCTTTATATTGTGAAAGAAATTTCCGGGTCCAGGGCATGTAAACTTCAGGTTTCCAAAATTTACAGGTTTACGGGAAAATTATACAAGTAAATAAATAAATCCTTTGACCCTTTAATAACCTTGGGAAGTAAGCGAGCAGAATCACAACGCTCACTTCTAAATAAAAACCAGACCCTGATTATCGAGATTTATCAGCTAGCACATTTATTATTAATTCGAGGATTCCCTCATCTTGCGGCACATAATTTCGCGAAAAACAAAATAGCCGATAAAGAACAATAACAAACAAAATAGGTAAGCGTACAGTGGGATATGAATTCTGTCAGCAAATATTTGAAATGTAAGAAAAATAATTCATTCACACATATAAATCATACATATTTCATCACCCATACGTCACTGAAATTAGGGCAATTTAGAGGCGAATCGTCCTGCACTTACAGTCACCCGATGTACATAGTCCAAAATCGATCATAAAAAAAAATAATTGTTTTTCAATACTCAACTCGCAAACAAATGTGTGTGGCTTCCACGATGGCTCTTTCTATGTTCCCTGGGGCTCGCAGAAGAGATCAGGAGAAAAAGAATGGATTAATTGGCTGGCCACGCTCAATCCCAAGCCTCAAACACGATTTCTGGTCGCTCGGCTTCGATCAAATCCTCGCACGTTCGTCAACGCTCGGGAAGATCGTCCGTCATGCTCGACGTCCCCAGGAAGAAAGAGGCCGATCGCTTGCCGAAATATTTCGAGTGGACCGAGTGTGACGTGAGGCGCGATGTTAACGTTTTTCGCCCTTGCGCACGCACAATCCTTTATATGGATTATCTGCGCCGTGACGCGTCGTGTTTTTCGATCGCGCGTCGATGTTAAAATTTAATCGATATCTTGCAGGCAAAACCCTCAAAACCTCCATTACCGGTATTTAACCACAAAACTTAATCCCTCGATCGGTTGATTTTTTATTAATAATGGGCGCCAGCTGCACACGGTGTGCGGCCCGATCGGTAAAGATGTTAAGGAGAGGACAACATGGTGACCGTGGTCAGGGAAAACCGGGAAAAGTCAGCGAAAAAAACTAGGTCAGGGAATCAGGGGAAGTTAGGGAATTTCAAAATTGATTAGGGAAAAAGTCAATTGTCGCTAAACCTTCTATAAATAAATAAAAAGTACATAAAAGGAAGCCATAAAAAGAAATTGGGAACGTTTTGAAAAAAAAAAAGAATTAAACATTATACAATAATTAGGCATTTTCAGGGTTTTCAGGGTTTGGTCAGGGAAAATTTTTAATTGGTCAGTGAAAAGTCAGGGAATTTTTTTCAGAGGAAAAACGGCCTCCATGAACAAGGTTGCGCTCGGCTAGCTGCTTCCTTGGGAGGATGGCAGAGGGGCGGTCCGGTGAATTCGAGCTAAGTTGTAAACGAAATAAATTGTTCAAGCACGGCGTTACGAGAGACGAGTATGACAGTTTATTGAACAAAAATTGAATTAAACAAGGTCAATCGAAATACAACAAAACAAGATCTTTCGCCCATTACGGGCAAACGCAGCGAACATCCTATCTACGATCATGTGCGCTGTAATGTGCTCCCCAGAGTCCTCCTCAATAGAGGTGACACCAATCATCTATCATCCTCTATCTCCGTGATTGGTCAGGCAATCACCTCCTCCAGGCTCCACTGACTAGTGACCGAGTCACTGTGTCTCACGTGTGGTTCGGTAGCCACACGGGGTAAAACAAAGCGAGAGCCCTCCCCTCTCGTCGCAGTCAACTTCTTGGTTCGTTTCACATATACGGTCTCCGTTTAATGCATGCACCACGATGGACCAGCCCGCTGTCAACCGCAGTCAACATACCGTATGCAAGAACACTCTTTGGGAAAAAGTACCCAGAGCATCCTCCAGGAATGAAACTTGCCAAGTCGTACCGACCGGGTCTGCTTTTATATAATTTAACAATAACATTCCCCAGGTCGGTACTAAATTTCGGATTAAATTCTACAACGCGTACACCAAAGGACATCCGACAAGACCATGGATCCGCCACAAACCAATCATACAAAACAAAAGTTCGCAGTTACGAACATACGGACGGCGATGTTCGGCGGTCACGCGGCAAGGTAAGAAGGATCCTGGCTCGTCGCGAAACGTTCGGTGACGCGAGAATCTCCGTACGCGTAGGAAGCCGGCCAAGCGCCTGCTCTTCCTCCCGGTAATGAGAACGTGCACCAGCAAATCGGCACAAAAACGAGTGCGTTACCCGGTGAAGCTTTTCGCGGTTGTACCTGTCGAAAGGCTGACGCCGTCGACGAAGGTAGCGAAATTTTCCATACGTGAGAAAACAGCACGAAGATCCACACGTCGCACACTCGGAGTGACTCTTCGTTAAAATGAACAAAAGGACAGATGGAATTCTCCCTGATTTCCCGGCCAACGCCGCTCGCGAGCTCAGTACCGGAACCGCGAGCATCAATTTCCGACGCTTTTCTCGGACACAACACTAATAAACAAATTTGGCATACAACATTCACCTGACGAACTAACATTAATCGACGAGCGAAATATTCCAGGCCTAGGGCAGCGTCCGACGCCTTGACCGAAGTTACACCCCGAATAAAAGGCAACCCGGTATGGTCAGTGCGTTAATGAACGACTAAGTAATTAATCAGCGCTGGTTGCGATGGGCTTACCGGTAAACGATCGAATAATATCCCATCGGGAAGCCGGTCAGCTACTTCCGTCTCTCGAATAGTCGGGTCCAAAGAATCCTCGGTCTCAAACGTCCCTCCTCCCCTCGATAGGTTTTCTTTAATAGCGTAAGTCGGGGTGATATGGCCATCGTTTTTAAATAACGAAAATTGGAGGTTTAACATTTTTTAATCTTTAAAATTTTTGTTGTAATCAAGTCTAGAAATTTCAAACTTTACGTAATTGACTCACAACTTTCGATATTTTCGATGCATGATTTAATTTCAGCTCAATAAATAAATATTTGCGATCGGCGGGCTCACCCGGACACTATGAGTGACACTGAACAGTAATAATGAGAGTCAATTAGACCTATAGAAGCATCGGGATCGCACAAAACATGTCTTACTATATTTTATGTTGTCAAAATAAACTACAGAAAGACAGTAATTGCCTCCGTCAAATGTTTCAGGTGCCAATATAAAAAGAAAATGGTTTCATTGGCCATACCACCCGGACATTGCGGCCGAGATGGCCACGTGGCCATCCTTTTTTTTATAAGTTTATTTTCAGGTGTTGCAATATTGTACGATGGTTGATAGAAAACACTTAAAAAAAAGCGTGCAAAGTGATTTGCATAATTACTTCCTCATGTTTTACCTTTTTGTACATAACTTCCTCTATCATAAATTCCGTTGTTCCATTTTGGCTTCCTCATAGAGGGAGCTATAATTAAAATACAATTTTCACAACAAAAAGTATAGAAAAATCATGTGCAAATTACTTTTCACCTTTTTCGTAACATAGAAAATGTCTACATTTCATAAAAGTAAAACCGTCAAAATTTACCCCAGAATTTATTATAGGATATCGCAAACTGAAATTTGCAGATTGCATCGTTTTAAGGCAATTGTTATTCTATTCCTCAGCGCTGATTACGAAACTATAACTCATTTTACTCTTTGCGTGGTTTTTGATTCAGAAATTCAGATCAATTGGGATTATGAAAGAAAAATTGAAAAATTGAAAATTTTCAAAATCCCAGAAAATTTAAACGATTGGATCAATTTTTACCAAATTTCATACGAAACATTGTACAGTGTTAGTCCATCCCCATGCCAAATTTAACCTCGATACTTCCATGTTTACTCAAATAAGACGGTTTTTGGTAATTTTAGAAAATAATCAAAATTCCATTAAATCTGATCCCTTCGGTAGATTTCGGCCAAATTCAATACCAAAGGTCTTTGATAAAAATACTATACTCGTGTGAGGTTTTATGACGATAGCTCAAAATTTGCGAAAGTTAGAGCTACCACAGACTTTTTTCAAAAATGTCGAATTTCCGTAAAATCCCGAAACGGGTCGCAATCTTCATGAAAATTATATCGAAGGAGGAGACGTGACCACTCTACTAGTGTACAAAATTTGAACCCGCTATCCCAAGCCGTTACC
Organism: Ichneumon xanthorius; assembly: GCA_917499995.1. Classification (NCBI taxonomy): domain Eukaryota; kingdom Metazoa; phylum Arthropoda; class Insecta; order Hymenoptera; family Ichneumonidae; genus Ichneumon; species Ichneumon xanthorius. Next base: position 3,096,616 of record OU824209.1, read on the forward strand.
GAGTTATAGTCGTTCTAAGCGATGCACGCTGTCACACACATACACACACACACACATACATACACCGACCCGAGCACTGACCCGACCCGATACACACATACATCCGGACGCCAGCTAAGAATCACATTTCTCGACGTTTTCGACCATTTTTAGTACGCTGACATTAAAAACTCGAAAATTTTTTTTTTCCCGAAAACATAGCTTCCTCTGTGATGAAGCAAAAGGAACGGACGACAAGGGTACAGTTTTTGGCTCTTGCCCATGAGGTTATGGCTCTCACCGCGAAAAGGTATATGTTACTTAGTCGTTACTAAGGCCAAAACTAGTATCGTGTTTGGTAGCGCGGGTGCTTTGTTTGGGTATGTGACCCGCTGAGGGGTGTGTCGTTATGGGGAAAAGTCGTTATGAGGAAAAGTAAGGCTGAGCTGAGTGCAGAAAAAAACCCTACAAGTTCACGTGGCCATCTCGCCGGCAATATCGGGGTAATATGTCCACCGCCTGCTATTGGGGGCAGTGGTCCACCACCACTGACGTGGCCACTTCATCCGCAATATCCGGGTGACATGGCCTCCATTGACATGGCCATATCTCCCAAAAACAAGTGGCCATATCTCCCAGAAAATTAGTGGCCATATCACCCATTTTCTCGGAAAAATAACCGCTGCTTAAATTTAGGGAACGAATTTAAAAAAATAGGTTTACTACGCGCCAATATTTTCTTGAAAGATCCAACTATAGTGTGCAATGTTGATTTACCAGCAAAATTATAATATAGTATGTCGCCAGAGCGCTTGAAATATAGGTCGAGAAATTTTTGACTACCTCGAAAAAGGGATTCACCGCTCGTACTGACCCTTGCACGTACGATCTTAAAATTTATTGTGCAATCGGATTGTATCCACATATACTGAAAACGGTGTAAGCGGCGACGCCATTCGTTTGATACGTTAAAACATATTACGGGTGGCCATCGCAGCCGTCTGGCCATCTCACCCTGATTTACCTTACAAGCCGGAGAGAGACCGACGACGACGCACCGTCAAACCCGATTACATAGACGCTATTCGTCAGAACCGTCGAATGCTCCAATAAAGGACATGATCACGACTAGATATCGACAGAGTCACACTCTTCTCTTCTGTATATATGTACATGGTAATAAGTTTAATCATAAGTCTAGTGTATAAGTTCTTATAATACCAAACTTAGTGGGAGTTTTTCTTGTCATTTGTTTTCCCTGTAACAAGATCCGCAGATATGGAAGCAATACAAAGGGTTGATGCCCTTACAGTCGGACCTCGATTGTATGGACAATCCCCACTTTTTTGCTCCCACTACGTCTCGTCCGCGCATGGTGGGGCACATTTACGTCATGCTGACCAGTACCGTAAATATAGTTCTTCCTCCAGGTAGCATTCGGCAGCACCCCGCAAGTTACTAGTCGTCAATATCATAAGTAGATATCGGATAATAATGGAAATACCAAAAAAAAGAAAAAAATAATTACGCTCAAAGAGAAACTGAAGTTACTGGACAAACTCGACGAAGGCACACGGCCGAGTGAAATTGCCAGTGAATGCGGTGTTTCGCGCGCGTGCGTGTATAACCTCAAAAATAATAAGGAGAAGTTTCGTGCTCTCGCGAACTCATCGAGTGCTCAATTGTTAAACCAAAAAAGTTTGAAAACGGCAAAAAATGAAGCCCTAGATGCGGCAACGTATGCGTGGTTTTGCCAAAAAAGAACGCTTGGTGAACCGATCAGTGGCCCGTTGTTGTGCGAGAAAGCACTCATTCTGAACGACAAGTTGGTGAATGGTGATCGTACGTTCAAGGTACGTAAAATTCTGTCAATATTTTTTTATAAGTTTCAATCATTTTTAATAAGTTTAACATAATGTTGATTTTACTTTTTTATGCAGGCAAGTCACGGATGGCTGCACAATTTTAACCGACGTTATGGTATTCATCATCTCAACGTACAAGGCGAGAAGCTTTCGAGTGACACAGTCTCAGCCGATACATTTGTCATGGAGTTCCGAGAATTTGTTGAAGACAATGGATACACGGAAAATAATATATACAACGCTGATGAATCTGGACTTAACTAGAGATCTTTGCAGTGACGAGAATACTGCCCCAGGGCGTAAAGTCAACAAGGATCGAGTTACAGCAATGTTCTGTGCCAATGCATCGGGCTCACACAAGATTCCCATTCTCATTATTGGAAAATATAAAAAACCGAGATGTTTCAAGAACATTACGACTCTTCCTGTTTGCTACAAAGCACAATCGAGCGCCTGGATGGACCGATCAACATTCCTGGATTGGTACGTCTAATAGAAATAGAAAATAGAGAAGAAAAATTTCTATTAATTAATTTTGATTTTATATAGAATAGTTTAATAATAATTAACCAACTAATCGACAAATGTGATAAAAAATTATGATTATTCTAAAGTAGAGTTGTTTCATGCATTCTCGCTTTCTATCGCAGATATACTGATGAGTTCATCCCTATCGTCAAGGCGGAGAAAATTAAAACGAACGATCACGGCAAAGTATTATTACTTTTGGACAATGCTCCGTCGCATCCATCAGTGGATGTCTTGAACACTGTTGATGAAAACTTTGCAGTTAAGTACTTGCCGCCAAATGTAACGGCTATTATTCAGCCGATGGATCAGGGCGTGATTGAAACCGTAAAAAAATTATATCGCAAATCTCTTGCTCGCAGGTTATTACTAGATCACGAGGGATGTACGATACGTCGGGACCGCGCGGTAAGACTTCGACCTATCGGGGTTGTAAGGCCCGATTTACACTCTGTTGGTGACGTAGTCCCTTGGTATCGTTGTCAGGGAAATTAATCACCGACAACTTGATTTTTTAATTAATTATTGTAAAGAAGCCGAATAACAGAAAAATATTGTTTATTTTTAAATTCAACACTTTACATTAGTAACTTAAGGTTTGTTTCTTATGATTGACGAGTCTTAGATTGAGCTTGAGAGTAGTCTCAAGGCACAATGTTAATGAATATATTTGAACGCGAGACGATCTCAACGGTTGCCCAGTAGTTCTTGATGCGTCTCGGTCGAGGTGAAGTATTAGACTGTCTCTTCGGAGTTGGTGATGAGAAGTCCTCAAAAAACTGGAGGGGCGAGACTTTACCCTTCATGAAATTATCATTGCTGCAAATTTTTCAAGTGGGAGGATTTTTTCTCATCCCCAATCACGGAGAGGAGGTTTGGTGGGAAATAGGGGCGCAACGTGGACATCACTATCGGACCCAAGTTTGACCGTGGGGAATGTCCCGTGACGCGTTAGTCACCATAATAAAAAGTTTTCCGCGCTCGACTCGAGCGTCGGCTGAGCGCGGCGGTTAATCCTTTTATTAGGGTGTGCGTCAATGCTGGTCAGATGGTCTCGAGGATAGTCCATGTTGCCCTGCACGTGTACTTTATTGTTCACAAAAATCTTAAAGTATTTCTTCACGGCAATGAAGCTTAAACTATAAAGGGATTAAAATTCGTCGCATTTGCTCGCCAAATGTAGCTGTTGTTCGAATCGAGCAGAATGACACGCACGACGCGTCCCGCGGACTCCATTATAATTCGGGAAATCCCCTTTTTTATTATTCCTTCAGGTAGAGTCGTTTGTCGTGTCGGAATAACGATATTATTTGCTATGTACGATTGACTTAATTATCATCTAAAAATTCTTAAACTACCAATCTGTCCCATGCGACGGAACAAGGGACGTGTCGAAGATTTTGTAAAGGCATTAAATCTTAATGATTGCTGCCGTATGATTGCCGACTCGTGGGAGAAAATCACAAGTTGTAACTTGTCGAAAGCTTGGAAAGGTTTTTTTCCACGCGTACCTACTGAAATGAATGACGGATCTGCTGCCGACGAGGTCGCGAGTCTGCAAGCCGAAACTGTAACCGATATGCGCACGATATTCGCACAAATTCAAGAGGTCAACGTTTCGGAGAATGAAATGCTCTCATGGATAAATCAAGACAATAATCTTCCTGGATGGGAACCGTTGAGCGATGAGGCCATCATTGATACGGTCCAAAATATCGATACGGTTGTCAGACACAGAAAAGACTAGACATTTAGTGGTAGATCGTATCGTGTCCGCAATCGACGATGTGTCTAAATGGTACGAAAAACACGAAAAGTGTACACCCGAAGATCAGCAAGTACTGGCAAAGATTAAGAACTTCGCTGAAGAAGAAAGAGATCTACAAATATAAAAAAAAGAAACTCCTGTGATACTCTCGTATAATTATTTGTTATCTAATTTTAACGTCGCGTAACATACTTAAATGTAATTTATGTTTCGTTACAAACTTCAAAGTTTTTCTGTTCACGTTGAAAACGCTACAAATAATAAAAAAAAGTGTAAAAAAATGCTGAATATTGTTTTTTTAAATACGCAAAACGACCCATAAATGTTACGTATCATTTTTGCAAATAAAAAAAAAAAATATGTAAGGGCACCGTGACTACATGATACGTTACTGAGCACAAGCGCGTGAGCGGTCCGACGCATTCTAGGGGCGGAGCTTAAAGAGCCTCGATTCTATGGACATCCGGTCCCGAAGTGTCCACACAATCGAGGTCCTACTGTATAACCAAAGAAACAATGTACCAAGTACTTTCATTGGGACCCATGCAATCGTATAAATGCGAGACCCTACCTCAAAGAGCAAGTGTTACTTATGTCATAGTTAAGCATAGGTTCTTTTTCATGTCGTATTTCCACCTTTGTATTTTCCACAATGTTCATATTTCTGAAATGAACATTGTAAAAAAAAAAAAAAAAACGACGCACCGTCATGTACCCTGTTCCTCAGGAGAATCCCCAAATTTTTCCTTACGCTCGTCGATCGCGATCGCTCAACTCCCTCTCCCCGCTCCAGTTCTCACGGCCTATCTTATCGTTAAGTGGCGCCTCGCAGGACAGCCTCGGAATTACGCTCCTTCGCACGGCGCGCGCGTAGATATTCAAAATCGCGGCCATCGGCCGACGCTTGGTCGCGAACACGACAACGAAGAAGTTGTGCGATATCAGGTGACAGCTGGCCAGATGAAACGTCTCATGAGATGATGAGCAGAGTCTCCTCCCTCGGAAGACATCGACAGCGGGCAGCGGCTAGATTTAAAAAATAGCATGAAAACGACTATTTACGAAAAAAAAATGTAGCGATTTTCGACAATAAATTTCGCGGTAAATTTTGAACGGTTCATTTTTTTTTTCTTTTTTTTCAGACCCTCATTGTCCGAATGTGCTCGCTCACCGCGACCGATGAAGGCTTCGTTTGATGGAGGTGGATGGGTCATGTTATCACCGAGAATTCAGCATCAAATTAAAAGATTGATCACGGATGAATCGGCCTGCCGTTTTGAATAAAAGTCAAAGCCGACGTTGAGGTTGAAAGAGGTTGAAAATCGAAATTTTAATATAACTTCCTCATTAAAGTTGAAAATTGAAATGTTCATATCGCTTCCTCGTAAAAGTTGCAAATTGAAATTTTCATATCGCCCCCTCATAATATCTCCTTATTCGCAAAGCTTCCTCTATAAGGAAACTGAAAATATAGACAATGCTTGCTCATAGAAGAATGTTTGTCAATGAAGAGATATTTAAAATTAAATTAAATTTTTAAAATAAAAATTTCTTCATAATTTTCTTCGATCATCACACCACAACTTCACACAATAACGAATGGAATGAGGAAGTCACGCCATGCGGTTATACCATCAGTCACGGAAGGAGCGAATTTTTTATTACAGCTTTCGATAAGTTTTTGCTATTATTTCATAGTTATTTTTCACATACGTATGTTGAAATTACGATCTAATCCTTTCCCGCGATAATCGAGAACAAGTATTTCACTTTCGGCACTTTGGAGTGAATAAAAACCGTTTTTTGTTTTTTTGATTTTTTAAGTGTTTGAGGTCGAGACACCACCGCGTCTCTTCATTTATATTATTCGTGTGCAAAAAACAATGAATCATTGTCTTTAGTTTAGTTTTCCAAATCACCTTATACATACTATAAGTCCAAACGCACTTGCATTGACGCATGGTTACATCAATTAATATTCAAAAAGTACCGTATGGTTGCGAAGTGCAAATGTTTCCCGACTGGTGTAAGTAATACTGGCAGGTCGGGATTCATAAAACGATTAATAAATAATAGCACACATATACAAAAAAAATTGGGTGCAGTTCGTATTAATTACCGATATTTTATAGGAATTTATTTATTTATACTTTTCATTGTGTATCATAATTTTTGTTAATGATATGCCTTGTATTCGAAATGACTTTTTTAATCCCGTCACCTTATCGCAGTCGGAATTTATTTATTTTTTATTGACGCGGAAACAAATTCGTTTACAGTTCGGTGACAAAATTGTTAAATGAGCGATCGATGACTGCGATGAGAGGAAATCGAGACTGACGAACGTAACAGACGAGCTGAGTGTTGAGCTGCAAGCGAGGTAGAGAACAGGAGAACGCGGAGGGGAATAAAAAAACGAGGGAAAAATAGAAAGGAGTGGGAAGAATTGCGCGTCGAGGGAGCGAACACATGTCCATGTCACCGCGCCATCTCTCCAGTTGTCCGGATTCCGAAAATTTATTCTCGCCAGTGAATCACGTCAAAATTTGATTTGTCGATGGCTTTTATAGCGGCAAGTTATTGCGGATGTTACGTACGAAATTCGAGGGGGCGAAAGGTGCGGCCGTTGCGAGAGAGAGCAACCGAACGCTTCGGGACATTAGGGTGTTATCGGAGAGCGCGCCGCGTCGATGTATAACGATTTTTCGTGAAAAAGAGGATTTTCTCGCAGCCCGTGACGCATCCCATTGTCCGGTCGGCCACTAAACTTTACAACTTATTGCACCTGTTAGTCTTTCGAATAATCTGCGGGTAAAATCGAGCTGCTACGAAGCCTCGAAGTTTTCGTCGATCCTGAGGAAATAAAATTTGCAATAAATCGACACGACTCGGTTCGGATCGAAAAATAGGGTCACAATGTTCAAAATCCTTCGCCATATATCATCCAACAATAACTGGGCTTAATATTGGTACGTTTGGAGCGCCATAATTCTAGCGTATAATGGGTATTGAGAAATCAAATTCGATGGGAATCTGGATAAATGGTAGCGGCTGGTATAATAAAGAGCATATTATCCGATTCAATTGCTAAAGGTAGATTAATCAAGTCATGAGGAATGCAATGCTTTGCATGGTAATGAATCTAATCATAACATGGACGAAATGGGTTTATAGTTATCAATGTGTTAATCCCTTCACTGTCAGAGAACGCTGTTTCTCTATGCGTTTTACCGGTATACGTATTACTGACAGCGAAGGGGTTAAGAAACATAGGTATGGCGAAGAATCGCAGTCTGCCAATGACAATACTGTTCTTGAGCTATAGAGTGCCACGGACTTGAAGTGCCGCGGACTTGAAGTGCCGCGGACTTGAAGTGCCGCGGACTTGAAGTGCCGCGGACTTGAAGTGCCGCGGACTTGAAGTGCCGCGGACTTGAAGTGCCGCGGACTTGAAGTGCCGCGGACTTGAAGTGCCGCGGACTTGAAGTGCCGCGGACTTGAAGTGCCGCGGACTTGAAGTGCCGCGGACTTGAAGTGCCGCGGACTTGAAGTGCCGCGGACTTGAAGTGCCGCGGACTTGAAGTGCCGCGGACTTGAAGTGCCGCGGACTTGAAGTGCCGCGGACTTGAAGTGCCGCGGACTTGAAGTGCCGCGGACTTGAAGTGCCGCGGACTTGAAGTGCCGCGGACTTGAAGTGCCGCGGACTTGAAGTGCCGCGGACTTGAAGTGCCGCGGACTTGAAGTGCCGCGGACTTGAAGTGCCGCGGACTTGAAGTGCCGCGGACTTGAAGTGCCGCGGACTTGAAGTGCCGCGGACTTGAAGTGCCGCGGACTTGAAGTGCCGCGGACTTGAAGTGCCGCGGACTTGAAGTGCCGCGGACTTGAAGTGCCGCGGACTTGAAGTGCCGCGGACTTGAAGTGCCGCGGACTTGAAGTGCCGCGGACTTGAAGTGCCGCGGACTTGAAGTGCCGCGGACTTGAAGTGCCGCGGACTTGAAGTGCCGCGGACTTGAAGTGCCGCGGACTTGAAGTGCCGCGGACTTGAAGTGCCGCGGACTTGAAGTGCCGCGGACTTGAAGTGCCGCGGACTTGAAGTGCCGCGGACTTGAAGTGCCGCGGACTTGAAGTGCCGCGGACTTGAAGTGCCGCGGACTTGAAGTGCCGCGGACTTGAAGTGCCGCGGACTTGAAGTGCCGCGGACTTGAAGTGCCGCGGACTTGAAGTGCCGCGGACTTGAAGTGCCGCGGACTTGAAGTGCCGCGGACTTGAAGTGCCGCGGACTTGAAGTGCCGCGGACTTGAAGTGCCGCGGACTTGAAGTGCCGCGGACTTGAAGTGCCGCGGACTTGAAGTGCCGCGGACTTGAAGTGCCGCGGACTTGAAGTGCCGCGGACTTGAAGTGCCGCGGACTTGAAGTGCCGCGGACTTGAAGTGCCGCGGACTTGAAGTGCCGCGGACTTGAAGTGCCGCGGACTTGAAGTGCCGCGGACTTGAAGTGCCGCGGACTTGAAGTGCCGCGGACTTGAAGTGCCGCGGACTTGAAGTGCCGCGGACTTGAAGTGCCGCGGACTTGAAGTGCCGCGGACTTGAAGTGCCGCGGACTTGAAGTGCCGCGGACTTGAAGTGCCGCGGACTTGAAGTGCCGCGGACTTGAAGTGCCGCGGACTTGAAGTGCCGCGGACTTGAAGTGCCGCGGACTTGAAGTGCCGCGGACTTGAAGTGCCGCGGACTTGAAGTGCCGCGGACTTGAAGTGCCGCGGACTTGAAGTGCCGCGGACTTGAAGTGCCGCGGACTTGAAGTGCCGCGGACTTGAAGTGCCGCGGACTTGAAGTGCCGCGGACTTAAAGTGCCGCGGACTTGAAGTATCAAGTACTGAAGTGTTGGCTACAACGTAGAACTTAAGCCAATCGGTACCTCAAGTACTACGTTACTACATTACCCGCGACAGTACACGGCTTTACCAACGATTTTTCGTGAAACGGGATTTCACTGTATGCGTGTATATCTACATATTATGTGAATTTGTGAGAAAAATAATTAGAGAAAAATCAAATGACACATACAAATAAACTACATAGTATTTTTCAATCAGCGGACCTTTGTCGACTTCGAAATCCACTTTACGCACACGTATGATAAATTAATTGGAATGTCACGATGAATCCGTTAAATGCAATAAATAAGAGTTTCGAAGTAAGACGTGGCACACAATTGAAGTTACACATACTATTATACAATGTTGGTAAAATATTTTTTCGCCCTTTTATATCTCTATATTAAAGCTGTAATTTCGGTGCAACTACGCGGTACATAATGATGCTTGTACCTTTAGTACATTTAACAAAAAAATTTGCTTTCTATTGAATTTCATTTTTCTACGGTTGCGAGTGGCGAAAGAAATGTTTGGTCGATAGAAGAAAATGTTTTTTACAATCAATAACAGAACAGTCAATTCAACTACATATTCGGTCACACGAATAAATATTCGTTCAATCAACTAAATATTTCTTTCAATCGATCAAATATTTCCTTCGCCACCCGCAACCGCAGTTTAGTTGATCTTACCAAACCTTTTTATCGGTGTATCAAAGCTCTGAAATTTCAATTGTATTGAAATTTTGATAATAATGATAATAATAATGACAATAACAATAACACATTTTTGTTGAAGTCCATATCCTAGGAAGACAAAATTCTTGAGAACTCCGAGCTTGAAACTCCAACACCTGACAGGGGATTGATAATTGAACATTACTTTTAACAAAACGCGTCCAACATTCGACAACCGCGTTGTCGAAAACTGCCCTCTTTCGGTAAAAAAAAACGCTGCTCTCGTTTCCTCATCGAACATTCATTCGTCATCTACGCAGTGATAAAGTATTTTCGAATAAAAATCGAGCTGCTGTTGCTGCCGCTGCTATCACCCACCCCCCTCGATTCGAGGCCCGCTCGCTACCGCGCATTTTCCAAATTTGCAACTGCAGTTAGGTGCAGCCAGAGGCCGACAGCGCGGCAGGAGCGCGTTCCGCACATAGCGGTACTCTCATACTGTCGGATGAGATATACATATATCAAGCGAGTGGAACGAATATATCATTCATAATTTGTTCGGAACAGTTGATTTGTAGCCTGCGACGTGCGGCGTCGACCTGTCCGTCCCTCTCCGAGCGCCCCTTCCCCTCGATTCCTCATGCCCCTTTTCTGACACAATACTCCTCTCGCTCACCCCCCCGCCCCCCGCCCCGAATGCACGCGTCATATTTCTTCTCTCTTTCTCTCTTTGCCCGGCTCGACGACTGCCCGACCGAAGTCCCTCCGTCCGTCTCTTTTTTCGATATCGCACGCAGAAAGATAGAGAGGGGCTGCGAGTAAAAGTGAGGCAGTATAGAGCCACCCGCCACTTTATCCCTCTCGCAAAACGTAGATTGAAATTAATACCCAATAATGCTTGTAAATCATTACAGAAATGCACGAGCCGTGTTAAAACCGCTCGTCCATCCAGCCGATAACGGCGCGTATAGCCTGCCGGTGTGTGCGGGTCAGTTGCGGCGCTGGCATGGCACTTTATTCATGTGTGTACCACACATCCGTCCAACGAATACCACCCATACTCATCTACTTTGACGGTATCACTCGTTCGCGTGTGGGGGACGAACAAAAAAAATTCAACGGCAAAAAATTATGCTGCATATCATCCAGCGACTCTCTCACTCTCTCGCGCGACGGAATTGAGTGTTTTATTTTTATCGGCGTGTGTGTGTATGTATGTATGTGTACGTCGTATCGAAGTCCCGCGCTCATCCCTCAACTGCGCTTTCCCACCGGCATTCATACTCTATCCACCGATATATCCTCTTCCTTTTCCTACCGCCCCGTTCTACTCCGCGCTGTCACGCGCTTCGTAATATGTTTTTTTACACGTCCGCTAATGTACTTTTATTCGGATGTATATGCCGTTACTTTGTTGTTATTATAAGAGTAATTGAAATCGTTTGTTTTCCATTGACATGTTTCGATATTTATATTTAACAAAATAGTGAATTGAGGTTCGTGTCGTTGAATGGGTATGCTTGTTCACAAATCGAGGGAAAGGTTTCTTCAGTGATTCTAGGGTGGTGTGACGGTCCCATATCTCGAGTTAGCACTTTAGCGCAGGAAACTCAAGTTTAAACATTTTATCTGGACTCTCGCTAATCTTTGTACCGTGAGCACCTTCCGTGCGAACGTTCTTGCTCTCACGGTAGCGGTCCAGCCGCTGCAGCAGCCGTCTTATCGCGCGTAGGAATACTTTGTCGCGCGCAGCAATAGGCGAGGGCCCTGCTTCCGTCAGGCCCTTTATTCAGTTCATCTCGGAGTCCCGAACCGTTGTGACGTGCACTCTCCTTCACTCACGTCTTCCCGAGTAGAAATTTTCGAGCGTTACATCGGGCCCTGATAGGGTCCTGATAACGCCTTATCAGGCCCTTGTCAGGCCCTATCAGAGCCCGATGTAACGCTCGAAAATTTCTGATCGGGTTATTTCAATAAAGTTAACCTTATGTATTCGGACTTCATTCAATTATACACATTCATACCCAATTCGCCTCGACCATACCTGGACGACTATCACAGTGGGAAGCTGTTTTTCAATCAGAGAAGTTAACCTTTGCTCGTCTATTTGGTACTTCTTTGCAGTTGGTAATCGACAGAGAATGTTCTCTGCTAGCAGTCAGGGTTTTGGGATCTAGATCACCTAGAATGTAGGGGGTGGACGGTGCGAGACAGAGTCGGTAGGAATTAAAGACCGTTCGGATGAGTGCGCAGCAATGAATAGACTACTAGTAGTAGTAACAGTGCATCTAGTGACAATATCGTGCAGTTTATTTGATAGCTAGTACATCTCACTATGTAGTAATTACAACGTTCGTTTAGACATTGCCAATGGGCCATCGACCCGATTCCTGCAGCCCTGAATAGACTATTTACTGACAAAAAGTAGTTGGTACAACTTCGTGTACTTCGTAGAATTGTATGTGAAGACATTTTTAGTAGTTTTAGGGTTCGGTAAGAAATACGAAACTTCCGACCCCATTCCAGGATCATTCTGAGTATCCTATGGATCCACTCTCAGATCCTGATTATTCTACGTTTCGGTAAAAGCTCCCCTAGGCCACGATTATTATAACCGCCCCTCAGGTTAGTCTCCCAAAGAGATTTGGGTTGAAATCTCACCAGGAGCCTCTTGACGTTCTCTTGATGTAGTTTTATGGTCGGGTAAGAAATACTAAATGTGCGGAACCATTAGAAGCTCTGATCATTCTAAGTAATCTAAGTATCCACTCTCAGATCCTTATCATTTTGCGTTTCCCTAAAAGCCCCCCTAGGTGAAGATTATTATAATCTTCTCTCAGGTCAGTCTCCCCAAGAACTTTCTAAGCTCTTCGAGCTGATTGTCGTAAGATCCTCATAGGCGTCTCACCAGGAGGCGTTCCGGGCGCATATTGTAAGTCCACCCCGGATTGAAATCGCTCCGCGAGTAAACTGCGAACCCCCTCCCCCTTGGGCTTAATTGATCCCGATGGAAGTTAATTGATCAGTCATCAAGATCACTTCCAAGGAGCTTAATTCAGTATAACGACCGAAATTTAACTCGAATGTGTATATTTAATTTAATCCTCCGGTTTATGCATAAATACTTCATATACTGTAGGTACATTTTTATAGACTTTTCTTAGTTTTTACATAATGATGAGAACTGACATTTTTGAATAGCCCCTTAGGAGGTGCCGCATTGTGACGAGTACGCGCATTACGACCAGAGTCTTCATTTTACCCCAAAATCTCCAATATTCCAATGGATTTCTTGGAAAATGTTGCGACACTCCATTTTGCCCCCGGTCTGCAGTTTACCGCATTTCCATTTTGCCCCTCCCCCACCCCATGCGATAAAGCGATCTAACTAGGAACAGAAAAAGAGAAAGACGGACGAAAGTAAAGAGATAGGAAAAGTAGAGAGAAATCGTCGCGAATATCCGTATTACGTACGATCCTGTTTACGTCCCTCTGTCGCGGAAGATTCCAGGAGACTTTCCAGAATCTAATGTACTATATGGCCTATATGCACTACGGTATATCTCGTTACCGGATCGTCATACCATCGTAGGGGAAACGATAAGATAAATTCGAAGAGTAGCAAACCTGTGCAGCTTGCCGCGCTCTCGATCTCTTTCGTTCCCGCGTTCTTTCTCTCCATTTCGTTCGTTATTCGCTACGGCGAATTTCGAACGCGATCATCGCAAATCTGTCGGGTATTCCCCGTTTCAGAGAAAGAGCCTGTAGAGTGCGCGCGCATAATGCTCTGTGCACTGAGAGAAGGATCTAGTAAAAATTACTATACGCTAGTTCCGTGACTCTGGTGGCGCGGCCCTGGTGTCACAAAGTAGGGGAGCCCTGGGACAAAAGTAACAAAAATCCTTTTTAATTTTTTTACCAACAAACCCGAGAGTCTAACGCTTCGGTATCCAATGGTGTATGATTAACCTAGTCTTAGGTATTTAGTTAAAAAATTTCAAGCAGAAATAGGCACGGAATTGCGATCATCGCCCCTATAAACACAGACGAAATTGGGTAAGAATTTGAGTCGCGGTGTGGTCAATTGTAACATCCTCCTGCATCAACGAAATCCTTCGCCGACCGATATTAAGAAATAGAACGGGGAGGCATTATCACAGAAAAATTTAAATTTAAAGTAAATTTTTTTTTATTATTTGCCGGCTAAGCCGTTGTAGCCGGCTAAGCCATTTTAGCCGTCCTAAGTATACAGCCGTACTATGAATGTCATAGTCTACAACTGGTTGCTTATAAATTATAAGTGTATAAATTATCGCTGATTGCTTAGAATGTAAGAATAAAATAAATAAAATATATTGGTATTGGAAGAAATGAATTATTGCTGGTACAATTGACCCGGATCGACTGTTACAATCGACCCCACACATGATTATTAGCAAAGTTACTGTGGCATCGATATCATCGCAAAAATGTACCTTTCAGCTCCTTGTGATTGTTTGCACTAATAATTTGTATTGTGTTGATTAGCTGACGCAATATGCACAGTCGAAAAATCACTTCTGCACTCGCGAATCACATTTGGTTTCGGCGAATTGGTATTTTTGAAAATTCAGCTATGAGGTGATTGCATGGCCATAAGGTGATGTCTATAATGTTGCTGACTTCATATCCGATCCGTCCGATCATGCGCAGCGTTGCGCGGCAGCTTCCCGAGCAGAAATTTAATCCGGTCAGAATCCGGCCCATACTTGGCGCGCCAGAAAATCAACTCCGGGCCGGATATGGCATATCGATATGGCCACGATCCGTGGTGTAACGCGCATTCAAATCCGGCCCTGATCCGGCATCAGGATCCGGTCCAAGTTCAGGCCCTGATATGGGCCTGACGTGGCCCGGATCACGCACCATTCCTCTTTTTGACAACAAAATTTACAAAAATATTACACTTACACTAAATTCAGCCGGGGGTTCAACGCTTTATTTCATTATATTTTATTATACCTTACTAATTCTCACATTTTTATATCGAAAACACATTAGTAATTTATTACCCAGTTTGGGGCTTGAACCCCGGTCATCTAAGTTTGTAGTCGGGAACCAACCCACTCGGCCATTCAGAAGTTGCGAATAATATTTTGGAACTTGTATATAACGTATGTTAGAAATGCTGAATATGTGGATCGTGATTTAATGACATAACATTCAATTGTTATATCTCTGTTTTTATGTTTGTGAGGTATTGTACTTATTCAATCAATTCAGTTCAATCAATTACTTGGCTATTTCTAACGGTCAATTGTTTTGTTAGACATTTTTTATTAAAATATGTTGACAAGTTGGGCCAATGAAGGAAAATTTTTCCTTCTGTCGCTACGATATAGTTACGGCCTTTTGACGTTATAATTCTTTATTGTCGGTAGGGTAACTATCGTCCTATAATTGGACCCGGACCGTGAACAATAAATTAAATAAATAAGTAAATAATTCGTTGCTGATGTCGAGCGACAAGAAATTATATACTTTACGTTTCGGTGACTTTCGGAGTACTCTTTAAAATTAACTACTTTCTATCAACCGTTGGACTAATAGATGCTGTCTAGAATCAGAATAGATTATTTCCAGATTTGCACCAGTCATATTTCTGCTAATATTACGTTATAAATGATAATCATACATGGGAACGGCTTCTTAGGTATGTGTTAATTTATGTCTTATTCTTGTTGTTAGATTTGTGGGTTATCTTTCTTATAGATCGTGTGTAAGAAATTAATTTGTTAATATATTTTGCAGACTATTTTACATCACAGAGGTCATGCGACAGTGAGAATGATTTATGAGTTGAAGACACTAGACATTTTTATATGCATCGGACATTGGGAAGTGCTTAATAAACAATTACATAGCGGCATTTATTAAAATAGAAGCCTTATATACGAATAAGCGCCTGTTTGATATCGCCAATGTTGCCAGGCCTGGTAGTCTGATTGCATTTATACTCGATATACGGCTCTATCCAGTCAAGGTAGCAAATAAAAATAATTCAAAAAATGTTGTATGACAATTATGAATGCCTGATCCTTTCCTGACTTGGCCCTGAACTGAAACAAAACAAGTTTTAGCGATCCGGCAAATGAAATGAATTTCATATCCGGGCCGGATCCGGCGATGTCCAAGATAACACATCCGGTGTCCTTTACTGCAGCCGGTAATGGCCCAGTTCAGGGGTAAAACCGGCAAATCTGATGATGCTTGTCTCATTGGTACCAGAAGTGGTGCATATCAGGTAATAATCCGGCAAGCCTGAATAGACGCCCGGATACATGCCTGATGTGGCCCTGATAAAACATATGGCAGCTGGAAAAATTTTCTGCTCGGGTTATTACATCCGGCGTGCCTTAGTACATCCGGAACCGGCCCAATTCCAATGGAACTCCGGCAAATCTGATGTTGTCTGCCTTATTAGTACCTGAACTGGTGCTCATCAGGCAATAATGCGGCAGCCTCTTCAGGCTCGCCGGACTGTTGCCTGATGTACACCAGCGTGCCTTATTGCACCCGGAAACGGCCTAATTCCGGTAGATCTCCGGCAAACCTGATGTCGTCTGCCTTATTAGTACCTGAACTGGTGTACATCAGGCAATGGTCCGGCGAGCCTGAACAGGCCGCCGGATTCTTACCTGATGTGGACCTGATGAAAAATATGGCAGCCGGAAATTTTTTCTGCTCGGGTTGTTACAATTGACCCGTGTTACTTTTGTCCCCGGTCTCCCCTACCCCTACTCTGGGGTGCTGCGTGTCATCCATTGTTAAGTTTTACGCAGGATTGATTGATTAGTGGAAGGATGTAGGTGGATTTAATAATGCTTTGCGACTTTTATAGAAAATTAGTTTTATTATCAGCGTCAGCTTTTCGTCTCGTGTCGTCCTTTTAGACGGTCGTGTAACAACTAACGTAGGAACTTTACATTCAGGCTTACTCGCCCACCGCTACCGACGCGCCAAACTGCGCGCGTACTTTCGAACACGTCTAGTCGTCAAACAACTTCAACATCCATCACTGTCATAGCCGCGGCCAAGATGCTTCAAACGGTTAACGGAGCTACGGGAATTCATACTTTCAGTCAAAAACTCCTCTTCGATCGTGCCCATTTACCTCAATTGCAACGTCATACACAGTCAAAAAAGTTTGTACTTTTTACAACAACTTATCGTCCACAAACGTTCACAATCTTTTATTTGTTAATTTTCTGGTTTTACAAACAAAAGTATAAACGAAAATTGTCAATGACACGGGAAATAAAAGGACAGGTTCGTTATTCAAATAAGTGACAAACGAGTTTGTCACCTATGAGACAAAATTATTTTTACGAATTTTCGCATTCCGATTTTACGAAATTATTTTTTAATGTGTACGGTTGTGATGTTTTCCTTTTACGCAATAATATTCAATTTAGGTATATTTTAAAAACGATACTAAAATTTATATTAATCATTCCTTGGAGGATATATAAAATAAAAACGAGACTTACAAGAAATAATATAGACATAAGATTGATACTGAACATTTCGTTATGTTTATTATTTACATCACAAGGTCATAAAAAAAAGAAAAATATATATAGATATAGTATCAATCACAGTTTTATTAATATCTAATCGCAAAATTTCATCTCTCCAACATATAATTCTTTTCATATTTAAATCCTATCTATTCTTTAACCGAGTAGAGAGATACATGGGGATTACTTCGATTTTCTTTTATAGTTGATTTATTTTTCTTGAGAGACTATTTTCCAAGGCATTCTACTTTAAGCCTTTCTCGGGAGTCTAAGTACTTAACTGGTACTGGCGATGGATTGGATTCTCGTTGAAGATGTCGAATTTCTGACGTCGACGCTTCTTCTTCGACTGACGAGGGACCGGTCCAATGTCGACTCGTAACAACTCCAACGTCAAATCTCTCTATTCGAGAGCGATGATCCATGGATCGATTCCACTCCGTGACTTCATCTTCTGTGTTGCACCTCACCAAAGCTTGGGGGGTGTTGAAACAGATGAATTTTCCCAGACTCCGAAAAAATATGTATGTCGCAGTACGTGTTAATTGGTACGACCGACTGTGGCCACTGTCTCCGCAAGAGTCCTGATTCTTCCAAAATCATTCCGCTACTCTCCGAAATTATTACGTTGATGGGGGCAGAGTCCCGTTAGTCGCGAGGGTCCAACGGCTTATCTCTTCCTCTCGGCGATCTGGTATTGCTTATTCGCCCATCTCTATCTCTCTCTCTCGGTTCTGCCTATCTGTCTCTATATCTATTTACTGTTCCTCACATATTGGAACGTTCGTCGATTTATCGTAACTTTACACGGTGGATTCGTTACTCTCATTTGCGGCAAAACTTTAGCAGTCACAGTCCTAGTGTCTCCGTCAATTTGTTCACATACGTTAGTTACATGCTTGCTATCGTACAGCTTCTTTCCTACAATAAATTAGCGACGAAATAAGTTTCCAGACGTGGAAGAAATGATACTGTGTACCAGAACGATTAAACCTAATTTTGTCTGATGATTTAATTGTTTCTTATATGCACGCTCATAAACTCAACGATCTTTCGATATGCTTTTCGGATGTCGCGAGTCGATAACAATGGCTTGAAAACCGCAAGTGATAATCACGGAGCTCATTACTTAATTGAATTTTATTCCACAGTATCTGACATCAGAAAAATTATTCTCACGTGTTTGATCTTGTCCCGTGTACTGCGTTTGACAGTTGGCGCAATGCGCAAACGCAGTCAGGAATCACCACAGAGTACTGTTGTCAACCGCCGCTGCGAGGGCGCAAGTCGCGGCCTCGTAAAGCGTGGAACTAGCGTACATCATTTGAGAGATATTTGAGAGGACATTTGAGATTACCATAGCACATAGTAGTAGGGCGCTAGGGCGCCACCTATGGTAGGAAGTTCCAGATTTATAAAAAAAAATCTTAGATATTATGGTAAAAATTCTTGGATAATTTGAGACTTTCTGCCTTAGGTGGAGCCGTGGCGCCTTACGTGTGCCATGATAATTTTTCTTAGATGATCGATAATTTTTACTAGATCTTCTCTCAGTGTACACTGAGAAAAAAAAATGGTTGAATTAACCAAAAGTCGCGGTGACATACGTTCAAAGTTGTTATTTGTTTAGTACAAATAAGGCATTGTGTTGTTAAACGACTATTTGCTTCAATTTATTCAAAATTTGTTGACTGAAACAAACATTTTTGTTGTGACAACAAAATACACCTTCGAACGTATGTCACCGCGCATTTGCTTAATTCAACCATTTCTTTTTCTCCGTGTAGGGAAAGAAAACACAACCGACGATGATGTACACCTCAAATTGTTCAAAGATCCTTCGAGATCAATGATCACGTTGGGTTAGCCGATCGAACGGAAATAAGTGGCCGGACCTGGGTCGATGTAACGCTTGCGTATTGATTCCCCAATGTATGGGCAATGTTCGGCCACGCATTGACGCGCTAATCGCTGGATTGCCGATTTGAGAGCATTGTTGGACGGAATATTTATTCGTCAATGGTCGGTTTGCCAATGTTGGAAATAGTGTTGACTAACCAACCGTTCGTTTGCCAATGTTGGACATAGTTCGGTCAAATATTAACTCGCGAATCATTAGTTCTCTGATTTGAAGCGAATGTTTGACTAAGTATTGATGCATCAATCGTTGGTTTGACTAGTTGAAGTCAAGGTCGGCCGAATATTGTCTCACCAATCCGTAATTCCGGGTAATCACCGAATACTACTGAACCACCAAATTGTAGTTCTAATATAAAACGTATTCTCGGTCCGTTATTAAGATTTCTTAAATACTCATTTGAAGCAGTAAATTAGAGAAATATTGCTGTGACTATTTTTTAATGTATTTGCAATTTGCAATTGATTAAAAATAGCAAGTTTTGGCTATCCAACTCGAATCTGTATAGAACGTTCGAATGTGCACACATCGGCTTTGTTTTCGTGCTATCGCTGTCACTAATTTCAGAAACGTTAAATTTATGTGGCCACATATTTACATTTTGTCACAATTTACTATCTCAGTTCGCTTCGATGGTATCGACCGATCACGAACAGATTGTTTTCGGACTTAACATCCCACGTGGAGCGATCAACCATAACTTTAGGTTGGATTGAGGTCGTTTTCTTACTATCTATTCAAATCCAACCGGTCAATGGGTCCGACAGACCAATGTTTGACCCAATCTTCTAGACATTCATCTGGGGTAATTCTTTTAAAACCAACCGTTCTATGTGCATGGTAAAAGATTGGGATATGGTTAGTTTACCTCAAAAATTTGTCCGATTTCCGACTTTCAGCAAAGAGCTATTTGGGTTGTTTTGAGAAAACCTAATCGTAAACCAATCTTCTATCCGACTCGAATAACGGTTTTTGTTTTAAAATATATCTACTAAATAACAACCACGAGAAGATTGGAATCACAGTTAGTTTGGTGCACCAGTTCACCAGTTGTTCTTCAAGCTGATTCTGGGTTGATCAAAGGCGAGTTCACGAAGATCAGAACAAATTCACATGAAAATGTTGGCACCATCTACACACAGGTTTGCCCAACCGTACATGCGTGATGATCTTCCGATTGGAAAACACACCCGACACATTTTGAGGGGAAAAGATGGCACAGAATGGCTTCTTAATCCTGATTCTCCAGAGGTGGTTTGCTTGCTAAGCTTTTCGTAAACCGAACGGGTTGCCGCAGCATGGTGAGGGAACGTATTGAGAGAGGCACAGACGTAGCAGGACCAAAGGGGAGCTCTCGGAGTGAAAACGAGCGAAAAAGGAGACAGAGGAGAGACGAGAGGGAGGCAAGGGTGCGCAGGAAAGCGCGATGTTATCGTAGCAAAAATATTACTCAGAAAATTGCCGGCGTGACTCCCGTCCAGCCTCGTTAATTACCGTAAATTACCCATAATTATAAGGACTGTAAAAGTTTTTACTATCGTCGTGGGGCAAGCAGCGAGCGCGAGCGTGAAGCTGGGGGGTCTGCGGGGGTGTGATGCACAGTCTCATTGGGGCCCAACCGGTAGCTTGTCTCTACTGTGCTTGGAAATTCTACTGGGTGTTATCCAGTATCTTCTATCTCTTCTCATTCACGATCCACCAGCCGCTTCCATAGTTCTGTGATCTAGAGGAGGCTGAGATCGTATGTAACGAGAGACGCTTTGGCGAATTAACGTTATTTCTGTCTCTTGAGATTGGTATGATAGCTAAAATATGTTACGCTTCCGATTTTCCTTCGGTTTATCGTTTCGAATAGTTGAAATCATATCTTTGCTTCCTCATCGAAGATGCTATTTATAGAGAAAGCTATGTTTTCGTAAATAATAATCAAAAACGTCTAAAACGTCTAAAACGTCTAAAACGTCTAAAACGTCTAAATTTTAGCTGGCGTTCGGATATATGTATCTGTGTGTAAGTGATTGACTCTGGACCTTCAAAATCGCTGTAACTCGCGAGCAGTTTGAGCCAACTACTTGAAATTTGGCACACTGGTAAAGTGATCACTTTCCTTTGATCAGTGCAATTATCATGAAAATTGGAATTCCATGTGAGGTTTTAAAAAATTGTGAATAACTTTCGTACACCTAACTTTCGTAAATTTAGATCTGAAATCTTAAAAATGCGCACAAATACAATATATCGATCAAGGTTCTTACGTATTCAATTTGGTTAAAATCAACCCAAGCAGTTAGATTTTATGCAATTTTGATTTTATTGAAAAATTATTGAACATTTTCTAATTCGAGTAAACGTGGAGGTATCGAGCTCAAATTTGAAAGGTGAATCCATAAACACTGCACAACGTTTGGTATTACATTTAGCGAAAATGGATCTAACCGTTTGAAATTTTATAAGATTTTGAAAACTTACATTTTTTTGAAAATTTTGCATTCTTCATCTGATACGAGTTGTAAAATTAATTGCAGATTTATAATCAGCGCAAAAAATACATTATAACTGTCCTCGAAACGACGAGTTATGAAAATTTTAATTAACGGATTTTTACAATAAATATTGTCATAAAATTTCAACTACTTAAATATAATAATGTAATAACAATAATAACAACTCCATTTATTATACCGTTATTATAATATTTTCCCAACAGTATTGCATTTATTTTATAATAATTAGTTTTACCAACGCTTATTCGCGGTAGGCAATGATAGCTGCAGTGATCAACACTGCGCGGATGTCAGTGTGCGGAGGATGCGAGAGTTGGTTTAATTTCGGCTCTTTTTTTATCGATGGTTGAAGTGCAACGGGCAGGAAAAAACTCTCTCGCCCGGCTATCCTGGCCGAGCACCAGCGGTACGTAAAATCCTCGGGGCTTAAAGGCCAATACGCACGCAGAGCAACTCTCGAGACCGTCGCCTGCCTGCTCGACGATCGACCTCCAGCACCCATCAGTCAATCCGCATACACTCGTTCGTTCTTGATAAACGGATGTGCACTCTTTATGGGCCACCTGTTGCTGCACAAATGTCGAGCGCGTACCTACTAGTCTCTGCTCTCCGCCGCCTCCACCACTGTTTCTCCCTCGACCACCACCGTTTCCTCGCTCAAACTTTCATACATTCGTTTTTACCAAGAGCGCTCTGTAACTCGATAAAATGGGGTAAACAGATCCGGGATGCATCGCTCCAGAATTTTTTTTTTTTTTTTAAGGTATTTGAAAAGTTCAAGGAATGCAATCGGTTAGGATTTTTTTTTTATAGCCACATAAAGACGATATTTCAATGCCAATGGGCAAGGGAATTCGTCGGGTAAAAGCGAAAATAAAAAAATTCTTTACTCGTGAGTTAATGGAAAAAAGTATATGCAAAAATATATTTTTAATAAAAAATTCTCTTCACATTCACATGTGATGAGTTATGTGACATACGTGACCGACATATCCGAGCAAATATAAAAATGAAATATATTTTCGGATGAAAAATTTGATATTGTAAATATATTTATCGCATAGACTTTCTTCGGAGCAAGAAATAGTATGGTCTTATGTATATCTGCAGTTATACATCACCTGTTAGGGGAGAACAGAGCAAAACTAGCCTCGGGGTAAAACGATTATTTTGTTAAATCTTCTGCAGGTGGCCAAAATACGTGAATCCGGTAACTTGCATTTCTGTGTTTATGTATAAAAAGGGAGACGATTGAGATAAAATCTCGTATAATTTAATATTATGCTTGTAGAGACAGTTTATAAGAAAGATTTTACAAGGATTTCCTTAGATCCTAAAACATCGTGGTTTTTAATTGCCTCATACTGCCTCTGAATAGAAGAAAGTGCATAGAATAATTACGCTCATCATATAGAATACTGAATTACGTTCAATTTGATCTCTTAAGTTTCGTTACCTGCTGTAGAAGCTCTAATATTCGTCCCCAAGGCTAAAACGCTATTTGAGGCAAATAAAGTGATTCAAAATGGGGGAAGATGGTATATGTAATATATTTTTTTTAATTCACTGTAATCTCAATAAGAAAATGAATATATAAGGAAATAAATTAACCCGTAACTCCCGTAGGTTCGCAGTATACACTGCCGGTTTTTCTGAATATCTTGCGCGATAGTCAAGACATCCAGCAAGACATCCAGCAAGACATCCAGCAAGACATCCAGCAAGACATCCAGCAAGACATCCAGCAAGACATCCAGCAAGACATCCAGCAAGACATCCAGCAAGACATCCAGCAAGACATCCAGCAAGACATCCAGCAAGACATCCAGCAAGACATCCAGCAAGACATCCAGCAAGACATCCAGCAAGACATCCAGCAAGACATCCAGCAAGACATCCAGCAAGACATCCAGCAAGACATCCAGCAAGACATCCAGCAAGACATCCAGCAAGACATCCAGCAAGACATCCAGCAAGACATCCAGCAAGACATCCAGCAAGACATCCAGCAAGACATCCAGCAAGACATCCAGCAAGACATCCAGCAAGACATCCAGCAAGACATCCCGCAAGACATCCAGCAAGACATCCAGCAAGACATCCAGCAAGACATCCAGCAAGACATCCAGCAAGACATCCAGCAAGACATCCAGCAAGACATCCAGCAAGACATCCAGCAAGACATCCAGCAAGACATCCAGCAAGACATCCAGCAAGACATCCAGCAAGACATCCAGCAAGACATCCAGCAAGACATCCAGCAAGACATCCAGCAAGACATCCAGCAAGACATCCAGCAAGACATCCAGCAAGACATCCAGCAAGACATCCAGCAAGACATCCAGCAAGACATCCAGCAAGACATCCAGCAAGACATCCAGCAAGACATCCAGCAAGACATCCAGCAAGACATCCAGCAAGACATCCAGCAAGACATCCAGCAAGACATCCAGCAAGACATCCAGCAAGACATCCAGCAAGACATCCAGCAAGACATCCAGCAAGACATCCAGCAAGACATCCAGCAAGACATCCAGCAAGACATCCAGCAAGACATCCAGCAAGACATCCAGCAAGACATCCAGCAAGACATCCAGCAAGACATCCAGCAAGACATCCAGCAAGACATCCAGCAAGACATCCAGCAAGACATCCAGCAAGACATCCAGCAAGACATCCAGCAAGACATCCAGCAAGACATCCAGCAAGACATCCAGCAAGACATCCAGCAAGACATCCAGCAAGACATCCAGCAAGACATCCAGCAAGACATCCAGCAAGACATCCAGCAAGACATCCAGCAAGACATCCAGCAAGACATCCAGCAAGACATCCAGCAAGACATCCAGCAAGACATCCAGCAAGACATCCAGCAAGACATCCAGCAAGACATCCAGCAAGACATCCAGCAAGACATCCAGCAAGACATCCAGCAAGACATCCAGCAAGACATCCAGCAAGACATCCAGCAAGACATCCAGCAAGACATCCAGCAAGACATCCAGCAAGACATCCAGCAAGACATCCAGCAAGACATCCAGCAAGACATCCAGCAAGACATCCAGCAAGACATCCAGCAAGACATCCAGCAAGACATCCAGCAAGACATCCAGCAAGACATCCAGCAAGACATCCAGCAAGACATCCAGCAAGACATCCAGCAAGACATCCAGCAAGACATCCAGCAAGACATCCAGCAAGACATCCAGCAAGACATCCAGCAAGACATCCAGCAAGACATCCAGCAAGACATCCAGCAAGACATCCAGCAAGACATCCAGCAAGACATCCAGCAAGACATCCAGCAAGACATCCAGCAAGACATCCAGCAAGACATCCAGCAAGACATCCAGCAAGACATCCAGCAAGACATCCAGCAAGACATCCAGCAAGACATCCAGCAAGACATCCAGCAAGACATCCAGCAAGACATCCAGCAAGACATCCAGCAAGACATCCAGCAAGACATCCAGCAAGACATCCAGCAAGACATCCAGCACTCTAAAGTGAATTATCGGGCCTTGTTACTTTTCGTGCTCCGTCGTAAATCCTAGGTGTGCTCCTTTAACTTTGTTATCAACTCTGTGGCTTCGTAGTTCTCCGATGAGACGTCCTCCTTTAATACATGAGAAATCTCTGTTATTAAAACGGTACACACCCACTTTTGAGACTATGCTGCATGTTCAAACTATAGGGGACACCGGAGATTCTAAGATTAAACTTTTTACTACCAAATAAATGAAATTCGTAATAATTTTCAGTATTCGAAAAAAATGCTGTGCAGGGCAAAATGCCGTGCCTTTTAACCGTACCGTCATCGCGAGAACTGACATTTTATTATTCGTCCTGATATACAAAGTACCCCGTATGGGCATTTATGTCCAAAGTCCTGACTAACCCTAAATCTCACTTACTTACTAGATATATTATGTTGATATTGATATAAATCGTTAAGTACCATGCAAAAAATGTAGAATACATTTTAAAAAAAGTGAATTCGTGAAACACCGGCAGGTCATCTTTCCTCGAAGGGTCGATCCACAATTTGTCCCGAATCACATTTGAACCTCACACCTATAAACAACATTTAATCCGGACATCTTCGTCATCGCAGATTCTTACCACTCAATCGCGCGGACCAGTGTCTTCTTCTACTGATAATTTAGGTCTGTCAAATAATAAAATTACAGGGTTCATTTTGCCCCTTCTTGGTAATTTCCATTCGCCGCAAAGGCAAATCCCCTCTTCGATACAGTTCGACAATCTTTTCACCTCAACATTGCCAATAAATGATGGCTGTCGATGATAACGCCCATCGTTCATAGCCTGAAAAGACGCATTTTTCCTTGAGAGAACCATATTGCCCCATCATCCCCTACATAAGGGTCGAATCGACACGAGGGAGGAAGCACCTTCGTACTTTGAAGTTTCGGCCGCACCGCAAACAGTGCCATAATACAAGGATAGTTATAACGTCGCAGAGAACGTACCGCAACGAACGAGGCAAGGGAGAGAAGTAGGGTAGATCGTGCCGGGTTGGATTCGGAACGCCTTTATCGTAACATTGTGGCCGTTCGGCAAAAGGAGAAGCGAAATCGAGGTACAGAGCTATGAGTCCGAGCTCTATGGGTTACCCCGTATCTCGAGAGGGGCGGTGGTCCTTGTTCCCGGTGTGCGGTGGCAGCGGACGAAACTCAGGCTCGAACTCGAGCTCGTTGGGACAACGGAGACAACCGCGCCGCGAACGCCTCGCGGAACAGGACTACCAGGCCGCCACAAATCACCGACAATCTTGATTTACTTCTGTTTGCCCATTGGTTTAGTATCACTTCTGCAGTAGCAAAGTGTAATATACCTACCGCGAAGCGGGGAACTCGTATAAAATGAGTGAGACAGAGAGGTTATAACGTTCAAGCCTAGCCCTCAGAGCCGCCTAAGCAACTGGCCCGTACACCACGGCCAGTTCGCCATTAGCAGTAGGAAGCGAGAACCGAGCGGTTCGGCTTCCCTCGCACGAGATTAGGTACTCCCGGGGCCGAGTGTAGAATACCCGGGTGATCCTATCGCATGAGCGTATCTACTGGATACACTCGGTCCTGCGGCGGATTAGAAGAGGACCGAACCGGTGAATGAGAAAGGTCGTTGGGGAAGAGCAAATTTCAAAATGAACCATCTCCGCGGTGCTCCTCGATCCACACCCCTTCCATTCGGGACTTCATGTTGTATATAGATTTTTTTTTAGGACAAGAAACTCTAACTCTGCGCCGTTCGGATATTTATTCTGCGCAACATCGGAGTCACGCAGGAAAGGAGGAAACATGCGAGAGAAACCGAAGAGACGGGAGAATCGTGGCGAAGAGAAGTGAAGTGGACGGGGTGAGAAGGTAAATCCGGTAATTCGATCGTTCGTATTCTCTGGCCGATACACGGGACGGGGGAAATGGGGCCGAGACCCCGCAGCATCCCAGTCGAGCGACATCGCTTTCGCAACAGTTTCAGTGGCAATTCACGATGTGTCGCGCGATGGCGATGCCACCCCTTCCAGACCTTACTCCACTGACACTAAACTCCGTACAGGGTGGGGGAGCGGAGAACCAGCACCGCCGACTTTCCGCACCCTCCTACACATTCAGCGAAACTCAAACTAACTGTCCTTTACCGGCGATCGGATTTCCCGTTCACTCCCTTCCACTCCGCGATCGACTGACCCTTGGAAACGAGCATCAAGACGATCATTACATTGTGATTGTTGTAAATTACCACATGTATGCATGATGTAGGAAATTCTAGGATCGTTACTATCTACAAAAGTGCCAAACATTACGTAGAGCAGTGGTTCTTAACCTTGGGGTCCACAGGGGTCGCCCGTGTATTTTGGGGGTCCATGGGCCCCAGAGGTTAAGAACCGCTGACCTAGAGCGATTTGTTTGCTTCAAGTAAATTTCGTCACTTCATCCGGTTTGGTACAATTTGGTTGGGTGGCAGACAAGACATTTCTTATTGGACTCAAACAAATTTGTCGCGATCAAACAGTTTCCAGTATTCCTTAGTATTCGATCAACAAGAAGTCCCGCAGTCATCAACCGGTACAATCTGTGGATATATATCGATGGTCGAGTTTCTCGGCGCCTCACTCGCAAGCTGAGCTGAATTCACTCCTCGCGAAGTTGCTCTTGGCATTATGTGCTGCCATTGCTTCCTTTGCCGGCGATCGGATTTGCCGGTCACTCCCTTCCGCCCCAAAATCGACAGACCCTTAGCAACGAGCATCAAGACGATCGTTACATTGTGATTGTTGTAAATGACCATGTGATTGTTGTAAATGACCATATGATTGTTGTAAATGACCATGTGATTGTTGTAAATGACCATGTGATTGTTGTAAATGACCATATGTATACATGATGTAGTCAATTCTTGGATCGTTACTATCTCCCAAATGTACTATCGATAAAAATGAGAATCATTACCCATAGAGCGATTTGTTTTCTTCAAGTAAATTTCGTCACTTCAACCAGTTTCGTACCATGTGGTTGGGCGGCAGAGATGACATTTCTTATTTGATTCAATAAAATTTGTTGCAATCAAACAGTTTCCAGTATTCCGTAGTTTTCGGTCAACAAGAAGGCCCGCAGTCATCAACCGCTAAAATCTGTGCATATATTTATCGATGGTCGAGTTTCTCAGCGACTCACTCGCAAGCTGAGCTTAATTCACTCCTGGCGGAGTTGCTCTTGGCACTATGTGCTGCCACTGCTTCCTTTCACGCCCTTCCACTCCAAGATCGACAGACCCTTAGCAACGAGCATCAAGACGATCGTTACATTGTGATTGTTGTAAATGACCATATGTATACATGATGTAGTCAATTATTGGATCGTTACTATTTACCAAATGTACTGTCTACAAAAATTCCAATCATTACCCCTAGAGCGATTTCTTTGCTTCAAGTAAATTTCATCACTTCATCCATTTCTTATTTGAATCAATCAAATTTGTTGCAATCAAACAGTTTCCAGTATTCCGTAGTTTTCGGTCAACAAGAAGGCCCGCAGTCATCAACCGGTACAATCTGTGGATATATATCGATGGTCGAGTTTCTCGGCTACTCACTCGCAAGCTGAGCTGAACTCACTCCCCACGGAGTTGCTCTCGGCGCTATGTGCTGCCACTGCTTCCTCCACCACCGACGCTACTGCTACGTACTTGCTTCTAGTTGTGGAGGGTGGTTGTGCTGCTTGCGCGGCTCTTCGGGAGGATTAAGGGGTGCAGGGAACTCTCTCACTCCAGCCACAAGGGGGTATAACGACGCTTGGCGGGGAAGGGATGTGCGGACTGGGGGCTGCGGGGGGGGGGGGGGGGAAGGTGGAACGGGGGGAGGGCTTGGTTGCCAACGCTGCTCGGTATAAGCCAGAGCGCGTCAATAACCGTCCATCAGATGTAATAGCTCCCCGAGACACATCGGTTGCATTTAAATGGCTGCTTAGCCGACTCTGTCTCGACGCGGCAGCGACGTGGATCTATGGAATTCCATCAAGTTCCACTGCCTCGCTGGCTCTCTCGCTCCCTTATCGTTCCTAACCCCGAGAGTGGTCGTCCCGTGCTCTCGGGCTCACGTCGCTTCAAACACCGCGTGCCTACACCCACTACACCTACACCGCCCGACCGAACGACTCCTCTTCCTTCGAGTTTTTCCCTCTTTTCGCTCCGCTTTTCTACTTTGGTCTTCTGGTATTATAGCTACGATCCGACTCACCCTGCGCGCCCAACGGACCGAGTCTCCTGTGCCCAACGGTATTATTGTTTCGATCCTCGGTCTCCTCTCTCTCTTCTTATTCTTTGTCCGTAGCTCCTCTTTGCCGTTAGCTCTTCGTGAAACACATATATACGTTGACATTATTGCCCGCTGTTTGGGTGAGGCTGGCCCGACGTTGCGATCGTCGTCGGTCTGGTCTTCCGCGTCATGAATATGCGGAACGGAGCTTTTCGGGCGTCGAGCGTGTTTATCGCCAGCGAGTGATTGTTTTTAGCAATTGTGACGATTCCTGACACTTCCGTATGATATGTAAAAATGTTCGATTTCGTGTATGTGCCATACGTCAATATTCAGTTTGTTTATGCGGATGATGGAATCTTTCAATATTTGTGGAAGTTTATCATTTTTTATTTTATTTTCAACGTTTTTTTGGCAATAGGGACTGTAGAATGGAAAGTTCTCGACTAGTAGAGACGTGCTGGATATTCCGGTGTGGCGAGGAGTCACGAAGCAGTAGCGGAGAGCCGAGCGGCAGAGGGGCTGGAGGGAAAGTCAGGGTAACAACCAACGGCACCGGGCGAACCCGCTGACGATGAGGTTCCTTGATTGGCTCCATCCGCAGACCTACGTGCTCGTCACAACAGCTCTTTCCCGAAGATCTGCTCCGCTGTTCTCAACTCCCCTCCTCTCTCGTCGGCATCTTCTGGATATCAGCATTTCTGCGTTGTCTATCCATAAGCACGAACGACAGTCTTTGCTTTTTTTCGTTCCAGATTGTAGTCGAACACCTACGTAGGGGGAAAAAAGTAGTGGAGACAACTGCATGTACTCATTAAAATCGCATTCCAATGAATCTTCAGTAGTTTCAGAATTGGGTGGGAAGTAAATAAACTTAAATCCTTCTTCCCGGCTCTAATAAATCTAAGATTCCGAATGTTCCACTCCTAGGATTTGATCAATGTAAGTTCACCGGTGATTCACACCCAGGTCCTAATTATTCTTAGGTTCGCAATGTTCCATTCTATGGCTCTGATTAGTCGAAGCTCCTCAATGATCCAATCCCAGACTCTAATTAATCTGAGTTCCTAACGACCCACTCCTACGTTGTGAGCAACTCAAGTTCCCTGATGATCCACTCCTAGGCTCTGCTTATTCCAAATTTCCCAATGATCTGCCCCCAGGCTCTGATTAATCTATGTCCCACAATGATCCACCCCCAGGTCCTAAGTATGCTTAGGACCCTAATGTTCCACTGCCAGGCTCCGATTAATCTAAACTCCCCAACGATCCACTCCTAGGTTCTAAGTAATTAAAGTTCCCCGATGATCCACTCCTAGGCTCTGCTTAATCGAAGCTCCCTAATGATCCAATCCCAGGCTCTAATTAATCTAAGTTTCCAACGACCCACTCCTAGGTTCTGAGTAACTCAAGTTCCCTGATGATCCACTTACAGGCTCTGCTTAATAAAAATTTCCCAATGATCTGCCCCCAGGCTCTGAATAATCTATGTCCCATAATGATCCACCCCCAGATCCTAATTATGGTTAGCTTCTTAATGTTCCACTGCCAGGCTTCGATTAATCTAAACTCCCCAACGATCCACTCCTAGGTTTTAAGTAATTCAAGGTCCCCGATGATCCACTCCTAGGCTCTGCTTAATCAAAGTTTCCCAATGATCTGCCCTTAGGCTCTGAATAATCTATGTCCCACAATGATCCACCCCCAGATCCTAATTATGGTTAGTTTCCTAATGTTCCACTGCCAGGCTCCGATTAATCTAAACTCCCCAACGATCCACTCCCAGGCGCTAACTATTCTAAGTTCTCCGATGGTCTACGCCCAGGCCCCGATTAACTAAAGTTCCCGAATGATCTGCCCCCAGGTTCTAATTAATCTACGTTCCACAATGATCCACCCGCAGACCCTAATTATCCTAAATTCCCCAACATTCCGCTCCCAGGTTCTGAATAATGAAACCCAGTAGACATTTTCGAGCTTTACATCGGGCTCTAATAAGGCCTTAGCAGGTCCTTGTCAGGCGCTCGTCAGGCATTATCAGGACTGTTGAAGCAATTTGTTTTTTACCGCGCGTGATCCGAGCGCTCCTAATCTTCTATAGATGCGCGACCCTGTATTGTCTTTGTATCTTCTCTTGACAACGGTTCCAACAAGACATGTAAAAGAAACGATCTCATCGCATCTTAATTAAAGTTATATTTCTCGTTTATCCCAAGTGGAAAGTCATTTGAAATAACCCGATCCCAACAAGAACCCTATCAAGGACCTTATCCCGATGTAACGCTTGAAAATTTATACTCGGGAAAGTTCTCCAATGGACCACTTCCAGGCAGTCAATGATGTAAGTTCTTAAGTTCTTCAATGGTTCAATCGAAGGTCCCAACTATTCCAAGTGCCCCTGACAGCCCTACCCAGTGCCGGATTATTCCTTCCTCCCTATAGTTAAAGTCTCCCCAGGAACCGTCGCATGCTTTGATGATTATTGCAAGTCACTCTCGGATCGAAGTCTTCAATGGAAGGACTTATGGATCGTAACGCTTCATGAGTGCACTTTTCACTTAGAAATCCCGCTAAAGATGTCTCCACATCCACGATATCACCATCGATACGATATAGTCTTTATTGAGTACTACCTCTTCATTACATTTGTCGATAAAGATTCATGAAATGAAAATGAATCTATCGACTCTCTACGATAAGGTGCGACACTATTGCGGCGTTTAAGCGAAACTTAATAGAACACGATTTATCAACTAAAATCGCATGGACCGTTCGAGCTCCAATCCCGGAGGCGAGCTGCAAGCAATCCGCCCGAACAAAACGAAACAAAAAAACTTTCCGAATTCACGATATCCGAACGCATCGAGCTTCCGCCCGTATATTCCTTAGCGCCCAGATTTTCGAATGCGTCGGTACGATATCCCTTATTCTCGTTTATCCATGGACTTGCAAGCAAGCTCGGGAGAAGCGAGAGCTTGCGCATCGGGAGATAAATCGCTGAGAGAGCGAGCGAGTCAGAGAAAAACCGCGAAAAGAAAGAGCAAAAAGGTACAAAGAGAAATACACAGAGAGGAGAACGAGGCTGGCATTGGCAGGGTACGCGACTACTTTTGCGATATTGCGCAATGCATAATAATTTGGTCCTGCGCTAGCGTCGTACCAGTGCTTCACACAGCTACCGCTGCCATCCAGCAACAGCAGCTCTTACGGCCCCTTCGTTAATCCCTCGCGGGCATCGAGACTGCGGGTTAGGCGTGCCCGTTAGCTCAGCTAGCCCAGCGGTCGCAGCGGCACAGGATGGAGGATGGTCGAGAGGACGATGGAGAGCAGCGGCAGTGGAGAACGGCGAGCGCGAACGAACGGGCGAAACGGGGGGGGGGAGGTGGGGTGGGGGTGGGGATTGGGGGCAGCGGCGTGAGGGATCTGGAAAGTGCCGGAGAGCAAGAGAGAAAATATAGTGGTTAGGGGTAGGAGAGGGAGTGAGACTGGTCGAGGGTAGGTAGAAGCTACAGGCAAAAGGATCTGCATGGCGGCTCCACCGCGTCGCAAATCACTTAAACTGCGGGCGCGTTGGAACTGCTACGGGGATGCTGTGCGGAGGAGGTGGAGGCGTTCGAGGTAGGCTTGGAGGTGGACGCTCGTAGCGCAGGGTGGCACGGAGGGTGATTATAAGACCGCTCGGGGTCGCTGGCTAGCGAGGTAGTACCATCCGTTATGACTATAAATCTAAGATAACAATAACGCCCCTCTCAACCCCTTCCTACCCCCTTTTCCCGTGGCGTCCTCGCTGCCACCCCCGGCCCGTCTTTCTCCCGCCCACTCACGTCTACCCTCTTTATATCTCGCTCGCACTCTGCATCACCCTCCTACGTCCTCCCTCGATCGCTGTACAACCCTCCTAGCGTGCGTCCTCCGATTTTCCGTCTTTCTCGTTTGTCCGGCAACGGCGCGGGCATTAATGCCGCCTGCGCTAACGCCACCGAGCCGATCCTCCTGCTGCTCATCGGCCATTCGACGCACGTGGCACTGGAAACCGCGTCAATGTATCGATAACGCGGAGTCACCGGCTGTATAGCTGTAGCTGGAAATGAATTATATACGTGTAGAGGAGGCAGCGCGACATACGTTGGCTTGTTTCGCTCGGTCAACCGTGACGTCTATCATTCCTATCGTGGACCATCCGACGATCCTTCTTCGCTGCTGGCGTACAGCAGTTAGTGGCGTTTATCCACCGATCGACGACACTGCGGATCGATGCAAAAAAATTTCAATGACCGCAGAATTATTCGATCGCTGCCTGCGAAAGAAGTGGATTCGTTCGTTAATGTCTACTTCTTATTCTTACAATTACATGCAACTTTGAGTCAATAACGTGTCATCCTAAACGTTTTTGAAGCTCGTATGGTTTTGTCAGAATTGTAAGTTGAATTTATATGAGGATATTTTTTTTTGGTGTGGATGCATTTTTTTTTTTTTTTTTTTTTTTTTTTTGTTCACCAATCGTACTTTTGTGAGGTATTGGAAAGTTTATAACTGAACCGTTGGAATTATTATATTCTCTCATTCGGCGTTCATTTAATTAATCCCCGTTTAATCCAGCAAACAAACGAGTCGTGAACGCTTTAATAAAAAAAAAATTCTTTCGATTCCGTTGTTTCCTCTGCCGAGAGATATTATTATTCGGTACATTAAGTAGCCAAATGAAATTTCAGAATCATTGCGATGGCGTAGCCGACTATGCGAAACCGCCAGTTGGCCATAATTACTAAACTCTCGGATGCATATAATACCACACGCACGACTGAATGTGTTTGTAGTAATCGTAAATTCGATCGTTAACCTATCAAAGACTACGATGCTCCTGCACGCATGGATAAATAAATTTTTTGGTTTGATAGCACATCCGTTTGGTAAACGGTTTTTATATACGGTACTTAGTGGCAGAGATCGGCGACGCTAATTACTTTTTCAAAAATCCTGATTCCGATCGGGCTGTACGCTATAATGAATAAAATATTAGTGAATTATTTTTAATCGTATATAGTTTAATGAAGTAACAGAGAAATACCGTTTCAAGAGCACACTTTCTATGACCATAAAGAATCAGAATGTCACTGAACTAGCAGCAGTTCTGCTGTTACAGGGCTCGATTTTGCTTAGAAATATTTTTATCGACATTTTAATGACAATGTGTTTAGAATGTTCAAAAGCATCAAAAAATAATATTCAGAATATGCCGCAAATTTTGAGCAACTGATATGATACTTTGCGCATAAGCCTAACTACCACAAACGTCGTTTAGTATTGAATGTAGCCAAAAACCGTATGAGTATTCAAAAGTTATGAATATTATATTTTGTATATCCACCCCTAAAAAGTTGGTGTGTCACGATATATATCGATTTTCGAGTTTTTTCTATCGAAAATTCGAGATTTGTATTGTTGCCGTTTTATTCGTGCCCTGATTGGTCGGCGATGACGACGACACACACGATGCTGCGCGGAGGCTCGTGCGTGTCGCTTCGATCTCTTGCTTCGAGATTTTAAACTGTCAGACTGACAGTTAGCCTATTCCGTCGTCGTCGTGCCGCCCGATGTCAGAAAAGAGTTACGATGTTCGTGTCCGTCCGGTGTCGCCCCACGATCCCCGTGCCCATAATTTTTTAATTAGTTACAGCCCGTGTTTCACGACCGAATATATTGTTTTAATAAGCTCGGGACTTTGTTAAAATTATTAACGAACAAGGCTAGAAAAGTTTTTGTATATTTCGAAATAAGTCGAATTGAAAGTTAGTGGGTGAATGAGTGATGATGGATCATATCGAAAGTTCGGTAGATAGATGGGTGACCGCTCAAATAAAACATTCAACGGATGGATAGGCTACTCCAAAATGAAGATTCAGTAAATGGAAGGGTGATCGTTCAAATCGAGAGTCCGGTAGTTGGATGGATGACAGTTAAAATGAAGAGTTCATTAGTTGGATGGGTGACTGTTCAAATTGAGTGTTCGGTAGATGGATGGGTGACCGTTCAAACCAAGAGTTTAGTTGTCAGATGGGTATCCGAATGATTCGAAATTTCAGCAGTTGGATTGGTGACCGATCATATCAAGAGTTCAATAGATGGATTGGTGACCGTCCAAAATGAAAGTTCAGTAAATGGATGGGTGATCTCAAATCAAGAGTCCAATAGTTGGTTGGGTGACCGTTCGAACAGACAGTTTAGTAGTCGGATGGGTGACCGATCAATTCGAGAATTTAGTAGATGGAGGGGTGATGGTTCATATCGAGGATTCCAAAAATGAGTTGGATGGGTGACCGGGCAAGTCAAAAGTTTAATAGTTGGATGGGTGGTGAATCAAATTGGGAGTTCAGTAGTTCGATGAACGACTATAGTTACTTTACCAAATTATCATTCTACGGATCTCGATCAAGCGGAGCGCTGTAGCACTGAACAAACCTCCGCTCGCGCGCGGCAGCGCGCGTGATTGTTTTGTCTCCTGCTATAAAAAGTTGGTGATAATTCCGGGTCCAGAGTTCAGTAGATGAATGGGTGAGCGTTCAAATCGAGATAACAGTAGTTGGACAGGTGACCGTTCAAATCTAAAGTTCAGTAGTTGGATGCGTAACCTTTAAATTTAAGAGTTCGATAGATGGATGGGTAACCGTTTAAACCACCAGTTAGTAGTTTGATGGGTGAACGTTCAAAATGAAAGTTCAGTAGATAAATGGATGACTGTTCAAACCGAAAGTTCAGTAGTTGGATGGGTGACCGTTCAAATCGAGAGTTCGGTAGATGAATGGGTGACCGTTCAAATAGGGAGATCAGTAGATGGATGGGTGACCGTATGAATCGAAAGTCCAGTAGTTGGATAGGCAAATCGGGAGTTCCATAGTTGGGCGAGTGACCGTTTAAATCGAGAGTTCAGTAGTTGAATGGGTGAAAATGTTTAAATCGAGAGTTCAGTAAATGGATAGGTGACCGATCAATTCGAGAGTTCGGTAGTTGGATGGGTGGCCTTTCAATTCGAGAGTTCAATAGTTGGATGGGTGACCGTTCAAATCGCAAGGTCAGTAGATCTATGGACAGATGATTGTAGTTCCCTTATCAAACTACTAATTAGATATCTTGGGCAAACGGAGCGCTGCAGCGCTAACAAATTTCCGCTCGCGCGCGATAGCGCGCGTCATTGTTCCTCTCCTAAAAAGTTGGTTGTCACGATATTTAATCGAAATATCGAATTGCGAGAATTTCTCAATGTTGTCGGTTTATTCGTGACCCGATTGGGCTGCGATTACGACGACACACACGATGCTTGCGCGGAGGCTCGTGGGTGTCGCTTCGATCTTTTGTGCTCCGAGACCCCTGCGTCAAAGTTTTTGAACTGTCAGACTGACAGTTAGCCTATTCCGTCGTCGTGCCGTCCGACGATGTCAGAAATATATATACAGCTGGCCGATTCGCTCGTGTCCGTCCGGTTTGTCGCTCCACGATCCGCGTGGCCATAATTTTAATTAGTACAGCCCGTGTTTCACGACAGAATATATATATTGTTTTAATAGACTCGGGACTTTTTAAAAATTATTAACGAACAAGGCAAGGCTAGAAAAGTTTTTTTTTGTATATTTCGATGAGTCGAATTGAAAGTTTTAGTGCGTAAAAATGAGTAATGGATCGGATCGAAAGTTCGGTAGATTGATGGGTGACCGGTCAAATAAAAAATTCAACAGATGCATAGGCTACTCCAAAATGGAAGTTCAGTAAATGGAAGGGTGACCGTTCAAGTCGAGAGTCCGATAGTTAGATGGGTGAGTGTTCAGTAGATGGATAGGTGACCGTTCCAATAGAGAGTTCAATAAATGGTGCGGACCGGTCAAAAATAAAGAGTTCAGTAATTGGATAGGTGACCGTCCAAAATGAAAGTTCAGTAAATGGATGGGTGATCTAAAATCAAGAGTCCAGTAGTCGGATCGGTGACCGTATATATCGAGAGTTCAATATAGTTGGATGGTCGAACGTTCAAAAAATGATAGTTCGGTAGATGGATGGATGACCGTTCGAATTGAGAGTTGAGTAGATGAATAGGTGCCTGTTCGAATCAAAAGTTCACTAGATGAATGGGTGAGCGTTCAAATAGACAGTTCGGTAGATGGATGGGTGACCTTTCGATTGAAGAGTTCTATAGTTGGTTGGGTGACCGTTCGAACAGAGAGTTTAGTAGTCGGATGAGTGACCGATCAATTCGGGAATTCAGTAGATGGATGGGTGAACGTTCAAATCGAGAGTCCGGTAGTTGGATGGGTGACAGTTGAAATGAAGAGTTCATTAGTTGGATGGGTGACTGTTCAAATTGAGTGTTCGGTAGATGGGTAGGTGATCGTTCCAATAGAGAGTTTCAATAAATGGTTGGGTGACCGTTCATATAGAGAGTTCAGTAGATGAATAAGTGACTGCACAGATCAAAAGTTCAGTAGATGGATGGGTGACCGTTCAAACCGAGAGTTTAGTAGTCAGATGGGTAACCGATTGATGCGAAATTTCAATAGTTGGATAGGTGACTGTTCAAATAAAAAATCCAGTAGATGGGTAGGTGCATGTTCGAATCAACAGTTCAAAAGACGGATCAGTGATCGTTCAAGTCAAGAGTTCAATAGAGGGATTGGTGACCATCCAAAATGAAAGTTCAGTAAATGGATGGGTGATCTCAAATCAAGAGTCCAGTAGTTGGATGGGTGATCGTATAAATCGAGAGTTCAATAGTTGGATGGTCGAACGTTCAAAATGAGAGTTTAGTAGATGGATGGATGACTTCAAATTGGGAGTTCGACTCTAAAGTTCAGTAGATGGAAGGGTGAGCGTTCAAATCGAGAGTTTGGTAGTTGGATGAGTGGCCTTTCGAATCAAGAGTTCAGAGTTGGTTGGATGACCGTTCAAATTAAAAGTTTCATAGTTGAATGGGTGATGATTCAAATTTAGAGTTCGGTAGTTCGATGAACGACTACGGTTACTTTACCAAATTATCATTCTAGGGATCTCGATCAAGCGGAGCGCTGTAGCGCTGAACAAGCCTCCGCTCGCGCGCGACAGCGCGCGTGATTCTTTTGTCTCCCACTATAAAAAGTTGGTTATAATTCCGGATCCAGAGTTCAGTAGACGGATGGGTGACCGTTCAAACCAACAGTTTAGTAGTCGGATGTGTGACCGTTCAAATGCAGATTTCGGTAGTTCCATGGATGAACGTCCAAAACGAAAGTTCAGTAGATGGATGGATGACTGTTCAAACCGAGAGTTTAGTAGTCGGATGGGTGACCGATCAATTCGAGAATTTAGTAGATGGATGGGTGATCGTTCATATCGAGGTTTCCATAAATGAGTTGGATGGGTGACCGGGCAAGTCAAAAGTTTAATATTTGGATGGGTGATGAATCAAATTGAGAGTTCGGTAGTTCGATGAACGATTATAGTTACTTTACCAAATTATCGTTCTAGGGATCTCGATCAAGCGGAGCGCTGTAGCCCTGAACAAACCTCCGCTCGCGCGCGACAGCGCGCGTGATTGTTTTGTCTCCCACTATAAAAAGTTGGTGACAATTCCGGATCCAGAATTCAGTAGATGGATGGGTGCGCGTTCAAACGAGACTTCAGTAATTGAATAGGTGACCGGTCAAATCTAAAGTCCAGTAGTTGGATGCGTGACCTTCCAATTCAATGATCAATCAAAATGAAAGTTCAGTAAATGGAAGGGTGATCTTTCAAATCAAGAGTCCAGTAGTTGGATGAGTGACAGTTAAAATGAAGAGTTAATTAGTTGGGTGGGTGACTGTTCAAATAGAGAGTTCAGTAATTGGATAGGTGACCGATCAAAATAGAAGTTCAGTAGATGGATGGGTGACCGTTCAAACCGAGAGTTTAGTAGACAGATGAATAACCGATAGATTCGAAATTTTAATAGTTGGATAGGTGACCGTTCAAATAAAAAATTCAGTAGATGGATTGGTGACCGTCCAAAATGAAAGATCAGTAAATGGATGGGTGATCTCAAATCAAGAGTCCAATAGTTTAATAGTTTAGTAGTCGGATGGGTGACCGATCAATTCGAGAATTCAGTAGATGGTTGGGTGAACGTTCATACCGAGATTTCCATAAATGTGTTGGATGGGTGACCGGACAAATCAAAAGTTTAATAGTTGGATGGGTGGTGAATCAAATTGGGAGTTCAGTAGTTCGATGAACGACTATAGTTACTTTACCAAATTATCATTCTACGGATCTCGATCAAGCGGAGCGCTGTAGCACTGAACAAACCTCCGCTCGCGCGCGGCAGTGCGCGTGATTGTTTTGTCTCCTGCTATAAAAAGTTGGTGATAATTCCGGGTCCAGAGTTCAGTAGATGAATGGGTGAGCGTTCAAATCGAGATAACAGTAGTTGGACAGGTGACCGTTCAAATCTAAAGTTCAGTAGTTGGATGCGTAACCTTTAAATTTAAGAGTTCGATAGATGGATGGGTAACCGTTTAAACCACCAGTTAGTAGTTTGATGGGTGAACGTTCAAAATGAAAGTTCAGTAGATAAATGGATGACTGTTCAAACCGAAAGTTCAGTAGTTGGATGGGTGACCGTTCAAATCAAGAGTTCGGTAGTTGCTTGGGTGAATGTTCAAATCGAGATATCAATAGATGGATAGGTGACCGTTGAAATCGAGAGTTCGGTAGATGAATGGGTGACCGTTCAAATAGGGAGATCAGTAGATGGATGGGTGACCGTATGAATCGAAAGTCCAGTAGTTGGATAGGCAAATCGGGAGTTCCATAGTTGGGCGAGTGACCGTTTAAATCGAGAGTTCAGTAGTTGAATAGGTGAAAATGTTTAAATCGAGAGTTCAGTAAATGGATAGGTGACCGATCAATTCGAGAGTTCGGTAGTTGGATGGGTGGCCTTTCAATTCGAGAGTTCAATAGTTGGATGGGTGACCGTTTAAATCGCAAGGTCAGTAGATCTATGGACAGATGATTGTAGTTCCCTTATCAAACTACTAATTAGATATCTTCGGCAAACGGAGCGCTGCAGCGCTAACAAATTTCCGCTCGCGCGCGATAGCGCGCGTCATTGTCCTTAGTCCCTCTTCAAAAAATCCATGGCTAAAATAACTCGCATTTTCGATATATATATTGTTGCGGTTAAGAAATGCTCCCTGATTGGCTGCTGTAAGAGTCTGAAGCTGGAGTCGTTCGACGAGTAACTTCGGTCGTGTTGTGCCGTTTGACAGTTAATTTTGTCATATCATGAGGTTGAGTAGCGCGTGAGACAGTATATTGGTATTTATCGTAGTTCAGTAAGAAAACAGCATATTAAAGAAAGAATCACACGATAATAAGATGCCGGGAGAGAGCTTCGACGTCCGGACTCAAATTAAGGTAGTAAGGTAAGGTAAGGTAAGGTACTTGCGGTACAGTTCCGCCAAACGTGAGTTTCAGAAAAAATTTCGAAAACTTCTCGATGGGATAAAAATCTGAAAAAAATCAAGTGTATAGGAGGTGCTGCAAAATCTTTGCAGCACCTCCCATACACTTGATTTTTTACACAAATTAGAATTATAATTTATCATTAACAAATTGAAGATAAAAATTATTAATCAACAAATTACCCCGCAACTTAGCTATTTTCCTTGTTATTCCGTATTTCGAAATTAGTTTCCTTAACTAATTCCGAAAGACCTAAACCCCATGTAGCACACGGGAGTGGAATACGAAAATCATAAATCACTGCGATACGCAATGTTCTCGAGATTTCGGCTTTCATAGCATATAGAAGTGGACTTCGAAAATCCTAAACCTCATATAGCATATAGAAGTGGATTTCGAAAGTCCTAAATCCCATATAGCATATCGGAGTGTATTTCGGAAATCCTAAATCTCATATAGCATATCGGAGTAGATTTCGAAAATCCGAAATCACTCCCATATGCTATATTTTCGAAATGTCGGGATTCATAGCATATAGGAGTGAATGTAAAAAAAAGAAATAATATCAAAAAGATTGGGGTTTCGCGCGCGAAGCGCGCGGTCATGGCTAGTATATATAAATTAACCATTTGTACGTGCATGTTTACGCACATTTTGAGCCATCAAGCTGAAACTTTCCACATAAGTGGAATTACCACCCAAGGTGATTGATATTCAATTGGGTCAGAATTCATAAAAACGATTAACATTTTACGAAATTTTAAATATATTTTTTAATTACCCTTTTAGCTTTGTCTTGGGAAAACTTACATTTAACGAGCCAAAACGAAAAACCTAAATAAAAAATCTACTTTTATTATTACGTAAAGTTTTTTGAAAAAGTCATAATTTTCCTGTTCTTTAATTTGTCATTTCCTTGTATTTGCAAAGATTACTCTACGGAGAAGCTAACAAATTACACAGATTCTTTCTCGTAGAGCGAGCTTCGTAAATATGAGAACATTAAAACGAAGCAAAAAAAAGTCAAATTATCAGGATATTTTTTTTCGAATTCCAACTTCGAAATCGGAAAAAATAAAAATTGTTGCGCTTGCTCCATTCGAATTAAGCCGCGCAAGCCCGGTTCGAAAGGCTTATATGCCTTTCTGGCGTTACACCATCAATACTATTGGGATGATCGAGTTCACTCTATTCCCGGCCATTAAAATAACAAAAGTAAATTGCGGTCGCGAGCAATACAAAGTTTTCATTTAACTGAATGTTGATATTGATTCCATGCTCATAAATATA
Source organism: Ichneumon xanthorius (assembly GCA_917499995.1). Lineage (NCBI taxonomy): Eukaryota > Metazoa > Arthropoda > Insecta > Hymenoptera > Ichneumonidae > Ichneumon > Ichneumon xanthorius. The sequence goes on from OU824209.1 coordinate 3,138,814, forward strand.
AGCATGAAATCAATATCAATCTTCGCAACAAAGTGATAACCAGACAGCTTACAAAAATGTAGCCTACAAACGCGGATATCAATAGTATTTCAATACTTATTGGAAAAATGATTGTAAGACTGACAAATGGCTAGCAAAGAAGAGTTCAATCATTCGTATAGTTGATCACAAAATCAACTATAATAACGTTGTTATTAATAATATCAGGATTTTGAATATATTGTTGTTCTTAGTAATGTTTACATACTCACCATATAGGCAACCGTTTTCATTTTGTTGTCGCCTTGTTGCAAAAACTCTAAAGTGATTGAATTTCCGGTTAGGCACATTTCCTTGGTCCGCCTGAATTGCAACAGGGGTGACTTCCACTACCTAATAATACATTACAAAAATATAGCCTACAGCGCCGATGTGATACATTTTACAATGTGATTCCCATTCCCCTTCCTACCAATAAGTATTTCAGTACTTATTGGAAACTGCAAATTGATATTGAAAGACTGGCTAACGACAATAAAATCGACTACAATAAGGTTGTCATTAATAATATCAGGATTTTGAACATATTGTTCTTGTTAGTAATCTTAACACACTCACCATAAAGGCAACTGTTTTCATTTATGTTATAGCCTAGTTCTAAAAATTCTAAAGTGACTGAATTTCCGGTTACCCGAATTTCCTTGGTCCGCCTGAATTGTAACAGGGGTGACTTCCATTACCCAATAATCAGTATTACCCCGTCCTCACCTAGCAGCTCGCCTATTATATTCAACCGGGTATTATTGTGTACATAGCAGCGCACAGTATATCTGCATAGTCGGCGCTTATACACACGAGACGGGATAAGTCACCTGCAGTCTGGGTTACCGCACGGTTCGCGACGCCAGGTCAAAGGAGCGTTGGGGGATGGCTCAGGAGGTCGCTGCCGGGGTAAAGCAATGGCGGCAACGTGTCCGTCCGGTAGTAAGGGAAATCTAGTAATGAAGAGGCGTTTGGGTACATCTGCCGCTGCGTCGTCCATCACCTCGCGAGCGCTACCCGGCCCAGCTAATACACGTATAATTACTCCTTTCTAAGATTTATTTTAATTAGCCTCTACATCTTCGCTCTAACGACCAACGCTCTGATTTAACACAAACTGTTTCACCCCCCCCCCCCCCCCGCCCCCGAAACCCCCCTGAGCGCCCCCCTCTTCCACCTTTGCCCGCGAACGTACGAGGATACGGCAGTAGTCGCGACTGCAAAAGCGCTTTACAGTTGAAATCCTCGCGAACTGGATGGTGGGGTTTATCCACCTTCGTTGATTCCATCGCTGATTATCTGTGAAAATTTCTAACGAGCTGCTTTTCCAATATTTCACGATAAAGTTATGAATTCGATGCTACATTTGGGCGTTTGGTAACCATCCCTCGTCTAACATTCTTTTCTCGTTAATTCAACTTTTTTTTTGTCAAGATAGCGTGATTTTTTTTGTTTTTTGTAAAATCAACAAAAAACGGATCTCTATTGTAAAATTAACAAGAAACGTGAACTTTCGGGGACAAGAAATGTTCGTTAAATGTACGTTTTTACCGTGTACATTGGTATGCACTGAGTGTAAGATCGGGAAGCAAATAATCAAACAACGGTCATCATATTGGAATAGCGGTACGTAGCATTTAACACATGTACCAATGGATGTACGGTGCTGTTCATGAATGGCTGGACGATCTGAATAGGGCCGCTATAGGAAAACTGACCAGGCATTCATGAACAACAGTGTACTAACATCCAGTATTAAATCAGAATATGACGGCTAATGTTGATCTCAGCGCATGGGCAGGTTTAGAGCGCGATTCCAAACCCTAAACTGTAGTACCGTTATCATTTGGATGTTTGAGAGTTAGGTCCTTTTTCCCGGTTATAAAATTTAGGATGGCTAGTGGTCATCCTAAAAATCTGACTTAATCTGATCTGATGAAAAAAATGCCCCCACTCTTTCGTGACAATGTCTTCAGAATTATGAAGAACGAAGCAAATAAAATTACGATCCGAAATATCTTTGCGTTCATTCTTTAACACTGGTTTCTGATCATACTCTAAAACAAAATGTCTGTAACTGCAGACAAGTGTTTGAAACACGTTTCGAATAACACCTTCGCGCGCCGATCAACGCGCAACCAACAGATCTATTGGAGCGACAAACCAACCCTGATTCCAACCCTCTAGATGTTGATGTTTGGTCGATATTTCAAAACCAACGGTACACTGAAAACAAGCCCCTGCGGCGCTTGGAGCCCCTTCGGGGCTCGTCTTTTGAGGTTTTGTGGTTCAAACGGCGTTTTGAGGTTTTCTTGCTTAAACTTCGTTTTGAGGTTTTGTTTCTCAAACTTCGTTTTGAAGTTTTGTCGCTCATACTTCGTGAAGATATCCCGCAGTGACATTTTTGAAGGCACTCGCAGCGTGTACACATCGCACTGTACTTTTCGTAAAATTATTGACACATCGTATTACGTGCTCTGAAATGGTATTCATACGTTGCGCTACGCACTACGAAATTTTATGCACACCTCGCGTTTCCGCTCTGAATTCTTATTCACAAATTTCGTGTAATCATTTTCGCGAAAAAGCAGATAAAAGTTTAAAAGATTTTATTGGCAAAACTTATTTACAGATGTCTAAATAATTTTTAATTTGTTGAACTATATGTTAACTATATAATGAATTAAGACGGCGAAGGATATTTTGATTCCTCGGCAAGTTTTAAAGTTTGATACGGATGTCCGATGCACAATCTTGGAAACTAAAGAAAATGGCAAAAAAGCTTCGCTTTTTCGCAATCGGCACGACCATCTGTTGTCGCGCTCCATTGTAATAATTGCCCGTTGCGCTATGCGCTTCGTTTCTATATTGTGACCAACATTAGAAAGGCGTGTTGTCTGTATACAACGTACGCATGATACGGCTTTTTGATGTTAATTGAGGGATAAAAAGACGCACGATACAAGTTAAGCTTTGCGCTCGGTTATAATTTATGACATCTATTCTAATATTTGTACTGACCTCCACGAGTGTGATTTACAAATCAATTCTATGAATTCGGTTTCTTATCAGAATAATAAATAAAAAAAAAAAATTGTTATTTATTTTCGCGGCTGTTGATCTTCGACTGTATAAAGGAAAATGTTATAATATCCGCTTTACGGTATAAAGTGGATATTTTGTTTCGTGTAAGAATTTTTGTTTGATCGTCCAGGGTCAGCGTCATAAAAAAATAATAATAATTTTAAAAAAATGAATTTCTGGTTTTACCGATCGCAATATTTCATATGCTGTTTAAGAATTGTATATGGTGTGTATGTAAAATTAAAAAAAAACCTTTGTTTAAGTCGTTTGGTTGATAAAATGGATAAAGATAAGCAAAAAAAAAAAAAAAAAAAATTCTTCAGCATTCTTGTCCCTACCGTTTGGGAACGGCTGAAGCGATTAAGCTGCAAATCTTAGTGGGCCATCTGTGACTAATGTATGATGACTATACGGAATCGGAGCCAAATCGGTTCAGCCATTCATTTGTTACAGTGGATAAACACATACACACACACACACACACACACACACACACACACACACATACACACACACACACACACACACACACACACACACACACACACACACACACACACACACACACACACACACACACACACACACACACACACACACACACACACACACACACACACAAATACACACACCGCTAAAATCTATTGAAATCACTTATAAAATGGTCAAAAGGCAAAGTTATACCGATATCATTTAGTTTTCAGACAGTAACAGATTTTGCGATGACGAATGTATAAGGCACTTCTTTTCGCTTACGCTCGGTCGTGCCTAAAAAGGATGGTATTTCCTACTATAACGAATATTTCCCAGGGGGGACGTCTATATAGATAGTTTGTGATAGTATATACTCAATTGATTAGGCTATAATTATAGTCACAACTTACAACTGTAATTTTTGGTCATTGTCGTAACTGTAAAATGCAGACGTCCCACCTGGAAACTATTTACTATGTAAGTTTTTTTCAGTGTAATACCAACCGTTATCTCTGTCGGATAGAAGGTTTACCGTTGGATTTTCCCAACAAGCCGATTTTCGAGTCGAGAGCGCTTGGTGCTTGCCACTTAGAGTCGGAATTGGGTTGTTTTGATAAAATCCAACCTTAAATCAAACTTCTATCCGATACATATAACGGTTGTTATAACGATTGGTTTTGAAATGTAGACTAAAAATCAACCTTTAGAGGTTTGGAATCGAAGTTTAGTTGACTTGGCGAACCAATCGATCGGTTGAGTTGTGATAGATCTTTAGAAAACAGCTTGAATCCAACTCAAATTGAGTTATATTTAAAAAAATAAATATGAATATACTTTTATGATAATCATCTATAAATATGTTTTTGGAAAATCATTTTTAATGAATGTTATCTTTGACAAGAATAATAAGACAAGACGATACTTACACCCCTTTCTTCGACACAGTAATTTTTAACGCTTTTTAATTTAATTTTTAAACAGTAATTTTAACGCATTTTTAACGACTTAGTATGTATTTTTCGAACTCTTCAAGCCGTAGCTTTAGAACTTGTTCGTCAACATTTGCAGATTCCGCGCTTATCTCGTTGTCTTCGTTTGATTTCCGTCGTCGATCGACAAAATTCAATCTAAACCATTAGGGTAAAAGTGGGGAATATGCCCCGGTCCATATGTCATTGATTTACGTGTTAATCGAGGTGGGCCATATTCACCACTTTCACCCTATATCATCTTAACAAAATTGCAAACTTGGATTTCACAAATTACCCTGAACAAGTATCCAATACCTTCTAACATTTTCTTGTTTTCCGTGACGCATTAAAAACTTCCTGGCATTTCTCGGATGTCCCGGATTTTCATGATGAATCTTTAATTCCCCAGCATTTCCCCGATACCCTTGACATTTTAGATTTCTCGACAATTCCCCGACGTTCCCGAGGCATCAAAAATTCCCTGCCATTCTCTTGATTTATCTGATGTATTTAAAATTTCCCGTCTTTTCCTCATTTCCCGAATGCATTTAAAATTCCTTGACATTTCCAGTCTTTCCAGATTTTCTTGACAGTAATCGTCCTGCTAGAAAGAGCACCGCTACAATCACACTTACCACAGCCTCACTATGTTCCTATGCTCCTCAAAATCAAACACCATAAAAACTACTGACGATTTCCTGATTTCCCGAATGCATTTCCAATTACCTGGCATTTCCAGATTTTCTTGACAGTGACCGTCCTGCTAGAAAGAGCCCCGTTACAATCGCATTTAACGCAGCCTCTCTATGTTCTTATGCTCCTCGAAATCAAGCAACATAAAAACGAGTGACGATTTACTGATTTCCCGGATGCGTTTTAAATTCCCTGTCATTTCCAGACTTTCCAGATTTTCTTGACAGTGACCGTCCTGCTAGGAAGAGCCCCGTTACAATCGCACTTACCGCAGCCTCTCTATGTACCTATGCTCCTCGAAATCAAACAGTATAAAAACGGGTGACGATTTCCTGATTTCCCGGATGCGTTGTAAATTCCCTGTCATTTCCAGACTTTCCAGATTTTCTTGACAGTGACCGTCCTGCTAGGAAGAACCCCGTTACAATCGCACTTAACGCAGCCTCTCTATGTTACTATACTCCTGGAAATCAAACAACATAAAAACGACTAAAGACTAAAAGAAGTCCCTCAGAGCGAAAGAAGATTTCACCGTCATTCCGTTTGTTCGTTAATTCTCCTCTCCCCATGCAGCTCCGAGCTTCTCCCGCGACTCCGCCGGCTTGTTCGCTCCATTAACTCCTTCATAGGCGATCCAGGAGTAACAAGCAGCAGCAGCAGCAGCAGCAGCAGCAGCAAGAGCAGCCTCGCGTTGCATCTCACACCACGCCTTATAGTAAGCTGCTACTAAATCACCCTCACCGTTGGCCTCGCTCGTTCCTTCCCAATCCTATCCTCCTCACCCACTCGACAGTCTTCTTAACGGTGCAATTCTGAAACTCAGGCCAAACACGCGAAGGACCACGCTCGAATCGCGCCCCGATATTCAGGAGCGAGAATACAATAAAAGAGATGAGACGAAGAGAAGAGACTCCACCTTCGAAATCTCTGCGTCGCTTTCCATTCTAAATTCCATAGTTCGAGCTTCATCCATGCAATGAGGACCGCGGGGGGAGGGGGGAGGGGGTGCATTGCGAGCCGTTCTCCGGGGGCGGCGAGCGGTGGGGGAAGCTACGTGAGACGGAGTTGGCCGAAGAGTAAGAGAATAACAGGAGGGAGCGAAGAGGGTGGTTGGAAGTCGCGGCGAGGTAAGATCGCGTAATCGCCGTAAACCTGAGACTTAAGCGGGATCGCGGGTGCGGGGATCTCTTATCCTGGCGTACATCCGACTGTGTTTGACTGGGTTCTCTCTCCCTTCCACTCGGCCCGCCGGAACGGGGAAGCCTCGTTCACGTGGCGCCCGGATTTTGCATGCATATATCGCGGATATACTACAGTATATAACTAACCTTTGAGAATTGGCGGGATATCGTGCGGAGGAGACTAGTTTGGAGGATAGTGCGGTAGGATAGTTACGTACAAGCCTAAATCTATATTTCCAACACCGTGTACTCCGCCGCCGCACGCGGTATCTGTTCATCTGGTATCTCAAACCACCCCCCCCCCCCCTCCTCACCCTCCTCCGCCAAGTGCAATGTGAGGCAAACGGCTCTCATGCTAGGAACGTTTCGCTTATACTGTGCTCTATGTACATAGTAGCTTGAGCAGCGAGCACGGCTTTCTGTCTCCTTCCTCTATATGCACATCCTTTCCCACCTTTCCCCGTCTCGTTCCTCTGCCTCCTTCTCTGTCGCTACCCTTCCCGACCTCCTCCACTACGCCATACTCAACCAAAACCGGCAAACCAACCCCACCGACAAATCCTCGAGCGGGAGCTTCTATATCGTTGCCGCAAGAGTAGCCGAGAGTAACAGAGATGGCGCTTTACGGCACGAGCACATTTCTCTGAAATACGACGTCCCCGGGAGCATAAACGCCGTTACTATTCCCACAAGTTGTAACTGGTGTTAATTATTGACTTGATATATACGCCGGTAGGGGGGGTTGCAAGGAGGTGGAGTGAGCCGGAGGCCGGTCGGAGGGGTGGAAGTTCGAAAGCTGTAGCGCGCTCGCGCTCGAGAGCGTTCCGCTACTGTGAGGACTCTGGGAGAGGACTCGGAGGAAGGACGAGGGAGGGAGTGGGGGGGGGGGGATAAGGGGGAGAGGTCGAAGAGGGAGAGACTTATTCATGCAACGCGCGGATCCGATATCTGATTATCGTTCGTCTTGGAACGATATCGCTAATAATTAAACGTCGAGCCCCGCGCAGCACTACTTGCCTTCGCCCGCGCGACCCTTCTCCGTTTCGCAAGCTTGCGAGATTTAAGGGGCTTTCCGTCGTACCGTTGTTGCCCGCTGGTATCGCCGCTTTTGCCCCTGCCGGCCCAGTGGATCGTCGATGGATCCTCGATAGCCACCCCGCAAAAGGACTTGATGAATGGCCACATTCGCGAGATCCGAAGAAAGGCTTTTCCTCCGTTACGCTGCCTTCTTTTTTCTTACTCTCGAGTTTGGTCGGTACATTGCTATTCCGGAGTGTTTTGTTGAAGGGTTTTCGGGCTGAATAATTGTTTTCGTCCCAAATCTACACGAAAGAGGCGGTGGAACGTAGTTTTTTTCTGAATGTCTCTGAAATTTCTCTACGAATATCTGAAAGTTTATCTGATCTTCAGAAATTTGAGGCGTTCTTAAGAAAAGATCAAAATATTCTCTTATTGGAAACGGACCCGACTTGGTATAACTATTTCTGTTCTTCTCTGTTGACTTCTCTGAGAAAGCATACATTTTTTTATTTTTCTGTCCTTTTCTCTGTTGTGTTCAGAAAACATTTTTTTGGAAAACTCCAGTTTTTACTTAACCTCCAATAGAAATTTCGAAATTTCGGAAATAGTAGGAACTTTCTCTGAAATCCTTCATTCAAAAATGCGTAGATTTTATGAAGAAGTCGCATTTTCTCTGAAATTATTTGTGTTTACGTTATCGTAGAGGTTCGGGGCATTTCGAAAAAACAATGCGCTTTCTCTGAAAAAGTCTGCAACCGTGACACAGAATTGAGGTACAATCTCATAATGAGGGGGAATTTATAGTTCATTATTTTTCAGCAAAAAAAAATGTCAATTTCTCTGAAATATGTTGAACATCGAGGGTTACGCAACAGAAATGGCGGATCTATTGAGCAAATAACACTGAAACTCCGGGAACACCATAATCTGAAAAGACTGCCCACATGAAAAACGTATAAGTGGCTTAAAGTGGAAGCTGTGATACATATTCAATATGTTGTAACGAATATGTAGCTGACTATTGTATTCGTTGAGACATACGATATTAGTTAGGTTTGACAATAGACGAACGAAAGAACGGACGGACGATCGATACAAGATCGATCGTCATGTGAAACAGTCTGGACTGAGACGTCTGAACCATCAGACGTGCGACAGTTCATACTCGAGATATTTAGCTGTGATAATTATTAATCATATCCGCCCAAAACCTAATACGCGCGTTATTCATTCGCTCGGTCGTTACAATATTGTATTGAATATATTGTAACGGAATCAGTTCTTTGAATTACTCGTTTATCGATCGATGCGAGCACAAGGGAATGGAAATGGATTCGCTCGCATCGATCTGACAGTTGAACGTACGATACGGAACTTGACAACGATCGTAGTTTGACAGTCTTGACTAAGACCTTGAACCAACTGGACATATCACGAGAACTTATTTGCTTATTAAACGCCGCCCTTCTTCATTTTATCAGTATTGGTGTTATATTTATTTGCTCGAACATAACAATATTTTGGACATATTTCTACAAATATATATCAATTCGTCTGTTTAATACAATAATTGTAAATATTTCGAATTTAATATAATTTTGAATAAACTTTTTGCATACATCTGATTTCCGCGGGGACAGTTCGGTTAATGTGAAGCTTCGCGATTTCACGACGAGGGGGTTCGACTGGCGAAAGTGCCAGAAAGTGCCTGGTCCCTCCCGCTGCCCTCGACTCCCTCCATCCTCCAAAGTTGAGGGCACGAACAGAGAGGTAGGCGTTACACGGCTTTCGCTGTGGTAGTACAAAGGTAGTAGAACCGAGCGTAGACTCGCTCGCCGTTAAGGGGTAAGCATGAAAGATTGTGATGCCGCCCGAGGGAACTTCTTCCTTCGTGCCTTCATTATTAAGGTTCCTTCATAATTGACGGACTTGCGAAAGCTCGCCGCGACTGCGCTCGCAACCTGCTGGCAAAAAATTTTGAACGTTCCCTCCCCTGAGCACCCTTCGCTAAGCACACCGAACGAAGAAGAGAGAGAGAGACTCTTGTCGTCAGCTGGTCCCCTCAGGTGACTTGGCTTTTACAATTAGCGAAGCTTTCCTCGTCGAAACTTACCGCGCGACTGACCGTGTGCGGGACGCTCATGGTCTGCATTTTTTCGTACCTTTACTCCTCTTCGCACTCTACCTTTTCGCTTACCCGACCGGGTTCGCACTCAAGCATGGCCAAGCAGCGAAATCTTACACTGTAAAAAACGTTATGAAATTTACAACACGTTGAATATACAAAGTTATATGAAATATACAACCTCGATATTATATGAAATTAGAATTCGTATACATTGTATTTGGATTTTTATCATTTAATCTTAAATGCAATACCTGTATATTAAAATTACCGGTGATGGCATTAAAAAGTAAGACATCCGTATATGAAAAATTATGTTGTTATTACAAATATTATACAAATAATATTGTTTTTAATATACCGGTAACGCAATATTCTTACATACGTGTCAATGAAATTTCATGTACTGTATGTATGTGTATGTGTGTGTTAATGTTCACCTTTCGGTATTACATGGCAACTCTCCTTCTTTCCTCTTATACTTCTCAATCCTCTCTCCAGTTTTTCGGCCCGGATCCGGAGCTAGTCGCGCCCCGTCAGGTGTTTTTTTTACCACGAGCATACAGCTATAGTCGTAGTTCGTACGTCCTATATCTGGAGCTACGTCAACGGCCCTTTGCACAACACGGCCAGGTGTCAGCATCGAGGCATACAGCTATAGTCGTAGTTCGTACGTCCTATATCTGGAGCTACGTCACTGCTCCTTGGCGATCACCAGCGAGACTTCGGACCCGGGAGTCGAACCCGAGAGATTTGACAGTCTTTTTTTTGGTTTTGCCAGACCAGGGCGCTGTCCCCTTCCATAGACCTACTGATTTAAGTGGGATCCGAACCACTGTTTCGCAGAAAAAACAGCACAGAAAATTCTTGGTGCTTGCCGGGAATCGAACCCGGGCCTACTGCGTGTGAGTCGCGCTCCGATCCACTCGGCCACGCTCACCCTCCCAAAATTTCATGTACTGTATGTGCATAAAACTTCGCATACATTTATGAATTTTCAATCAGAAATTTTTAACCATGTACATACACTGAAAAAAAATATCAATGACTCAAGAAAAATTTGCTTGCGAGCTGCCAAAGAAAAAAAAGTGTTCTTTCTATTCTACCTTCAATTCGTACAATTTCATACCGGATTGAAACGATAACATGTCACCTTGTCAGCCTTGCCGTCGTTGCTTCAATATCATATGGAATTGTAAGAATTGAAACAAACATTTTTTTTTCTTCGGCAGCCTGCAAGCGATTTTTTTTTATTGTAAATAACGCGAAGTTTCATCTATTTCAAACTCTGCTTTCGTAGTGATCTGATAACAAATCACATCCGGAATTATATCCTATAGAAAATTACACATTTCCATAGGCGGTAAAAGCCTTGTGGCTTTTACCGCTTACCGCATAGCGCGTCAATCCGAGAATTCGAGCCTTGTTGGGGTTTTTAGAATTTTAAGTTGCCAGATTGTATTTATAGAGATAGTTATTGATAACAAAATCACAATGTAAAATATTAATAAGACAACCTTGGCCGGTGCGGTTCTCCTGTGGCCAGATTGGGGTGCCCTCTGGTGGTGGAGAGGGTCCAAATCGAATTGTTGCAAGAAAAAGAAGAAGGAAATATTAATCAGCAAGAATCAATGTAAATAATAGAACCGGAATCGAACATTACATTGAGGTGAATCCAACGTTTATAACATGTCAACTAAATCAGTGATTGGTGTAAAAGGTCATCATTTTGGTTAGGATAATTTCAACGCATGTCCTCTATTCTATCAATAGCACGTATATTTCACTATATATGTTTTTTATTGAAACAAATATTTTGTAAATGTATCTGAAGAATCAGCTTCTCGATCCAAACTTTTACCAACTCGAAGCATAGCTTCGAATGGCAATGCTGAAAACATAGTTTAATTTCATTTGCACGTTTTCGGTTGAAAGAAAGTTACTTTACACAAAAAAATCTGTATTGGATATTCAACTAAATCTTACAGTCAATCGAACTGTACGTCTCTTTCGCCACCCGCCTCAGCAGGGTTTAAGTTGATTAATACCAATATTTTTTTTCGAAACCTTTTTCTGACTGTAAACACTCACACTGTGAGTGTCCGAGAGTGTCCGCGAATATCCGCGAGTATTAAACTTTATTCCCTAGCAAGTTGAGTAAACGTTGTTTAAAAAAATAAAAAAAATAACCGTAGAAATAACCGAAAAAATTACGGCAGTTCCAGATCACTTTTTGCTCCGGAGAAATAACCGAAACAATTACGGTAGTTCTAGGTCACTTGTTACTCCGTAGAAATAACCGAAAAAATTATGGTAATTCAAGGGCACTTTTTACGCCGTAGGAATAACCGAAACACTTTTTACTGCGTAAAAATATTCGATTTTTTCCGATTTTTATACCATTAGGAAGTATTCCAAGTCTCACTGAATCTCACTTTTGGCTGGGAACGTACGTGTGAAGCATCCTTAAATTTCAGTCGAATCGGAGTATTGCCAGTGATAATAAAATTTGAGTATTACACATGGTGATAATAATTTTTTTTATCAAAATTTATCAATACACAGTGGTAGAAAAAAAATCATTTTTTATACTTGCAACGTTCTTGAACGTTGGAACGTAGACACTGATTACGACGCATTATGGAAATTGCATCGCATAATATAAAATTAACGGGCGTAGAAGAAAGCGTCGCAAGGTTACCAAAGCTCCCTTATGGGCGCTCGATGGGGTATTGTATCCTTCGAAGAGGATCCACCGGTCGCAGTATAGAGAGTACGATAGAGAATAAGTGCACCCGCGATGCGGGGGCATCTAACTAAATTGAAAGTTCCGCTTGAAAGGAAATACATTTGTAAATGAAACAGTCATGAACGTATGCGCCGAAGGCCATTCAATCTAAGCTCGCCGGGGCTGCACAAAGGGGCAATAGAAGTTCCCGCTGCGTCTATGTATTCTATACGTGTACGTTAAGAATACTGTTCCATACAACAGTAGACTGTACTACAATATACTGTACTGCAGTATAGCGTTAGATAGAAGGGGAGAAGCTCCCGTGAAATAAAATCAAACGGACCGCCTCGGCCCGCCTCGAATCGTCCAATAAGTATTTGGGTTCTATTGGTTGAGAGACGTACCGCATGCTGGAAAAGTACTTGCTGACGAGCCGAGGCACTGGAAGTTTCGGCAAACGATCTTGAGATTCACGAATATTGGGAAAATCTGGAAGTGTATTAACTTTAAGCGTCTGAAATTGCCGATGTAGCATTTTTTTTTATATTGGCAAGGAAGCTGTTTGTTTTAACTATCTTGTTTACTTTTTGTCAAGAAGATTCTGGAAAAATGTGACTTTTTGCGAGGCATTCGCACAAAAGTTAATTGATTCGAAGGTTTTTATATTTATATTTATATTTATATTTATATTTATATTTATATTTATATTTATATTTATATTTATATTTATATTTATATTTATATTTATATTTATATTTATATTTATATTTATATTTATATTTATATTTATATTTATATTTATATTTATATTTATATTTATATTTATATTTATATTTATATTTATATTTATATTTATATTTATATTTATATTTATATTTATATTTATATTTATATTTATATTTATATTTATATTTATATTTATATTTATATTTTGGATGTGATTTTATTTTACTGATTTTGTCAAACAGCAGTGGATTTATGAATGATGAAAAGTGAGCTGTTGCAATGGGACTGGCAAGAAGAAATGTATATGTTATCTTTCGAATAAATTTCGAACTTTTTTTTAAATTACTGCGAGGACGGCAAAGAAAATATCAATGTACAAAAAAATTACAATCACAACGCATTCGAGAATAATATAATGTCCAAAGTAATAAAAATTAATAATTCCAAATTCAGTTAAAATTCATTCAATATCATGAGGCGGTAACTATACGAATAGATCACACTAGACTACAGCAACGTACAAGCGTGTTTGAAAAGTTATAATGCTAACGTACACAATACGATATCCATTACGAGTGAATTGCAATTAATTCAATATTGCAGCGCAGAGCAGTCCAAGTTAGAACATATGGTAAGACAATATTAGACAGTGATTAAAGATACATCACACATACATTGCCAACCCGATGTTTAATCCGATCAAAATTTTAGTACTTCGCGACATGTCAAAAATCTTTTAAAAAATCAATCGTATTAATTATGTCTATAATGTCAAAAAGTTATTAACAAATTATGATAAAAATAACTTGTTAAAAAAATCAGACAAGTTTTTATTTTCTTATTTTAAATGAAGACCTTGATTTTTTAGAATCGACATGAATTTTTTCAGAATTTTCTATAATTAAATTTTTTTTTTCAAAAATTTGAAAAATCGTCGTAGTGGCACGAATTTTGGATATGTTTCAGTATTACGATTCTACAGTACACACATAAAGTTTCGAGGCGATTGCGCCAAAAGTTCGGTAGGGTAAACCAGGCAATGAATGGACGGGGCCAATGAATGGACACTTCTCCTAAGAGCACGTGCCTAAAAAACGTTTATTCATTGGCTTTTTCGTCTGCTTAACTGTCCATTCATTGCCATTTTCTATCAAAATGATAGACATTTTTTTTTTTATCATGTAACTTCTACAAAATCTATGCATTTATTTGAAAAGAGAAAAAAAAGGTTTACGGCCTATTCGTTGAACAATTTTTTTTAGCAATTCGTTAGTAACTTTTTGACGTTATTATTATGTAAAATGAATGGTGTTGGCACCTTTGATACAATTGATTTTTTTCAGACTTTTATACCATTAGCAAGTGTTCAAATTCTCACTGAATCTCACTTTTGGCTGGGAACGTACGTGTCAAGTATCCTCAAGTTTCAGTCGAATCCGAGTAACGCGAATGTTAATAAAATTTGATTATAACTCACCGTGATGATACATTTTTTAATCAAAATTTCCACGCACCGGTGGAAGAAAATCATTTTTTTCAACGGCTCTTCTCGTCAGTAGTTTTAAGGATTTTATCGACTCCTTCCCGTCAAGAATCTGACTTATCATAAAGGGAATGAAGCTTCGCGGTTGAAAGGTTTAAGTGCAAGGAATTTTCCTTTCTTTCGTCGACAAGTTTATTTTTCCGAAAATAACCAACCCAGTTGTCGAGCACGAGGCTGAACTTTCCGTCCATCGATCGACAATTCTTCGAACAAAGCGAGAGGAAAAAAAAGGTGCGGGATGGAGGAGCTCGTTCTCCGGTCCGCGTTTCCAGCGAGAGCGAGAGAGAGGAATTAAGGTTAAGATTTAATTTCTGATTAGGCGGGCATCGTCCGCCGACGCCGTGCTTCCCGCTCTCTTTTCACTCTTTCTCGCTCGAGGTTTTGCTCCAGGGAGCAATATCCCTCGGCCATTGTGACTGACGGAAACGCGGCGATTCCACGAGATGGAAGGACCGCGCGGCATACGAATCGCCTGCTTAGCCACTTCTTCCGACCATTTCCACTAATAACGAGTGGTGCTTCTACCGCTTCTGCTCGTGCTTTTGCCTTCTCCTGCTCATGTTCTCTATACCGTTCGCGAACTACCTACTCTTCGTATCCAGTGAACTATACGTAAAAGATCTGGAGCGAAGGGAAAAAGCTCTCTGGCATAATCGCAAGGGCCTCCGAGGCTCGAGCCGGTGAGAAAAAGTCTTTTCTTCACTCTCTCCTCCCGCTTATAAATCCGCGATCTCGTATCCGATTCTAAATGCCGTTAAAAAGAAATAAAAGATTTCAGGTAGCTCAAAGGCGAATAAGCCACTGAGTGAACAAAATCCCAATTTGCACCCGGTCTATAAAAACTGCCGCAATTTTTTTTTTTAGCAATTTGTTGAAAACTCTTTGACATTATTATTATGCAAAATTAATGTTGTTGGCAGCTTTAAAACAGTTGATTTTTTCTTCCTCATGGAGGAAGCTATGTTTTCGCCAAAAAAAATTCGCGATTTTGCGTGCGCGCGTGCGTGTGACAGGCTTCCATCGCTTTGAACGACTATAACTCGGAAACGGCTTGAGACACCGGGATGGACTTTTGTACACTAGTACACAGTAAAAAATAATTTGGTAAAATCGGAATGCAAAATTTCGTAAAAATAATTGTGTTAAATAAGTGACAAACTCGTTTGTCACTTATTTGCATATACGAACTTGTCCTTTTATTTCCCGTGTCATTGACAATTTTAGTTTGTACTTTTGTTTGTAAAACTAGAACATTAACAAATAAAAAATTGTGGACGTCTGTGGACAATAAGTTGTTGTAAAAAGTACAAACTTTTTTTACTGTGTAGAGTGATTGTGTCTCTTCCATCGGTGTAATTTCCATGAAAATTGAGGCCCGTTTCGAGATTTTACGCGAATTCGAAATTTTTGAAAAATGTCTGTGGTAGCTCTAACTTTCGTAAATTTTGAGCTGTCATCCTAAAACTGTACATGAGTATAATATTTTGATCGAAGACCTTTGGTATTGAATTTACCCGAATTTTACCGAAGGAATAAGATTTTATGCAACTTTGATTTTTTTGAAAAATTACTAAAAACTGTATAATTTGAGTAAAAATGGGGGTATCGAGATTAAATTTGGCACGGGAAAAGACTAACACTGTACAATGTTTCTTATTAAATTTGGCAAAAATTGATCAAACGGTTTAAAGTTTATGGGACTTTGAAAATGTTCAATTAAAAATTATTTTTTTTTTACACCTGTCACGAGTTTTTGAATCAAATATCACGCAAAGAGTAACATGAGTAATACTTTCATAATCATTGTTCAGTTGCAGTCAATGATAAAATACCGTGCTATTGTATTATTTTATCTAGTATTATTCGAAAGCTTTCGAAAATCGTTAAGAATTGAGGGTTTGCGCAGTGATCGACTTATCCTTCTAACGGGGACATTGGGCGAATACCAGACCGCATGTACCGCTGGATTGGCTGATTAAAAATAATTCAATAATTATGTCTTAACGAGTTTTAACTTATCTTGTGACGAATAAGTCTAATTTGATCGCTTTAGTTGATCTAGAAAAATGTGTAAAGCTATTTATAGATTACGTCTATTTTCCTCCTCATAGGATCAAAGTAGACTAGAGGAAGCTAAGTTAAAAAAAAATCGAGTTTTGTATTGTTAGAGTACTTAAAATAGTCTAAAACGTCGAGAAAATGCGATGTCTTGTAAATTTTGTGCACTTGTAGAATTCTCACGTCTCTTCTTTCAGTGCAATTTTCATGAAGATTGTGGCCCGGTTCAAAATTTTACATCATCTTGGAATTTTTGAAAAATCCCTTTGGTAGAGTTAGGGGAGAGCGGGGCAAAACGGGACAGTGAGGGCAAAACTCAGTTTTCCAATAATTTGTCGATGTCCCATTTTGTCCCAACGTTAAATCCGGGTTTTCAACCGCGTTTTGCCCCACGGATTACCATCGCCACCATCCAAAAGTTATTGCAAAATTGCTTTTTGTCTCATTATCCTGTTTTGCGCCGCTGTGCCCGTTTGCCTCGCACTCCCCTATCCCTGATTGATTATTGACTCCTACATTCATTTTCAGTTGAACTCTTTGAATTGTTTAGATGAATGAGTTGTTATTGTCGTTAAATTTCTCTAAAAAAAGGCATTTACGTATTCCACGTACGTGGTGATTATTTTTTTAATTTTTATCTATTCTAATCGTCAAGAAGTCATTATTTCCGAACCATTTAAAAGACTTCGACTTTTTGCAACACCTGTCAAGAATTTTAACTTTTGGAATATACGATTAAAAATCGGAAATTAACTTTCAATCACCGATAAATAAACAACTTGAACATTTATATCAACAATTGAGCCAATCCCGAGTTATAATTTATTATCATCATCCATCGTTGACATTAGTCATCTATTCCACCGGATTTCCTGAAAGAACAAAAGAAGGAAGAGGAATTTTGAATCCGACATATTCATTAATTTTCAACCAATTCAACATATTTGAACGATCAATTCATGTTTGAATCATCGTAAGTCATTGAAACTCTTTAATTTTTCGATCATTTGTTTTATTTTCATCCATCTTGGGCGAATATTTTCTTTTGTTTATTTACCGAACTGTAATCACTTATATTCAATCCGGGGTTTGATCAAATTAATGAGAGATAGCTTAATGAGAGATTAAGAGTCGAGCTCATCGATTTTTCATCGAAGACTTCCAGGTAGAGCGACGAACCCGACAGTCCGCAATAACAAAAGCCTTAAATCAGTGTCGCCCAGCGTAGCGCGAGCCATCAGGAGTCTTATTTCATTAGAGTACAATGTCAAAAATGCCTGTTTGAAAATTCATAAATGTATATGAAGTTTTATGCATATACTGTATGCATACAAAATGTATGAAATTTTATTGACGCGTATGTAAGAATATTGGGTTACCGGTATATTAAAAACAATATTATTTGTATAATATTTGTAATAATATTTGTAATAATATTTGTAATAATATTTGTAATAATATTTGTAATAATATTTGTAATAATATTTGTAATAATATTTGTAATAATATTTGTAATAATATTTGTAATAATATTTGTAATAATATTTGTAATAATATTTGTAATAATATTTGTAATAATATTTGTAATAATATTTGTAATAATATTTGTAATAATATTTGTAATAATATTTGTAATAATATTTGTAATAATATTTGTAATAATATTTGTAATAATATTTGTAATAATATTTGTAATAATATTTGTAATAATATTTGTAATAATATTTGTAATAATATTTGTAATAATATTTGTAATAATATTTGTAATAATATTTGTAATAATATTTGTAATAATATTTGTAATAACATAACTTTCGTATATGGATGTCTTAATTTTCAATGCCATCACCTGTCATTTTAATATACAGGCATTACATTTAACATTAAAGTATAAAAATTCAAATACAATGTATATGAATTCTAATTTCATATAACTTTGCATATTAAACGTGTAGTAAATTTCATAAAAAAATTTTACAGTTTACTACGGTATGTCAGGGCCACGCGGAGAATCATAATAGTTCAACGTAGTACACATTCCGCGTTAACAATTAACCTATATTCTTTTGGCATGCATTATCAGTCCACCCCTGAATAAATTTCCGAAAGGTTAGATCCGAAACTGGGCATTGTTCTGCTAAAGCGTCACATGCGATAAACGTATAATAGGGAGAAAAATTTCCTTTACCGTAGACGCCGGAAAATGCTGATCAGGTACGTCCTGACCATGGACATAACCATGGACGCATGATCGATGGAGACACAATCGGTAACGGTCGCTTGGCATGGCTAGCACTTCACTCGAGTGAGTGACAGCCGTCACGACGGACTAAAAATATAGTCACTAAATGAATTAGTTAATTTTTGCCGCATGTGTGATAATGATGAGAATAAAATAAGGTAAATTGAATTTTATAAAAAGTTCTTGAAGAAATGAATAATTGAATTGACAGTTGCATAAGAATGTTTAATATTAATAATTATAGAGTAAATTGTAGAGAAATTTGGCGGATAGACATAACCTCAAAGAATACCGACGAGTTCTTTACACGGAGAATGCCACAACAGTCTTAGAAAATCAGTGCTATGAATAGATAGATGAAATGGTGAGAATTCTATGATTATTTATGATTATTGCTATAAATAGTTATTAAGGTATTAATTGGCATTTGTGTATTATAATGATTGTAAATGTTCTTGTATGAAGCGACTAGGTTAAGCAAAAATAATTTAATGGTTATAGAAAATAAAGTTTCTGAAGACAGCCAACATCCTCATGGCCGAAACGTAAACCGAAGAAGAAGGGATGTACGCGTTTTATTTCAGCTTCCTTTTAATTGTTGATAATATATCTTATTTGTTGTTCCCTTTCGACCGTACACCCTTCCGGGTTTTTACGAAACCCCATCCCGATTACTCTCTAGCACTCCCTACTCGCAATCAGCAAAGCTACCTAACTTCCAGTGCGTCCGTAGCCGACTTAGCTACACTGTACCGCATTTGCCGTGGACACGGGAAAACTACGGAAAACCAGATTTCTCAAAAGGCCAATTCTGGTAAATTAGCGGTTACACCCAGAAAAAAGTTTATTCCAATCAAAGAAAATGTATTAGGGACGAAGAAAAATGTTTATTTGGTTCATAACCTAATAGAGCATTGATTAAATTCTAATATATTTATTTGTTTAATAGTATTATTCTTTTTATTGACGTGTTCACGTCTCTATAATGCGCGTTGCCGGACAATAGTCGTGTTTTGTCTTGGTGCCAAATATATAATTTCTTAGGCACGAATAAATATCTATTCATAATCGTATTTTCAATGATTCGATTTCTTTGTGCCGAATAAACATTTATTTTAAAGTACAAATCAATAAGTAGTCACATCGAATAAATTTTTTTACTGAAAGTAAAGAAAAGCCGGTTTTCGAATATAATAAAGATTTTGTTAAGGCAACGAAACATTTCTTTTATCTTAATAAACGTCATTTGAAGATCGAAATTTATTTGATTTGAATACATCTTTTTTCTGGGTGTAATAGCGGTTATTTTTTCGCTGATCTCAACCAGTTGTTTGTGTGGTCAATTCACAGTCGCCCGTCCCGACAGGGGTCTGCAGGTCGTACAGCAAAGTAGGACGTAGCGAAGGAGTATGCGCCGAAAATTCGCGACAGGTTTGCGTGGCATGAGCCGCGATTTCCATTAAACCGAGACGCGCGCAGAGGTTCACGGTTAAATTAAGATTCCGTGGAAATTCTGAAAACGTGGCTGCGACGACCAACGGTAAGACCTGCATGACTGCGCCAACGGCTAGTACGACCGGAAGCGAAACGACGGCGCTCCGGTTAGTCGGTGCGGTCCGTGACTTTACAAGTACACCTCACGATAATTTTCCGTTCGGATGTTAACGGGTTCTGCCAGAATAAGAGTACGAAGGGGAAAAGAAGGAGATAGTCAAAAGCAGAAGCAGATGCACAAGATAAAGGGAGTTGGCAACAGAGGAGAAGAGGGACGGAGGGAGCGCAACTGAGAGACTCGGGCGTCGAGAGTAACGTTCTGCTGGCCCTGACACCAACCGCCACGGCTCTGCGACCCGCGAGCTGGCCTTTTTACCCTCGCTGCCGTTGACACATTTCTTGATTTTCAGAACAATGGGGCCATAAAGGCCGCGGTATGGGATTCCTCCGGCGAAAGAACCGAGTCACAGCTCCGCCCGGAGTTAGGTGAATCGGTACTTACTACCCGAAACGCGCTCGCGGGTTAGCTCGAACGAA
Organism: Ichneumon xanthorius; assembly: GCA_917499995.1. Classification (NCBI taxonomy): domain Eukaryota; kingdom Metazoa; phylum Arthropoda; class Insecta; order Hymenoptera; family Ichneumonidae; genus Ichneumon; species Ichneumon xanthorius. The sequence goes on from OU824209.1 coordinate 3,159,714, forward strand.
AGCGGCGGAGGGGCGCTTTTTTTTCGAAAGACGAATCGAAATGCTCATCGCGTAGCTACTGTCGTCATATTTTTTTAAATCTCACCACAAGCGCCGGAGCTTCTCCGGTGCTCCGTGATAGCGGTGAAATTTGAAACGTTGCAAAGTTGCAACGATTCTTCCAGCTCTGGCGCCTAACCAGAAAAAATGCAGTGCCTAGCGCGGACTATAGCGAGTTCGTTCCGGAATTTGGGACCTGATCGATGTTGTTCTTTGATGTATTAAGTATAAAGAAATTAAAACAACCCTTTTTCGTTGGACATCATGGTTGTTGCAGCGATGTTCTAAAAAAGCGTTGTCTGGTTATGACTCAAGTTTCGAGTACGAGGAACTCGGCTTGGACCTTGGATTGTTTTCATTTTTTTTCATTGGGTTATAAGGTGCTTTTTTCTTGGAACAGTAATGCTTTTCAGAAATCGCAACAAACCGATATAACGAATAAAAAGACCGGACACTGTTCGGTGATCCCATAACATTTTTTTTATTCGCCATATGACATATGAGCCAAGTGCCAGGGCTAGGAGAACCGTTGCAACCTTGCAACGTTTCAAACTTCACCGCTATAGCTCCGTGACGTTTTGAGGACGACAATTGCCAAAAACAATATCTTCGGATAGTTTCCGTATAAATTATTTAGCCAGGTGTGTGCTCGAGAGCAAATCCTTCGTTTGGCTACACACTGGCGGTCGTCTAGCTCGGAGGCATGGCAAATGTCCGGGAAGCGGCTGGCGAGAGTCTGGATTTAGGAAATGGACATAGCGCTCAGCGGCCGATCGCGAACGCAGGCCAGACCGATGGTTTGTACTGGAATTTTGAATCGATGATATTTGAAAACGAAGCGTCGGTTCGGAATTTTGAGGACACTTTCATGCGATTCAGGCACAAGTTTTCTGTTCGGCAGATATAACGATACGGTCATCGTGCACTGAGAAAAATAATTGGTTGAATTAAGCAAATGCGCGGTGACATACGTTCGAAGGTGTATTTTGTTGGTACAACAACAATTTTTGTTTCAGTTAACAAATTTTGAATAAATTGAAGCAAATGGTCGTTTAACAAAACAATACAATACAACCAATCTTTTTTCTCAGTGTGCGCCGCAAAAGTTCTGAAATTATTATAAAAGTGTCGTGTAGATATCCGGTTTGGTATTACATCAGGTTGTGTTGATATCCGCTAGATGTCGCGGCGGTCAGCTCAGTTTTCAGCTTGTGTTAGTCGGCTCTATATGATCGATAATCTGTATGTCTTATTAACTATTGTGTTATTTTATTTATATATTAATAATAAATAAATAAAATCCGCGTTGTGCATCTTTTCCGGGTATAAATTTAAAAAAAAATCGTGCGGTACCGTGTGTGTGGAAGTTCAGCTGGTTTGCTCAAATATTCCTAACGGGATTTTCGTTATGTATATACTTACCTGTTGCACATAGTGGCGAAATGCATCTTTGACCTTAGCCTTTTATTGTCCGTAGCTAAAATATTTCCCTGTTTCGCATAGTAGAAAGGCATAGTGGAAAGCAGAGCTGAGAAAATACACTAAGTACTTGAAGTATCAAGTACTGAGTCAGTTCTGCCAGTACTCAAAAACTACCCAGCGATCAGTACTTCAAGCACCTGGCACGTAAAGTACCTGCCACGTGAAGTACCTGACACGTAAAGTACCTGGCGCGTAAAGAACCTGGCGCGTAAAGAACCTGGCGCGTAAAGTACCTGGCGCGTAAAGTACCTGGCGCGTAAAGTACCTGGCGCGTAAAGTACCTGGCGCGTAAAGTACCCGGCGCTTGGAGTACCCGGCGCTTGGAGTACCCGGCGCTTGGAGTACCCGGCACTGAGAGTACCCGGCACTGAGAGTACCCGGCACTGAGAGTACCCGGCACTGAGAGTACCCGGCACTGAGAGTACCCGGCACTGAGAGTACCCGGCACTGAGAGTACCCGGCACTGAGAGTACCCGGCACTTAGAGTACCCTGCACTTAGAGTACCCGGCACTTAGAGTACCCGGCACTTAGAGTACCCGGCACTTAGAGTACCCGGCACTTAGAGTACCCGGCACTTAGAGTACCCGGCACTTAGAGTACCCGGCACTTAGAGTACCCGGCACTTAGAGTACCCGGCACTTAGAGTACCCGGCACTTAGAGTACCCGGCACTTAGAGTACCCGGCACTTAGAGTACCCGGCACTTAGAGTACCCGGCACTTGGAGTACCCGGCACTTGGAGTACCCGGCACTTGGAGTACCCGGCACTTGGAGTACCCGGCACTTGGAGTACCCGGCACGTGGAGTACCCGGCACTTGGAGTACCCGGCACTTGGAGTACCCGGCACTTGGAGTACCCGGCACTTGGAGTACCCGGCACTTGGAGTACCCGGCACTTGGAGTACCCGGCACTTGGAGTACCCGGCACTTGGAGTACCCGGCACTTGGAGTACCCGGCACTTGGAGTACCCGGCACTTGGAGTACCCGGCACTTGGAGTACCCGGCACTTGGAGTACCCGGCACTTGGAGTACCCGGCACTTGGAGTACCCGGCACTTGGAGTACCCGGCACTTGGAGTACCCGGCACTTGGAGTACCCGGCACTTGGAGTACCCGGCACTTGGAGTACCCGGCACTTGGAGTACCCGGCACTTGGAGTACCCGGCACTTGGAGTACCCGGCACTTGGAGTACCCGGCACTTGGAGTACCCGGCACTTGGAGTACCCGGCACTTGGAGTACCCGGTACTTGGAGTACCCGGCACTTGGAGTACCCGGCACTTGGAGTACCCGGCACTTGGAGTACCCGGCACTTGGAGTACCCGGCACTTGGAGTACCCGGCACTTGGAGTACCCGGCACTTGGAGTACCCGGCACTTGGAGTACCCGGCACTTGGAGTACCCGGCACTTGGAGTACCCGGCACTTAGAGTACCCGGCACTTAGAGTACCCGGCACTTAGAGTACCCGGCACTTAGAGTACCCGGCACTTAGAGTACCCGGCACTTAGAGTACCCGGCACTTAGAGTACCTGGCACATCAATTTATTTTCGAATTATTTTTGCTGTTTTTAGAGATTGTTTCGATAAACATCTTTTTTTTAAATTGCAACAACCGCAAGGCAGACTCTTTTCTTTTTCTCTCACACGTAAGCACGTGTGAGAGAAAAAGAAAAGAGTCCAACAACTGCAGGTCGCTGCGGACTAAAATCACAACCTAAGTAGGTTGTGATTTTACTCCGCAGCGACCTGCAGTTGTACGATCATCTTGTCGCCAAGAGAGGTCGAATGAGATTACGCTGGACATCGAGTTATCATGAAATTTACGGTATCCCGCTCTATAATAAGAGAACGTGTCGTCTGTAGGTGGCTTGCTTGTTGGCCTCGCCGCACGCTTCCGCAGCTCCAACCGCTTAAGCTTCCGATTTTGCTGCTGTTGGACGTGCGTTCCAGTGAGCCGCCAATCCGTAAGAGAGTTCTGCAAGCGAAGGGATGAACTAACGCCGGGAATGATTATTTCGGTGGGTCTCAGCATTCTCGGGGATTGAATTCGCGTTGGAGGGTGCTTGAGGGTGCGACCAGGCTCGTCGTCCTCCACAACGAAGGGACCGATGGCTCTGGGCTTTTCATCCCAGCTCGACCTATCGTATCAACGCCCACTGAACCCCGAAGAAGCTCTTTATCTAACCGCGAATAATCGGACAATTTTCCACGTCACCGCAATCGTCTTCAATCGCGGACCTTGGGCGCGCGTTTAACGGAAAACAGCCGCAAGTCTGTCAGTGTTTATGACAGTAGAACGAATTATTCTCCCTTGTTCACGATAATCAGGGCGGTCGGGTCATCGAACAAATGAATAAATTTAAATACGAAGCATAAATTGAAATAAAAGGATCTCACGATTGACTCAATAAAAGCTCAAAACTACAAGAATCGATACATTACTTACCAAATTTACTTTGTAAATGTTGTATCGGTGAAATATAACGTTTAGAAAATTGTATCTGAGAATTGTATGGACGGTAAAATTTAAAAAGCATGAAATAAAATAAAGTTGAACATTTAAAAAAACTCCTGACTGCAAAAAGTCGTGCAAAAATATTTAAATAATTACCGATAAAAAAATGGTTAATGAAAAAGTAACTTCAAAAAGGATAAAATAATGAATGTATATAAATTATGTAAGATGTGTAATTCGTGTATGTATGCATGTATGTAATAATTCGTGTAACAATAATCAATATTGGTAGTAAATAACAATAGTAATAATTAATTATAAATAATAATAGCAAAACTAATTACTCATGATTATGTCAATTCGTTTATAATCTTCGCAACAGTCGGGCGACGGCTTCCAAACACAGTTCTTCTATACACACAAATAAACTTGGTAGCAGAATATTATCATATTATATAAATCGGTTGCCAGGGAAGACGTCCCTCGATTGTAGCGAAGATTATGAACGAATTGATATAATTACGATTAATTCATTTTGCTATTATTCTTTATTATTAATTATTACTATTGTTATGTGCTAACAATATTAATTATTGTTACATACATGAGTTATTTCATCCTTTTTGAAGTTACTTTTTCATTAACTATTTTTTATCGTTAATTATTTCAATCTTTTTGCACGACTTTTTGCAGTCTGGAGTTTTTCACAATATTTTATTTTATATAGGGTAAAAGTGCCAAGTATGGCTGACCTCAACTAAGACGGTAAGTACACGGAAGCTTGACTGGGCCATGTTTACCACTTTTTTTACCCTATGTGATGTCTATAAATTTTTATACTACTGTCTTCGTTCGTACAATCCCTTCATGTTTTTCTTTATACTTCCTAAATGCGCTACCAAGTCTAATCGAGATTGAAGAATGCGTGGGGAAAAGCGACACGTGACGGCACGTTCTAAGTAAAACCGTTAGTCAGTTCGTAAAGGAAATATCGATAAAAGATTCTGATTTTGTTTGTCTTTTTTGTTCCATTGGAAGAGAGGAAATCTTTCGGAAGACACACATGAGTGGGTAGTGTTGAGTTGTTGCCGACGAAAATCTCTCCTCTTTCACCTCACGCCACACTAGAACTGCTTTCGCATTACTTCGGTGCGATGTGGTTTTGCCCTTCTCGAGCTTTGGCTTGTGTCGGCGCTTCCCTTGCATCGCTCACCCTCTTGCACATAATCTTGCACGATCAGTTGTCCAGGGTTTCTGCAAGCACCGTGTTCCGCGCTTGCCATGCTCGCTCGGCTCCTTTCTTCTTCATGATTTTTGTTATGAAGGTTTGCACTATCTCCCATGTCTGTTCGGCTTTCAGCATTATCTGCATAAAGTTGATTTTATTTGCCTGTCTGTCGGTCCGTCTGTTGGCCCTTCTCTGACGAACACTCTGACGAACACTCTCACGAACACTCTGACGAACACTCTCACGAACACTCTGACGAACACTCTCACGAACACTCTCACGAACACTCTCACGAACACTCTCACGAACACTCTCACGAACACTCTCACGAACACTCTCACGAACACTCTCACGAACACTCTCACGAACACTCTCACGAACACTCTCACGAACACTCTCACGAACACTCTCACGAACACTCTCACGAACACTCTCACGAACACTCTCACGAACACTCTCACGAACACTCTCACGAACACTCTCACGAACACTCTCACGAACACTCTCACGAACACTCTCACGAACACTCTCACGAACACTCTCACGAACACTCTCACGAACACTCTCACGAACACTCTCACGAACACTCTCACGAACACTCTCACGAACACTCTCACGAACACTCTCACGAACACTCTCACGAACACTCTCACGAACACTCTCACGAACACTCTCACGAACACTTATTCACGGACAACCCTTATAAATTAACAATTTCCTCACCATCGGATATCGTATTCACCATCGATGTTATAAAGAAATAGTTAACTTATGAGAGCTTCAACAACTCTACAGAAAAACAGTGTAGATTAACGTAAGGATGGTTGGACGCTACACTGTATGTTTCTAATATCTTTCGGGCTCACAACGCCTTTTAAATCTTTTGCGAGGCCGAAAAGTGCCCGGGCCTCGATAAAGTGCTCGAGCGAAATAAATATAAGTACAAAAGCATCGCACGATTGACTCGATAGAAAAAGCTCAAAACATCAGGAGTCTCGGCAGTATCATATTATACATACATCGTCCACGTTAATTTTAATACCGCTCTCTTCGTCCGTGCGATCCACTCGTGTTTCTTTCTTTCCATCTAAATGCACTGCCGAGTCTAATGGAGTTCGTAGAACGCGAAGCAAGGAGTGGCACGTGCCGGCACGTCCCAAGTAAATCAGTCAGTTGGTTCGTCGAAAGACGACTCGCTCCTACACGATTCTATTTAGCGAGAACGCGCGCCCGTCGTTTGACGAGGTTTATTGGGGGGTGCAACAGGTCGGGTTAGACCTGGAGTGTGTTCTCTCACCACCATCATTAGTCAACGTCACCACCCGACTCTCTGTATACCTACCTCGACGCAGCTCTCACGGCTGGCTCTCCGCACTCTCCGCACTCTATCTGCTACGCTCAGTCTCCATCTCCCTCCTCTCATTCACTCACTCCCTCGGTTACTGTATCTATTACCGGCATAACGTTGACTACTAAATCGTCGGACGCCCAGCGAGAACTCTAGCACACGGTCGGTCATGCGTGCTGCTGTTTCGGGTCAAAATCACGGATCTCCTCGTCATACCAGCGACAGAACGTTCATGCTATACTGTCGTCGGACCGACTATCCATTTTGGTATCACGTCACATGCAGCCAGAACTGTTATTATTTCCTTCGAGTGAGAGTTCGTAACTTCGGTACGTTGTTCATTTTTTCTTCGTTGCACGACATACTGGTTAATGGAAAAGTCATTTACGCACGGATAAAGGTGGTTTTTGCACCAAGATCAGGATCTTTGGCGATAAAGCAAGATACCTTGCTCTTCCTTGTGGAGTCGATGAATTATACACTGTAAAAAAATTTGTTTGAAAATTAATGAACGGTACTGGAAGCTTTTTTACATGAAGCGTTTTTGAAATTTCAATCACACGTGCGTCACAATTTTACGGTAAAATGTTTATTTTTAATTATTTTTAATGACAGTTTTTATAAATTTCATGCAAAAGTTTAGTAATTTTAATATCCGGTATTTTTATTTGATAAAAAGGGACATTAATGTTTAATTAATGTAAATAATGTAAACAAATTTCAAGTTCCAGTACATTAAATTTACAATTTATGTTTACAGTGTACAACGAGAAAAATGGTTTAGCGGCTCTGACAAAATGAGTTTTGCTGACAATGACCTCGTTCGTAATATGACGGCCGAGTAATGCCTGGTAACAGGAGAGTTATAGATGCGTAAATACATTTATTTGAAGATTAACTCACTGCGTTTGTATTTTATTATTTTATTATATTGAAAATAATGTCTCTATTTGCAATTGCGAATTATTGAAATTTGCTATATGTATTAAACTGCGAAAAGTATTACCTTTTGCAGTTTATACATTCATATACAGCAAATTTCAAGAGCTCGCAATTCCACTGTATTTTTATTTTTACTCGAAAACAACGGAAACTGTTTCCTCGCGTCGCTTTGTTTTTCATTTTTGGGGAGTCGAGCGTCTCGAGCTCATCGTAGTTGTTGGCACATATACGAGCTCCACTCAGTCACATAACAAATTTTCTTGTTACAGTAACAAAGGCAATTTTGTTGCGGTAGCAAATTGCTCCAAGCGAACAATTTTGCTATCGTCAACTCAAACCGAATCCGCTGAAATCTCAACTTGCCATCTTCAACCACAAAATAAAGCCGCAATCACCAAAAATCCAACTTTTTAGACCACCGAAGCAGCACGCAATAGTACATTACTCCACGAGGGCGAAAAACGTTTTTCTACCGAGTGTGAGTTTGCAGCACGAGCCGAAGGCGAGTGCTGTAACCACACGAGTTAGAAAAAGTGTTTCGCACGAGGGATGTACGAAATTTTTCATCACAAGGTGCGAAAATTGCATTTTTACGCACGCGAAGCGGGCGGAAAAGTGGCCATTTCCGCACCGAGTGAAGAAAAATATTTAGTCATTGTCATGGACCATGAAATGAACTTCAATCATCACCTTCAGCATTGTAATCAGAAAATGACAGTAAGAGTTTTACACTTAAGGAAATTAACATTTAGAGATAAAACGATCCATATTAAGCACCTACCCAAAATGTAGAAAAGTATATGTAAACCTATAATAGAATAGCCCACCCGACACTTCTAAACTGTAAACAAAACAGCTACAAAAAAAAAAATAAAAACAGCCGAAACTTGTGCTATCCGGAACCTGACATGAATAAGACACCGAAACAACCCTCTACATAACCCTCCTAACACACTACTCTACGAAAAAACGAACATCACCCTCATAATGACAAGAACACAAGTTCTCACCAAAGGTTCGCCTCCGCACAAATTCTAAACATTCAATCGCTCTATGTACAACCCACACAAAATGTAAACCCCAGAGGCAAACACCCTACACTCACCACATACCAATAACTCGAGAGAATGGCAAACGAAGATACAAACTAAACCTAAGCGTCTAATTTAAATAACAATTCCCCACCGAAAAACAACGCACCTTAAAAAAAAAAAAAAAAAAAAAAAAACCGAATCAGGGGCTGAAGGACTTACGTCGATGGTCCGTTGGCAATAGCAATAGGGAATTCCCTATTGCTATTGCCAACGGGCCAACGAGCCATGGAAAAAAAATGCTTGATTGGGTCACCTAACTTCTTATTAGTTGGGTATAAATTGGTTACTATAACGATCTGTTTCGTTACAATAACGACCTAGAATTAGTTGAATCTAGCAGATTTGAATCCTCATTACCGACCAAATTATTTATTCCGAGGTAAAAAAATGATAATAAATCAAATTCGAGTGATAAAAAAGCATTTATGCGGTCGTGCAGATCAATATTTTGTATTAATTGTTTATTAATATTTTTGGTAACCTGTGCTGTTGATCCAACCAAGTCGCTTGGTTGTAACACGCCAGTAAATTATGGAAACAAGTACGTAAATGGCTAAATCCAACAATTTCCCTAGCAGTTGGCCCAGCTAACAAATTACTTGGTCTAGCGAATAGCATATAAACCAACTTAAAAGAGTTAACTCAACCAATTTATCGTCTGGCGCTCAGAGCGCTAACACAATTGGTTGGGTCAGCTAATTTTTTTTGTTAGTCCAACTAATCCATTTTTCCGTGTATGGTTACAAGCTAGTTTTATTATCCCGATACTAACAAACTAAAGTTGTTGTAACAAAAATCTTGTTGTAATAGCAATTTTTTTTCTCCATGTGGAGTCGATGTATTAGTTAGGGTAAGAAAATGTTTGCTTTACCGTCAATTGTTTATCTCCGCTTTTAGCGATTAAATCGTCAACGTAACATCAGCTGGAAGTAAACAAATATTGGCAACAACTGTTTGTATAAGTAGCCTCAGCGGAAGAAGCTTTTATTGCCCGTTAATGTTTGCCACTTTCCGAATAAATGTTCGATGCCAGTTTCACGCCTCGATGGTCACACCTACCGAGACAGATACGCGTGAAACGTCTTTCAGGATCCTATTTCCTTTGTATCAGGCTTTTCGCGGTAGAGTTAGCCCCGTACGCGCTGTACCTACTCGTAAGCGCGTTTGTTAAGCCCGGAGTGTACACTTGTTCCTCCCACTGCGCCATTTTCTCTTCGCGGCGTTGTGTGTTGGATGTGCGACCAGCCAGGCCACACTGGAAAAGCAGAAGCAGCGAGTAACTGCAAGAGCAGTACCGAAGGCTTCGTTGAATCGTAATCCCCGTAGGATCCCATTGTTGTTGCCCACGTGTGGATACGAGCTTTGCAGTTTCAAGCACGCCCGGACCTTCCCCCCCCCCACCCCCCCCCCCCCAACCTCTCAAACTGTAGCACCTTCTCTGCTTTCCTCTTTCTTTGTCTCTCGGTTTCTCTCTTCCGTTTTCCACCAGTACAGCACCTTCTTCAACTCTTCGCATATACAGGAGCTACAACACCGCCTTCTCCTTCCAACCCTCACCGCGCTCTTGCTTGCTGCTTCTGGTACGCGAATAAGCTCTTTCCAACAAATCCACCACCTCATTTAGTACCCTCGAGGATTAGCACGAAAAGCCTTCTTCTTGTGTTCTGTTACGTCTGACCACGTATGCGCGACTATGCTAATTCTTCGTGGCGGAAGAAACAAGCCCACGGTACAGCGATGACAGTCGTGCCTGGTTATACCACTTATTACTGCTCATTGTTACTGTATTGGAGAATGGGTGAATGCCGGTCACCCAATGGAAATGCTTTAAATCTCAGTTACAAAGTGGAGTTTTTCCGAAAGAAATCTTCAATAATTCAATATTTAGGGTGTCCACTAGCAAGCACGAGTTTTCAGGCGATAAAAAGTTTGACAAGGAATTGTTATTGACAATTGATAAACAATTTTGATCTGTCCGATATTATCCTCCACATTCGGTGATAGAAGAGATACTTTTTTTTATTTGACAATGATAAAAAGTCATCTATCCGACTCTGTTAAATCTAAATTTGATAATCGAATGTTAAGTCGAGAAAATAAGGAATTGCATGTTCGGCAACGTAACTTGTATACGCGAATGCTATTTGATTTACCCGGTAGCCGGTATTTCCCATCAGTACGTGTTTTGTTTTTCCATGTAAATGATGACTATCAACATTTTGACTTCGATTAGGGCTGAATTTTAAAAAGGCTTATTCTTTTTAAGAAAACGTTAAAAGCGTATCGTGTTTACTTATGTAATGATCGAGCGGAGAGTTTGGGGACTTGTAGATATTAGTATTGCAGATGGACGGGCGAAGTATCGAAGAGAGAAAACATATGGTGATCACCGGGATTCGAACCCGGATTAATCGGTTACTGAGTAAGAGCGCGAACCACTGCGCTAATGTCACCTATATGCTTCTCTCATTCGAATCGTCCTCTTATATGCAATGCAGGGCCGTTACACACCCCCTCTTACTGAAATCGACGTCCTCGTCGACTGTGTAGAGTTGCGGATCTCGCATTACGCGATAACTAATACAGCCATGGTACCGGTGCCTATGTCCCTCGTCGGAGCTCTTCCCTCGCCCGTTGAATCCCTCGTCGCAGCTCTTCAGTGCCAGGCCCTTGCTCTCGTCGTCGGTCTTATCGCTTTGCGTGCCGTCCTGTATATGCGGTCTTCTAGGACTGTGTCTCATGCCGCCTTACCTAAGAGTCGTACCGTGGTTGCTTCAGATGCGTTGTGTGGACGTGTTGTTTTTGGTTCGATAACTTCTGACACCATGTAATGATCGAGCGGAGAGTTTGGGGACTTGTAGATATTAGTATTGCAGATGGACGGGCGAAGTATCGAAGAGAGAAAACATATGGTGATCACCGGGATTCGAACCCGGATTAATCGGTTACTGAGTAAGAGCGCGAACCACTGCGCTAATGTCACCTATATGCTTCTCTCATTCGAATCGTCCTCTTATATGCAATGCAGGGCCGTTACACTTATTTAAAAAAAGCTTCCTCTATGAGGAAGCAAAATGGTACGCCAAAAACTTACATTTTTTTATCTGATAAAAAAAATGTTTATCGAAACAATCTTAAGAAAAAAATTATAAAATAAATTAAATCACATGAGCCAAGCTCATGTGATTTATCACATGAGCATTTATTTAAACACATCTGTATATATTTAGTATGGGAATTATTAGTCAAATCATGAAAAAAAAATTAAACAATTTGTTTCCTTCTTCATTTAACTCAAAAATACAATAAGGGATAAAAAAAACTTTTTGCGTTCTTTCTTTTGATGCAATAAACTCAGTTTATTTGTAGGGGAAGGTGGGGTACAATGTGTGACTTTTTTTCTTATGAATTATCGCCTTCACCAGAATAGTATATTCAAAAAATGCCTTTGATAATCGATTTCAATGGACTTTCGGACATACATTAAGCCTGAAATAATTACTGCCAAAAGATCGACAATATGTAAATAATTCGATTAACAACTGGTCGCGAAGTGACACATTGTACCCCACTGATGGGGTATAATGTGTCAGATAGTTGGGTGCAATGTGTCAAGTGATGCAAAAACGTGGGGCACAATGTGTCAAATAATGCAAAACGTGGGGTACAATGAGTCATGTAAGGACTGTTCTGTTTTGAGGTTAGACCGACGAGCCGTAAGTTTCCGACGGCGCCTAGCCGTCTCCTCCCTTCGCCGTTATTCTCTTCTTCTTGCATGTTTAATATAAAAGACAGAAAAAAATAATATTCTATACTTGAATTCAATGTTGGAGTAACATTATATACTAATAACATCTAGGGATGACACATTGAACACCACAACTCTGTGACACATTGTGCCCCACAACTCAGTGACACATTGTACCCCACAAGCAACAAACGATATTAATATTAAAAATTAATTATTCATCGAAATAAATATACAGTAATATGGACATTGAGCGATGCACAGATCATTAATCTGTCTATTACGACCGAAAACCTGAACTGCGTAAAAAAGTGATGGAAAATTTTACATTTTTTCTAAGAGCAAAAAATTGTTTTTCCAGGAGCCCAAATCCACTATTATTTTTTATATTTTTTTACGAGCTGTCATCTAAGTTTTCTTAGGTCTGACAAAACTCAATTTAGCTCACGGCCCAACACAAAAAGTTTCGAAATTTATGCACCACAAACCTCTGAGAAATCGATCGTGGCTCACTGAGCCCCGTGACATGAGGCTGAAACTAGCCGGCAAGAGCTAGCCGCCAGAATCAGTAGTTACGACTGTGACTCCATGCGCTGGCCACGGCGGCTCACCGGCTCATTTTTTGGATTGTACCTATCTATTTTTTTTTAATTTCAACAGGTAATTCTTATGTATTTTTATGTGCCTGATTGAATGGCACTATGCAATTCGTAGCAACAAGTATTTTTAATAATAAAGCCCGATGAACAATTTCTTAGTGGCGCCGTGGAATATTTGATGACTCGTACTTATAGGCTTTGCATTTTTTTAAATTTTTTGCAACAGGTCATTTTTATAGCTTTCGACGTGCCCGATCGAATGGCACTAATTACAACCCGTAGCAATAAGTATTTATTAACAATAAAGCTCTATAAACATAATCTATATTCTGATCGGCGCGCCGCCGGATATTCGATCGCCCATACCTAAGGCTTTGCATTTTATTAAATGTTTAAAAATATGTCAGTCTTATAGTTTTCGATGTGCCCGATCGGATGGCACCAGTTACACCCCGTAGCAACAAATTTTTAGTAACAATATAGCTCGCTAAACAATCTAGTCGTCACGCCGAATATTCGATCGCTCGTGTTTAAGGCTTTGCATTTTTTTAAATTTTTTGCAATAGGTCATTTTTATAGCTTTCGACGTGCGCGATCAAATGGCACTAATTACAACCCGTAGCAATAAGTATTTATTAACAATGAAGCCCGATAAACAATGTGGTCGGCGCGCCGCCGGATATTCAATCGCCCATACCTAAGGCTTTGCATTTTATTAAATTTTTAAAAATATATCAGTCTTATAGTTTTCGATGTGCCCGATCGAATGACACCAGTTACACCCCGTAGCAACAAATATTTAGTAAAAATATAGCCCGATAAACAATCTGGTCGGCGCGCCGCCGGATATTTAATCGCCCATACCTAAGGCTTTGCATTTTATTAAATTTTTTTCAATACGTTTGTTTTATAGACTGTTATGTGCCCGATCGAATGGCACCTGTTGCACCCCGTACCAACAAATATTTATTAACAATAAAGCCCGATAAACAATCTGGTCAGCGCGCCGTCGGATATTCGATCCTCCATACCTAAGGCTTTGCATTTTATTAAATATTTTTCAATACGTCAGTTTTATAGATTGTTATGTGCCCGATCGAATGGCACTAGTTGCACCCCATAGCAATAAATATTTAGTAACAATATACTAAAACTTGCTACGGGGTGTAACTGGTGCCATTCGATCGGGCACATCGAAAACTATAAGACTGATATATTTTTAAAAATTTAATAAAATGCAAAGCCTTAGGTATGGGCGATCGAATATCCGGCGGCGCGCCGATCAGAATATAGATTATGTTTATAGAGCTTTATTGTTAATAAATACTTATTGCTACGGGTTGTAATTAGTGCCATTCGATCGGGCACGTCGAAAGCTATAAAAATGACCTATTGCAAAAAATTTAAAAAAATGCAAAGCCTTTAAGTACGAGTCATCAAATATTCCACGGCGCAACTAAGAAATTGTTCATCGGGCTTTATTATTAAAAATACTTGTTGCTACGAATTGCATAGTGCCATTTAATCAGGCACATAAAAATACATAAGAATTACCTGTTGAAATTTAAAAAAAATAGATAGGTACAATCCAAAAAATGAGCCGATGAGCCGCCGTGGCCAGCGCATGGAGTCACAGCCGTAACTACTGATTCTGGCGGCTAGCTCTTGCCGGCTAGTTTCAGCCTCATCCCCGTGACACATCCCCGGTACCCCACTCACCCCTATTCCATGCGCGCACCAAGTATTTTTTTTTATTTATTTTTTCTTGTACTTTTGAGTTAAATATAGAAAGAAAAAATGGTTTGTTTTGTTTATGTTTTTGTGTTTTTCATTTTTCATTTTTTGACTACATAATTACTATACTAAATATATACAAATCTGTTGACCACAACTTGTCTCATGTGATTTTATTTATTTTCACATTTTTCATTTTTCTTAAAGATTGTTTCAATAAACATCTTTGTTGTTGGAACAGACGAAAAAATTTAAGTACCTGATCTACCATTTCTTTTCTTTATTTCAATAATATTGTAAAAGCAAAAAATACTTTTTTGAAAAAATAAAAAAGGTACGCCAAGTACTTAAAAATGGTAATCTCGTTCAGAAAATGTTTATAAAAAAAACCTCTTAAAAATAAAAAATCTGCCAAAACAGATGTTTATCAAAACAGTCTGTTGAAGATAATTGAAATTTTCCCGCAATACGCACGCCCTATCACCGATACAGCATCGATCGATGTTACCGACGGGTTGTCGAAAGAACTTCCTTCCGTTCGCGAATATATATATATATATATATATATATATGCACTAAAAATCCGCTCCCTTCTATGTACGATCGCAACCACGTCTTTTTCTCAATCTCGTGTTATCAAAAAGTTATCGATCTCCGAGTTACGCATGTCGCTGTATTCAACCTTTATTTTTTGAATAAATCAATTTGCATAAAATAAACGTTGTTCCCACAACCATATTCCAACACAGTCTCTTAACAAAAAAATTCTTCCAAAAAGACGTTCATCAAAGTAATTTTAAAAAAATATGTGTATCAAAATCTCAAACAAAAAAAAATCGAAAAATTAAATCTACGTAGCCAAGTAGTAGTACATACAAAAAATTCTTCAAAAAATATATTTATCAAAACAATATAAAAAAAAACAAGATGCAAAAAATCTTGCCAAAAAAAAAAACTTGGCGTGCCAGTTTGTTTTTACAATAGCTGTCGTACATGGTTCATTCAAATAATCAAGGGAGAGGGAAAGTAACTGCAATAACTGCAGTAACTGTAATTGTGAAAAAAAACTGGCACGCCAAGTTTTTTTTTGTCAAGATTTTTTGCATCTTGTTTTTTTTTATATTGTTTTGATAAACATATTTTTTGAAGAATTTTTTGTATGTACTACTACTTGGCTACGTTGATTTAATTTTTTTCGATTTTTTTTTGTTGGAGATTTTGATTCACATATTTTTTTAAATTACTTTGATGAACGTCTTTTTGGAAGAATTTTTTTGTTAAGAGACTGTTTTGATAAACATCTGTTTTGGCAGATTTTTTTATTTTTAAGAGGTTTTTTTTTATGAACATTTTCTGAACGAGAATACCATTTTTAAGTACTTGGCGTACCTTTTTACTTTTTTCAAAAAAGTATTTTTTGCTTTCATTTCACCTATTTTTGACATCCAGTCATGTAATTTGATTGATTATTACCAACATACAGTGAATAAACAGAATCATCTTCCTGTAAAATATATTCGTGTAACATTTTATGCTGACGACAGGCACCTTCGACACCTTGAGTAGCTGCTCTTGATGCTCTGGTTCTTCGAAGGCAACTGCGTTAGGACCAGGAGGTGGTTTTCATCATGCGTAGCTGAAAAAAGACTTATCTCTCTCGCATGATGGATAAAGACATCTTTTGGTGCTAACGCAGTGCCTCTGAAGTTCTAGAGCATCGATGACATCTGTATGTGGAGCTGGTGATGCCTTTCACCACTACATGTAAAAATGATATATATAATAAATTATAAATTTTCACTGCGAGCCTTTAATTATGCATCAACAGGGGAAAATGTCTCAAATAGAATGCCAGCTCTGTCAGGAAAAGATTTATTCCTCGGTTTGGGTATATGTAAAAACAAACAAAAAAGCTGCAAATTGAAATTTTCATATGGCGTTCTCATAATGTTCCTTTATTTGCGAAGCTTCTTCTATGAGGAAGCATTTTCTGTATTGTTGGCTTCCTCATAGAGGAAGCTTCGCAAATAAAGGAACATTATGAGAACGCCATATGAAAATTTCAATTTGCAGCTTTTATGAGAAAGCCACATGAAAATTTCAATTTGCAACTTATATGAGGAAGCCATATGAAAATTTCAATTTTCAACTTTTATGAGGAAGCCATATGAAAATTTCAATTTTCAACTTTTATGAGGAAGCCATATGAAAATTTCAATTTGCAACTTATATGAGGAAGCCATATGAAAATTTCAATTTTCAACTTTTATGAGGAAGCCATATGAAAATTTCAATTTTCAACTTTTATGAGGAAGCCATATGAAAATTTCAATTTTCAACTTTTATGAGGAAGCCATATGAAAATTTCAATTTTCAACTTTTATGAGGAAGCGATATGAAAAATTTAATTTTTAACTTGTTTTAACGTCAACGTCGTGTTTGCCTTTTATGCAAAACGTCTGGCCGATTCAGGTTCAGCGCGAAAAAATACGTCGATGTATTCGCTTTGTTACATCCGTGCACCTATTTTTTAATTAACGAAAATACAGTTTTAGAAAAAGATTTTTTTTTGAAATTATTAAGTCAATTATCCAATATTCACCGTTTTGTGGCCACGTCCAATATATTTTTCCCCCACCGATGACAAGTCTCCAAATTATTTTACTCCTGAGGCGACACTTGATACATAAACTCGTGTCGGACAAAAAATACAATTTTTCAAAAAAATTCAAAAATTAAAAATCCCATAACATTTTAACGTTTCGATCCATGTTCGCAAAATTTAATACCAAACATTGTACAGTGTTAGTCCATTCCCATGTCAAATTTCCGATCGATACCTCCATGTTTACTCGAATTAGACTGTTTTTAATAATTTTTCAAAAAACTCAGAAAAACTCAAAATCCCATAAAATCTTACCCCTTCGATGGATTTCGGCCAAATTCAATACCAAAGTTCGTTGGTCATATTATTATATTTATGTGCAATTTCAGGATGATTGTTCAAAATGTACGCAAGTTAGAGCTACCACAACCTTTTTTCAAAAATTTCAAAACCGCATAAAATCTCGAAACAGGCCTCAATCATCATGAAAATTGCACCGAAGGAAGAGACGTGACCACTCTACTAGTGTACCAAATTTCAAATGGCTATCTCGAACCGTTTCCAAGTTATAGTCGTTTTAAACGACGTAAGTCTGTCACACACACACGCACGCACGCACGCACGCACGCACGCACGCACCACGCACGCACGCACGCACGCACGCACGCACGCACGCACGCACGCACGCACGCACGCACCCACATACGTCCTGACACTAAAATCTCGAAAAATTTTTTTTTCACGATAACAAAGCTTCCTCCATGAGGAAGCAAAACGGAACTTTAAAATAGGTTAGTTAAAAAGATCGCGGAAAAAATAATTTTACGAGTCAGTATTGTATTGTAACACAAAAGCAAATACTAAATATATTGACGAAACGTTGTTTATTATATTTTTGAGTTTTTTTTACACAATACCCAAATCACTGCTTCAATCACATCACATAAAAATATCACGTATCACATACAAATTTAACACTTAGAAAACATGAAAAAAAAAAAACAATTTTGCAACAAAACTTTTCCCGTCAGTAGAAAAAAAAATATATTTTGCGGACCGACTAACTGCATGGGCCCGTTCAAAAACTTACTTTGGTATTAAAACGAGCGAGAGTGCTGCCTTGGTGCGAATGTTAGAGAGAGAAGCTAGAAAACCCAGCTGGCACAGCGAACGCATGCGCAGTAGACACGAGAGTCACATCACATCACATCACATTTTATAATATTTTCGGACCTCGATAGAGACATATGATGACCATATCTCAGCATCTACCGAACAGTTATAATCGTAACAGGGCGCGTTGGAAAGCTTGTGTCCTATATATATGGTAAAAGTGTCGTTGGAATTCCGATCCGATGCTTCGTTTTCGAGAAAATCGAGAAGCAAGAATCCACTTCCGGCATTTTGGAGTAAGTATACTTGGTAGCGTCTCGTCGCTTAAAAAAACTTTTTTTTAAGTACTTGGCGTCGAGACGCTACCGCGTCTCTTGATATAAAACCCTCCTCCTTGCCTTTAGGAAACTCATGTTCTTTGGTTACAGCAATATATTTATCGCTAACACGTTTTGTTCAGATTTCCTCCGAACAGATAGTTCAATTGCTTGATAGTCCTATCACGGTTTCGCTACTACGCATCGATTCAAGTAAAACAGAATCATCGCTCTGTTTTAATCGGACTTATATTGGAGGACATGGTC
Source organism: Ichneumon xanthorius (assembly GCA_917499995.1). NCBI lineage: Eukaryota > Metazoa > Arthropoda > Insecta > Hymenoptera > Ichneumonidae > Ichneumon > Ichneumon xanthorius. The sequence continues at coordinate 3,178,685 of OU824209.1, forward strand.
TGAGGGCCGAATTTTAAGACGTTAGTTTGAACTTAAGATCTCCAGATCGCTCTGGAGATCAAACTTAAGATTGCAGTTTGGTCCGAAGTTCATAGCGTGCTCAAGATCCATCTTAATTTCGAACCTGATGTCATTCTTAAGTTCGATCTTCAGATCGAACTCGGACTACAATCGAATTTGAGTTCATACTTAAGTTCCAACTTAAGCACGAAATCAAGTTCGAACTTAAGATAGATGTTAAGCACGCAATGAAATTCGGGCCAAGCGTCGGTCTTAAGTTCGATGTCAACAGCGATCTTAAGTTCAAACTAACGTCTTATAATTCGACCCTGAGGGCAGACATTTCCTATTCTAAAGCTCCGGTACAGAAGTGATAATATAACATTTACCTGTTTTGGAAGGTGGCGAAAGGCACTTTCGATTCCTAACGCAGTTACTTTTGATGCTCTGTACCGGTGGAAGTAGCTACGTCAGGATCAAGATTTCATCATGCATAACTAACAAAAACTCACCTGTCTCGCATAGTGAATAAAGACATTTTCTGATCCTGATGCAGTTCCCTCTACTGGTCCACAGCATCGAGAGTAAGCTGCCAGAGATGCCTTTCCAGTCTGCGAAACCGATAAGTTACATACAATAAAAGGCATCTCCTGATCGTGACGCGTGCCTTTGAAGTTACAGAGCGTCGAGAGCATCTGTGTTCGGAGCCGAAGATGCTTTTCGCCACTGGGTACAAAGGGTATATACAAAACCAGAATCGTGTCAGGGTTATCTATCTAGACCAACTAAATTTCCACATACACGGTACCGCACTATTTTTTATTATTATTTTTTAACATATATGAGGTATTCCATACCAAAACGACTTGAGTCTGACCCGTCACATCTTGGATTTGGCCAACGATTTTTATATTATTGAACCAACTCTCAAAAGCACTCAGATATTTTTTAGATTTTTTCAGATTGTTTATAATTATTTCTAAATAAAAAAGGAAGTTATTGATCACCGTAATTTAAAAATCTGAAAAAGTTCTGAAAATGCATGTGTTATATATAAGAATTCTTCAGATTTGTACCGGAGTGGGCCGACGTCACCTTCTATTATTTCGAATTATTTTTTTAAAAAAATTAGAAGATGAAATCAGTCGCTATGGGCTGCATTTTTTATAATTTTTACATATTTTTCCGAAGTGATTTCATTTCTTTTAAGCTAAAAAAACTCTTCGGAAAAATCTGAAAAATTCTCAAAAATCCAATGTTGCATATATAAATGGTCAAGCGATAGCCCATAACCGACAGATTTTTTCTTGTAACCTTTTTCACTTTTTTTTCGAAAAAAAATTCGAAAAAAATGGAAGGCGACGTCGGACCATTCCGGCTCAAATCTTAAAAATCCTTATATGTGACATAATTTTTCAGAATTTTTTCAGATTTGTAAATTGTGGCGATCAATAAATTGTTTGTTTAAATTATAAATAATTATAAACAATCTGAAAAAGCTAAGTGCTTTTGAGAGTTAGTTCAATGATACAAAAAATCGAGGGCCAAATCCAAGATGTGAAGGGTCAGACTCAGATCATTTTCGTGTGCAATATCTCATATATATAAAAAATAACACAAAAGTTAATACGAATAATAGGTTATCGTTATCATATGCAGCTGTCTGACAGCAGCTGAAAACTGAGCTGACCGCAGCTCCGTCTGCCGGTTATTTATACAACGTGATGTCTACTAATCCGGAAATCTACGCGATACTTTTATGATAATTCGGAACCTTTCTTGGCGCACGATACCCATATCGCAGCATCAGCCGAACAGTTATTATCGTAACTGGGCACGATCGTTGGAAAGCTTGTGTCTGTATTATATGATAAAAGCGTTCAAAATTCCGAACCGATGCTTCGTTTTCAAATATTATCGATTCGAAGATCCACTTCCGGCATATTGACTACATTTTTTATTAAATTCTTTAGCCTTGAGACGCGTCTCTCGATGAGACAAGATAAATAATCTACAAAAAAAAATGTATGCAACGGAAATTCTTACGTAAAAAACCAGACTCAATACACAAATCGCGCTAAAAACTTGTTCAAAGCAGCAACAGCATGAAATTGGAAGCAATCAGTTTTTCTTACTTACGTATCGGATCAAATAACTCGGTCTGTCCTACCACATTGTCATATCTTTTGTGGAGAGAGAGATGAAACAAAAAATAATATAATCGACAGCAAAGTGATAAATGGATTCGCTATCTCCGATTATCAGCAAATTGTCAATCTGGTATAATTATTAAAATATCCAAGGCAGGATCATTTTTTATCGGAGCCAGTTACAAAAAAGTTACAAGGATTAAGGAAATTTCGAAGATTGGTGGAATCGACGATCTGTTACTTTCATCTTTGCACTATTCCGTTTAAATGTCGATCACGCGACGAAGATAGTTTCTGTGTCCAGCGGCAAAGATCTGACCGGAAAGAGGAAGCATGAGCAGGAAGCTGTGGGAGGGAGGGTGAGCTTTCCTATGCGGCAAGGTTGAAAGCCGCTGTCAACATCTCTCAGTGGACAGCGCTGTCCGGTACGGAAACCTCGTTATCAACCACCGGCCATTAGGGAACCAAGGCGACAAAATGCCGAGCAAAGTGCCATCTTTCCCAAATAATTACGATCCACGATATTCCCTCCACGTGGCCGCCGCCGCCTCCACTAGCCTTGGGACACCATAACTACCTGCTAGCGAGTACCATATTTTCCTTACTTGTCAGCTCCTATCGGCCTTCTCGCCAGCAAGAAGTAGCAACGCTCGAATCAACCACCCTACTTCGGGCCGTTCGTCTTTATTCACAGACTAAATGTCAACAAATGTGGAATATGGATAACTGCATGACGAACAGTCGGATCTATTGCAATATAAAAAAAATGTCGAAAGCGGAAGAACTGAAGCGCGCGCCGGATTTTTGCATTAAAAAGCTGGCAAAGTGGAAGTACAAATCATCGAGGGAACGTTCGTTTGGAAATGTTCGAACGTCGGTGACGGGCGGTCGAGAGTTGTACGAGATGGTGAAGTATAACACGCGACAGTGGAGGGATTGCGGAGGTGGCATTTGCAGTAACAAAATGCGAAGCGCCACCACTGCCGAACGCGTACGCGTTAATTCCTGTCCATAAAAGCCATCGACAAATCAAACCTCCGACGTGATTCACTGCCAACATAAATACAACGAGATCAGGGTGCGTGTATAAGCGTGGATGAGCGATTGGTCGACAGGCACACGGCCAAAATCCGGGCAAACTCGACGTTACATACAATCTACACGCATAGAATGTATGACGTTTCTGCTGCTTTTTTTTTGTTTCACTGCTGCTACCTAATAAAAAGTTAATCGAGAAAAGACGGAAAATAAATACAGAACAGAGCGAAGTGGTTGTTTTACATGAAGTTTAACATAATTTATTGCGTGACATATACTGAGGACACGCCGTCCATGCGGCTCGCCGAAAAAAGGGGCGAAAAAATACTGCTCGCCGCACCCCCGTTATTTCACGACTCGTGCTCCATTCATGACCTCTGAATTCCTGGCTCAGCCACACTAGCACCTCCTTCCACCGGTAACACCAACGCCTGTCCTTATCTTCGCCACTTTGCCCACGAATTCCGCGTTCTCTATTTTTCTTTTTTTTCCATTCGAGGTCGTTCTTTCACCCTATCGCTGTGCCCGTTGGGTCACCGGCAAGTGGGGGCATTGAGGGGTTGAACTGCGGGTTGGACAGTTGCAGGGTTGGAAAGATTCGCATTGGGTCTTTTCTTGCGCGGCGTTTAAGCCTCGAAGAGTGCCGGGGCCGTGAAAGAAACGGCTGCTGGACGCGGCGAATTCGCTTCCCTATATTTCCTCTTTGTCTTTCCGCCTTGCTTTCTCCCGTGTCCAAGCCGGTCGACTGTCCTTTGCTCCTCCTTCCTACTTCGAAAAAGGCCCATAAAACCAAGTGGGTTGGAATAACAATAAACTATCCACATAAATCTTCACGAGGGACACGGAATGGCCACGATAGCGCGCGCCCGATTATCTCAGGAAATGCGTTTTTTTCACGAGCCAGGACGGCAAAGTTCGAGGCACGTAACAAGAGTAAGAGGTCGCATATTAAGAAAATTTAGCCCCAGCCCCCGCCGCAGCCTCAGTGCCCCAGTGTCCCAGAGACCCAAAGCCCCAAAACCCCAGTGTCCCAGGTCCAGGTTTCCTACACCTGGGGACCAGCCCAAGAGCCGCAGTGCGCCGCCCCTGTACCCCAGCTCCAGTGCCCTAGCCCCAATGCCCCAGCCCCAGTGCCCCAGCCTCAGTGCCCCAGCCTTAGTGCCCCAGCTCCAATGCCCCAGCCCCGTTGCCCCAGCCCCGGTGCCCCAGCCCCGGTGCCCCAGCCCCGTTGCCCTAGCCCCGGTGCCCCAGCCCCGGTGCCCCAGCCCCGGTGCCCCAGCCCCGGTGCCCCAGCCCCGGTGCCCCAGCCCCGGTGCCCCAGCCCCGGTGCCCCAGTCCCGGTGCCCCAGCCCCGGTGCCCCAGCCCCGGTGACCCAGCCCCGGTGACCCAGCCCCGGTGACCCAGCCCCGGTGACCCAGCCCCGGTGACCCAGCCCCGGTGACCCAGCCCCGGTGACCCAGCCCCGGTGCCGCAGCCCTGGTGCCCCCGTCTAATATGGTGGCGCACGACTGCGAACAGGATAAAGCAAAAGATTGTAGAACAATTTCATCGATTGTATAAATAAGAACTAAGTGGAACAAACTGTCTCTCGCCGATGCTCAAATCATGACTCTTGCGAACATGGCTACAATTATTTATACGTATTATAGCTTGGATGCGTTCAGGAAATTACAAAATATCCAATGTTGCGTCATTCCGTGTCGAACTGCTGCCGAGCGAAAATAGTTCTCTGATATAATATGCGGTAGCCACACGCATGATTTATGTACGTGGGATATTTCGATACAATGGCAGGGTGGCGTACGAAACGATAGCAGCATCCACTAGCAGTGGGTAAAGCCCTCGCTTTCCCGCCGCTCCTCGCTCACTCTACTACAGCACGGTGTACATCTATCGCTGTGTTACTCGATCGAGTATATCAGGGGATGTTGAGGCGCAGAACGGGAGGATACCCGAAGGACGGCAGTCTACGGAAAGCGAAGTGTAGAGAAAAACACCGAAACTTGCTGAGAGGTTACCAATGTGTGTTGAGGGCAAAATGAATACTCGGCGTTTTCTTGTGCCTCGTGAACTCTATCACTGAATCGCCATACACACATCGCGCAGAATTCAAGCGGGCAATGGGTGGAAGAATGCCGAGCAGTCAGAGAGGAAATACTGGTATGAGAAAGTTGGGAACACCGGAGCAGGAGAGTCACTTATCTCACCGTCCGTAAATAATGAAAATATAGACATTACGTTACCATATCATGCACTTGTGTTCGTTCAGCCCACTTTTTCGTTTTAGATAAGGTCTCGGTCAACCTCACTTTGTTGCTATCACTGGCGTAAGATGAGGAAGTTATACGACACAGGAGTTTCGGAAAAAGTTATCGTTATTAGTTGAATTCCAAAATAGAAATCGAGACAATAGCACCATTTTCTAATCATACGTACGTTTGTATTTGAACAGATACAAACTCGGCATGTAGTTTGCACCCAGGACACTTCCATGTGATATGGCGACAGTTTTTTTCTTAAGAGGCACACGCGTGAAGCATTCTTCAAAAATTGATTGAAACATTAATGTTGAGTATTTCAGGTGGAAGAGAAATTCGATACGTCAAGTAGTGATCGAGATGTACAAAAAGCATTATCGATTAGCCATATCACTGGGGCACTATAGGTGATGCGACTAATGGTAGTGAATTTATGTCAGCGTCTCAGTCGTTGTAAACAAAAAGTTCAGATCAGTTCATATCTCTTCTACCTGACGTAGACCAGATTAAAGCAAAAAATACTTTTTTGATAAAAAGTAAAAAGGTACGCCAAGTACTTAAAAATTGTATCCTCGTTCAGAAAATGTTTATAAAAAAAAACCTATTAAAAATTAAAAAATCTGCCAAAACAGATGTTTATCAAAGTAATTTAAAAAAAATATGTGTATCGAAATCTCAAAAAAAAAAAATCGAAAAAAATCAAATCAAAGTAGCCAAGTAGTAATACATACAAAAAATTCTTCAAAAAATATGTTTATCAAAACAATCTAAAAAAAACAAGATGCAAAAAATCTTGACAAAAAAAAACTTGGCGTGCCAGTTTTTTTCACAATTACAGTTACTGCAGTTATTGCAGTTACTTTCCCCTCTTCCTTGATTATTTGAATGAACCATGTACGACAGCTATTGTAAAAAAAAAAAACTGGCACGCCAAGTTTTTTTTTGTCAAGATTTTTTGCATCTTGTTTTTTTTAGATTGTTTTGATAAACATATTTTTTGAAGAATTTTTTGTATGTATTACTACTTGGCTACTTTGATTTGATTTTTTTCGATTTTTTTTTTTTGAGATTTCGATACACATATTTTTTTTTAATTACTTTGATAACCATCGGTTTTGGCAGATTTTTTTATTTTTAATAGTTTTTTTTTATAAACATTTTCTGAACGAGGATACAATTTTTAAGTACTTGGCGTACCTTTTTACTTTTTATCAAAAAAGTATTTTTTGCTTTAATTTCACCTATTTTTGACATCCAGTCATGTAGTTTGATCGATTATTACCAACATACAGTGAATAAATGGAATCATCTTCCTGTAAAATATATTCGTGTAACATTTTATGGTGACGAAAGGCACCTTCGACACCTTGAGTAGCTGCTCTTGATGCTCTGGTTCTTCGAAGCAACTGCGTTAGGACCAGGAGGTGGTTTTCATCATGTGTAGCTGAAAAAAAACTTATCTCTCTCGCATGATGGATAAAGATATCTTTTGGTGCTGACGCAGTGCCTCTGAAGTTCTAGAGCATCGATGGCATCTGTATGTGGAGCTGGCGATGCCTTTCACCACTATATGTAAAAATGATATATATTATAACGAATATCGTAGCTGACTATTCGTTAAGACACACGGTATTAGTTAGGATTGACATTAGACGAACGAACGAACGATCGATATGAGGTCGATCGTCATGTTAGACAGTCTGGACTGACACGTCTGACCGAACAGAAGTGTGACAGTTCATGCTCGGGATATTTAGATGCGATTGCACTAATAATATCCGCCCCCAAACTAAATACGCGCGTTATTCATTCGCCCGGTCATTACAATATAATAAATTATAAATTTTCACTACGAGCCTTTAATTATGCATCGACAGGGGAAAATGTCTCAGATAGAATGCCAGCTCTGTCAGGAAAAGATTTATTCCTCGGTTTGGGTATATGTAAATAAGTGCATATTTTCTGACGGACCATAGATTCCATTTAAAAAAAGCTGAACCATCTTTCTGACAAATATATTAGTGTAACATTTTAATTATATATTTCAAAAGCAAAAATAAAACGAAATTTGAAAGATAGGTTAGTCATAAAAAGATCAAGGAAAAATTAACTTTACACGTTGAGAATTAAAAGAATATAAAAATAATTAATAATTATGAATAAAAAGAAAATACTAGGTATGTTTAAAAGAAATTTTATTTTTGTTTACACGAATTACTCCTGTATCTACATAATAATAAACGTCGAGATGCTACCGCGTTTCATGCTACACGAATAATCACTGCTTTAATCGCTTAATTACACGAATCACTGTTTTAATCCCTTACAGAAAAAAAAAATGTCAACAAAAAGGTTCCTGTCAGGCAATATCCGACTACTTCAGAGACGCGATAGAATCCTGAACGCAGCACAGCAGTCGAAAGACGAGCCAGCTGATATGGCGAACGCATGCGCAGTAGACGCGGAACGCATGCGCAGTACACGCGAGGACTCACATCACATCACATCACAGGACATTTTTCTAATAATTTCGGACCTCGAAAGGGACACGATGCCTATATCTCAGCATCTACCGAACAGTTATAATCGTAACTGGGCGCGTTGGAAAGCTTGTGTCCTATTTATATTATAAAAGTGTCGTTGGAATTCCGATCTGATGCTTCGTTTACGAGAAAATCTAGAAGCAAGAATCCACTTCCGGCAATTTGGAGTATATATACTTGGTAGCGTCTCGCTCATCGCTTAAAAATCTTTTTTTTAAGTACTTGGCGTCGAGACGCTACCGCGTCTCTTGATGAGCAATTCTACCCGTAACATTTTGACGCATGGTGCATATAAGAGACATGTTTGATTGCCCATATCAACGAGACATTCCGGGGATATGGCCAAATTCACCGACCAAATGGCGTTCAGAATGTAAATCGTGCCAGTGCAGTAGAAGTGTCACTGTGGGCTCGCAAACTTAAACCATGGGCGCACCCTAAGCTAGGCAATTGGCTCGCTGTGTGCGAATATATAACGACTGACCGTGTCACCAGGCATGCTATGTCACTCCAAATTACCTCCTACATACTGAATGCGAACTGGCATGGGTTCATTTTGATCTTCAGTAAAGGATGACCGTCGAATCACGTTGATTTCAACCTCTTAACGAATAATCGTTAATTGTATTCCCCGTGATTGATTCCCACAGTTTAAAGTCCAAGTTAAATGACGCAATGCTAATGCGTCGACGAATCAGAGGAGACGCGCCAGAGACTTTGTCCTCCCCGTTCGAATCTCCCGATTCACGAATGGCGAAGGCAGGCCCAGTCGAGCAGAGCAGAGCGGAGCTTTATAAACTATTCTGTTGTCTCCTTCGTATTATTCCCCGGTGCCGGGAGGAGCGGTCCAGCGGGGAAGCGGGCACCGTTCTGCTGGGCTGCTGATTCATCGAGGGCCCATTAATTACCGGCCGCGCCTTTATTCGTTCGCGAAGGGATGAACCTATTGCTCACAGAGCGGTTAGACGCCGCACCGAACGCGCGATTTCGTCCCCATTGTTCTTTGCGTCGTTCACACACCTACACACGATCCTTCCGCACCTGCCTTTACCGTTTGCCTCATACCGCGCCTCTCGGGCCACCTTCCATCCAGTCGATAATTTTCAGTGTGAAATAAAAAATGAGGAAAAGTGGGTACTACCCGGGCTTTGGCTAGGATGAGGAAGTGTGCAGAAGGACGCGGAAACGTTCGAAGAAGGGGTGAGAAAGAGCTCCGGCAGTATAAAAGGGACGAAGCGCAAGCAAGCACCCCGCGGGCGATACGTACTACTACATGCCGACAGCTTTCTACCAGGCGTCCGCGCGGCGGTGGGCGGCACCGGCTTCAGCACCGACGACGTGAGAAATATTTTTGCCCCGGTACGACAATCGCCGCCGTCCACCGACGACCTCTACACGATACGGCTCTTCGACGCCTTGCACAGGACCGCAGACATTTCTTTTGAAATAATGCCGTGAAAGAGGTATGGCTAAAGCGGTGTAAGTATTTGTGTGCGCAAGTGCGCACCCCTCGTGATTTTGCGGGAGACACGAGTAGAGGCGTCAATTCTCTTGAAATATTTCATTCGGTGGCAAGAAAATATGTTTGGTGTAGATGTCTCTATAACGGCGACTGCATTTCTCCTCGAACAAAGTTATTTGGTCTCTTCGCGAGTGTTAAACAAAAAAGAGGGAGCAGAGCGCGCGTCATTGATGCCTGGTTTTTCTGAGTTGCTGGATATCTTGCTCGATGTCTTAACAGGATCGAAGATATCAAGCAAGACATCCAGACTTGCTGGATGTCTGTAGAGGGAATAATGAAGACCTGAAAGTGGATGCATAGGAGACACAATAATCGGAGCCTGGGAAGAGGCTGTACGTTTATCTAATTCCCCGTCGATGCTAACACTATGGATGATGTCTTCACAGGCAATTTTCGCTTATACATGCTGTTATACACTGCCCATCTACACAGATGTTTCGCTTGATATCCTCGATCCCGATAAGACATCAATAACTGGCCACCGCGTCTACAATCTAAAATTCCATGTGAAAACATCATTCGTAGTTTTAGGTGCAGGTGGAAATCGGATTAACGTACGGCCTCTTCCCAGGCCCCGGTTATTATAGGTCTCGTACAGTGTAAACAAAATTTGTTTGAAAAATAATGCAGGGTATTGGAAGCTTTTTGACACTGAAGAAAATATCCCCTTGGCAAAGTTTTCCATTCAGCGTTAGTGGTAATGAATGATATCAAAGGTAATCAATGAGATCCTAATGGAAATTCATGGGGAAAATTGAAACGGTACTTTCTACCATTCATTCTTAATGGGACTCCACTGGCAAATCAGTGGAAAATTTTAAGTTGTATATTTTCCCATTCGTTACCAATAGGAGGTCGATGACAATTTCTTGGGAGAATTCAACTCGTACTTTCTCCCATTCGTTATTAGTGGGAGTTCAATGACAAGCCAATGGGATGTCACAAATGGTACTTTTTCCATTCGTTATTAATGGTAGTCCATTGGAGTATAACTGGGACAGTTGAAATGGTATTTCGAACGGTAAAAAGCCAGAGAATCTTGAATGACACTATTAATGGCACTAACTATTTACAATTCACGAGGAACGAGAATCGAGTCGACAAACACTAAGGAATCACGCGGGTCAGTAGGAACTTTCACTTAAATGGCATAAGCGGTAATGAATTGCAGGTTAATGAGTCCACAATAGTAGCTCTGAACTTACGGATCGAAATTATTTATGAATAATAGAAGACATTTTTCGGAAGCATTACAACTTGTTTTTATTTATCATATATATTTAAACAGTATAGAAAAGTGGATAATTATGTATAGTCTATTTTTCCGCGAATGAGAATGCCAGCGGGATGAAAATACCATACAACGAATGGGCATTTTATTTGGGTCATTGATCAATGACCCAAATAAAATTTGCTTGCGGGCAGCCAAAATAAAAAATGATTAATTCAATTCTACTTTAAATTCTTGCAATTCAATACGGGATTGAAAGGATAACATGTCATCTTGACAGTCTTGCCGTCGTTGCTTCAACGTCATATGAATTATATGCAGGGGGGGGGAGGGCGACACCGCCACAAACTCGTCCGTTGAATCAGCGGACCCCTTCCGTGGTCATTATAGATCGGTTTTGCCATCTTCCATCGCTTGTTTCAATAATTTTACATTATTGATTTTCTCAACAATTTTCTGGTTAAACAAAGTACTTTGATAAAATTCGCTTTAAATCTCAATCATTTAGAAATTTGATTAATGTTTTTATCTTGTTTTTATGAAAAGTTATGGCCCTGATTAACTAAATCTGTGTACGCATTTTTGATAAATTCCTCATTTTCAATTGATAATTGTTTAGCTCTGTTCAAACAACGACAAAGACCTTAAATATTTATTGCGGATGATATTGACGAATTTCCCATTATTGACTGTTCTATTGACAGTGTTCACTGACAGTAAAAATATATGTTTTTAATGTATCCAATAATATCCCCGATTATCATAATAATGATTCATCGTTTTTATAATAATTTTATATTGACGACTAGACCCAAATTATTTATCAAACTTGCTTCTACTGGAATAGGATTTTATAGAAGTTGTTGGACTTCTCAAAAAGTCACTCGTCATTCAGTTCGTGCGGCAGACACAGCTGGCTGACCGTCAACAATCTTCAAACTCTACGAACCTCAATCTTGTTATTTTTTATGTTTTTTTACTTCGTCAAAGTGTAAAATAAATTAATCACTTTTGAACCCTCATAATTCTCTTCCCTATACGTAAATGCTTGTGCTAAATGAATTTGCAGCACAACGGTACGCGTAATATCTCGTCGCTGAAACAAACGTAATTGAAATTTACAACGTCGACGCGAAGACAATAATTCGCGACATGTGTCGTATCCAACACACGTTGGCACGGAAAATAAGGAAAATAAAAGTCCGCAAAAACAAAACTTCCCCTATGAGGAGGATAAAATCTTCATCTTTTTTTTTCCTCTCGTTTTATATCGTGACCTCTTCCGACTTTCCACGCAAGAAGTCTCGACTCGTGTCTAATTAAATATGGATGGCAGATATTCCGACCGAGTAAGGCAGATGTACCGGCGTTAACCCTTTTCGCGGCAATTAGCGCAGCGGCGCCGCCACGTTTACTCTCGTTCGCGATGAGAGGAGGATAGGAGGGTGGGCGGGTCGGCTATGGGTAGTCAAATAGAAAGGAAAGCCGAGCTGTTCACGGGATTATTTCATCCCAGCCTAATATCGCATTGTAATATTCCGCGTTGCCGGGTGTTTGAAATTGTTTGCTCGTGCTTTCTTGCCTGTGTAACTGGGAAGGCAGCAAGCGAGATATCGCGAGAGGGAGCGGGTCCGTTCGGATGCTACCGACGTTATTCCTATTAGCCGTGGCCATTTTACACTCTCGAGAACGTTTCCATATTCCACGTACAGTAATCCCGCATCGGCCTCGCGTACAGCAGACACGGATGGAAACAAAATTCACATCGCCGCTCCATCCGACACCCTCTTTTATTTCCGTTGTTTCTCATTTCCATCTATTCATCGGAATATTATTGGGGTGAAGGACCGCCGAGTCGCGTTGATTTCAACCTCTTAACGAATAATCGTTAACCGTAGAACTCATGTATGGGGTTCAAAAGTACCCCAGGCGATATTCAAACTGCGCTCCTAAAGTAGAAATTGACATTATCGATTTGGGACCTCGAAGATAATTTAGTTCCATTATCTGACGATGTGCGGAGACCGGTTGTAGCTTCGGTTACTCCATGGCTGTCGCACGGAACGCTATCGCAGCGCGCTTGGGGTACCAAAAATACCCCAGTCAGGAGTTCCCGTTAGTGTTTTGTGTGAGTGACTTTTTTTTTGTTAAAACTGTCGAATGTAAGTTACTATTATATCATTTGGACGTATATAGTAGGTATTTTATTTTTTAATAATTTTTAATAATTTTTAATAATTTTTAATAATTTTTAATAATTTTTAATAATTTTTAATAATTTTTAATAATTTTTAATAATAATTATCATTATCTTTAATTAGCTACAATGTTTGAAGAAAAATACGTGTTAAAACCCATGCAAAACCAATTTTGTTTGCGTTTTCATTGACTTTTTCCATGTTACAAATTTTCGACTTTTCCCTATTTTAAATTGTCCAACGAAATAGACTTTTTGAACGGACTGCAATGGGGCTATTTTTTTCCTAATAGCCTAATGTGTCCCCTGTAAAATGGCATTTGATATTTAAAAATCGGACCACTTTTAAAAAAACTACAATTTTTTTTCACAAAAAGTGCAGTTTTTGCCAATTTTTGTTACGTTTTGGGCTGTAAGGGTGATTTTCACTCCCTTAAAATGTAATAAAATCAAGTTTGCCGCATACGATTCTCTTCCTTATGACAGAACGAACAGATTCATGTGCGACAAAACCCATTTACTGCTCACAGGACCCTTGTACGTTGAAGAAACGCGTGGGGTACATATGTACACCAATCATGAGTTAGAAGGTAGAAAAAATTATACATGAGTTCTAGGGTTAAGTATGCTTCATACGCACATTCCCGGCCAAAAGTGAGATTCGATGTGAATTTGAACACTTCCTAATGGTATAAAAATCTGAAAAAATCAACTGTATTAATAGTGCCAACAACATTAATGTTGCATAATAATCATGTTAAAAAGTTATTAACAAATTGCTAAAAAATGTGTCCAATAAATAATCATATTTTTTTCAGATCTTTAATTTAACTTTGAATTTTTTTCGTTTTATATGAGAAAAATGTGTAGAAAGTCACAAAATTCAAAGTCAATTCAAAAATCTGAAAAAATTCATACGTATTCAGAAAAACGAACGAATCATTATCATTTTAAAAAAAGTTAGTTTTTCGGGAAATTTGTTGAACAATTCTATTTTTCATCAATTTGTTAATAACATTTTGAAATTATTATTATTATACAAAATTAATCTTTTCAGCACCTGTCATATGCTTGATTTTTTTCAGATTTTAATACCATCGAGAAGTGTTTAGAATTCTCTCTCATTTCTCCGAAACTTACGCGAAGGGAACACCATTCGCAAGGACTACCTTAAATGTCGCAACGCCGATGGGTCGCCGAATCAGATGAGACGCGCCAGAGACTTAGTCCTCCACGTTCGAATCTCCCGATCAACGAGTGAGCGAAGAGCATGTCCCATCGACATCGGCCTCGCGTACACCAGACACGAATGGAAACGAAATTCACATCGGGCCGCTCCGTCCAACGCCCTCTTTTATTTCCCTCCTTTTTCATTTCCATCTATTCATCCCGAATATTATCGGGGTGGGTACAAAACAGTCATTCGTAATATTCCCATACGATAGACACGCTTCAATGACACAAAATTGTGCAGGCGGGCCGGTACAGTCGAGAGGCAATGTCGAATCATCATCGGAGCGTGTATGCACGTCGTGCCTCGTCAACGAGAGATGATTCCCGGCTCATTTGATCTTTTTTTTATCAGAGGACTATCCGAACACACTGCCATTCCTCCCTCTTCGCCCGGCGGACGTTCTGCCCGAGCCGCGTGCAAAAATTATCGGTCGCCTCGCTATACGTGCACGCTGATGTGATTTCCCCCCTCCCGGCCGTAGTCATATTTGTGCGGTAACACGACTGGAGCGAGGGAGAGGGCGATGTCGGCGCGCTGCTCATCGGCATACACGAGATGCGCACGGGCGATGCTCGTCGCGGCTGCCGCTGTTGCTGCCGCATGCGATCCCGTAATAATTCGTTCAGACCGGGAGTTGACAGGTGACGGGTCTGATGCGTGCCAGCATGTGACGTCTGTCAACTGTAAATGTTTCGAGCACCGATGTGTGTTCCGGGCGAAAGGCTGAGTCGCGATGACCACGGACGTCCACTGTGGCTCCGAGTGGGACGGCTATATGGGAATGGTTAACCCACCCCTGGGGGAGTAGGAGCGGTAGGTATGAATTTAATGAAACCTGCTAAACCTTTGCGAGAGAGAGAGAGAGAATAGGGGCGGGGGACAGAGAGCAGGGAAAATAATATCAATGGAAAAGCGCTCGAGGGTAAAAAAGAAATAAATTATGTGTTTGATCAAAGAGAGATCGGCAGAGGGGGATGGGGCGTGCATATAACGTTTATATATATTTTTATACAGCGACACTTCAATTGATCATTATTATCGGTGAAAGGCGCATCAGGCGAGATAATTAAAATTCGATAGCGAATCAAATGCGACGTGTAATTGGATTGCGCTCGAAACGAGATGCTTTTATATTCTTTCGGGTCGTTAGGGATGTGCGAGCTGTACGGAGAAGAAATAAATTTGCAAAAAATAAAGGAGAGAAAGAGAGGCCTGTTCGTGAACTATTATTGACATGGGCCGAATGTGCGGGTAGTGGATACCCGTAGTTACGGTGGTAGTAAGGTGCGAGAGTAGTGGTACTTGATAGAATCCGCGAAAGGGTAAATTCATTATAAAAATATTTAATATCGGTGTTAATAAACTGTAGAAACAATTTTCGATAGTATTTGATACTGCAGAATTAACAAATTTGATTCGTTGATTAATTATGACGATACAATTTGAGGGGATTTTGGAATAATTATAATTATCAGTATGTAACATGAATCAGTATAATTAATTAACATCAATCGAATATAATTAATATAAATAAATATAATCATTATAATTTTTTAAAAATAAATATAATGTGATATAAAAAAAAAACAAAATGCAAAAAATCTTGACAAAAAAAAACTTGGCGTGCCAGTTTTTTTCACAATTACAGTTACTGCAGTTATTGCAGTTACTTTCCCTCTCCCTTGATTATTTGAATGAACCATGTACGACAGCTGTTGTAAAAAAAAAATTGGCACGCCAAGTTTTTTTTTGTCAAGATTTTTTGCATTTTGTTTTTTTTTTAGATTGTTTTGATAAACATAGTTTTTGAAGAATTTTTTTTATGTACTTTGATTTAATTTTTTTCGATTTTTTTTTTTTTGAGATTTCGATACACATATTTTTTTTAAATTACGTTGATGAACGTCTTTTTGGGAGATTTTTTTTGTTAAGAGACTGTTTTGATAAACATCTGTTTTGGCAGATTTTTTTATTTTTAAGAGGTTTTTTTATAAACATTTTTTGAACGAGAATACAATTTTTAAGTACTTGGCGTACCTTTTTACTTTTTTCAAAAAAGTATTTTTTGCTTTCATTTCACCTATTTTTGACATCCAGTCATGTAGTTTGATTGATTATTACCAGCATACAGTGAATAAACAGAATCATCTTCCTGTAGAATATATTTGTGTAACATTTTATGGTGACGAAAGGCACCTTCGACACCTTGAGTAGCTGCTCTTGATGCTCTGGTTCTTCGAAGGCAACTGCGTTAGGACCTGGAGGTGGTTTTTATCATGCGTCACTGAAAAAAACTTATCTCTCTCGCATGATGGATAAAGACATCTTTTGGTGCTGACGCAGTGCCTCTGAAGTTCTAAAGCATCGATGGCATCTGTATGTGGAGCTGGCGATGCCTTTCACCACTATATGTAAAAATGATATATATAATAAATTATAAATTTTTACTGCGAGCCTTTAATTATGTATCGACAGGGGAAAATGTCTCAAACAGAATGCCAGCTCTGTCAGGAAAAGATTTATTCCTCGGTTTGGGTATATGAAAATAAGTGCATATTTTTCTGACGGACCATAGATTCCATTTAAAAAAAAGCTGAACCATCTTCCTGCCAAATATATTTGTGTAACCTTTTATTATATATTTCAAAAGCTAAAATAAAACGAAACTTGAAAGATAGGTTAGTCATAAAAAGATCGAGGAAAAATTAACTTTACACGTTCAACACAGAATTAAAAGAATATTAAAATAATTAATAATTATGAATAAAAAGAAATTACTAGGTATGTTTAAAAGACATTGTATTCCGCGCCTCTTCCTCGAGATTAACTTGTAGTCCCCCCCCCCCCCACTCCCACCGATGTCGCCACAAATTTAAAGCTATAATTATTAAAAAAAGTGAGCGTTGTGTACGTATCCAACGCGCGGCTGTCATATCTCATTCTTTCGCTTTGTGCCGATTAGCCACGTTGTGCTGGAAAATAAATTTTTCCTAAACCGTGAAATGAAACGTAAAAGAACAAGATCTAAGTCGTCGGACGAAGACAATCGGACGACTAGTCTCGAGAAAAGACTTGAGAAGTTAGAAAAGGAAAATAGAAGATTAAGGAAGAAAAAGAAGAGAAAACATCATCGCAGAGAACATTCCAGACTCTCCGAGGCCAATGCTGCATCGTCGGCGAGCGAACGTGAGCAAACTTTTTTTTTTTTAGACTCATCGTTCGGTTTTCTCGTGTTTCAGTATATCGCCTGCTCTGGGAGAGGAATGAATTGTGGTCGATCAAATACATTGACCATCTTCCGAGTCACTTTTGTAGGCTCTAACCTGTAAAAGTGACTAGTCTCAATCACACTCACAGGCACTAACCTGTGTGTGATGAATTTATTAATTCAGGGCACTAACCCTTTTGAAATGTCTAATGAGACTGGCGGCCTGTTTGAGCATATGTTCAGGCTTTAACCTGATCAGATGGCTGGGACAATGAATGGGACTAACCTGCTATTGTCGATCCCGATTTCCAGGAGGTTACAACATCGTCCGGTCTGAAGGAATTTCCGGTCAAGAGAGCCAAGGGGAGGACGGCGAGGAGGGGAGTATTGACGGGCAACGTGCTTTACGGAATGTTACGAATTGTCCTGTCGTCCAGTCAGTTCAGTTAGTCGCTGCTTCACAGCCGGGCCCATCAGGCGATCAGCCGATAGTTCCCGTCTCTGCCTCGCTGTCAGCTCAGATAGATGATGATCAGGCGATGTCAAACGCTGTTTCACAGTCATCTCAGTCAGTTGATCTGCAGCCTGTGTCAGTCGATACTTCAACAGCAACTCAATCCATCTTACCGAATTCAGAGGTTACACTGAGTCAGGACGTCTTGAATATTATTGGCAAGCGCATTTGCGAAGAGAGAGTTCTCGCTCCTCCAGTGCACATTGACCTAGTGGTGCGATGCGAGGATATCATTAAACAGGGTTTGCCTGAGGAAGGCAGGGAGGAGATTGTGAAGAAATACCCTCCCCCAAGCAACTGTACGACTATCGACCCTCCAAAACTGAACCCAGAGTTCAAAACCGTTGTTCAGGATCTTGTTACGAAGAGGGATGAACGAATTCGTAAAAAGCAGGAGAAGATCTCGGCTTGTTTGGCGATAACCATGCAAGCCATGTCTACTGCAGTGCGAGAAAAAGACAGACCAGAAATGTTAAGGTTCATCCAATATTTGTATGACATGACACAGCTGCTTGCAGATCTGCAGCATGATGAGTCTTCAATTAGACGAAGTCTGATTATTGCGAACATCAATATACCCTTGAGGGAATCTTTGAACGCGACAATCTGTGGAGAATTTTTATTCGGAAAAAATCTCGAGGACGTTGTGAAGTCGGTCAAGACAATGGAAAATTCTTGCAAAGATCTCAAGGTTGTGTCGAAGCCGCAAAATCAGAAACAATCAAAAAACTGGAAGACCCCGCCCCGTCGACCTCCTTTCAAGCATGTCCATCCTTCGACGTCGGGCGGGCCGAAACAGCGATATCAACCGAAGAAACCCCATCAGGCTTCCCAACAGAAGGAGCGTTATCAAAAACGGGAGCAAGATCGGGATCGATCGAGGAGACGATAGGGGAAAATGTAAGTGCAATAGCCGGCAGGCTGCGGTTTTTCAGAGAAAGTTGGAGACAAATAACTGCCGACCCAAGAATTTTGTCCTGGTTACAAGGTTATACCATCCCGTTTTGTTCCAATATTAACCAGAGTCAGTTCCCTAATGAGCGGAATTGGTAGGTTAACGAAAGAACAAAAATCTCCAAGTTATTGGGAGATTTGTTGGAAAAAGGTGCAATTGAGCCATGCCAACCGTCTGTGGGACAATTTGTTTCAAGTTATTTTCTGGTTCCTAAACCCGATGGGTCTAGTAGATTCGTTTTGAACCTAAAAGCATTAAATAAGTTCGTAGAAACGACACACTTTAAGCTCGAAGATGGACGGACGGCGTCCAGACTAATTTGCCGCGGAGATTTCTTAGCCACGCTCGATCTTAAAGACGCTTATTATGCGATACCGATTCACGAAACACACAGGAAGTAATTACGATTCAGATTCGAAAATCAACTTTACGAATTTACGTGTCTGCCCTTCGGGTTAGCTACTGCGCCGTATGTGTTCACTAAAATCCTGAAGCCAGTAGTGACTCATATGCGTAAATTGGGTTTTACTTCCGTTATTTATATTGATGACATTCTGTTAATATCAGATACTACTAACCATTGCTCAGAGATTGTTACGGGATCGAGGACGATTCTTGAGGGGTTGGGCTTTGTTATTAACGAGAAAAAGAGTCAAATGACACCGAGCAAGAGATGCCGTTTCCTCGGCTTTGTATACGATTCCGATCGTATGACTATAGAGTTGCCGCGAGATAAAAGTCTAAAGATCAGAAAAGAAGTTGCGAAGTTCTAGATAAATCACAGTAACAAAATAAGGGATTTTGCAAAACTTTTGGGTACTATAGTATCGTACTGCCCGGCAGTAAATTATGGAATGGTATATACGAAAGTGTGCGAACGGGCAAAGTTTTTAGCGTTACAAAGAAACAATGATAATTACGAAGGTCGTTTTGTTATCTCTCAAGACGTAATGGAGGAACTCGAATGGTGGAGAACGGTGGGCCCGGTATCTCCTAATCCTATTAGAGTCTCGGTATTTCATATAGAAATTTTTACTGACGCCTCCCTCTCTGGCTGGGGAGCATTCTGTAGGAATACTCGCGAAAAAGCGCATGGTCACTGGTCCGAACAAGAAAAAATTCTACATATCAATGTATTGGAATTGAAGGCGGTAATCTTTGGTCTGAAGTGCTTTGCACAAAAGTTAAGAGACAAGCAGATTTTACTTCGTATAGACAACACGACCGCGATCTCTTACGTAAACAGAATGGGGGGTGTGCAGTATGAGAAGTTGAATAGTTTATCGAAGGAGCTTTGGCAGTGGTGCGAAAAGAGAAACTTGTGGATCTTCGCCTCGTATGTAGCTTCCGAAATGAATTGTGAAGCTGATGCGGAATCACGAAAGTTAGATTCTAACACTGAATTTGAGCTGTCAAGCCAAGCTTTCGAGGGAATTCAAGCAAAGTTCGGAATACCAGAAATTGATTTGTTTGCCACCCGTTTAAACGCAAAGTGTGATGCATATGTTTCTTGGCATAGAGATCCAGACGCGTTTGCTGTGGGTGCGTTTACGCTATCGTGGAAACCCTATTTTTTTTACGCTTTTCCACCCTTCTCGATCATTTTAAGAGTTTCACAAAAAATTAGAAACGAGAATTCAAGAGGTATTGTTGTTGTGCCTGAGTGGCCCTCTCAGCCCTGGTTCCCTGTATTCCAATCTCTGTTAGTTTCAAATACAATTAGATTCCATCCTAATGCCGGTGCAATAATATGCTTTAACAGGGACGCGAAATCCTTTTGGAGGAATCTTACCCTGGTGGCCGGGGTCTTATCCGGAAGGCATTCGAGATGAAAGAGGTACCAGGTACTTCAATCGAGATATTATTATCCTCGTTGAGTGAATCGTCGTGGAAACAATATAACACAGCGCTGAAAAAATGGTGGTATTATTGTAAAAAACGAGCGATCAGCCCCTATGTAAATTCCGTGCCTGAGGTGCTAGCCTTTCTGTCAGAAGCCTTTAAAGATGGAGCTTCCCAGGGTACAACGAATTCTTATAGATCCGCGATTTCGTTACTCGTCGGGCCCGAGCTAGCACAAGATTTCAAAATGAAAAGATTTTTTAAGGCAATGGCTAGATTAAGACCATCGAAGCCAAAGTATAGTTCAACCTGGGACCCGAAGATCGTTTTAGACTATGTAGATGCACAGCCCTCAAACGAAGAGATGACTCTAAAAGACTTATCGTTGAAGCTTATTGTGTTATTAGCACTCACTACGGGTCACCGGATGCAAACGTTTTCTTTGATTAAGATTGAGAATATTCAAAGGATTGAGAACACGATAGAAATCAAGGTTCCTGATCGTATTAAGACGTCCAGCAAGAACAGAAATCAGCCAGTTTTAGTTTTACCCTTTTATTCGGCAAACGTAAAACTCTGTGCTGCTTCGACTTTAGAGTGTTATCTTAGGAGAACCGCGAATGCTCGAGGTGCTATTCAGACGTTATTTTTGTCAATAAGGAACCCTATTAGGGCTGTTGGTGCACAGACTCTTAGCCGATGGATAAAAGAAATGCTGGGCAAGAGCGGGTTAAATACAGATATTTTCTCTGCGCATTCCACGAGGCACGCCTCGACCTCAGCGGCTAAGAGAAAAGGTATCGACTTAGATACTTTGAGAAGAACGGCAGGTTGGACTGATAGTTCGCAGACATTTGCGAAGTTCTATGATTTACCTGTATCGAATCCTAGAGGTTCATTCGCAAAAGCGATTCTAAATGATTAAGTTTAAAAAGAAGAAAACATGTGTTCATTTCATTGTACTTCAAGATTATTAGTAAAGTGACGTTGCTTCTAAATATTTCACTTTACTCTTTTTATCCGCCGTAACAAGCGTTGAACATCTACAAGTTGATCTCGAGGAAGAGGCGCCGAATACAATTGTATGATTAAACGAACTTACCTAAGTGAAGTTCTATCATAATTGTATGAAGCGCCTCTTCCGAGATGATCAACCCCGCCCTGAAGGTCCCTACATCAAGGTAATTTTATTAACCTTGAGACCCAAATGAATTGTTACGGCGAAGCTTTGAAATAATGAGATATGACAGGCGCGCGTTGGATACATACACAACGCTCACTTTTTTAAATAATTATAGCTTTAAATTTGTGGCGACATCGGAGGGAGTGGGGGGGACTACAAGTTGATCATCTCGGAAGAGGCGCTTCATACAATTATGATAGAACTTCACTTAGGTATGTTCGTTTGATCATACAATTTTATTTCGTTTACACGAATTACTCCTGTATCTACATAATAATAAACGTCGAGATGCTACCGCGTTTCATGTTACACGAATAATCACTGCTTTAATCGCTTAATTACACGAATCACTGCTTTTCACTTAATTACACGAATCACTGTTTTAATCGCTTACAGAAAAAAACAATTTTTCAACAAAAAGTTTCCTGTCAGGCAATATCCGACTACTTCAGAGGCGCGATAGTATCCTGAACGCAGCACAGCAGTCGAAAGATGAGCCAGCTGATATGGCGAACGCATGCGCAGTAGACGCGGAACGCATGCGCAGTACACGCGAGGACTCACATCACATCACATCACAGGACACTTTTTATAATAATTTCGGACCTCGAGAGGGACACGATGCCTATATCTCAGCATCAACCGAACAGTTATAATCGTAACTGGGCGCGTTGGAAAGCTTGTGTCCTATTTATATGATAAAAGTGTCGTTGGAATTCCGATCTGATGCTTCGTTTACGAGAAAATGCAGAAGCAAGGATCCACTTCCGGCAATTTGGAGTATATATACTTGGTAGCGTCTCGTCGCTTAAAAATCTGTTTTTTAAGTATTTGGCGTCGAGACGCTACCGCGTCTCTTGATGGTAGCGTCTCGTCGCTTAAAAATCTTTTTTTAAAATACTTGGCGTCGAGACGCTACCGCGTCTCTTGATCAAACGTGACGTGTAATTGGATTGCGCTCGAAACGACATGCTTTTATATTCTTTCGGGTCGTTATGGATGTACGAGCTATACGGACAAAAAATAAATGTATACAAAACAAGTGAAACGGGCATCTTCGTGAACTATTATTGATATGTGCCGCGTGTGCGAGTAGTGGATGTCCGCAGTTAGGGTTACAGTAAGGCGCGATAGTAGTGGTACTCGATTTGCGGGGATTTAGGAATAATTATAACTATCAGTATGTAATATAAATCAAATACTTTTATATTCTTTGGGGTCGTTACGGATGCGCGAGCTTTGCGGAGAAGAAATAAATTCACAAAAAACAAGTGAAACAGGCATCTTCGTGAACTATTATTGATATGGGCCGAGTATACGGGTAGTAGATGCCCGTAGTTACGGTTGCAGTAAGGTGCGACAGTAGTGGTACCCGATAGACTCGGTATGTGCAACCTGCGATGATAATGGCGAGGCGAGCAGTGCAAGTTTGGAATGTAAACGCGCCTCGTTGGTGGACCAGTGGACAGAACATTCGTGTACATCGTGTACCTGTATGTATGTGCGAGTTCGCGTATCCTGCTATTATACTGCTAGAAGAAGACGCGATACGCGGGCGGGACAGAGAGAAAGAACGGGTGAGGGTCGTTATTTGTCACAGTAAGCGGCCTTTCTCGCAGTATTATTTCCCGCAAAGTGTTATTAACTGCTCTCATATTTCGACTTTTTTCTGCCCTACCCTTCTTCTTCTTGTTTTTCCTTTCAACCAAGAGAATGTGCGAGGCAACGTGAGCGCGTGTGCGCGTGGCAGAGACTCTGCGCTTTCCCTTTTTTCCTCCGTAGTCGTTCTGTGTTCTTTTTTTTAATCGTTAATAGCCCCGTTCATTTCGGCGCTAAGCACCGTGGTCGCGAGTAGTTATTTAGGTGAAATTTAAGGCCGGGAAAACACGCGCTCAGCATACGGGTAAGCTGACGTCCCGAATGCCGGAGCTTGTGTACGACTGCAATACGTGTTAGGGGGAAGCCTCGTTGCGCCTCTCTTTTCGCACCCACGCGGCAATGAATAAGTAAATTCTACGAATAGCACCGGTTCCAGTTTACGAATCGACTAACGAAAAATGCCCCCTTTAAAAAAGAAGAAGTGAGTACAGCTCTATATACTCGCAAATTTGTGGGCGACATCTACGATAGTATTAGCATGGGGTGAGAATCAAATAAACGTACGAGCCCCCTTGGGTCCGATTATTCAAGGTCCACCCACAAGTCGGAAGATTTCTGAAAGCTGACACAGGCCCAGGTTATTCTAGGTCCTCCAAGGATTCGCGCCCATGTCTTAAGTGACCTTAAGACCCCACCCAAGGATCTGATTATACTGAACCCCCCCCCCCCCCCCCCCCTCCCAGGTCGGAACATTTCTGAGAGCCGACCCAGGGGCCCGGATTATTCTAGGTCTGCTAAAGATTCACTCCCATGTCTTAAGTGACCTGAAGATCTCCACCCAACGATTTGAGTACCCTATGCCCGCCCCCTCCAGGTTGGAAGCCGACACAGGTCAGGATTATTCTAGGTCCGCCAAGGATTCCCATTTCCAAGTGACCTTAAGACTTCCGCCCAAGGATCTGATTATACTGAACCCCCCCCCCCCCCCCCCCCTCCCAGGTCGGAACATTTCTGAGAGCCGACCCAGGGGCCCGGATTATTCTAGGTCTGCTAAAGATTCACTCCCATGTCTTAAGTGACCTGAAGATCTCCACCCAACGATTTGAGTACCCTATGCCCGCCCCCTCCAGGTTGGAAGCCGACACAGGTCAGGATTATTCTAGGTCCGCCAAGGATTCCCATTTCCAAGTGACCTTAAGACTTCCGCCCAAGGATCTGATTACCCTAAGCCCGCTTCCCTCCAGGTTGGAAGATTTCTGAGAGCCGGCACAGGTCAGGATTATTCTAGGACCGCCAAGGATTCCCATTTCCAAGTGACCTTAAGACTTCCGCCCAAGGATCTGATTATACTGAACCCCCCCCCCCCCCCCCCCTCCCAGGTCGGAACATTTCTGAGAGCCGACCCAGGGGCCCGGATTATTCTAGGTCTGCTAAAGATTCACTCCCATGTCTTAAGTGACCTGAAGATCTCCACCCAACGATTTGAGTACCCTATGCCCGCCCCCTCCAGGTTGGAAGCCGACACAGGTCAGGATTATTCTAGGTCCGCCAAGGATTCCCATTTCCAAGTGACCTTAAGACTTCCGCCCAAGGATCTGATTACCCTAAGCCCGCTTCCCTCCAGGTTGGAAGATTTCTGAGAGCCGGCACAGGTCAGGATTATTCTAGGACCGCCAAGGATTCATTCCCATGTCCAAGTGCCCTTCAGACTTCCGCCCAAGGATCTGATTACCCTAAGCCCGCCTCCCTCCAGGTTGGAAGATTTCTGAGAGCCGACACAAGTCAGGATTATTCTAGGCCCGCCAAGGATTCATTCCCATGTCTCAAGTGACCTTAAGATCCCCACCCAAGGATTTTATTATCCAAAGCCCCCCACGTCGAAAGATTTCTGAGAGCCGATCCAGTTCTGAGTCCGATTATTCCCTCCCGGCTCAATGTTTTCCCCGAGAAGATCTTGACCTTGACACTTTTAGAGGGCAGAAAGGCATCTTGCTTGGATTCAATTCTTCATCACTAAAGGAACGAATAATAAACAGTATTTGAACTTCGTATTCTGAGTAACACGAGTGATATTTGATCCGATAAATTCGTAAGATATATGTACCTCGTTAATAATTCAGAAGGATTTGATTATCCAAAGCCCCCCACGTCGAAAGATTTCTGAGAGCCGATCCAGTTCTGAGTCCGATTATTCCCTCCCGGCTCAATGTTTTCCCCGAGAAGATCTTGACCATGACACTTTTAGAGGGCAGAAAGGCATCTTGCTTGGATTCAATTCTTCATCACTAAAGGAACGAATAACAATCAACAGTATTTGAACTTTGTATTCTGAGTAACACGAGTGATATTTGATCCGATAAATTCGTAAGATATGCCTCGTAAGATGTACCTCGTTAATAATTCAGAAGAGGATCAACACTCTCGCCGAGGTTCTTCCGCCTTCTTGCATATGGAGTATGTACATCTTGTATCTTTCCGCTGCTCGCGCAGAGTGTCTGACAAAAAAGACAGAAAGAAGAGAGAGGTAGGAAAAAAGCGAGCGCGAAAGCAAGAGACTCGTCTTGTTTGACAAATGAAAAGCCCAGAGTTTGCGCGAGCGTGCGATAGCTGGTCGGAGATCCTCGTTTTTACGGTGACACTTTAGGTGCGATGGCGGTGAGGACAGCGGAGGCAACATAGGTATTGTTACCCACGAGGAAAATCAAGCGAGAGCGAGTCACCGCACGTGCGAGCGGAAGCGTCGAGTCGTTGGTACTCGAGGCTGCACACGTTGAGGATAGAAAAGGAAACCTCATTCTGTCGCTCTCCCTCACTCAACTCGACCGTGATTGATAGGGGTTTGATTCAGTCAGCGTAGACCACCGCCAAGCTGCTCACATTTTCCGGCTGATGTGCGCATCGTTTATCATCACGAAGCAGACCTCAAGGAGCATACGCCACTCCATTCTACACACCTATCTCTATACACGTATCAGGCAATGCGGGGTCATATGGTCCCGGCTCTTTTAACAGCGGACACGAAAGGGTAAGTTCATTATATAAAGATTTAATACCGGTGATAATAAACTATACAAACATTATTCTATAGTATTTGATGACGTAGTGTTACGTTGAGTACTATTGATACGCGCTGATCAAGAGAAATTGCTCCCTCCTTTACCATTCCTGGTATCAACTATCAAATGTAACTGCCCATTTTCTAGTCTAACCTTTCGGAAAATTACTAAGGATAGGGCTAGGAATGTTATTAGTCTAAATGTCTGAGAGGAATTTTTTATTAATGAATTATTCCGTAATTAAAGGAATGGAGAATTACGCGATTAATTATTTCGGACAAATTATTTAGTCATTTAACGAGGAGGACGCAAGGTTTTTAAATATGGAATTCGTAGGTAAAGTGATTTTAATTTTAGTTGAAGTCCATTCTACACACCTATCTCTATACACGTATCAGGCAATGTGGGGTCATATGGTCCTGGCTCTTTTAACAGCGGACACGAAAGGATAAGTTCATTATATAAAGATTTAATACCGGTGATAATAAACTATACAAACATTATTCGATAGTATTTGATGGTGCAGAATTGACAAATTCGATTCGTTGATTAATTATGATGATAGAATTTGAGAGAATTCAAGAATAATTGTGATTATCAGTATAGGATAAAAGTAGTGAATATGACCTGATTCATGTATCATTGCTTTACGTGCTAATCGGGTGGTCCATATTCACAATTTTTACCGGATTGACCTGTCGTAGACTTCCTCAAAGACCACGGTGTCTGTAGGTTTAGTGTTTTAGAAATATAACGTCTCCGGCCTAAACCATAGCGTTATGCACTGTCGATTTTTACAGATCAATTCTATCCACCCATCTCTTACGGAGTAATGTGGGGTCATATGGCCATGGCCTTTTTAACAGGGGACACGAAAGGGTAAGTTCATTATAACAAAAATTTAATACCGGTGATAATAAACTATACAAACATTATTTGATAGTATTTGATGCTGCAGAATTGGCAAATTTCATGCGTTGATTAATTATGACGATACCATTTGAGGGAACTCAGGAATAATTATGATTATCAGTGTGGGGTAACAGTAGTGAATGTACGCAGTAAAGAATAATTTCGTACAATCGGAATACGAAATGTCGTAAAAATAATTTTATTAAATAAGTGACAAACTCGTTTGTTAAGGTTTGAATATATAAACTTACATTATTTCCTGTTTCATTAACAATTTTAGTTTGTACTTTTGTTTGTTAAACTAGAGCCAGATGGTGCGATCGGAAAATTAACAAATAAAAAATTGGGGATGTTTGTGGACAATAAGTTGTAAAAAGTACAAACTTTTTTTTATTGTATAGCCCACGCCATTTATCATTATGTGGTAATTGGGATGCTTTACGTTCTAATCGGAGTAGTCCATATTCACCACTTTCACCGAATTGACCTTTTGTAAATATCCTCGAAGACCAGGGTGTATGTAAGCTTGGTGTTTTGGAAATATAACGTCTCCGCCCTGAACGACGGTTTCTTTCGTAGACTCTCAGATCCATGTCGGTGCGCCCAGAAAAATACTTTATTTGACAGCCACCGTTTATTTGGTTTAAGTAAAATATTTATTTAAATTAAGTAAATAGTTACTTAAATCAAATAAATATTTATTTCATTTAAGTAACTATTTACTTAATTTAAATAAATATTTTACTTAAACCAAATAAACGGTGGCCGTGAAATAATTTTTTTTCTGGGTGTGCGTAGATTCCTACAAATATAAGAATCCACGCACCCTAGTTTAGAAATTTCTGTGTGTTTCGTTCTGATTTTTAAAAACTTTCTTTGTCATTTTTCACAATTTTTTAATCATTTTTTTCATATTGAAAGCCAAAATAAACGAGTTTCGATAAACAATACACTGATAATTAGTCAAATGAGTGATTTTACCACAGTAATTTCACGACACAACTTCACACCAAAACAAATGGGATGAGAAAGTAGCCCAATAAAAAAATTGTACTTCGTTGATTATTTTATACAAAAAAAAATGCAAGCTTTCTATTTCGATTCAAAACACCTCGATCACCGTTGCAGAAATTAGCGTATAAGTCCTTCGATTTTTCGTACACTGTTAAAAAAAGCAGTTGAAGCATTTAAAAATTCCATGCCGGGACGTATACAAATAAATATCTACTTGGTCGAGCAAAAACATTTCAATACCGTGAAAATATTTTAATCAGATTATGAAAAAAAAAAAAAAAAAAAAATGGTTGATCTAACCCATCTCTGACCTGTACCAACAAAATATTTTGACCCTCCCTGCCCGAACCTGTAGTCGATTTCACCATATTTTTCATCAGTTGTATCTCCGACTTCCCATCTGCAGAAACAACAGCATAACGTATCGATTTTTACACGATAGTACTCGGAAGGATGTCCGACATAAATACGCGCAATATCTGCATGGTTGCGTCTGGCCATCTTCGTTGCCGGAACAGTCGCCGGAATAATCCCCTTTAACTATGCTCTCGAGAGTAGAAACGCGGAGGAAAGAGGGCGGGGAAGGGGCGAGAAGGTAGCAAACGAAGCGAGGGAAAGGTGCATGCATGCTCTCTGTTGGGTAGCGGAGGCTTCCTGTTCAATTAGTTTTTTCGAATAAACGTTTGTTTCCTTAACACGTGGCATAGTAACGTGGAGAGCCGTGAGAGGAGAAAGAGAAGACACCGGACAACGGGGGTGAAGCAAACGAGGGAGGGGGGAGGCAGCGCCGTAGGGTGGCAGAAAAGGTGGGGTCGGAGGTGTGCACGAGCACCGGGTAAGTAATTAACGACGCGTTTATACGATATCGTTTGCGAGAGGGCCGAAGCTCGCTCGCGCGCTGCCCGGAACCAATGAAGAACCCTGCTAATAGGAAGTGCTAACGGTGATACTCCTGAATGTTCCGTACCAAACCCACCACCCTCAGTCTTCTCTCTCTTGCTTCCTCAACACAGAGCGCGGTTCGCTCGCCTACTCGAACCACCCCCATCTGAACGATAGTGAACAGCCCTGACCCAGCCCACTACGATTCTTCCATTAATTTTTGCTGAGCTCGAGACTAGTTAATATGCATTAAAAAGGGTTAATAAAAGCGTCGTTTGAACGTAATGTGGATTTGAGGGTATAGCGGCAACGACATCATGCCGATGACTACGACGACGGAGAGGTTCGGCACGTTCGTTCCTCTCAAGGGGTGAAAAAATCTGAGGGTAAAAGCTTGGGTGAGATAACGACGCAATAGATTCATTCGAGACTTCATATTTTTTGTATTTATCCTTTGCTTTTCATTATGCATAATATGATTTCTAAGACGTGAGACGTGCGAGCTCTTGCACTCTAAAAACAAGTGTGTTGTGTGTTGTCAACACACATATTACATGTGTTGCGCCAACTAAATGCATTAATAAAATACGTGTTCGTCGGTTTGCGTGGTGAAACGACACGCTTGCACTGCATCTTTCCTGGATTCCCTGTACAACACGTTGAATGCACGTTGTTTGTATTGTTTCAACGCGTTTACGGCCAAGCAACTCACTTGGTGCACATGTACACGCTAGATATACTATACACTTTATAAAAGAAAACACAAGGAAATCAAAACACTTGTATATGCGTTTGATTCAATCGCAATATGGCGGATTCGTACAACGATAAAAAGTTTTGGTAATATCAACTAAGCTGCGGTTGCGGGTGGCGAAGGAAAATGTTTGGTCGATTGAACAAAATGTTTTTCGCAATTAATAACAGAACAGTCAATTCAACTAAATATTCGGTCACAAGAGTAAATAATCGTTCAATCAACTAAATATTTCGTTCAATCAACTAAATATTTCGTTCAATCAACTAAATATTTCGTTCAATCAACTAAATATTTCGTTCAATCAACTAAATATTTCGTTCAATCAACTAAATATTTCGTTCAATCAACTAAATATTTCGTTCAATCAACTAAATATTTCGTTCAATCAACTAAATATTTCGTTCAATCAACTGAATATTTCTTTCAATCGATGCAAATATTTCCTTCGCCACCCGAAACCGCAGCTTAGTTGATATTACCAAACCTTTTTATCGGTGTATATCGCACAGCAGGATCATAGACGTGCCGCCCGATATTTTCAAGTGTCGTATGTGCTACTTTGAAGTTGCGTCTGAGAATCAGCTATTGAAACACGTTGTGAAACATCATCGATATGATGCGTCGTTTAAAGTGCGGTCCAACGAATATGGATGTGGCACCACGTTTACAAATTGGAAGTCTTTCAAGCAGCATGTGTTTCGAAAGCATCCTCACGTCGACATTAACGAAGAAGCTGCGAATATCCCGGATGTGGACAGAGATGACAACGTTGAGATAAAAGGTAAATCAAGGCATTGAAGTTAGCAACGACGTTTCAATGAAATTATTGGCAGATGTCACGTTTCGAAAAAAGTTGCTTTCCTGGCGATAATATAACATAATGTAATAATATAATATAATCATTTAAATATTTATTATAATTTTAATTATATATTATGATAATAATAATAATATAATATAGTCTAATTTGTTTGAAATCTTTTCGCCAGAAAATAGACTGTTTGAGAAAAGTGACAGCTGTCAATGATACCGTTGGAGCAACGTTGCTAACTTCCATACCATGGTAAATCATTGTAATTAATGTGGAAGACGATTCATAGTTGGCACAGCCTCATTTCTTTTTAACACCCACGCACTACGGTATGAATTGTCAACGTGTATTGGAGGAAGCGGTAGGAGGTGAACACATCTACAACCGTGTAAAAAGTAACGTCATGCGTGAATGCATTTTAAGAGTGTTGAAACAATGCACGTAAAGCATGTAAAATTTACACACTTTGACATATATTGAGAAACAACACACCTTAAAGCGTGTAAAAAGTGACTACACGATGTACACACCTGAAGCGTGTCGAAACAACAGGCTTGTTTTTAGAGTGTATAAAGTACAAAGTATGGAGTACTTTTCTTCTTAATCGCGATTTTCTTCGTAATCACGTTTGGATGTGTATCGAGTGCGAAACAAGATAGGGGAAATAAATATTGCCCAAGTCATAAGGTTAGGCGCGAGGTGCAGCTAAAAATGAGAATTATGATCGTATGATCAAGCTGTATCCGCAAAAAAAAAATCGACATTTTAGTGTCAGAGTACTTAAAATAGTCTGAAATGTCGAAAAATGTTATGTTTACCTGGCGTCCGGATGTATGTGTATGTATGTGTGTGTGTGTGTGAGACTTGCATCGTTTAAAACTGCTGTAACTCGGAAATTCGACTTTTGGTACCGTAGCTATTATTTATTGTCGGTCAACTTTTCAATCTCTTTGTCGGGCTTTCTAGAATTTATTCTTTCATGTTTTTTATTTTTATTTGGGATTGACTTTTATATTTTTTAAATATGGGTAATCAGGATTTTCCGATTACTTCAAGTAGTGTAAAAAAATCGAGAATGAGGCTCGTCTGAATAGTCAGCGTTCGGCACTTCCATCCCGCTCCGGCGGGCAGTGAATATTTTCATGAATAGCATTATCTGGACATGCCCTGTCTTTCATAGAACTAAGCTTGGGTGGACTGTACAGCTAAGCCAAAAATGCGTTAGTTTCCAAGTTTGACACGGACAAAAACTCTTCTTGATCTCTGATTCCAATTGATACTCTAAATCACAATAATCTACATATTAATTCGCAAATTTTATACCACATTGTAATATTTAGTTTTTTACAAAATTTTAATAAAGTCAGTTTTTGGTGATTGTGTAAATCCCTTTCAATGCTCACGTTTCATTCGTTACTATCGGGCCACTCGCCGTCTTTAGCAGTTTCGGAAGCACAGATCGACGTACTTTCGAAGAGTATATAAGGCAAATGGCCCAGTGTTCCGCCATCTTCAATTGTTAAAGGGAACATTTTATAAAAAAATATACTTATTGCGACATTAATTAAGAGTAAATCGCTTTTCAACATGCCGTCAATTTTGTTTGTATTTAACGTATACTGTATTTATTATTAGTAGAAATTGCGATTAATGGTGGTAACTGGGACAGCCGGCGGAAACTGGGTCGTTTACTTTACCTGGGCTCAAGGCGACGTGGCACGTGTTCCTCCCCGCTCGATCCGGACCCGATCAGTAACAGAAACTGTAATTACTTTTTTTCAGAGGTGCTGTCTAGTTCCGGTTAAAAGCAAAATTATATGAGGCGGATATCGATGCCGGTTCGTGAAAGAATTTGCTTTTAGACGAGAATGGTCGACATGGTTAAAAAAATTAATTACACAAAAAAATACTTACATAAAAATGAACTACTTTTATTATCGACCGCAGTATTTTTAGTCCCCTTAACAATCCCAGCAAGAGCATTGCAGAAAGTCAAATCGATCGCGTCGATCACCCCGAACTACCCTCAGACTTACAAATCTCAGTGGATTATATCTACTGATAAGAAACGAAAGGGCGTAACTCCTAAGCTCTAACACAGGCAATATGCCCTTCTGTCTTTTAGCACTCGATAGCACCACTCCGCAGCCCGCACTCCGCCGCACTCGATATATTGCGCTCTGTCATCACAGTGTCGGTGCTGCCATGATAGGTGTCAATAAGATCAACATCCCAAATGTGATTATTCAGCACTAGGTGACTTAATGAAAACAAGCTGCAGATAAAATTTTGGAAAAATATTCATAGTGGATCTTTTTTTTTTTATCCACAAAAAGAAAACGGTTTTAATATTATTAAACGAATTTAATACTAATCACAAGGAGCCTGAAGGACTTCGGTCAATGGCCAATTGGGCCACCCTAAGGCCGGGTAATGCATAAAAATGGAACACGCATCGTAAGGGTGGTCGATAAATGTCTACTACTGCAACTACTACTATTAATCATATTAAGTTATTAATTTTCATTTATTTTTATATGAAATTATTTGATACGAGAGAAAAGACTATACTCATCGTGGAAGTGCATATTACTGTTTTTTTTTTTTTTTTGTGGATCGTACGTGATGCCATTTTTCGATTCCACCTCGTCGTTACTGTAGTACTCAAGTGTTTAAGGAATATAGGAGGAGAAATGGAATTCTCGAAGGGGATCGGCAACCGCAGGATAAACGTTTCTTGCCGGGTGTAACGATGACAATTCGCGGACCCCGTAGTTAGGGGAGACTTGGATACCCAGTGGAATAGGGGTATAGTGTGACAATGATCTCTGTTCATGCTGTAGCTTCTCTATCAGCATGAAAATTCTGAATTATTCAAGGAACTTCGGTAAAGTAAAAAGCATTCAGTGGAAAAATCATGACTGACCAGACTTACACAAAACAGCACAACAAGACAATGCCATTTTGCCATGCAAGAGTACACTGTGAATAAATGTTATTTGAAAATTAATGAACAGTATTGGAAGCATTTTTACATAACTTGTAAAAATAATTTTCACATAAACTGTTGCTGAAATTTCCAACACATGTGCGTTGCAATTTAATAGTAAAATTTGTATTTTTAATAGAAATCTTGGAATATTTTAGGCTAGATTTGTAATTTTAGTATCTGGTATTTTTATTTTACGAAAAAGTGCTTTAATGTTCAATGTTTAATGTAAGTAATGTAAGGAAATTGAAGTTTCCTGTACATTAAATTTACAATTTATTTTTACAGTGTAACCTTATCATGGTACGATTTGTATCACGATGTTACTCAGTTAACAACTTTTGCGGCAATATTAGTACCAGGCATAGTCAATTGTTGCTAGAGTCAAGCCAAAGTGGTAACATTTTCAACTAAACACGACGAGTTTTCGCAAAGTTATGATTAAATGTGGTCCTTGGAGCTTTATGATTCCATGGCTTTCAAAGATTTAGACATTTTCGGGGGAAGGCATTATAGGGATTATCGGCTGATAGGTTTAAGTGATGACGATCGACCGACGCGCTAAGACACAATACGTGTTGACACAAGTGCAGATTAAAAAAAAAAAAGAATTGGTCTCTTATTTGATAACAATGCGGTATTTTAAGTGGCGAATCTTGCTCCTGATGATATTGAAAAATATCTCACGAGCTCCCTTGACTTTCATAGATTACCCGCAGTTCGGTCATATAGGCCAGCCTTTTATCTCGTTGCAACAGTGAAATTGACTCAATTTCCATACAAACTGGAAGTTCTGAAGAAACTTGAATTCAATTCTTACTGTCCGAAGTCTTGCCGAGACATTCGTAGGTAACGTCCATTATTGGCCCACCTCTTTGGTCGAATTCCTTCCACCGAAGTGGATTTATGTCCGGGAGTAGGAGATAATTAATACAAGCCCATTATATTAATACAAGATATTAATTCATGCCCACTATATTAACACAAAATACTAATGCAAGCCCACTATATTAATACAAGATACTAATACAAGCCCACTATAGTAATACAAGATTCTAATATAAGCCCACTATATTAATACAAGATACTAATACAAGCTCAAACTTTTCAGAGGCTTACATTCACCACTTTTTCTCTACATGAAAATAAATAGATTTGCATTGAAGGTAAAGTTTTGCGACATAAATAATAATAAAACAGTCATTAATTATGAAGCTCATACTTTGACACACACACATGTATACTGCAGCGTGGCAAAAAAGAAGGATCATCTGAGAAGATCTTCGATTTGATTGTTCGACACATCGCATGGATAGTTGCAGTCGTCCGGAGTCCCGGGCTGCAGCGAAGATAACAGCCGGGAGTCTCCCGTCAGGGAGAATTGAGTATCTCTGAGGGAGCTCTGTATTACCAGCGTTAGAGGAAGATGGTCCGAGCGAGCGGATCGGTTTTGTCAGTCATCGGGTTTCGGGTATTATCCATCGGAGGAAGGATGGATCTTTTTACGGCGACGATATCCAGTCCGTTTTTCCCGTTCACGTGGCTGCGACTCGATACGGTGAGCTTTCGTCGGCCAACTGGTATTTTCGTGAATTTCGTAATCCCGAGCGTGGGAAATTATAATTTGTATATCGACAGCGTGCTTCGTTCGGCCGTGCCGGAGAGATCGGGACCGCCGTGTTTCGGCAGGTGTGTGTGACGTCGTGTACGGGTTTCGTTTTTGTTTGTCGCCGCGTGGACGGCCCGGTAAATCGTATGCGGTCTTCCTCGAAGCCGCCGAGAGTTTGGGGAAATTTAGCCGAGCAACTGCGTTCATTAAATTCTTTAGAGTATCGGGAGGGATTTTGTGTCGCCTTGGGAAATTTTCACGGGGAAGTGTGATAAGTGACGCGTCGTCGTTTGCGGAGTCTTCGAGCGCGTGATCAAAAGGTGCGAATGGTTATTTATTACCGCGGCAACGGGTTGGGTGAATGTTTAAAATCGCTGCGTTTATTCGGGCGGAGTGAATGAGAGCGCTGGTGTTTGTGCCGCGCGGGATGTGTGAGTTGTAGTTGACCAAGAACACGCGTGAGCTAATGCGAGGATCCGGGAGAACGCGACCGTTTGTGTGCATGTGTGTGAATGCGTGAGGATATGTTGAAGCGAGCGAGTCCCGGATACCGGGCAATATTTGTTGTACAGTATTTGTAATTCGTTTTCATTTGCGTTACGAGGGTTTTACTCCGGGTTCTCCGGTTTTTCCCCTCATTAGCTTATTGATTTCATTTAATAAAGATTCGAGTCTTGGTTCCCGTATTGCAGAGTTATCTTATTGTGCTCCCGTGTTTGTGTCGTGAGGTCGCCCGAACAGTCGGTCGCTTATCCAGCCACTCTGCCTTCGAGACGGCCGCAGTCTTAGCCGGGACTGATCGAGTTCTCCCTTGGTGCATCTTGATGCGCCTGGCGCCCATTCCTTCGGGATAAATAAAAAGGGAGAGAAATTCGGGTTCGCGGTAGGCGATTTTCAGCTCGAAGGAAATCGCGCTACAATACGTATCTGAGGGGGCGTAAGGAGAAGAGTTGAAGGGCGATTGCACGGCGTTTGCGTCTGCTTTTACCTGACTTCATGTTCCAGCATGTCGAAACATATAATTCGGATGTACTTATGATTATATAAAAAAAAAGAAAAAAAACGGTAATGGTAAACAAGTGTGATTATGAAGGTCCGAAGTGTTGAATCCAGCCCATTCCACTGTTGTTTTAAATGTAGCGCAATAAAAATTGCGGAACAGGTACAAAGGCGGAAGGAACGTTTTGACAGTGCCCGAGGCATGGTATGTCAAACGAGTACGACCAGTCGACGGTTAAACTTCATTTTCCCCATTTTAGTACATATGTAGAGTGCCCCGGTACATGCATCGTACAACGAGCAGTGTGAGTAAAAGAGAGTACCACTTTTTCGCGCACCCACGCCGTTCCAGGGATTGTAACAGTGGTTATTCTTTCATCGGAAGGGTGGCGGGTAGTAACTTTTGAATCTTTTCTGTATAATCTTTTTCCTCGATACCGTCATCACTTTATTTTGAATTTCATGGTTGTTGAATCGTTTAAACATGTTTCAGGGAACGAAAATTCAGTCATGATTATTAATTCTGATTTTGTAAGCTGTTACTAAGTTACTTGTAGCTTACAATGTAGTTTAATGTTTACACTGAGAAAAGAAATTTTTGGATTAACCAAATTCGCGATCACATACGTTCACAGCTGTTATTGGGTTGGTACAACTAAAGCATTCGTTTGTTGAATGATTATTCGCTTTGGTCGATTCAAAATATTTCAATTCAAACAAAAATTTGTATACCAACAAAATAACGCAGGTGAACGCGCCTTAGTTAATCCAACAACTACTTTTCTCAGTGTGGGGACTAGATAATGTATAGGTACACCCGGCAATACATCCGACAATACATCCAGAAAAACTAGGCATTAATGCCGGGCGCTGTACGTCTGACGAATGCACAGGAGTAATTCGAATTTCTATCGCATAGTACCCTACGGTAGGGTAAACACATGATAATATCACACTAGCTATAGACTCAATATTTCATTTAAAAAATGAGGGTCCTGTCGGTTATTGTGTGCTCGTAACGTCCAAGAACGTTACGCGTAAATACTCATTAGGATAAGTTATAGAAACCGTATCGCAAAATAGGAAATTAACGAACCGGAAAAAAGCTGCGATAAGATAGGCGAAGCTTCCCAACACGTTTAATGTCCGAGAGAGCAAGTGGTCCATGTGTGCCTCCTCCTCCGCATCTCCGCACTGCTCACTACAGACTGCTGGCCTGCTCATGCTCACACGCAGCGGTGTCCGCCATACGTTACATCTATAAATCTAAGATAACAATATTGCGAGCCCTACACCCAGGGCCAGTAATGAATGTTTGTACAGGACCCATTTGCGCTGGCGGGGTGCCGTTTTACTACTCTTCTCTGCCACAGCACAACTGTGAATGTACGAACGCACTATCGTAGGACAGCCGCATAACTGGACCGCCGTACTTCAGGGAGGCTTCCGCAAAACCATTTCACGCATGTGGGGGTCCTTCACTTTCCTTCACTTTCTCTCGCTCTCTCGGACTTTCACTTTGACTACTCCATTGTCGGTGATCCTGATCTCCGATTGGGCCTCCATTATTTGTTTTTAATTGCCTTTTATTCGTATACAGGGCGATTCAAAATAACTATCCGGCCCGGAATGTGAGGGTAGATGCGGTGATTCTGAATAACATTTTTCTTAGCCTTTTTTAAAAATCGCGATGCGTTTATTTATAGGGGAGAGCGGGGCAAAATGGCACAATGGGGCAAAACGAGATTATGAGACAAAACGCCATTTTCCGTTAACTTTTGGATGTTGGCAATGGTCGTCCATGTGGCAAAACGGGGTTGAAAATTCGGATGTGTCGTTGGGACAAAATGGGGCATTTAAAAATCGTTGGAAAATTGAGTTTTGCCCTCTTTGTCCTGTTTTGCCCCAACGTCCCATTTTGCCCCGCTCTCCCCTAGAACCCAATCAAAGTCAAATAATAAATTACCAATGGGGAGAACGGGCGATTTTCGTGATGAAAGTCGAAATAGGATCGAAATCGAGACATCGACTTGCGATCATGACTGACGGGATGGTAAATCCTGGCGGGTCCAGGTGGCTCGGTCGCCCGAGCTTTCATTCGAGGCAGAATTTTGATACTGAGAAATTTGGAATGTTATAGAATAATTGTAAACAACGTTGCACGCTCAAATAATTTGAGAACAAGTTGACAATACATTTAGAAAAAGTTGACAATTAATTGAAATAAAGTTGAAAATAAATTGAGACGGAAGTTGACAATAAATTGAGCCAAAAGTTGACAGCAAATTGAGACAAAAGTTGACAATAAATTGAGACAAAAGGTGACAATAAATTGAGGCAGAAGTTCACAATAAGTTGGGGCAGAAGTTGACAATAAATTGACACAAAAATTGTTATTAAATTGAGGCAAAGTTGACAGTAAATTGAGACAAAAGTTGATAGTAAATTGAGACAAACGTTGGCAATAAATTGAGGCAGAAGTTTACAATAAATTGAGACAGAAGTTGACAATAAATTGCGATAAAAGTTGACAATAAATTGAGCCAACTTTGAAAATCATGAAAACTCACCACACTCACACCAACTTTCAATTTTCATCACATGGTGATTAGCAACCTCTTTTCTGTCTTCTTCAAGAGCTGGCAGTGCCCGAGCCCCACTGTCCTCCCAGTTATCAATAAAAATAAGTAACTCTACTCGCCCCACAACAACCCTGCAGTGACGATATTGATTCCGAAACATTCTGTATATATAATTTCTCCCGCTGTCGGTGTGTCCCGCACAGCCCAATGATAATGTAAAAATGAAAATGCAGAGTCTCTGCAACCCCAGCGTCGGTCCGGGAGGTCCGCATAAGGGATGATCCATAATTCCGGTAGCGGTTGATGTACGGCGGTCGCGTTTTGCCGAAAATACTGGTACAGAACGGAACGATGGCGGCAGGTGGCAGTGTTGATTTGTGTGGAAAGGTGGTAAAGGTAACGTCAATGAAACACCGGAGCCGGGGATCGAGCCCGGATCGGACCTAAACTGCCGCAACGAATATATCGTAATAAATTTCGTCAAAAAAAAAAAAAAAAAAAAAAAAAAAAAATGCTAACGATTTGTGGTGGATATATGCGCGTGCACGGTGTTTCGGCAGGTGGAAAAAGGCGGACGTTCAATGGGTCCGGAGTTGGCGCGGGTTCGCAAGCGGGGTGTGCAGCGGCATCGAAATCAGTGGGCGGCAGAGGAGAGGGGGGAAACGCTCGCCGGTAGTGCCGACTCTCTCTCCGTTCCATTGCTCTCGATGCGAACCGGAGCCCCCGCTACCAAATCGACACGAGCGGACGGCGCAACAGAAATTTATTTATTATTTTTGTCGTGCAATTTTGTATCGTGCCCAACTGCGGTGAAATTAAATTATTATTTTGCCAATATAAATCATCGCGGCGGGGGGGGGGGGGGGAGGGGGGGGCCTGTGTGCGCGCCCGTTCTTTCATTTCGTCTCTCTCGCCCGCTTTAAATCCCCACTCCGTAAATGAATATTTATACTTTCCATTGAATTACTCTTTCGGAACAGTAGCGAGCACTCCTATGGTGTGCGGCGCGCACCGGTGTAGTGTGGGGTAAAACATAATACGCGAGAAATTGAAATATATTCGATAAATTATTTTATCGAGCGGTCGCGGGGGCCCGCTAATCGGCGTTATATCCTGCGTGAATTCCCGTTTGCCGCTGTGCAACTTCATTTTTTTTTTTTTTTTTTTTTTCCTTCGTGTTGTTATTTGTCATTTTTTATTATTTTCTCTCCGATGAAGGATAAAAAAAAATGGCGCGTCGCACGACTTTCCAAACTTACTGCTGCACAAGTGAATATGATCTGCGTGGAACAGTGATTTTGTTCCCTTTGATCACTTCGAAACGGAACGCCATGCTCAATACTGTTAAGGTAGTCCTTGCGAATGGTGTTCACTTCTCATATGTTTCGGAGAGATGAGAGGGGATTGCAAACACTTTTGGACTGTATAAAAATCTGAAAAAAATCGAGCATATGGAAGGGGCTGAAAAGATAGTTTTCACAGAATACTAATTACAAAATGTTATTAACAAATTACTGAAAAATCAAAACTGTGCAACAAATTACCCGACAAACTAATATTTTTTTTATGCTACGAAAATGATTTGTCGATTTTTCTGAATATGTATGAATTTTTTCCATCAAGAAGTGTTTGTTATCTCTCTCATTCCTCTCTCGAACTTAGGTGGCGTCAGATATAACGAAAAG
Organism: Ichneumon xanthorius; assembly: GCA_917499995.1. Taxonomy (NCBI): domain Eukaryota; kingdom Metazoa; phylum Arthropoda; class Insecta; order Hymenoptera; family Ichneumonidae; genus Ichneumon; species Ichneumon xanthorius. The sequence continues at coordinate 3,219,456 of OU824209.1, forward strand.
ACTACCTTAAAATTAATGACGATCAGGTGTCGTCATTTTCTCTCTGTCGATGAAGGATAAAAAAATGGGCGTGCCGCATGATTTTCCAAACTTTCTTCATAGTGCATTTGATCTCCGTGGAACAGTGTCGCGTTCAACAGTTTTGATCACTTTGAGATGAAGCGCAATGCTCAAAACCGTTAAGGTAGTATGAGCACGAACTTGATTATTAGATAAGTCGGGTGATATGGCCATGGTTTTTTAATCAATAAAAATTGGAGGATTAACGTTCAAAAAACTTCTACATTTTTGTTGTTACCAACTCTGGAAACATCGTACGAAAGTTATTGACTCAGAACTTTCGATATTTTCGTTGCGTGATTTAATTGCAGCTCTACAAATAAATATTTACGATCATCTCACCCGGACACTACGGGTGAGATGCCACCCGTATGGCCACGGTAATAATGGTAGTCAATTAGGCCTAGAGACGCATCGGAATCGCACAAAACATGTGTTACTATATTTTATGTTGTCTACATAACCTACAGAAAGACAATAAATACCTGTGTCAAATGTTCCAGATGCTAAACTAAAAAGAAAACAGTTTTACTCGCCATATCACCCGGATATAGCGGGCGAGATGGCCACGGGGCCCACCCCCATTGACGTGGCCATCTCGCCCGCAATATCCAGGTGATGTGGCTACCGCCCGCTGTTGCAGGTGGTGGCCCACTACCATGAACGTGGCCATCTCGCCCGCAATATCCGGGTGAAATGGCCACCTCCATTAACGTAGCCATATCCCCCGGTGACCATATCCAGGATAAGGCCACTGCCCGCTATTGCAGGCGGTGGCCCACCATGATTGATGTTGCCATCTCGCCCGCAATATCTAGATGATGTAGCCACCGCCCGCTGTTACAGACGGTGGCCCACCACCATTCACGTGGATATCTCATCCGCAATATCCAGGATAAGGCCACCACCCGCTATTGCAGGTGATGGCCCACCACCATTAACGTGGCCATCTCGCCCGCTGTTGCAGGCGGTGGCCCACTACCATTGACGTGACCATCTCGCCCGCAATATTCGGGTGAAATGGCCACCACCATTGACGTAGCCATATCCTCCGGTGGTCATATCCAGGATAAGGCCACCGCCCGCTATTGCAGGTGATGGCCTACCACCACTGACGTGGCCATCTCGCCTGCTGTTGCAGGCAGTGGCCCACCACCATTGACACGGCTATCTCGCCCGCAATATCCAGGTGATATGGCTACCACCATTGACGTGGCCATATCCCCCGGAAATTGAGTGGCCATATCACCCATTTTCTGGGAAAAATATCCACTGCTTAAATTTAGGGAAGACATTTTAGAAAATTGGTTTACTACGCTCGAATATTTTCTGAAAACATCCAACTATAGTGTGCAATGTTGATTTACCAGCACAGTTATAAATTAGTATGTCTCTAGACCGCTATAAATATGGCTCGAGAAATTTCTGGCTATCTCAAAATAAGGATTCACCGCTCGTACTGATCCTTGCCCTTACATTCTTAGCATTTTTTATGCAATCACATTGTATCCACAAGCACTAAAAACTGTGCAAACGGCACCATCATTCGTTTGCTACGTTAAAAGATATTGCGGGTGGCCATCTCACCCTGATTTACCCTACAATGCAATTTTTTTATATGTTAGAAGTACTGCATAGAGAAGCGCGTCTGCAAACATTCAAAGAAGTTTACCGGCTATTTACATTAAATAAATAAATCCAAAGTCGACAGATTTAGCATGGATGCTTGTTGAATAAGCGTCACGATTACGGGCATTTGTTCCATTTTAATCGTATTTAGCGATTAGATGCATATAGGAATTATGACCGTAATGTGAACCGGAGATTTCGAGGATTAAAATGATATTGGGCTCACCGAATGTTTCAATGATAATTCTTTATTTAATCTCGGCAGTTAGTCTGCCGGCAATCGTCTCACTCTATACCAATATGGCGACACTATGAATTCGTGCCGATAGGTTTATTAACTGTGTCAAGCGTACATGTAAATACGTCAAATTTGTGTAGGCATCAATAATTTGCACATTTATTCCCGAGTAGAAATTTTCGAGCGTTACATCGGGCCGTGATAGGGTCCTGATAAGGCCTTTTCAGGACCTTACCAGGGCCCGATGTAATGCGTGAAAATGTCTACTCGGGTTATCGATCGTGAAATTGTAGTGATATATAAACTTTCCGTTTAAATAAACATCTTGCAGATTATCTTCCCGTGTCAACTTTTTCTTGCGCTCAAACTTTAACAGCTCCCAAAGAATGCCATCAGGCATTGTCATACCAATGTAAAATAATACCTTATCATATCACTATTTTCCAAAACTTAAATAGCGATACTTCAAAATGTTCGTAATAGGTACATCTTTCATTTGACTGACTTTTGCGCTTTCCGAACAACTCCCTCGTAACCCCAAAGTTATGTCCTGCGTGAAAATTTCCGTTTCCCTCTATGCACCTTCATTTTTTTCGTCCGTTTCGTTACTTGTAATTTCTGTTATGCCGTATCGTACGACTTGCCAAACTTTACAGCTACGTAAGTGAATTTGATCTGCCTGAAACAGCGACTCAGTCCCCTCATCGTGTCCAACAGCTTTGATCACTTTCAAACGGAATGCCCAAAACCGTCAAGATCAATGACGATCAGGCATAGCCCGAACGTCGCACTGCAATCTTGGCTCCCTTTCGCGCTTTCCGAACAACTCCCTCGCAAGCCCAAAGTTCCTCAACGCCTCAACACTTACCCGAGGCGTCTCTCGCGCAGCCTCACCCTGTCCTGAGACCGACTTTCAACATCCGGGAGTAGCGTTGAAAATTGAGATTCACCATATTAGGGACGGTAACCGCAGTTTATTGGCCACAGAGTCTGTACGAGCTGATACAGCCGCGCGTAATATTCCGTAATAACAATGATTTGGTATGCGGGGCTGTTCTCTCTCGCTGCCGCCGCTGTTCCTGTTCACTGCTGGCTGTTGGAGGCTTCCTGGCAGTCTTGACTCGACCCCTCCAACGGTTACCCGGCTTTTCGCCGAGTGAAACGGAAAGAGAACCAGGCTGGGAGGATGGATAGAGGAGCGAAGAAAAGAGTGAAAGGGAGACGGGAACAGTGGAATATAGTCGGATAGATATAAAGACAGAAACCGCGCAGACACGCAGACACAGAGGAGGGTGGTTGGGTTGGATGTAATACACACAGTCTAGTCCTCGGTCCTGGCTAGCCTTCCGCCTCTCGACACCCCTCGACACCCGAGCGTTGCAAAACTACGGCGGGTGTACAGCCGCGTGTATAACGCTAGTTAGAGAGGTAAAGATAGAACAGAGTAGAGCCAGCCCACCGCGTGAGTTAAGCGTTTAATAAGCTTAATCACGCGACAGATCTGTGAGATACAACTTGCTTCGCCTCGCCGCACCACCACCACCACCACCACCACCACCCGCAGGAACCCCCTTGCGCCCCCCCCTCCCCGATGTTGGAGCAGGCCGCACGCCTGCCAACCCCCGCCTTGCACCATCTGCTGTTAGTATTTTACCGCCTCGCAACGGTGCTTCTGCTCTCGCTTTCCCGCCTGTATCTATCTCATGCTCGCTCGTTCTCACTACGAATGTGCAAGTCCTCCTATGCGTTATGCGGGGCGTTACGGGGCTGTGCTATTAGCAGAAACTGTTTATTGCCCAAGGGAACAACGGATAGGCGAGCGATTATAGGCGGAGGTCACTGCTTGCGCGCGGCGCGTATGAGTAGGTATCGTAATCTGCGAGGTTATTCCGAGCTGGCTTCGAATGGAGCAACGCGATTTTAGTCGGAGAAGCGGTTAACTGTTGCGGGTGTCGATAGATAAACCCACTTCGACATTTTCGTGGTAAATATAAGATGGGCGATGGCAATCTTACGTTGAGATCAAAATTCCTGCTAGGATTCTGTGATAATGTCCTGCAGGGTGATGTAATAATTAGAAATGTATTGAAACATCGATTATAAGAAATGGTATAGGCATTGGCAATGAGTTATATAAACATTGACCATTATCAATGAGTTATATAAACATTGGCCATTATCAATGGGTTATATAAGCATTGGCCATTATCAGTGGGTTATATAAGCATTGGCCATTATCAATGGCTTATATACACAGTGCCCATTATCAATGGGTTATATAAGCATTGGCCATTATCAATGGGTTATATAAACATTGGCCATTATCAATGGGTTATATAAACATTGGCCATTATCAATGGGTTATATAAACACTGGTCGTTGGTATGCGCAGCAGAATTTTTTCGATGCATTACAGATGTGACCCAGATATTTCGGCATGGAAATCATGTCGTTTGATCCGGTTGTGATGGCAATTTGGATTCAAAAGCGTGCGCGCCGAGCGTATGAGAATGGAGCGACGCGATTTTAGTTGGAGAAACGGTTAACTGTTGCGGGTATCGACAGATAAATCTACTTCGACATTTTCGTGGTAAATATAAGATGGGCGAAGGCAATCTTACGTTAAGATCAAAATCCCTCCGAGACTTGCGTAATTATGTCGTGCCGCGAGATGGGCGCTCTAAAAACAAACGTGTTGTTTCAACACCCTTCACGCGTGTAAATAGTGTAATCACTTTTCACATGCTTCATGGTGTGTTGATTCTCAACGCATGTCAAAGTGAGTAATTTTTACACGCTTTAAACGCCTTCACGCATGTAGTTACTTTTTACATGGTTCTACCTTGTGTTCGCCTCTCCCCCTACTCAACACAGCATAAAGTGTGTATACATTACAAAAAAATATCTAAAGTATGTGCATTAATTGAAATAGTCTTTATTCTTCAAATTCTTCATCGCTCACTACAGCTTCTTGCAAATTGATTACAATGATTTACCATCAATCTCAACCTCGTCATATCTCTCGACATCATGGATATCTGCAGTTTCTCCGTTAATTTCGATGGGAGGGTGCTTTCAAAAGACAAGCTGCTTGAAAGACTTCCAATTCGTATATAAACATTGGCCATTATCAATGGGTTATTTAAACGTTGGTCATTGGTATTTGCAGCAGAATTTTTTCGATGAATTACAGAAGTGATCCAGATATTTCGGCATGGAAATCATGTGATTCGACATCATGTCAGTCATATTTCTCGACATCATGGATATCTGCAGTTTGTCCATTAATTTCGATGGGAGGATGCTTTCGAAACATGAGCTGCTTGAAAGACTTCCAATTCGTAAACGTAGCTCCACATCCATATTCATTGCACTGCACTTTAAACGACGCCACAAAACGCTGATGTCGAACAACGTGTTTCAATAGCTCATTATTCGATGCAGCTTCAAAATAGCGCACACGACACTTGAAAATATTGGGCGGCCTGTCCATGATTGCTCTACGCGATCTATGAATCCGCCATACTGCGATTGATTCAAACGCATATGCAACTGTGTTCTTTTATTAAGTGCGTAGTGTACCTAGTCTCTACCTGTACACCAAGTGAGTTGTTTGGCCTTAACCGCGTTGAAACGATATACATAACGTGTATTCCTATAAGCGTGTTCTGTAGTGATTACACTAAAAAGTGTGTTGTACAGAGAATCCAGGAAAGATGCAGTGCAAGCGTGTTGTTTCAACATGCATGCCGACCTACCCGTGTTTCGTTAATGCATTTGGATGGCGCGACACATGTAATATGTGTGTTGTGAGTTGTTTCAACACACTTAACAATACGCATGTTTTTAGAGTGTGGTAATTAGAAATGTATTGAAACATCGATTATAAGAAATTATATAAACATTGGGCATTGTTAATAGGTCATTGATGTGCGAGTAGGCATTTTCCAGCATTACATCAGGCCCTGACAGGGGCCGGAGGAGGCCTGGTAAGGCCTTATCAGGACTTTTCTACTCTGGTCTTTGACGCAGCATTTTTTCGATAAATAACCGAAGTGACCCGGATATTTCGAGGGTTACGGCCAAGTGTCTCGATCAGATGCTCTTCGGCATGGAAATCATGTCGTCAGATCCAGTTGTGATAGCACTTTGGGTTCAAAAGCCTGAAATCCACGAATCAGGTAGCCGATTGCCTCGCCTCGAAAGAACACATAACTATCAGCTATTATCACTCGACCGGCTATATCACCCGGATATTCCGGGTGTTACGGTCAAATTTCTCGATGAGACGCTCTTCGGTGTGGTAATCGTCCCGGTCCGGTCGGGATTTCACGGTGCCTTCATAAACTCGAACCCCTGGAAATGGCTGGGCGATCGGCTCGCCTTGCAAGAAGATATAACGATTGGCCGTTATCACCCGACCGGCCATATCACCCCGAATTACCCTATACGAGACTGTAGTGCAGCTCCCCTCAATATTAGGAACAGTGCCCGAGGAATCACGACAGTTCGCGGTTGGCCCACGATAATGGCTACCGGAAGCGAAGTAGAGAAACCAGCGGGCATAGTTCTGTGTCTCATCGTTCCTCCGTCTACTTTCTCCGTCTCACTCGTAATTCGGCTTAGATTAACGGCAATTCCGTCCATAGAATCTTAGAGGAGCGATTGTTCTCTCGGTTCCTCGGCGGCATTGGCCATGGCGTTAAACGACGTCCAGCATCAGCATTCGCGCTGCGCATGCAGCAGTCGTAGCTTTACCGAAACGGTGGAGCTTTCGCTTCCTCCACATATACGCCCCTTCATTCTCTCACCTTCACTATTACACTATACTGGCGCGAATAGTTGGCGAACATTGATCAACCTGGTGCGTCGAACAATGGATGGGGATCGTCGTCGGATTCCACTTGAAACTGCTCCCAAGTCGTCGTCTTCCGGCCTTGCCGACTCAAGGCCATTCATCTTGCCGGATAGGGAAGTAGCGAAGTACCGAGAGGGCGACCAGACGCGTTACGTACGAACGACTTCTGCGGCCGACCAGAGCTGCTTCGTCCAGGAAAGCCGAGCTAGACCTATGCGATGTCCCAAACCGGATACCTAGTCGTTGTCGTATTTGCTGGTTCCGCGAAGAGACAGTCTTGTCCAAACTTTGAACTACCAGAAGAAACTGAGAACAGCTTCTGGGAGAACGCGTGTCCCCTTTTTTATTAAAGAGATTAAAAAAGTACACTGAAAAAAAATCATTAATGACTCAAGTAAAATCTGCTTGCGGGCAGCCAAGGAAGAAAATTGTTATTTCAATTCTTAGAATTCTAGACGGGGTTGAAACGATAACATGTGACCTTGACAGTCTTGCCGTCGTTGTTTCAATACCATACGGAATTGGAAGTATCGAAAGTAGAATTGAAATTTTTTTAAGTTTCTTTAGCAGCACGCAAGGGAATTTTTTTTCAGTGCACTTCCTGAAGAAGTGTATGCGAAAAATCTCTAGCAGTCTTAGGATCCTCTCCCGGGTCCTGATTATTCTAAGTCTTTCCTAGGTCAAGCTTTCGAGGTCAGCAGCACTTCAAGTTCTCAAAAACCGTCACAGGCTCGTGGTAGGAGAGCGAACCGTTGGAAAACGTGAACAAACAATAATGCAACGTGAGCAACTTGTGGCGGCCAGAAGGAACTTGGAGGATCGTAGGATGAGAGAGAGATGTTTATTTCGTACTCTGGAACCGAAATCCACTAAGCAAAAATTTGTTGGAAATGGAAATGGAAAAAGGAAAAATAGAAAAATGGCAGAAAGGAAAAATGGAAAAATGGCATGGAAATGGAAAAATGGAAAAATAGAAAAATGGAAAAATGGAAAAATTGACAATTAAGTTTCAACATGGTGTTGAAAAAGTGATTCAGATAGATGGCTGCATGGGATAAACTATCGTCTACTATTTCATAATTAACTATTATCTAACTATTGTTTTGAATAACTACCCTCGCATAAGTTCCGAAAAAATATATAATATAATATAATATAATATAATATAATATAATATAATATAATATAATATTTGTGTCGTTCTGCCAGGAAAGCAACTGTTTTCGAAAAGTTACAGCTATCGATGATTCCATTGGAGCAACGTTGCTAACTTCCATGCCATGGCTAATCAGGGCCTGTAACGGGAGAGGAGATGGGTACTTTGACCCAGGGAGACGTTGGTAGTAAGTCCACTAAAAAGTCTCGCTTAACACGTCTTTCATATAAAAAAAACCTACAATTGAAAAATTTACTTGTCTCAAGGAAAACACGATAATTGAACTATCCTACGGCGGAGAGTGTTCCATGACGTAGTTCTCGTTTCAGGGATGATTCGCAAGAGGGGTAGCGAAGCCGTTTCGGAGGGAGGGTGAGCGATGACGCCCTCGAGGCAAATCGGTGCGCGGGGGCTTTCACGACGACGCATCACCCTCCCCTGACAAATGCATTCGCCGTCGACACGCTCGCAGGCTGCTGCTGTATAATTACCTTGCCGAGTGCGACAGTTAATGTTGATACTGAATCGGTCATTAGCCGCGTTCGCGATAATCGATCTGGCTGTCGCTCTATCATCATCCATTTACAAAACTTTCCTCGGTTATTATATTTTCGCTTCTAATACTGCGGATTACAGGTTGGGAGACCGAGACACATTCGCAGGTTTCTCAACGAACGGGGTGCAGGAAATCTGTTTGCGGAAGTTTGAACTTGTTAAAAGAAAAATGAGCATAACTGAAAAATTTCATCATTACATATATGGGTCACGACTCCATCAGATTCAAGAGCACATAGACTCTGGCACCAAATGCATCCGCGACCTCGCTTTATGTTGGACCTAAGGTAAACGGTACCAATGCTCGGACACTCTTATGCAGATTTTATTTATTACGAATTTCAGCATCAGAAAACCAATTTGAGACTTGCAATCGTATCTACAAACATTATTTTATGCACAGAAAAAAAACTTACCGACGATATAGTGTCTGAAAATTGGTACAAGTGTTACTGCATACGGTACCAATGCTCGAACACGTCCCAGTCGTCGGACACTCTATGCAGATTTGATTTACTACGAATTTCAGTATCAGAAATCCAATTTGACAGCTGTAATCGTATCTATAGATATTATTTTATTCACAGAATAAAAGTTATACTATGATTAAGTCTGAAGTAGGGTAAAAGTGGTGAATATGGCCCACCTCGATTAACACGCAAATCAATGATATATGGACCGGGCCATATTCCCCACTTTTACCCTATTTTCTGTTATTGCATTTTGTTAAAAGGCATTGGTACAAGCGTTGCTGCATACGCGACCCGATAATCGGACAGTTCGAAGAAGTTTGCCAGCTTTCTATGTAGCTTATCTTCAATATTGTTTCGCAGAAATATAATTTATTCATTGACTTAATTAATAAATTGCAAAGAGATTCTTTTACTTCGCACACAAAAAAAAACCTACAAAAAACAATAGAAATGCTCCAAGACGCGCTCAACAAGACAGTGGTCTGGTTCACTAATTGGCGACTCAAATCTAACCCTCTAAAATTTCAACTGGTTATCTTCAACCACAAGATAAATCCGCAATCACCAAAAATCCAACTTTTTAACATAGAAATACCACCGAAGCAGCACGCAAAATATTTATGCATTTTTATAGACCATAAAATAAACTTCAACCATCACCTTTAGCACTGTAAGCAGAAAATGACAGTAAGAGCGTCACACTTCAGGAAATTAACATTTGGAGATCGAAAGATCCATATAATGCCCCTAGCCAAAACGTATAAATGTATATGTAGACCTATAATAGAATATGGCCACCCGATACTTCTAAACTGTAAGAAAATAGCATTTAAAAAAAACAAACTGACGAAACTTGTGCTATCCGGAACCTGACACGAATAAGACACCCAACAATCCTCTATACAACCTCCTTAACACACTAGGGGAGAGTGGGGCAAAATAGGACAGTGAGGGCAAAACTCAATTTTCCAATGATTTTTAAATGCCCCATTTT